>LR990945.1:8693278-9402834 GCA_905163415.1 Noctua fimbriata | reverse complement strand
CGTGCGGGAATCGAATCCGCGAGACGCAGCGCAGCAGCCAATCGCTCAGCCACTACGCCAAGCAACCGTGCCGTAAAAGACTTAAAGTAGCTGAACAAGCTACATTAGAGCTCGCTTCCAGAGCTTCGCGCTAGAACAGTGTAAGGTCTTCTCTTCTCTTCTATATACGTGGTAGAGACGTCGATCCGAAAAAAATGAGAACTCTGGCAATACTAACTAGTATACACAGGAATATCACAGATATGACAGCAGTGATAATCTCCGTCAGACTGCCAAGTCATAGGTCTCAGGTTCGAAAACAAGACACATTTCTCTGATTTTTCGGATTCATATGCGTATTGTATAATTATCACTTGCTTCGGTGAAGGAAAACATCGTGAGGAAACCAGCATGCCTGAGAGATACTTCTCGACGGCTTGTAAAGCCAAGTCAGAGGCCACAGTCAGAACTCTGACACCAGATAAGGAACTAACCACACGACAAAGAAGAAGGAATATCTTTAAACTATCAAATAAATCCTAACGTCCAATTTAAGCTGACCCTTTATTCCATTGAAACCCCGTACTACGCAAGATCAGTTCTAGGAGAAAACGTGCGACCTACCACGCCCGCTCTACGAGTATATTCGGGTTTTACTATTACTTGAATGTAGAAAAAAATGGCAAAAAGCAAAATAAAAACCAATAATTAGTGAATTTTTACAGTAAAAAAAAAACAAAAGATTCTCTCCGGCGGGGAATCGAACCCCGGTCTCCCGCGTGACAGGCGGGGATACTTACCACTATACTACCGAAGACTTGCGTCTAGTTGGCGAATTTTTAGTTTCCAAATATTTGCACAACCGTTAACCGATAAATAAATTATGTATAAATGAATACTGATTATAATAACCAAGCGTTTGTGATATTTTTAACAAAATATTCATGAATTAAAATTATTACTTTACCAAAAATGCCTGCAAACTTAAAAGACTTACAACTAATCTTACCAAGGAGTATGGTACCCAATACTAACTGTGTTGTGGAGGTAAGATAGCCAGTAACTCCATGTAAAATACTGTTGTTCAACTGCATCCGGTTAGACTAGAAGCCGACCTCAACATAGTTGGGAAAAGTCAAAAGATAGCGTAGATAAATAAATGTGCAAAACTTTTATAGTTAAAACTGTAGAAAAACAGTCATTTCCAATAAAAACCTTATATTATTATAAGAACTAATCATTTTCTTCATAATAAGCAAAAAAATTAACAGTAAAAGACACAAAAAGATTCTCTCCGGCGGGGAATCGAACCCCGGTCTCCCGCGTGACAGGCGGGGATACTTACCACTATACTACCGAAGACTTGATAGACGAGTCGAAATAGCTGTTGTCTGCCTATGAGTTACACCGTCATGGTGACGTCATTCCTCACATTGATAAACATCCGATATTTCTATGTAGTCAAAATGTAATAAACGCCATCCACTTTAACTATGTGTCCTAAACTAAGGACGTAGTGTCGTTTTTCCTATAAACGATTCTTATCAATGGATTCGGAAAGGAATGTGACCTTGTAAACAGTAATATTGAATTCCAAACATTCCGATACCTTGTAATATTTTGTACTGTTTACTACAAAGACGACGTGATTTAAAGTGCTGCGCAATTTTGCACCTTATATTTATACCTCGAAAGGTTATTCTGCAGTGATCACTTTAGCAGAAATCTAACATCTGAAAATTTCCTAAAATATTCTAGAATGAACTGAAATAAAAACAATTATTATGTAGTGAGTAATTACTTCGTCAGCTTTATTGTTTCACAAATATCTACTGCCGAATTAAATATTTTTTCTTCTTCTTAGCTTGTCGATGACAAGTAAATATGAATAATTTAAATGCTTAAAATCATTTTAACATCGACGACGGCCCAAACATTTGTTTAGCACTCGTATCGTAACAGATCGGGGACTGACTACTTTATATATCCGCAAAAACAAAAGATAGAACACCCATTAAAACCTTATCATTAAACTACATCCAACTAAAAACTCGTCAAAAACAAGAACTAAGACAAGAAAACTCCTTGCTTAACAAACTTACTAACTATGGCTCGTCATTATAACTTAAAGCATCGGTCATTATGGTACAAACAAAGTTCTCACTGTTCCCAGTACTTGTTTAAAAGTTTCTACAACTTTTCATACTGCTAACGATGTCCCTGGCATTCGGTATTTTAATACTATTCCTTTTAGTAAGAAAGTATCTTTGTCCAGTTTATTTTGGCGTGCGATGAAATACAATACTAAATTCATGGGTACTAAATTTGACGATCTGCCTAGAAAGTGGCGCCGCTGTCAGCGGTAAAGATATTTTGGGAAAATTGACGATAAAGAGTTTTTGTATAATTGTCAATAGATGGCGTTGTATTAAAATACACTAAAAGGTCTAAACCAATTAATTAATTAATTAATTAATTTGTAACATTTTATAATTTGAAAGAATGAATCCAACGGGTTATTTTAATGTTATTTACTGCTAGTGTATCGCGGACACAGTAAACTAAAAACAATATCAGTAGCAAAAGCGAAGTTAATTAAGTTCAGTGCTTTTGTTGTAGCAATTACACGCGTGATTGGTATTGATTGCTATTGCATTTTTTGTAGGCGCATTGTGTTTCCTTCATTTAGTCTCGTGTCTTTTTCTGTTATAATAAAAAAGCTATCATCTTTCACGATATTTACCTTGACTTTCCTCCATCCGTCTTTATTTACCCATCAGACGATGATTGAACAGACGAACCATAGTACATCTTAACGTTTCATTCTGTACATCCATGGCATCAATGTATCATTTTTATAGTGTGCACTCGACGTTAAAAGGGTGCTATTTGATGGACGACCTTACAGCCTTATTTCACAATTAACACATCCTCTAAAACATTGCAAATTCAACCTTATTTTTAGGACACTACTGTTGGAGAGATCTGTAAATGTATTTTTGCACAGAAAAAGGGGAAGTAGACACAAAACGATAACCGATTGGCTGTCAATGTCAGTCATAGTACATTTTCTTTGTCGCTCGGTTGGTTCCAATTTGGGTCAAATCTCGTTGTAACAAGGTCATTCGCTGTGACATGTTGGGCCAAGTTTGGGGCCAATGTGTGGCGAACACTTAACTGTGAAAGAGGAAATGTCAGACAGAGAAAATATTGTGTTGATGACAGGGAGACGAAACATACATTGTTCACCATACTCACTCTCAATGTATTGATGCGCAATGTGTGTATGTGTGTATAGTGTGGGTGTGTACGTGTGTAATAATGAGTGTGTGTGTGTTGTGTACTTGCTTGACATAAGCTACCGAAATGTTTATGTCAATCATGTTGAAAATCGTTGTAGAAACACGGAACGCTTTGAAAGCGTTTGCCACTAATCAGTGCTCAGTTTGTGCAAGATTTGACTCGCAAAATTCTCCACAATTTGTCTTCTTTAGCCACCCATCCATTTCAGTGAAGGGAGGAAAAGCGAGGTAGCAGTACGGAGCAGTCAAACGGAGTTTCCCTGTGCACTGAAGCGTAAATGACGTGAATTTAGTGAAGTACCTTACTATTGGTTAATGTTTTCCAGCTCTCTGCTCTGCAGTAACTTTCTTGCAAAGGTCTCGAGATCGAACCCAAGACAGACCAAAAATGATTGATTTAGCGAGAGATTTAAGTGGACTGTAAATTTTCAAAATGGCTCTGAGAGAACTCGAAACGAGAAAATCGACAAGTTACATATATTACGACAAGGGAGTGTGCTATGAACAGGCACTCACCTGATTGCTCCCTGGGCGATGCTTCCCAATCCAGAACCTCCACGAAGGAACCTTCCCAGCTAACCAGAGCTGATTCAGACTTACCTGGTTCCGGTTCCGTTACCTTCAACTCAGTCCGACTAGAATCCAGGAATTAGGCGACGAGCACAAATTCAGTGCACAATCAGATTTTTCAGATTCATGTGCGTATTCTATAAATTATCACTCGCTTCGATGAAGGAAACCATCGTGAGGAAACCTAAATGCCTGAGAGATATTTGACGGTATGTAAAGACAAGTCAGAGGCCCGGGCGGCTGAAAAACTCTGACACCAGGTTTGGCACTAACTGCACGTCCTTTTCGATGAATGAAAATGCAGAGAACCTCAAGCGGCCTAAATATAGAAACCTTTGTGGTAACTATATTTTCGAGCCGTTTAGGGTTGAAACTCTGGGGCCGTGAGGATCGAGTTCTCATAGCCTGTTTAAGGAAATTTCGAAAAGCCTAGTTGACGCTTCCCGTGACCCACGGGCTGGCTTTTACTTTGGCCAGAGGCTAAGTGTTGCCATACAACGTGGCCGCCAGTCTCTTGGGCACATTACCAGCTGACAGCGTTGAGGAGGAGTTTTTTGATGCCCTTTTATAGTTTGTTGTTAGTTTATTTATTTTAGGTTATGTAATAGTTTTTAATTAATAATGTATTTAGTTAGTTAAATTAACGATCAATAAAGCTTTTTGATGAATTGGGTCTGTCTTCAGTCTGAAACAAATGTGAAAAAACTTAGACATTTTGAAACTAGACAGTCTTATTCTATCATCATCATCATCATTTCAGCCGAAAGACGTCTTCTGCTGGACATAGGCCTCCCCCAAATGTCGCCACATTGACCAGTCCCGTGCGACTCGCATCCAGCGGATGCCTGCAACCTTCACCAACCCCCGTAGCATGACCACCGTAGTTCAAAGAAATCTGTCATTGTGTCGACACTATCTGTCATTTTGTCGATTCTTCCGTCAAAGAAATCCATGTCTACGGTGGCCATGCTACGGGGGCAGGTCATCGTATTATTCTAGTGTATGAAAATTATAATAAAATTTTCTCCACTGCTCCGAAAATATCGTTGGAAAATGTACCTAAATACTATCCTAGTAAAGACACCTATTGTGAAAATCACCCGCACTGTGTCGAGTACCACAGCACTCTCTTTTTCAAAATGTACTGTAGGCTATCCATGTAAAATTAATAATGATGAAGACACTCATCACGCAAACGTGGGCTAAACATACATAACATCACGCCTGTAATCCTCGAGGGGTTAGGCAGAGGTGTACCTAATAGTACACCCACATTTCATCCTATCATGCCTATTGCCATCAACCGGGCGCAAATACAGACTCCGTGGCAGCTATTGAGAAATTTTTGACGGAAAAACCCAATATTACTTTGCCCGACCTGGGAATCAAACCCAGGACCTCATGCTCAATAATCGCGCTTACGACCACTAGACCAACGAGGAAATAAAACATACGTTGAAAAATAACGAATACATTCAACTCATCATCATTCTCTTGCCCTTATCCCAATTCATTTGGGGTCGGCGCAGCATGTCTTCTTCTTCCATACTTCTCTATTACTCATCATCTCAGCAGTCACCTCCTTTCTAGCTATATCATCCTTCCATCTACATTCATACTCAACATTTCCCTCACACATTCCAATTCTATCTACTATTTACGAAACTAAAATGGCGCCATTGTAGAACTATAAAACAGTAAACCATTCTAGATAATTATCATCCGAGCATCCCCCAGTATTGGCTTCGTAAATTATCGGGACCCGAGAACAGATGTACCGAATGGCCCCGAATGGCCCCGAATAGCCCCGAGGTCGTTTTTACGACTACAATTGACTTTTAAGATTAAAACGGTCGCATTTCGAGAATCATACGTGGTTATAATAAAGTTTTATTGAAGAGATATTGGATGGAAGCTCGGCTTTATTAGGGCTTTTTTGTTGCTAAAGGGTTTTCGATTCGTGGAGAATCATTTTGTGACTTTACTGTGTAAGTTAATGGGCGATATATAATCTAAACTCTACAGTAGCGAAGGGTCAATCTTTGTAAAAGATAAGCCGGAGTACATTTAGTTTTTTATTTGACGAAAAATGATTGTGTTAATTTAATTTAAATTTCATTTTGTGAACTTAGTTATAATATTATTGTGTGGTGTGTATTATTATCTCTGATTATTTTTAAACTTCTAAAACTAACATTATTTTTAAGTGTACTTACTAACTCAAGTATGGGGTCGTTGTGTCTGATGCAAATATATAATAATAATAATATGGCTATAGCCAAGAGCCTCGACGACCATCTTTCGAGGCTCTCCTTAGGCGGTTGGATCAAGGGCCTGATTCAGAAGGCAGTACTCCTCGATACGGCTCGTATTGTGAGGAGGTTCCTGTCTCTAGAGCCCTAACCACCGGCTTGGACCCTGCACCTGCTACCGGCGGACCACTATATTTATATATATATTTTTTTTTTTTTTTTATGTTACTTTGTATAAAAATATTTAAAAATGTAAAATTACATGTGTAAATACGAATAAAGGAAATAATAATCTTTAATGTGTTTATATTATTTGTCTATAGAATACTGACTGTGCCATTTTTCAAAGGGAATCCGGTCGGAATCGAGTTGTATGGAACCTTCGCCACTGATACTATAATATTTTAAAGCTGAAAAGTTTGTTTTGTTGAACGCGATAATATCAGGAACTACTCGTTCGAATTGAAAAATTCTTTTAAAGTTGGATAGATTTATCGAGGAAAGCTATAGGCTATATAACATCACGCTACGACCAATAGGAGCGAAGCATTAATTAAAAATGTTCCAAAAACGGGGAAAATAGTATTTTTACAATAATTCCACGCGGACGAAGGCCGCGGGTAACAACTAGTAATTATGTGATATGACTATAAATGACTCATGAAATATCTAGGCACGTGACTAGTCAGGACGAGTCTGACATACCTCTTCGCCTACTCTAGGACGGAGGACATCCATGAGGATTTCCATACGCAACAAAAAAGGTGTGAAAGTAAAAGTATGAAAGCAGAATCCAAAAAAAATGGAATAAAGGTAGGTAAATGATGATTGTATATAGGGGCAATTAGAACAATACTGTGACCAAATACCTGGTACTTATAACTGTATAAGTAGATACAGATCACGAATCCATAACAGGTAATGCTGCTCTGAAAATTTCCGTCTCATCTTCATCATTATGTTGCCCTTGCCGATAGATAGAAAGGTTTTTCTTATGCCAAATACTTACCTAAAGAAGAATATGTTTTATCTGCAGATGCACAAGGATTACTCAATAGAAACTTTATCATTCTTCTCTATTACTCGTCATCTCATCAGACACCTTCTTTCGTGCCATATCGTCCTTCACACAGTCCATCCATTGTTTCTTTGGTCTTCCTCAACTCTTATAACCATCAGTCATACTCAAAACTATCCTCACGATATTTTCCTCATTCCTCCGCATCACCCGGATCCGCATGCCCATACCACACAACTTTTCAGTCACCGGTGCCCCTTTCAGACTTCTTCTTTTTATTTTATCCATTCGCGTAACACCAAACATCCCCCTTAGCATTCTCATCTGAGCCGCATTCAAATGCCTTCCAGTCATCCCTTTTGTGGCCGAACTTTCTGATCCATACAAGACAACAGTCTACTACTCAATAGAAACTTATGGTTGGTAAAATATAGGAACCCATCCAGCAAAAACTAGTTTATCAAGCCAAAATGAGTATCTAAAAGCGAAACTAAACTAGAAACTTGAAAGGCGTGTCTGACGCGTCAGTTTCCACTGTGAGCTATTAATTCACTCACATCTTGCGCCGGATTAATTCATCAGCGGACCAATTCAGTGAGTGACGCTTACGTCGATGTAGATCACTAGATACGCCCGCGTAGATAAAGTAGATGCAGAAGAATTAAGTTTGACATGATAATTTTGGCCATTGGTACATGTCGCATACTGGACGAGAAATTATTCACACTATGTCGGTTCGTGATATTTCTTGGTTTTGATGCATTGTCTTTCAATTGACCTCGACATGGCTGTCACAAAATTCGGCAAGCTGTGGGCTCGTAAGACACAAAACAGCTACTAGAGACCTAGCGGAACGACCTGTCTTCTTTGAGAATTGGAAATACAAAGCGTAGAAACGTGACCGATGGTATGAATGGAGGAACGCCTTAGCCCAGCAGTGGGGCAGTAAGGACTACACATAACATTACGCCTGAAATCCCCGAAGGATTAGGCAAAGTTGTACCAAATAGTACACCCACATTTCGCCAGTTCTGTTTTTAAGTTCCATGTAATAGGGGGCGAGCCTATTGCTATCCACCGGACACACATCCAGACCCCGTGACTGCTACTGAGAAAGTCCTGATGGAAAAAGTCAATATCACTTTGATCCGGTCCGGGAATTGCACCCAGGACCTTATGCTCCGCAGTCGCGGTTTCGACCACTATACCAACGAGACAGTAAGGACTACTAATATAAATAATTGGTACATCGAATCATGTAGTATAGTCCTCTCCTTTCTTCTCCACCATAGTATTATTATAACATTATTAGTAAAAATTAGTAATTAGTAAATTGGTAATTAGGCAGTATATTTAGTATGAGTATGGATGGATTTATTTTTATTCTTTATTTATTATCCATAGATATAAGATAAGCATTATTATTTCCTTTATTTATTTTCTTACACACTAATTACATTTTTAAATATTTCTTAACAAAAACCATATAAAAAACATTTAAAAATATAAAAATAGTAGCCCACCGGTATCGGGAACAGGGTCCAAGCTACCGGCGGTCAGGGCTCCAGAGAGAGGAACCTCCTAACAATACGAGCCGTGTCCAGAAGTACCGCTTTCTGAATCAAACGAGAGCCTCCTCAGGTATTGGTCGAGGCTCTTGGCAATTAAGCCATGGGCTGAGACGACTATCGACACAATGATCGCTAAGTCCACATCCCACATGTCGTCAACCTCGCGAGCCAAGTCAAGATACTTGATTTTCTAGATAAGCATTTATTGTTAGTTACTTAAAAAGTAAAACAAGTGAAAATTAAGTCTCCGCACTTGTGAACATTGCTCTATACTGATTGTTCCGTTCCCTCAGACAAACCGTGAAAACGGTTTTGTGGGGCAAAGTTCTTAAGTTAAGATTTTATAAACCTTGTCTTGATAGATAAATACTGATACTGATACTGATACTGCTAGCCTGTGTCATCCCACTGCTGGGCAAAGGCCTCTCCTCATGACTTCCAGTTGCTACGATCCAGGGCTAATTGGGCCACTGGTCGTTTGTTTTGTCAAGTTCGTCCCGCCATCTGCTGAAAAAAAAATAAAAAATAAATAAATAAAATACGAAAATACCAAACACGCTTTTGGACGCCCGTCCACTTTTCTATTTGTCTCATCCAGTACCGTTAATTCGTGTACCATCAAAACGTAACGTGGCAGAGTAATTTATATGCTCTCAAAGAAATCAAGGCTGCATTTAGATACTAGTAGTCCGATTTAGTGATGGATTGGACATGAGATGGGCAGGAGGTGGAGACTTAAATAATTGTTAGTACTTAGTAGGTACAGTTCTGAAGGCCTAGATAAATGATTAGCGCTCTTAAAGCAGGTGGCCTAGTGGACTGTTTTGTTGGTCTAGTGGCTGTAAGAACGACTGCTGAGCATGAGGTCCTGGGTTCGGTTTAGCTTAGCTGCCACGGTTTATTTTAAATACTTTGTTTTTAAATTGTTGATGTAATCTTTTACTCTGGACGCTCTTAATGTGCACGTCTTTCTACATCGTTCTCACATATATGTATTATCTCAACATGAATGATGTAACCAAGATCTTGTAAAAATATTTTAATGTAAAACTCCATGGACGAGTGTCCATGGAGTTTCTTGCCCATTCTTCTCCATAGAGATCGCTTTGGAATACAGTACTTTCACAAGTTATTTTGCCTTGTGTCACCTGACATTAAAAAGTGCCTGTTATGGTCAAATTGAAATAAATGCTTTGAGTTTGAGTTTGATTCCAAGGTCAGGAAAAGTGTAATCAGGTTTTTCCATCAGAAATGTCTCAGTAGCAGCCATGAAGTCTGGATTTATACCCGATTGATGGCAATAGGCTCGCTGCCTATTACATGGGACTTAAGAACATAAATGCCGAAATGTAGGTGTACCTACTATTTATACACACCTCTGCCTAACCCTTCGGGGATTACAAGCGTTATATGTTAGACGAATGAGATACAGGAGGACCTTGAACCACACAATTGGTACGACTCTGATCATGACCCTTCTCTTGCTTGAATATAAAAAAGCTAATTTCTTACCTGCAAACAGTATTCCCGTCTTTCTTTCTTTTTTTGTCTATCATCATCATCATCATTTCAGCCGATAGACGTCCACTGCTGGACATAGGCCTCCCCCAAGTGTCGCCACATTGACCGGTCCCGTGCGACTCGCAGCCAGCGGATCCCTGCAACCTTCACCAGGTCATCGGTCCACCTAGTGGGAGGCCTTCCAACACAGCGTCTTCTAGTTTGCGGTCGCCACTCCAGAACCCTTTTTTTGTTCCGTCCTGTTGAATTTATAGTTTATAGTTTATTTTTTTTTGTCATTTTGTATGATGCACGACATGTCCCTGCGACAAATAAATATTCTTTCTTTCTTTCTTTCTTTCTTTCTTTCTTTCTTTCTTTCTTTCTTTCTTTCTTTCTTTCTTTCTTTCTTTCTTTCTTAATTTCTGACTTCCTTTCTTTCTTTCTGTCTTTACTTTCTTTCTTTCTTTTCTTTCTTTCTTTTCTTTCTTCTTTCAACAAACTTTATACCCAAAACATAAGTAGATACTAGATACGTACCCACCTAATACATCGACAAAACTCTCCACTCTTCCAAATTGCTTTCCGAAGCGAATTTGTCGCGATTCATCACTAGAGTACTCCCGAGTGTGCTATAAAGGAAATTTGGACTCTGAA
Source organism: Noctua fimbriata (assembly GCA_905163415.1). Classification (NCBI taxonomy): domain Eukaryota; kingdom Metazoa; phylum Arthropoda; class Insecta; order Lepidoptera; family Noctuidae; genus Noctua; species Noctua fimbriata. The sequence goes on along the minus strand of LR990945.1, from coordinate 9,391,985 downwards.
TTAATGGATTATCCGATTTCCAATGATGCCCGTTTGTTTTACGAAGTTTGGGTCGGGTATCTAGTGTCTTACGTGTTGGTTTAGTCTGGCTATGAGGGAATTGATGCTAGTTTGTGTTAGAATACTGAACTGCACGACCATAGTGAAAAAGAAGCATTTGAAAGTCAAACTGCACTTGACACTGCATCAGTAGCGGAGGGTCAATTTTTGTAAGAGGTAAGCCGGAGGACATGTCTTTAATGTAAACTATATTATTTGCAATCAAAGTCAAAATCAAAGCATTTATTTCAAATAGGCCAGTTACAGGCACTTTTGAATTGTCGAAACAAAGACATCAATGAAAAGTAGCTACAGTCCCGGTCACAAGGCATAAAAACTGTGAAAGTACTGTAGTTGCCCATTCCCTAACGTAGATCTCTATGGAGAAGAACGGGCAAGAAACTCCATGGACACTCTTTTAAATCAGAAAACTTTTACAATACCTTGGTTACATCATTTATGTTGAGATGGTACATTATGTGAGAACGAACGTTTGTCTATAGAATACTGACTCTGCCGTTTTTCAAAGGGAAACCAGTAGGAATCGAGTTGTATGGAACCTTCGCCACTGCACTGCATCAATGTGACATTGTGTCTTTAGAAGTATGAGGCACAGCCAGAATTTAAAGTTCCTCAGTCTCCTGTTGTAAAGGGAGGATTGTCCGACAAGACGGGCGTAGTCTCGTGGACGACTGCCCGACGGTTGTGGTCGGGTGGTTGTATATCTCCTTAAGGTTGAGGCCAAACGAGCGTGATTTATTGAGCTGTGAGTCGCGTAAAATGAGTCGAATAATTTACGCTGCATTCGGTTTCATACTAAAGTCCTGTTTGTACCAAACGGCGACGGAAAATGCGTCGTTTGGCCTCATCCTCGCGGATAAATCTGATATCGCGATGCAGGATTTTAGTTCTTAATTGACTGATGGACGCTACCGGAAGCGCCAAACTAGTAGCTCAGTTCTGGGCCAACACAATTTAGTTTTCCATCGACAAGCTAAGAAGAAGAAGTTCTTAATTTGCGTCACAGATGTCACAAGCGTTTTTTTTTGTCACCTTGATTATGTTCGATACTTACATATTTATGCATATATGTGTGTATCGCGATCATCTTGTAATGAGGTAGGACAGACCCTATGTACGCAGTGCGTAGCATAGCGTATCGCGTACGTACGGTCTGTGAGTGTTGCACTGAACGCGACTGAAGTACACTCCGACGAAGGTCGGTGAAGCACTGTTATCAACTTCAATCTTTGCTTTAACTAAAATTGACGAAGGCATCGTTATTTATATTAAATTCGAACGACATTTAAAAACTCTCGTTTCGAGTTTTCGCAAAAACCAAAATTCTATTGAATCTAGGTGAATTTTCGATTAAGAACTCTCGGTCTGTAAGTACCATTTACAACATGATTACCCTGCTTTAAATACTTGGTATATTCATCCATGAAACAGGCATTTGTGTATAATTCCAGCCGATTGGGTTACCAACATAATGAAGAATTCCTGATTGAATTGATTTTGAGCGATAGACCGAACACCTAGTTGGATCAGACCTTTGTGCTTTATGAGCACAAACTATCTCAAATATTTTGAGTCGATAATATAGTAGTCCAAATAAATAGATGGATGTAAATGGAATGGGCGTAGCATCATTCTATTGCCTTTGTTTTAGAGTTTGACTTTCAAAAGTGCCGTTTAATGGCCTTATTGAAATAAATAGTTTGACTTTGATACATTTATCGGATAAATACATACTTTATTCTTAAGTATGTATTTATCCAGGGTAGGAAGAAAGTACAGAAGGCCAGCGTCCTTACGATGACTCCTTTTGTTTCGTCCACGTTCATTATATCTGGTCATATAATGATTAGCCAGCATGGTAACGAAGATGCCTCTGATGTTACAGAATGTTTAGTGGGGTGATATTTTTCTTAGCGAATCGATGACAAAAAAATCAAATAATTATCTAAAAAAAGACACGTAAGTTATGTCGTGGTTCGCATACCAAAGATTAAAAGCCTTTAAATCCTTTATCTAGGTCGTCAGAACTGTACACAGCTTTTTAAAATCATAATCCTTCTTTGGCTTTGCCGCAGTCGGATAAAAATGTGAAATAAGAAGTTATATCGCCCTTTAAAGATTAGGTACTTCCTTTTTTTTTGCACTTTTCCACTCAGCTCGAACCTCGAGCATCGTGGCCTCTCAATCAAAGGTCAAGAGTTCAGCCCACAAAATCGATAACTCCTTATAATCTAAAGTGGAGTAATTAAACAGTAAACCGCCTCAAGCGAAGCCTTCCTAAACTTTTGATGAATATCAATCATTAAAAATGTTATCCTTCTTTAGGACCCGTTCACAAACCAAGCTTTGTGTCAAGTGAAATGAGCGTTATTATTTTTTGCGTGTGAGAACCGTGGTTGAGTTGCATGTCAGTTTTTTGGGTTCCAGAGGGAAGGTAACCAACGGAACCCTATTACAAAGCCTCCTCCGTCCGTCTGTCTGTCAGCGGGCTGTATCTCATGATCCGTAATAGGTAGACAGTTGAAATTTTCATAGAATGTGTATTTCTGTTGCCGCTATAACAAAAAAAAAATATTCAAGGGTGCTCCCCTACGATACGATAGCACGGAACCCTTCATACGCGGGTCCGACTCGCACTTAGCCGGTTTTTTTATTACTAAATAATAGGCTTTCGTTTCGTAGCCCGAAGAATAGCCAAACTGAAGTGGCAGTGGGCAGGGCACATTGCTCGCAGAACGGATGGCCGATGGGGCCGAAAAGTTCTGGAGTGGCGACCGCGAACCGGAAGACGCTGCGTTGGAAGGCCTCCCACTAGGTGGACCGATGACCTGGTGAAGGTTGCAGGGATCCGCTGGATGCGAGTCGCACGGGACCGGTCAATGTGGCGACACTTGGGGGAGGCCTATGTCCAGCAGTGGACGTCTTTCGGCTGAAATGATGATGATGATGATGAGGCTTTCGTTTGGCTGCAACTCGCCTGATTTGAAGCCAAGATGCGGCCTAAGGTGAAGCACGCTTGCCTAGAAGAAACCGATTCACTTGAACTTTGAAGAGATCTAGATTATAATGATGATTTTTTTCGATATTGGAAATCGCGTTACGAAACTCAAATGGAGTTGGGCAGGACACCTAGCAAGGCACAGTGATAACAGGTGGACTAAGGCTGTCGAATGGCGTCCAAGAACTGGCAAGAGAAACGTGGGTCTTCCGGCAGCGAGATGGGCAGACGACATAGTTGACATCGGGGGAAAAACCTGGATGAGGCCTAGAAAAAAGAGGCCTATATCCAGCAGTGGGTGAGTTCGAGCTGTGGATGATGATAATGAGATTATAATGATCGGGGAACAGAGAAGTAATGCAGTAATTCCACAGACTGGCGTGGCGGTACGCACAATAAAAATGTGGAAGCATAGCGCTTTGTTCGGATCCGTTTGCAGGGGATATACGCTCTTGGATGAGAAGAGCTGTCTCATTGCGTCTATGGGTTGCATCAATGTGAGATAGCTGTGGTGCATTGGTTGCATTATCATCGAAGTCGGTGACAGTTACCACTGCGATCACTTGTGGAATGCTCTAAACAACTTCTTCCATTCGCTTTCTTCGCAGTGAGTGACTGCCTCATTGGTCTAGTGGTCGCAATCGCGACTGCTAAGCATAAGGTCCTGGGTCTCGATTCCCGTGTCGGGCAAAATGTTATTGGGTTTTTCCATCAGGGATTTATCAGTAGCAGCCAGGGAGTCTTGATTTGTGCCCGGTAAATGGCAATAGACTCGCTCCCTATTACATGGGACTTCAAAATAACTGGCGAAATGTGGGTGTGCTAGTAGGTACACCTCTCCCAAACTCTGAAGAGATTACAGGTGTGATTTTATGTAGTCTACTCTCTATGAGCGGGAGTTCGAAAGAAAATCTTGGTTCTCTCATTCTCTGCTCCCTTCCTTGAAGGTAGTTTTATCAAAGTGTACCAACCCATATCATAATCTCTCCCATTTTGGAAAGTAAACGCTGATTAATTTTAAGTTGGTTCTTAGCATACGTTTTGATACATACGAGACGTATTTTACTGAATATACCACACCTACTAGCTTATGCCTGCGGCTACGCCCGCATGGAGTTCGGTAATTGTCCCACATGATCGTACTACCGGGATGAGAAGTATCCTATGTGTCCATAAATATCTTTGTGCCAAACTTCATCTAGACTCGTTCAGTAGTTTTTGCGCGAAAGAGTAACAAACATCTGTCCATCCATCCTAACAAACCTTTGCATATTTTATAATAGTAGTAAGATTTAGAATGTAGGATTCGTTTCACGTATTTAATTAAAGTAATAAGAGATTGGCTCATAATCGCAGAACTGTCAATGTTTTGAGAGCAGTCCCTCTGACTCTAATCACCTGTGTCACCAGCTATGTTGGACTCGGCTTCCAGTCTTACCAGATGCAGCTGAATACCAGTACTTTTCATGGAGCGACTGCCTATCTGACCTCCACAACTCAGTTACTACTGGGTAATGCGATACCCGTTGGTAAGACTGATTGTCAACAACATGTTGTTGACATTTGTATGTTTATATATATATATATATATTGTATGCATTATGTATATTTTATTGTATGTATTAGTTAAGTATGGTTATAAGATTATGTTAATTTAAGTTTTAAATGTACTGTTTATGCACATAAGCATATCCTCTTCTGAAAATCACGCAATCTAAGTAAGGTTTGCTGTAAGAAAACCCAATTCTGGGTTAAGCTCGCCTTTGTACATAAGCTGATACTGATACTGATACTGCTAGCCTGCGTCATCCCACTGCTGGGCAAAGGCCTCTCCCCATGACTACCAGTTGCTACGATCCAGGGCAAATGTGGGCCACTGGTCGTTTGTTTTATCAAGTTCGTCCCGCCATTTTCTGCGAGGTCTGCCGCGACCCCTTCTGGCTGTATCAGGGGTCCGGAAAGTGGTTATTTTGGCCCACAGCTCATTGGGCATGCGGCAGACGTGGCCAGTCCAGTCCCACTTCAGCTTAGCGGCTTTTTGAGCAACGTCAGTAACTTTTGTTTTAGAGCGCAGTGCGCAGTGTGCTTTTGTTTTGGTGTGTGTGTGTGTGTGTGTGTGTGTGTGTGTGGTACATAAGCTATATGTGGTAATTATGTATTTCTCTTATGTTCCGTGCAATAAAGAATAAGAATTGTCAGACTTTCGGGCCCCTGACGACCTGTAACTATAGAAGTCTCTCTGACTTTGTCTGTTAAAAATATTTCTGTCTCTGGTGTGGGCGCTGCTTTACTCCTGTCTTTATTCGACTAAACTTCGACATTGTGAATTCTTCGGGCATTTTTACACTTTTGTAATTATAATTTTTGAGATGAAGAAGAATTTTTGGCGGAATTATGTTTTAGAAGATTCCTAGAAAAAAAGGTAGAGAGTAAAAAGTGTTTGACATCAAAATGGATTCGATACTAAGCAATGTGAGTTGGCTCAGAAAAAGCTTAGGAGTTATATTAGTTACGATATCAAAAACCTATTCCGTCCTTATGATACCGTTAGCTCTAAATCCTATATTATTTAATGAGCAATATTTTTGTGTATACAACATTATTTTTAGTATATGCGAAACCTGAATATAGTTTGTTCAGAATAAGTAACTGAATCGATTCCAATAATTTTGTTGTTTTAATAATTTAACCATGTTATATTTTTTCCCAAAAATATTTAAAAAAGTTAAAAGTTGGATACCAAGTGACTTTGGTACCTATCGCAATCATTTAGGTACCTACTGCCAAATTATTATCATCAATGAGCTCAAGACGACGATGGAGGCGCGCGCGCGGGTACGCCGCGTGGTGACCACGTTTTTGTGCGAACAACCAGGTAACAGAACAAGCTTATAACTTTGTGATTTTTCGTGATACAGTATTGAAATTTTGTACATAGATTCTTCACATAAAAAGACTAGACACGTGTTTCAGGTTTCGCATATACTAAAACTAATGTTGTAGATACTGTTAGCTCTAAATCCTATACTATTAAATGATCAATATTTGTGTGTATATATATATTTGTAATCGAAAATGTCTCCGACGACGAGACGTTGCGTTGGTAGACCTCCCACTAGGTGGACCGATGACCTAGTGCAGGTTGGACTGAAAGCCGACCCCAACGTAGTAGGCAGATGATGATGATGATCAACTTCGAACAAACCTTTACATTTTGATAGTTTCCCTCACATTTAAATTCACTTACACTGTTATACACGGTGAATTTCACTTCCTTATTCAACATAGTTCCACACACCAGATGCTACTCCATAAATAATGGAGAAGAACCTTTTAAGGGCCAGACTCTATTAAAAATTAAAACGGAAACATTCACTAATCCTACGTCGTACTTGAGGCTTCCTCCGGGGAATTAAATAAATTGTTTCTCTTTCCATATACATTAAGTTTCCATTGCGAATGTGTTATAAGATCGTTAGACTTAAAAGGAAATAGTAAAAGGATAAAAATAACATAAAACCACGCCTGTAATCCTCGAAGGGTTAGACAGAGGTGTACAGTCACGAGCACTGAATACTTGGCTGAATGTGGGAATATAAGGTTAGTTATGTGGCAACACTGATTGAATAAGGGAATGTAAGATGATGGAGTGACAACACAGACTGAGAAAGTTACGTTGGTTATGTTGTAAAAATATTGAAAAATTAAAATATAAGAAGTAAAGTTTGCTTGCTCCGTTTATTTTCGAAAATCCCAATACACACACTACATTTAGTATGGCTTCAGTGCTCGTATAAAATAGATCCCATACTAATGTATGAGCCATACTATTAGTATGGTTTATAAAATACTATGTTATAACGTAAAACGTTAATAAGTGCAGTAGAAGAAAATCAATTTTAAAAGTTGCTACGTGTATACTTATGTCGCAGATCGCTAATGGAATGTCAAGCGTTTATCATAATTTTGATTTAATTTGATTTTTGGTATGGCAATGCTTGAGTGTGTTTAGTCGATTAAAGTTATCGTTTGTCATTTTGATATTGAATAAAAAGGCGGTAGACTTGTGCAGTTGATTCATTCAAATTGAAATCGTGGACGAACGACTAACTTGGCTAAACTCACTACATTCCATTTTATTTAAATTCAATCCGATAATATTTCTTCAATCTTTTGTTATTTTTTATTGTAAAGTGTTTTAAACAGTAAAGTTTAGTGTACCAAACAGTGCCTGTGTATTATTTCACGTCGGACTCCACGTTCCATCATGACCGACCAACAAGACAGCGAAAACATGCCGCATCTGTCGTCACATATTAGTGCTCGTGATTGTACCTAACCCACATTTTGAAAGTTATGTTTAAGCCCCATGTAATAGTGGGCGAGCCTATTGCCATCAACCGGGCACAAATCCAGACTCCAGATGGAAAATCCGATAACAATTTACCCAACCCGGTATTCGAACCCGAGACCTCATGCTCAGCAGTCGCGATTGCGACCACTAGACCGACGAAGCAACCCACAAACGGCTAAATAAAAAAAAACGATTTTTAAATAAATAATGAAAAATAACGAATACAATAATGGATCATTGGAAACTATCACACCTCTATGTAGTTTCCTCCATGAATTTCAGCCAATTAATATCCAGCTATGCCCACTCAGGCCAAAACAAAAGACGTTCAAGCCAGATTACCCCATTTATATCAAATCCCAACTATAGCCTTCGCTCTATGTATGCCATTGGTTCCCAACCTACGGCCCGCAAAAGGTACGAAAGTAGTCTTAACTTGTACCTACAGAAAGTGCAAGTTCTAAAATAACATTGATGGAAACAAATAATAAACCAAAAAAATATATTTTCTATTACAACAGTTACTCATCATAGTAATATAAAAGCTTTTTTTGTGATGTTCATTTTTATTTTTTGATAATAATTCATCATTATGCCTTTTCCCAACTATAATGGGGTCGGTTTCCAGTCAAACCGGATGCAACTAAATACTAGTATTTTACATGACAATTTTTTTTTTTTTTTGTATTTGACTGTCTATCTGACCTCCAGAACCCAATTAGTACTGGGTAAAACGATACCCCTTGGTAAGACTGGTTGTCAGACTTTCGGGCCACCTTTAACAACTGTCAAAGATCTACAAATGACAACCGGGACCAACAGCTTAACGTCCTTTCCGACACACGGAGGAAACTTGGTATGTAATGGCTGGTCACACATCTACAGACCGACCTAGGCAAGCGCGGCTTAACCTTGATGTCCAACCTATGCAGCTGTTATTGTTTTATCCCTGTTAACAATTAACAAAAAAACACCAAAAAAGTCAAACTAACTAAAACTAACTAACTTTACTTTCGGAAGCCGGTGACTTTGTTTGTTTCTTTGACTTTTTTTGTAAACTTATTTTAGACTTTTTTAGTGTTTTTTGAAAGTCGGTTTATTTTTCGCAGAAAGTTTTTTATTTTACCCTGTTTTTTTGTAGTATACCACACAAATTCTTGTCATGAATTAATTTTTACATTGTAACTAGAAGTTATTAAGAGAAAAAAACAAAATTACAAAACCGATTTTGGTGAAATTTCTATGGGACCAATCGAAAAAAGAAAAAAAGATAACTTCTTTCATTTAAAAAAAAAGAATTTTTCAAATCGGTTTAGAAATGACGGAGTTATTACAAACATGGTAACAAACATAAAAAATACAACGAAATTGAACCCTTTTTGAAATCTTTTTGAAATCAAAAGGGTCCTAACTCAAAAAAAGTTTGGGAACCACAGCTCTATATATACCCAATTATGTATATAGGGCAGTGTAATCTATTGTACGTTTCATCACTACAGTGACGGGATTCGTACTTACTCACACTGACAAATTGAGGCAATTTACCTTCTTTTCGAACTAGATACCCGAGCCTTGGAATAGGCTTGAAAAGGGGAGAAATGTCTCTATCTATCTATACAAATTACGTGTGTTCAAAGACTTATATGTAACAGTACATAGTACGCACATTATGGGCCTTTCCAGGCTTAGGTATTAAGTTATAAAGATGGCTAAGAATAATAATAAATTAATAAATAATAATAAATCTGCTGGGAATCGACTTTTTTTTTTGGAGTGAAAAATTACGTTTTAAGGTAGGACTCGATGGAAAGCACTCAAAGCATTGTGCTGATGGATGGATTGAATAGTACGACGGTCGTGGAGGTGTAAAGGACACATGTATTTAAAAAAAAACTTGTGAAAAAGTTGGAACTTTGACCCCCAATATCTCCGTAACTAGAAGGTTCCCAGTTATGGTCTAGAACAAAAAAAATATCGCAAAGACGGGGAGAAGAAGTGCCTTTCGGTTATGTTAAGAGTCTATTTACAGCCTTTATGCTGCAAATATCTTGACAGTTAAAAGACCCTTGTTACATACATCATCATTCCCCTGGCCTTATCCCAATTTATTTGTGGTCGGCGCAGCATGTCTTCTTCTATACTGCTATTACTCTTCATCTCAGCAGTCACCTCCTTTCTAGCCATATCATCTTTCACACAGTCCATCCATCGCTTCTTTGGTCTTCTTTTACTCTTATAGCCATCTATATTCATACTCAACATTATCCTCACTAAATTTTCCTCATTCTTCTGCATCAGATGTCCATAACCGATTACCACATAACTTTTTATATACAGAGAAGGAAATGGTACCGTAAATCATCACATTCATTTAATCGTGGACCTTTCTCATCATCTGCCCATCCTTTTCGGCTTCCAGTCTAACCGGATGCAGCTGAACACCAGTATTTTACATGGGGCTACTGCCTCTCTGACCTACACAACCCAGTTAGTACTGGGTAATACGAAACCCCTTGGTAAGACTGGTTGTCAGACTTTCAGGCCACTGACTGCCTGTAATGACTGTCAAAGATCTACTAATGATATCCGGGACCAACGGCTTAACATGCTTTCCGAGGCACGGAGAAAACTCGGTATGTACCTCCACATTACCAACCTAGACAAGCGCGGCTTAACCTGAAGATCAACTCGAGTGGCTGTTATTATTTAGCCACGAGCTCCTCTTAATATTATTATAAACTATACCAATGGAAAGAGACAATAACATCCAATCCAATATCGTTTACTCCTCCAAAAAAACACCCACAAATTACCATACCCCGAAAAACAAAAGGAAATATCCCTCAGAGCGAATTCAATTAATACCAATGTTTTCTCTATTCCATGGTGTTTGCGAGCGTAAATAAGTTATGAGCCTTCCGACCTATCAAATTGGAACAAGGGTATAACTATTGCAGTATTCATTCCTTGAGGTTGACAGAGGGTAAACATTGAGATATCATACCTCTTTTGTTTGTCTTGGATATAATTTACTTACCATCGAGAAGGTAGTGAGACTATTGGATATAAGAAAACTAATATCTTGATATTAAACACTGTTTCAAGCTTTCATGGTTTACAACTATTTATTTATTTATTGGAAACTCAACAGCTTATTATTAATATGACATTTTAAGTGAAATTTCACCCCACTATCAATGAACAGCTCAATGCAGTTGCAAAGTAACTAGCATCTTAAAGTCTGCATACACTGAAAATTGACAGGGAGATGATGACAATTATCTCTTAAGGGCATTACATGGCTCAAATCCCAAAAACAGCGTATGTTCAAAGAAATTTGTTGATGAATCCCTTCGTGCGTTTTCCGTGTAAAAAAAGTATGTTATAGTTAAGTTCATCACAAATAAATTGTATTGTTTAAAATTTTAATAAACCTTCTCAATTTTTTTTGGTTAATCGTAGAAAATAGGTCCTTTTTCAACCTTAATTGTAAATTATCTCTGTAACGGCTGAATAGATCGGCATGAATTTTGTAACAACAAATACGTAATGATATACTTAACAAACTGTATTGTTTTTTTCTGTTATTTCTTTTAATATTTTTAAATAATAAATAAAAACCGAAATTTTACGAAATGTGCGGGGCAAGTCAACAAAAACCAGTACAGGGATCAAATCATCAAGGTCATCGAGCAATGTAATGCCCTTAAGCCAATAACAGAGTTTCACGGCATTGACAAAGCTAGGTTAACTAGAAAGTTACTAAAAGAAAAAAGAAAGAAATTAATACAGTGCAAAGTAATGTGGGATTGTTGACGCATTGTTTACAAATCTTAGTCAAAATATTTAAGTGATAACATGACCGACTAAACATTGGGAAAAGCACAGTATCGTAAAGTCAGATACTGAGAGCGTGCTTTGTTGAATATAATATAAATAAGAAAAGAATACCCATACAAAAAGAGTAGGTAAATATTAGAAAGGGATATAATTATATTCCCTTATTTTAAGTTTTAATTTTACTATATGAAATGAGTGATGGCGCAACTTATTCATCAAACAATATTTTCTAACTAAACTTATACTGACATATACCCGATATGGGGTTAGCCCGCGATCATGGGGCTTGCAACAGCGTCGAAATATCGGGAGCTCAAAATAATGAACAATCACCGAACATATCCGTAAGTGAAAGTATAAGTTTATCTTGATATTAGTTTGTATCGTCACAATGCAAAATTTTATCTTCATCGCTTGGAGGTAACTGGTTGAAATTCAGTTGCAAGATTTGACCAATACATACTTAACCAACCAAACAATCTAACAAGGCAAGTTAAAGAAAAGGCATATAAAACATGACTTGTTTCCTGTTTAAAAACAATATTAAATAATAAATAAATTCCATTTATTTCAGGTCCGAGAACCATATAAAAACAAAAATAGATAAAAATACAAATACCAACACATAAATTATAGCTAAAAACTAAATATCAGAACTAAATTACATAAGAAACATTATTGAATTAAATCAAAATGTCAAAAATAAAATACACAATCGATTTAGAATAAATTAATAAATGTCAAAATTAATTATCATATTATTTAAACATTAATTGCAAAATGTGAAATTAAAGGTACGATTAAATGTCACATTAATGTGACATTTAATCGGACCAAACCTGAAGTCGCGAAAAAAAAATCAGCCGTTCCATACATTTTGACGAGTTATGCGAACATAAATGTAGGGAACAGCTGACTTTTTTTTTCGCGACTTCAGGTTTGGTCCCATAGTAAAAGTTGTTCATAATGATGAGTACAATGACCCCTTAAAAGGATGCCCATGAATTCAATTTCACCCTGTATGACAATAGCTATTACATTAATACAAAAAACTAATTGCCAATATGTCTAGGCACTCTTGTTGTAAAGTCGACTGTGATAGACGATGTGCTATGCGAGTTAATGAATTTGTTTAGTAACTTATTTCCAAATTCACAACACGCTATAAAAATTCAGTCCAGACTTGCTGTAGAATCGTGGAATACTTACATTAAAACCTATTCTAACCAAGCCTTTTCACCACTCAAACCAACTTCTTTTTCTCGCCAAAAACATTTAATTGTGTTGCCAACTTTCTGTTGTGTAAGAGCTGGCAAAGTTTTCCTTCAATCTATCTTGTAAGCCCTCAGCAAACCTCTTTAGGGCGCTTCGATCCGGTAAATCAATAAGCGGAACCCACTTTGAAAGTTGGTAAACTCTTCTACGCAGAACAATACGGCCACTGTGCTGGGGACTTGGGAAAGTATTCTTTTTTTCAGCTGTTGCAGCAGTTTTTCTGTTTACTCACTGAAATGCTCCAACGGCTTTTACCTGTGTGTCCGTTTGTCATTCTCTCCGTCTGTGTATCCGTCTACCTATCCGTCTGGCCATCCGTCTGCCTATCCTGCTGTCTGTCCATCTGTCTGACCGTATAACTACTTGTGTAAGTTTTTCTGCCTGATTCGATTCCCGAACGTAAGAAAGAAAAAAATGAAGAAAAAAAAGAAAGAAAAAAAGAAAGTAACGAAAGAACGCGAAAGACAGAAAACGAAAGAAAAACGAAACGAAAACGAAAGAACAGAACGGAACGAAAAAATTCGTATCGACTCATTAAATTTCTTGGCCCCAGAAGGTGGACATGGTGATCGTGGCGTCTGTAGCATTTTAAGTTCTATCATGTGCTGCACGGTCACAGGACATTCCAGCAAGTATGCCATGGTCTAGTCGGACCTTGCGGGTTTTCAGTTACACGCCCAGCCTTTCCTAAAAATAGACATGCAAAGGTTTTAAATTCGACATTATTATATTCTATTCAGAGGTTCCTATTTATACGGCTTTATATAAATAGCTCGTTTTCCTTTGTAAAGGCAATTTAAGGCTATTGTTTGAAATAATAAGTATTCTGAGTAATAATAAATTGGAGTATAATTAAGAGCTATATTGCAATATTGGAATTCCTCCTTTTATAGTGCAAATGTAGATCCGATTTACGTGGAATTTCTGTCAATTATATTCATGTATTTTATGGTGCTTACAGAATTCGAAGTAACTGATTAATATTTCCGATGACCTGGTGAAGATTGTAGGGATCCGCTGGATGCGAGTCGCACGGGACCGGTCAATGTGGCGACACTTAGGGGAGGCCTATGTCCAGCTGTGAATCTTTCGGCTGAAATGATGATGATGATGATGATGATAAATATTTCTGGAAACTCTTTTGAATTAAAGATTATAAGCTGTATAGCATCAAAGCCAGATAGGATCCCACCAGGTGAAAATTACCAAGTCCCATACAAACTTTCATCCTCTATTTTACACATTTAAGGCATTAATTTTGCTCAAAGCGGTATCAGACCTGAGTATTTGATGTTAATTTTAGCTTGTACTATCACGCGTTCCTGAGAAAAAGGCTCTTGACAGACGGATAGACGGACAACAAAGTGATCCTATAAGTTTTTGACGACTCAAAATCAAGAGGAGTAGTTACGGAATCTTATAACAAAAAAAAATACACGTCCGTGGTAACACTTTGACCATCAGCTCGGCTCGGAGTCTTATTAGAATATAAGAAGCTAGTTTATTCCAGTTTACTTATCACTGACGTGTGGTCTGCTGTATAGTTGTACATCGATCTATAGACGGGTCGCCAAAGTAGGAACTCACGCGGCGGTCTTGTTTTTTTTAACGTCATTCGAGGGCCAAAAGATCCATGTATCTATGATCCACTGTCCCCACCAGTGATTACTGCTTGATCGTGGATAGCAGTGGCGAAGGGTCAAATTTGTGTAAGGGGAAGCCGAAGACAAAAAAAAGAGAATTGGTATTCTATTTTCGTTTTGACCTCATTTTCGTCATCAGTGACTGTTGCTTTCTTTGTTGACATGAAAAACGTACGTACTTTGATGTGATACCCACAGATGTGTATCGAATATACTATTTGAATACCATTGACACTACGTAGAATGCTTTGTTCCCGGAATCGGCTTCTTAGGTGCCTTCGGGCCTAGTGGATACGATATGATGTCTGTGGGGCCATGAGATGTGATGATTCTATTCAGTGCCCAGATAAAATTTTACCGAGTACCAAAGTTTTACCAGCCTCATCGTTTACTAAATGAACTCGTCCGACGTCACGTAGATACACAAACTCAGCAGATCGGGACTCTCGCAATAATCAAGTTGCCGGCACTGGATTTGATTTGATGTCTTCAGACTGCTAAAGTAATTTATTGTGTCAATGTTTTGTTTATTAGGAATCTATTTGGTGTCGTGCGTTATAAATGAGCATGCAGTTTGGTGGAGTCAATATCATAACTTGCAGCGCACGGCTAGCAATGTGGCATGTCGAGGTTTTGAAACAGTTCAGCTTTAAGTCCGGACTCCACCGAAGCGGAGATGAGAGGAGGTGTGTTGTAAACCACCAATAGAATTTTGTTATTTACACTTCTCGTCTCCGCTTAGCTTTAGTGGAAACGGTTGAGCAGAGAGAAGAGGAGATGTCTCGTAATTGTTTAGGGCCAGCGGAGACGAAAAGGGACGTAAGCGGCGTGCGGTGCGCGGTTTGCTGTGAGCGACGCCACGCCGAAGTGCGGCTATCCGCTTTGGTGGCGTCTGGGCCTTATAGAGCGTCATCGTCAGATCAGATCTGTTCTCAGCTATGCGAATGTAATCCCGACATATCTGCTGTCTTCAGCATTCAATCATCCCAGCTAACTTTTTACCCGACTACAGTAATTTTAGCAGTCTATGTAACATTTTTATGTTTCACCATGTATATTCATATTTCTACAAATAAATATCTTGTCTTGTCTTTACTTTACCATCACACGTTTTGCACGTACTGGACATATTTAGTTATTAACTGTGACTCCAGTTATAAGAAACCTGAAGAAAAAAAGTAATGCCTTGTTTATACCATTTTAGCTAGCCGTATTTTTAGTAGTTGTTTTTTAGTTTTCATCTTATTTTTTATAAGTTACATTGTATTCGTCGGTCCATCTAGTTATGGGAGGTCGCATACCCGGTCCCCACTCCAGAACTTGTTTGCTCCATCGCCCATCGGCTCTGCGAAAAACATGGCCAGCCACTGCTGCTCTCAACAGTTTTGCAATAACGCAGGTGCGGATGTACAGATTGAACTCTCTCCAATTATTGGTAGGTAGGGTTAACATTAAAAGCCTCTTCACACGTCATATTTTTTCGGCGCAGATGTGTCAAGTTTAACGCGCTTTAAGCGAGATTCAGTCGCAACCTGTAAACCTTAGGACACGTTCAGAAATTCAGTGGCACCGTAAACGCGCGTTAGTGAAACGCAGTCATCTAAGCGTAGCATAATCAGCCTATAATGATCCTACTGCTGGGACACAGGCCTCCTCTCTATGAGAGGGAATGGGCTATAATCGACCACGCGAGCCCAGTGCGGGATGGTAGATGACACACGTCTTCGAAATTTTTGGTCCTAGGATATGTCGGTTTCCTCACGTTGTTTTCCTTTACTGTTTTTGAGAGCAGTGGTGATGAAATAAATTACACAAAGTAATGCGCCTGCCTGGGTTCGAACCCAAGACTTACTGTTCGTAAGTCGGGGCCACCACCACTGGGCCACCGCTGCTCTCCATCTGCACCTATTAAATAGTAATACACCGTATGTAAGCGCATAAGCGTACGATACGCACGTCGTCGGCGCATATAAAATAGGCAGTGTGAATAATCCCTAACACTAGGCTCAAGGAAAAATAGCAATGAGTAGTTACCCTAACAAGCTTTCCCTTGTTATGACTTGCGTGAGAAACTGTACAGCTGACTCAACTCGTTCAGAAGTAACTTTAGGTACTGAATTAGTAGAAACCTACGCACAAAACGGAAAACTACCCTCGGGCTCAATACGAGATCAAAATTAACCTCAATTAACTTTTCTGCACGAGCTATTTTTTAATCTTGTCGAACAAGAACTGGCCTTATAGTTCTTAGTTTGATACACCAAGCTTTTTTTTTTTGGATGGTAAATCATCAAACCCTCCCGCTTTGGGCGGAGCGGAAGGGAGTGTCAGACTTGTACTGACTAAAACCCATCCATGTTCCTTCTTTGCCCTTTGTGTTCCAGGGCCGCGGTATCTCTTTCGAACAGTCCCGCAGCCTTGATACCAAGCTACAGGCTACTTAATGTTACGATAGTACCTAGCTTTTACCCAGCCTAGGAGGAGCTCGTGGCTAAAATAACAGCCGCTCGGGTCGATCTTTAGGTAAAACCGTGCTTGCTTAGGATGGTCTGTGAAAGGATGGCCACCCATTACATACCGAGTTTCCTCCGTGCCTCGGAAAGCGCGTTAAGCCGTTGGTACCGGGTGTCATTGTAGATCTTTGACAGTCGTTAGGTAGTCAGTGGCCCAAAAAGTATGACAACCAGTCAAGGGGTATCGTATTATCCAGTACTAACTGGGTTGTGGAGGTCAGATAGGCAGTCGCTCCAGCGTCCTAGCTGCAGGGGGAACAGGGTCCGAGCTGCCGGTGGTCAGGGCTCCAGAGCGGGAAACCTCCTAACCATTGCGCGCCGTCTCAAGAAGTACCGCTTTCAGAATCAGGCCCCTGATCCCAATCCTGATCCAATGAGAGCCTCCTCAGGTGTTGGTCGGAGCTCTTGGCAATTAAGCCATTGGCTGACTATCGGCACAACGATGGCTGAGTCTACAGGCCACATGTCGACAACCTCGCAACTAAAGTCAAGATACTTGATTTGCTTATTTTTCCCTTTTGTTAATAACTGAAAAGCTGTTATAGGATATTTCATTGTTTGTTTCGATATAAACAGGATAAAAAAATAACATTGGCCACCAAAAGAATTCATCAAAAGAACCGACCATTTTACATTAATGTCCCAAAAAAAACAATCTCCCAATATACAGGCTGTTCCAAAAACCGAACAGCCAATCTTTTCTATATACAGGGTGGTAATGATCGACGCTAAGCGCCAGTAAAAACAGTCGGCGGACGCATAGCGGCGCCACTGAGCTGTAAAACACACAAACTGAACATACCTAGTTAGTGAAGGGAACCGCGTAATGGCATGTTGAGGTGGGTTCCGTATGGTTTTTTGTGACTGTTAAATAAATCATGTTCTTATGTAGGTTTGGATGTTTGCTATATAAGTACTTTAAGACTTAAGAATAGTAAAACAGAATTTAGTTTGGTCCTCACAGTATCAGAGAGCTAATCCTTATTTTGTGGGGTGGTCAAATATTGATACTCATCATCTGCCTAGCCTTTTCCCAACTATGTTGGGGTCGGCTGCCAGTCTAACCGAATGCAGCTGAAACGCAGAATTTTACATGGAGCGACTGCCTATCGGACCTCCACAACCCAGTTAGTAATGCGCAATATGATAGCCCTTGGTAAGACTGGTTGTCAGACTTTCGGGCCACTGTCTACCTGTAATGACTGTCTAAGATTACAACGACAGCGTTTGATA
Organism: Noctua fimbriata; assembly: GCA_905163415.1. Lineage (NCBI taxonomy): Eukaryota > Metazoa > Arthropoda > Insecta > Lepidoptera > Noctuidae > Noctua > Noctua fimbriata. Next base: position 9,374,069 of record LR990945.1, on the reverse strand, counting down.
TATGTAGATACTAATGATGTTAATGTCTAAAGCATTTATTTATTCAGTCTAAGTGGCAGTCAACAGACCATATTTAATCTCAGATTGGAGGGGTGATTGAGCTGTCATGTTCTTAAGAGGTGGTCACCCACGTACCGAAAGGCGCATCGTTGGAAGGCCTCTCGCAGGATGCACTGATGATCTAGTGTAGGCCGCTGGATACGCGAAGCACAGGACCGATCAATTAGTGAGAAACAGTGAGAGAATGCCATCGTACGCGGCAGCATCGTTTGATCGGCAGCACGTTCTGTTTCTCGCTCTAGCAAATGACAGTTCTGGGCGACAGAAAAGGATATGAGCATGGAAAGTGCGATTCCGTGCGCTGCTAGATGAGATTCAACCCGTACGCGACGTTTGTGGGGAGGCTTGCGTGAAGCATTTGTCCAGGAATTGACATTTTTCGGCTGATTTGATTACAGTCCAATTTTAACAAATTACTTTTTTGCAAACACTGTTTTAAGCTTTCACGGTTTACAACTAAACTTATACTGTCACTAACGGGATATCAATCCGGATGTAGGTCGGAATGTCAATATCTGGAGCTCAAAATAATGAACAATCACGGAAGATGGGAACTCACCAGTATCAAGAATGTGTATTCAATACAATGAACTCAATCCTAAGTTGCCTGACTTGGATGTGTTCTTTGGTTCCCTACCAAAGTTCAAAAGCCTGTTGCGCTCTCATTTGAACCGACATTTAAACGGCTATAATTAGTTTCTCATTAGTTTTTAGTTTTACTTGGTTTTTTTTTTGTCTTTAGTTTGGTGTTTATTAGTGTAAGTCAGTTTTTTGACCTCATCTTTAGTTTAAGTCAAAGATGTTTTGTTTTTTATTTAATGTTACATTTCATTTCTTAAAATTTACTATAATAGCTATATTATACACTAGCTGTTGCCCGCGACCTTCGTCCGCGTAAAATTTTATAGCCTATAACCTTCCTCGATAAATGGGCTATCCAACACTAAAATAATTTTTCAAATCGAACCAGTAGTTCCTGAGATTAGCGCGTTCAAGCAAACAAACAAACTCTTCAGCTTTATAATATTAGTATAGATAAGAGAATGTTGTGTACACCTGTAATTGGTACCTACATAAGAACCCTAACCTGTATATTTTTATTATTAAATGTAAAATGTATGTACTGTTGGCGTACCTATTTTAAATAAATAAAAATAAAATAAGATATCCCGTAAGTGACAGTATAAGTTTACTTTTTTGTACTCCTATTCTACCCAGTAGAGACTTAGTGTACTTTACTATACTCTTCAATTCTACCTACACAATGACATCAAATAAAACAAATAAAAAAAGTATTTCTACCTTTCATTCATCGTCGTTTTATTCGATCCTTTCGTCATAACTACGGTACCCATGGGGCAAAACAGTAAGTTCGGAACCCTATGCCAAATAACATCACATAAAAATAAAATACCATATTTATTGCGGATCCCTAAAAAAGTTCTGCCTCGACTGTACCCCAGTTTATTTGCTTTTATACTTAAAGAACGCTTGAGTCTGGAAAATTGTGTCCCCTGCTTACTAAACGAACATATTAAAATATTTCTTTTATATTACCTACCTACCTAGTAGCTGAGAAATGGGAACTGTTTTAAATTGCAGGTGTATTTGTAAACTTATACTTTCCATTACGGGATATATACCGTGATTGTTCATTATTTTGAGCTCCCGATATTTCGACGCTGTTGCAAGCGCCATGATCGCGGGTTGACTGGAATTCATGTCTCTTGCAACAGCATTCGTAAAACAATTGAATTCCCCTAGATTATTAGGGTGACTGGTAATTATTGACCGATACTTAAACACGTGATTATACTCATGATAACAAACAACAGGTAGGTATAAAAAAAATGTTTCACTTTAATCCCAATAATACAAAAGTTGTATGAAATTACCCCTACCTATTAGCTGTTAGGCGCGTGACGCCGTTCGTGTACCGTGCAACAGTGGGCAGGCAGAGCACAGTGGGAGACAGGACGGCGTCACGCGGCTAACAGCTGATAGGTCACAGGTCCGTGCACGCAGGAATTTCATACGACTGTTGTGTTATTGGGATAAAAGTGAATGAGTATAAAAAAATATTTCTTTGGGAAAGTTGTTTGTTATCATGAGTACAATCACGTGTTTAAGTATCGGTCACTAATTACCAGTCACCCTATATTCTAAATGCACCAAAAAGAATAATTAACCAATTCAAAACACATTACTAGCCGGAATTGCCGCAGTATAGTTTGTATTTTAGCCCCAAACGATACATTAATACTGCTACAATGAACAGAACGCTGCTATCAACCGGATTATTATGTTGTTCCATGTAAATTCGGAAGCGATAGCGATCCCTGAACGCGATGGAAAACCATTGTGATATCGTCGTGATAAAATTGGGACACTACTATTGGTTTAAATGCAGTAAATGAGTATTTTTTAACAAAAAAATATTCACACTTGCCGATATTTAAGCATGATACGGTTTATAACTAAACTTATACTGTCAGTAACGAGGGATATCTTCCATGATTATCAATTATTTTTAGCTCTCGATATTTCAACGCTGTTGCAAGCGCCGTGATCGCGAGATGACGGGATGATATCAGGAGCTCAAAATAATTTATAATCTCGGAAGATATCCCTTGAGTGATAGTGTAAGATTAGTTATAAACCGTAAACGCTTAAAACAGTGTTTGATAAATCAAATCTAAAATAATAATTTAAAAATAAATGAGCAAACAGAAAAATAAAACTAAAGCGAAGATACTTTTAAAATTACAATATAAAATATGCAATATTCACAAGTTAACCCAAAAAAGTCCCTTAGTCGCCTCTTACGACACCCACGGGAAGATATGGGATGGTGCTATTCTTTACGTCCGGACACCATACAGAACACTAAGGCGACTAAGGGACTTACCAGAGAATGGGCAGCAGCGTTCTCTGACTCTACAACAACCATACTGCGATCGCCAACCCGCCTGCCAAGCGTGGCGATTATGGCAAAACCCCCCTTCTTGGGGGAGGCCTATGTCCAGCAGTGGACTTTTCGGCTGAAATGATGATGATGATGAACCCAAAAAAAATGTCATGGCAATCAGCAGTAAGAAAGGTAATTTATAAAATTACCTACCTGGTTGATTTTTTTCATGGAGAACTTGTTTTTATTGAATACTAACTTTATCAATAAAGATCTTCCGATCGATACTATTTTCCTATATGGAGTGGAGACATGGACATTGCGAATGCAGGACCGTCGCAAGATTGACGCCGTTGAGATATGGTGCTGGAGACGCATGCTCAGGATAAGCTGGCCCGCTCATCGGACTAATATGTCAATCCTCAATAATAAAATTTTGGGATATTTCGTCACTGTGGCAAGAGCCATGATCGATGATTTATTGATACTTCTAGCTGAAAAAAAAGACAGCGTAAAAAATCGAATATACGTAAGTCTTACTCCAAACCAAACCAAATCGAGTTCCAATAGTAATTCTTAACCAAAACGAGTTTCCAAGAGTTCACTGAGCAAAATAATCGACTTAGCTACGGTACGGGGAAAATTCATTTATTTAATTAAGACTCAACAAACTTCCCGAACCAGACTTAGAGCGAATTAATGATTATAACATCTTATTTTAATTGAACATTAACATTTCGGAGGATTATTTAAATTTTCAATGGATTGGTTGGGAATGAACTACGTTCAATTTATGCGTATCAGCCTAGGTTGGTCTGTGGAAGGGTGACCACCCATTACATACTGAATTTGCCTCGTGCCTCGGAAAGCACGTTAAACCGTTGGGCCCGGGTGTCATTTGTAGATCTTTGACAGTCGTTTGGTAGTCAGTGGCCCAAAAAGTCTTACAACCAGTCTTACCAAGTGGTATCGTATTACCCAGTACTAACTGTGTAGTGGAGGTCAGATAGGCAGTCGCTCCATGTAAAATACTGGTATTCAGCGGCATCCGTTTTTTTTCGGATTAGTTTTAACCTTTTTACTGTGTAAATTTAAGTTTTTCTTTTTTTCAATGTCATCCCAAAAATCCAAATGAGGCGTCAGCTGAGCATGAGATCAATTCCCAGGTTGGGCAATGCGTTACTGGATCTATAATTTCTCAGTAGCAGCTACGCCCCTCAATTACATGGGACTTGAGAAAAATCTGGCGAAATGTGGGTGTACTATTAGATACACCTCTACCTATCCCTTCGGGGATTACAAGCGTGATGTAAATAGAAACCAGTCATGTCCTTGCGATCTGTCGGATCGATAATTCAGCAAACATAACCGCAAACTTTCCTTGCGAGATCAAATCAGAAATGAGGACATCCGCAAGAGAATCAAGGTTACCGACGTAGCCCGAAGAATAGCCAAACTTAAGTGGCAGTGGGCACATTGCTCGCAGAACCGATGGCCGATGGGGCCGAAAAGTTCTGGAGTGGCGACCGCGAACCGGAAGACGTTGCGTTTGAAGACCTCCCACTAGGTGAACCGATGAAGGTTGCAGGGATCCGCTGGCTGCGAGTCGCACGGGACCGGTCAATGTGGCGACACTTGGGAGAGGCCTGTGTCCAGCAGTGGACGTCTTTCGGCTGAAATGATGATGATGATGAACCTCTAACTGCGGTTGGCGGTTATTTTTGCTTTCGTACTCTTACTGTTTGTGTTGGAACATTCCAACACCCGAACGATCTACGTAGTGCACGAGGTAGGTCCACGAGCAAATCGATATATTTTCGTGTAAGTAATTTGAGTGAATTCGCAAAAGTTCTGTTAAACTTTGTTTCTTAATTAATTTAAAAGAAGTAAGTCAATTGGGTGTTAGGGCCATGCCTACTATTAAAAAGAGGTTTTTTTTTATTTGTAATTTTTAAGTTTTTTTTATTTTATTCTGTTTGTTAAACTGATGTGTACCACACGGGTGGACTCGTATTTGGGAATCTATACTATATCGGATCCAAAATGAGCCGGTAACTATAGGTTCCGGCAGCAACGTTAGCTTTGTGGAACGGAGTGGTAGCAACTACGACGAGACTTTTCTCGAGCGAATTTGTACCTTTTTTTTTTTTTTTTGGAGTTTTTTGACGCCATTTTTTAAGTTTATTTTTAAGTTAGTTAGTTAATATAGGTTATTTTAATTTATTAATGTACTCAAAAATATTTGTATCTTAAGTAGATACAAATTCGAATTCCCTCAAAACTAATAATAACAGAAAGCACTCGAAAACGAACACAAAAACACGGTAATAAAGAGCTTTCTCGAATGTTCTTTCTTTGCACTATTTAAAATACTGTTTTTAGACACTTGTCGCGAACATGATAATTGAATCAGTATCTACTCAATTAGATCGATAGATGTACTGAAAATTCGATAGCTAATTGAATTTTATTTTATATGGATTTTGTGATATTTTATTTTTGAATTATTTGGTATTATACATATTATATCTATAACTTTATATATGCATATATATACAGACTAAAAAGAACTAAAGTAATGATAAAAATAAGACTAAAAGTAAGAAAATATAAACATCTAAACAAAGACGACAATAGGACACTTAGGCGTCAAAGTATTCCTCCGCATCGCTGTCATCTGGAAACGTGCCCAGAAGACTGGCAGCATTGCCACGCTGAATAGCAATGCTAATTCTTTGGCCAAAGAAAGAGCCAGCCCTCTGGTCACGCGAAGTGTCGACCAGTCGGCGAGAGATTTCCTTAAAAACAAGACGCGCACTCGGTCCCCATGACCCGAGCGTTTCGACCCCAAACGGCTCAAAACTGTAGTTACCAATAAGGTTACAGTATTTGCGCCGCTTGAGGATCTCAGCAGCCGCAGCAGCAGCGCCTGCACAGCCCGCCGTGCTTGCAAGGTGAGATGGCGCAAGGGTGTCGACACAGGTTGCGTCCCACACCAAAGGCCTACCCACCTTCCAAGTCACCAACGTCATGCCGTCTGGTCTCTTGCCATCGTCACGAACCAAGCCGTTTGGTTCTAAAACCGCTGGTACTATTACTATTTTATTTTAGAAATAGATAGAGAGATAGTATATTGTAGAATTAAGAATTGTTTTTTTTTTGTATTATATTTTGTTTTAGCAGTAGATTAATTATTTCAGGTCATGGTCTCGTTTTGAAAAGTTAGAAAGGTAAACATGTGTTATGTATTGTACTTGATAGCCACACTATCGAATTAGGTTTTAGAATATCTGTAATAATAGTTGTTTGACTAATAAATAAAATCAAAAAAATCAAAATCAAAATCAAAATATTTTATTTTACATAGGCCTAGATGGGCACTTATAAAACGTCGAAAAAAAGGTGCACGGTTCGGGTTGGTCGTTTCCTATGGAGAAGAACCGGCAAGAAACTCCATGGTTACTCTTTTCAAATCATTTGGTGTTACATTAATATCATGGATACAGCATTTGTACTTAAGTATGGGGGGACAGCGTAGGCCCGACAATAAGTCGTTGCTTACTACACAAAAAATGTAGAACAAAATGAAAAGTTAACAAAAGTTAACAAGCAGCTGGGAATCTACAAAGCCTACAATGTTCACACATTTACAAACAATTGATAAAAAAGAATCTATACAAAGAATATCATCATCATCATCAGTCTCTTGCCCTTATCCCAATTCATTTGGCGTTTGCGCTGTTATTACTCGTCATCTCATCAGACACCTCCTTTCTTGCCATAATTCCTTCACACTGCACACAATCCATCCATCCTTTCTTTGGTCTTCATCTACTCTTATACCCATCCACATTTATCAATATATAAACAGTAAGAAACTGAGTTGTAGTTTTGAATAAGGTTGAGAGGGGCTTCCAATATAACCTCCTTATAAATTGAAAGGAAGTGTCTATCGCTAACCCATATTTTTATAAGTCCCATATTATAGACGACGTTATGAGACCGTTAATATATTAGTCTATAAGCTCTTGCTAAGAATTTCGTAGCTTAAAATCTAGACTCTTCTGCGCCCCTTAAATAATCATTATCAACTAACCTAGCCTTTTCCCAACTAAGTTTGGGTTCGGCTTCCAATCTAACCATATACAACTGAATATAATAATAATAATATATAATACTGTAACCTTATTGGTAACTACAGTTTTGAGCCGTTTGGGGTCGAAACGCTCGGGTCATGGGGACCGAGTGCGCGTCTCCTTTTTAAGGAAATCTCTCGCCGACTGGTCGACACTTCGCGTGACCAGAGGGCTGGCTCTTTCTTTGGCCAAAGAATTAGCATTGCTATTCAGCGTGGCAATGCTGCCAGTCTTCTGGGCACGTTTCCAGATGACAGCGATGCGGAGGAATACTTTGACGCCTGAGTGTCCTATTGTCGTCGTTGTTTAGATGTTTATTTTTTCTTACTTTTAGTCTTTTTATCATTACTTTAGTTCTTTTTAGTCTGTATATAATGTACATAATAAATAAACTGTATCATGAAAAATACAACTGAATTAGACGATACCTCATGAATGCGTAAATAAAAGAGCGCCGTTGAATTTTATCTAGTCCATTTAATGTGGTCAAAAATCAAACGTCATAATCATCTTCCTGTCCTTGTCCCATTCTACTTGGGGTCGGCGCAACACGTTCTCATCTTCCTTTCTCCCCTGTCAGACGTCACGGTAATCACATACTTCTTTCTCTTTCATATCATTCCTCACACAATCCATCCATCTTTTCTTTGGCTTTCCTCTCCTTCTCCATCCATTAAAAATCAAAAGACATTCATTTAAATTAGGCTACTTTATCCAACTTGGCGTAGCCTTCAAAAAGTGCCCCAAAACCCACCCTTTGCCACTTCCAAGTATTTATCTAGTAAGAAGTAGCGGGCAGTAGCGAAGGTTCAATTTTTGTAAGAGGTAAGCCGGAGTACATATCTTTAATGTAATTATATTATTTGTCTATAGAATACTGACTGTGCCATTTTTCAAAGGGAATCCGGTCGGAATCGAGTTGTATGGAACCTTTACAACGGGTGGCGGGACAAACTCCCAAGCAACACATCTGTCTGTTAGGTTAGAAGAATCAATATTTCATACATACGCTATCATCATCTGCCTAGCCTTTTTCCAATTATGTTAGGGTCGGCGTCCAGTCTAACCGGATGCTGCTGAATACCAGTATTTTACATAGAGCGACTATCTAACCTCAACGACGTAGTTATACTAGGTAATACGATATCCCTTGGTAAGACTGGTTGTCAGACTTTCGGGCTACTGACTACCTGTAACGACTGTCAAAGATCTACCAATGACTGCCGGCACCAACGGCTTAACGTGCTTTCCGAGACACAGAGGAAACTCGGTAGATATGTAATGGCTGGTCACCCATCTATGGAGTATCTTAGGCAAGCGCGGCTTAACCTGAAGATTGATCCGAGCGGCTGTTATTATTTAGCCACGAGCTCCATCCACGAGCGAGATTTTATACACGCACTATATTAAAGTGGAAATACTCTGTCCTCTCCAAAACTCAAAACTTTAAACATCTGCCGTCCCATCATTAATTCAGGGGTCGAAAACATTTTATAGTTAAACACAAAAAGATATCAAACCTCCCCTTTTTGTACTGTTCGACGATAGAGTACCGCAATAAAGTTATTACACTAGAACATGAGAATATTTTGGACCACTATTCTGATGGCCGCACTATACAGCGGGTTGAAAAAACATTCCAGTGTAGGGGTGAAATGTAGGGGTGAAATATGACTTGAAATTAAATTTCGAATATGGGTTTTATGTGTGAAATGCTTTTTTGTTCGTAGAGTGCTAATGTTCTGCCTAGTTTTTTTATACGGCCAGTAATGTTATTACAGAAATAGAGTACTGTTAAAACAGGGGTTAAATTGAAATAGAATTTATAATTTTGAAGTTTTCTATTAATCTAATACACTCAAATTTATTCTTAATATTTAAATGCAGAAGTATATTTGTCTGTCTGCTTGTCTGTTACGCTTTCACGCCTTAAATTTTTAACAGTTTTCGATAAAATTTGGCGCGCATATACCGTGATCCGGGCTAGGATATAGGATGCCCCCACACACAGGACGGATGAAAGACAGCAGAAGAAGTTTAGAACCATTCTTATCTTCAATTACTACTATGTGGCATTCCAATGAGAGAATCAACGAATAAATAAATACCCCAGAAGCAAGATCGCCGTTGAGACAATTGCAGGCTCTCTCACCGCTGAAGCTGAGGGATCTAGCTGACTATAATTATTTCCTAGAAGCTGTTTAGTTTGGACAATACTACTTTTAACTATCTGAGCTCATCTGAAGAGATGCTCGCTTAAAAACAAAGGTGTTCTAACTTTTCGTTTGCTATTACAATTATCTTTAATATGTTTTTCTCCGTACAACCATTAGTTCCCCGTTCCAAAATGAACCCCTCAAATACGAAACTACGTACATCCCATTAAAAATAATAATACAAAACGTTGAATCCGTTACTACATGTAACTTTAAAAGTAGGTCATGAGCTTTCGAATAGCTGAAATTCCGTAAAAACTAATTTTGTTGTTTTTGCGTAGAGCATCTGCACTGAATGTGGCGGGCAAAAAAACGGAAAAAAAGTATTGTATTTAGTAGATACGAAAATACTGTTGTCGTGGCTTATCAAAAACTCTTAACACAGTTTTTAAATTAATATGGCGATGCAATTCTCAGTGTTAACCGCGGAGTCTGGATTGTGCGTGGTTGATGGTTATAGGCTCGCCCCCGATTACATGTGACTGGTTCAATGTGGGTTTACTATTAGGTACACCTCTGCCTAACCCTTCGGGGATAATAGCGATACACTTTCTCTCTGTGAGAGAGATTACACTAGGCAGACCCAGTAAGTAACTGGGCAAAATTAAAATATGACACAAAAAAAAAAAGAAAATTATCTTCATGTACAATACTGGTACTTAGGCGGACTTAATGCCACAAGGCATTCTCTACCAGTCAACCTTTGGGTTAAATAAGAAATATTGTGATATAATTGTGATAGGGTACAAAATAAATATATAAAAATAACTTCCTGCTTTCGAAAATTTAATTAATAAAATTAACACACACACACACACATTACACATTATTTATTTTATTTTATTTTTATTTTTTGTTAGAAGTATAGTTGCTTCAATATTGCATTGGGTTGTGCCTGTAAAAATAGTTGTAAGTAAGGATTAAATAAATAAATAAATATAGGCACTTATAATGATACTAATACACATATACAAAAAATATATATCAAGTCACCTCGTGGTTTACACAAATATAAAAAACTTCTACATTCTACAAGTCTAAAACTGCACAACCCCTTACTACCCGTAACACCCTGTATAACATCCGTTAAACGTACGTATGTGGTCTCATGAATATTCCGGATCCACGATGAGATTTATTACGGCCGGGTTTTCCGTCTTCCTCCAGATTTATGCGTCGGACGAACCGTACGGCCCCGGTACGGTTGTCGACCGGCACCCGCCGAATTAGATTTGTGACTGAGCGTGTGACTTCGTTAATAATTTATAGTTAGATGTTAATATGCAGGTAGGATGCTAGATTACTTGTAGGAAAGGTTTTCGGTACATTTTCTGTGATTTTGTTTGTGCGACGAAGATTTTTGGGTGTGATGTTTTTTGGAGAGCGATTTTCATGACTAAAAAATGTTTCGGATATCAACCGCTAAGGCAGTGAAACAGGGTACCTTTTAAAGTTTGTATGCAGAAGTCTCCTGCAATATAAATTGTAAACGAAGACAGGGACAAAATAGTCTTCAAAATCAAGGCTAGACAAAAGATTCTTAAGAAAAAAGGGCTTTCAGTAGTATAAGTAACCCTTTAAAGTCATACGAACCCACTTGAAATGTAGTATACAAGGTGGAAGGGACACCGACGTTACATCATTCTGAACCAAAAAAATAATGAACCGAAAAATGTTTCTACAACATTATTTTTAGTATATGCGAACCCTGAATATAGTTTCTTCAGAATAAGTAACTGAATCGATTCCAATAATTTTTAAACCATGTTATTTTTTTTCACAAAAATATTTAAAAAGTTAAAAGTTGGATACCGAGCGACTTTGAGTACTTATCGCAATAATTTAGGTACCAACTGCCAAATTATTATTATCAATGAGCTCAAGACGAAGCTGGAGGCGCGCGCTGCGTGGTGACCGCGTTTTTGTGCTGACAACTAGGTAACAGAACAAGCTTATAACTTTGGGAGTTTTCATGATACAGTTTTGAATTTTTGTACATAGATTCTTTACATAAAAATACTAGACACGTGTATAAGGTTTCGCATATACTAAAACTAATGTTGTATAAGGTGGTATTGTAGTGTGTGTAAGACAACCTCCCTATGTAAATGTAACTTAGTATGTAAGTGAGGCAATACAGGTTAATACTTTAAGCAAGACGGTTCTTTGATTTGGGCCCCGAATACCGAACAGTACATGGCGACCCTGCCTGTAACTGGCGCTCTGGATCAACCGCGACCACCTACCGCGATTAAAAAAAGAAAAAAAAAAGAAGAACAAAAAAAAGAAATAAAAATAAAACAAAAATAGAACAAAAAATATGACCAGAATGATGTACTGACTCTGTGGTAACCGTCGGTGTCCTTTCCACCCTCTATAGATGACATAAAAATATTGACATTGTCACTCGCAAACCACAAGATGCTCAGCAAGCAGGCCCTTTAACTTTCACCCCACTTCCTAGAGCTTTTCATCCATTATGAATCCAAAAATCCTTTCACCCCTTTTAACACAAAATCATACGTACTCGGCGAATCGCCTTAAAGATCGGTGAAGTATAAAAATATGACAATCACTAATACGGTCGGTGCGCACGGCTGCCTCTGAATTTATAGCCTATGACAAAATGTTGCGCGCTCCGGTGAGTTTGTGAGATTTAATGGAAGCGACCGGGTTCGTGATTTAGTTTTTGAAAGTTTGCGAATTATTTTGTGTTACCTACTGACTATTGTTCATTGCATCGTTGCTGTCTAGTTTAACTTATATATTACCTTTATGGTATTACATGAAATACTTTGTGAATTTGTTCTGAACCGATTATCGAATGATTTTTTCTTTAACACTGTTCAAATGATTGCGAGAAAACTGTCATGTCCTAGAACTAAGTGTACCAACTCGCATTGAGCACTCTTGGTTGCTACGGGCCATTCTTAATTACAGAGGAGACCTACGTCCCAGCAGTGGACATGTTATTGACTGATTTTGCTCGGCTAGTTCTGAATTTATCTATATTTATTTATATATGTTTCACAGAACATAAAAAACCATTGTGATCGAAAAATTATGAAATAACAATCGACTGGAAACTTTACGAGTGTCAACGTTAGAGACAGCAGTCCCCCAAACGACGACCAATCAAATCACTTGACATGTCAAGAACAATAATAAATAATAAGCATTTATTTATTTCTCTTCCACAAAAGCACCTTAAAAATATGAAAACATTACATCTGACAAAGCTGTGTGCAAACTTTGTGGGAGACTGGTATCTGCACTAGGAAAACCATGTCACACAGATTACCAGCTGCCCCCCTTCCCCCCCACAAAAACAGTGTTTGAGTAATTAATTTTAAGTTAATGATAACAAGTTATTTTAAACTTTGGAGACAACAGAAACCGGTGGAGTCTCTTCCAGTATTTTCGCTCCGTAGCCCACACGAACAATATATTCCACGTAGGGATATCTGTGACGTTCGCTCGCGTATCTCGCGTCATCGTTACGATAACGACCGATACCGCGGTACTCTGCTGACAAAGTGGCAATATGTTATAGGAATAAGTATGTGAGGTATAAGCATTATTTGTGTGCAATAATATGGCGAAAATACGGGAGGACAAAAGTCCGTATTTTGTACGGAGAGGGCGTGAGTATTGATCACCGCGCTTTGTCCATATACAGACCCTTCACATAGCCGTCAACCAAGCATTCTGTACATCAAACTAAGTAACTTTACGCAAAAATTATTGCTGGGAATCGACTTTTCTTTTTGGGGTGAAAAATCACGTTTTACGGTAAGACTCGATGGAAAGCACTCAAAGCATTTTGCTGATGGATGGATTGAATAGAACGGCGGTCGTGGAGGTGTGTAAAGTAAAAATTTTACATTAAAAACATGTATTTTAAAAAAAATTGTGAAAAATTTGGAACTTTGACCCCCAAATAACTCCGTAACTAGAAGGTTCCCAGGTATAGTCTAGTACAAAAAAATGATCGCAGACCAAAGACGAGACGAGACGAAGACGAGATGATCAAAGACGGGGAGCAGAAGTGCCTTTCGGTTATGTTAAGGGTCTATTTACACCCTTAGGTTTTTCAAAAGAGGCACTTTCAGAAATACATAACATAACATCATAGCGCCTGTAATCCCCATAAGGTTAGGCAGAGCCGTAGAAGTGTACCACATAGCCCACCCACATTTCGCCAGTTATGTTTTTAAGTCCCATGTTATAGGGGGCGATCCAATGTGATAGAAAGTCTGCATTCTGCGGAACTCGTCTGTTATATCCCTGAGTAAGGCAGAAATAAATCAAAGTACCATACTTAGTTCCTTGTCTGGTTTGAGGACCACAACGTCTTATTCAAATTCCTAATGAATTCTCCTAAAGGTCGGATTTTAAGAGCTATAATCTCATATTGTCTTTATTCCAGAAAACTTTTTTTCCTGAGTTTGTTTCAAATTGACCGAAGCTACCAATAAAATATTATTGTTAAAAACACGCTTTAGTGTGACGTCATTTTATTTATCGTATTCTTCCTAGCAAACCCTTTCATTTGATACCCATATCATGGGAATGCATAAAAAATAACTTAGTCCGCCATCTTTTGGAGTCCGCCATATTGGATTTAGAATGACGTCACTTAACTAACCATGCATTGTCATCTACACTAAACATATATGTAAAATTTCAGCTCAATCGGAAACCGGGAATTGGATCAAATTTAACTTCTAGGATTTTTAACATCATTAATAAGTAACAAGTGAAGCTAAGGTGAAGCAGACTATTAAAGTAATGAGTCTTAAGTAACGTCAACTTTAACTTATTGTTAGCCATTACCAGTAATAGTTCAGCCACCCCATCACTAACCTTTCCGTCTAATGGAAATAGCACACCAAACTCAATCTTATTACACACATTAACCCCAAAATACCTGAGCGCTCCAATCACTTACAAGATGTTCCGATCCCGCGATCCCGCAGCGGGAAATGAGCCGTGATCTTGCCCGATTACGTGTGAAAAAAGGGGGTTATGTCTTTTACAGCTGACGTAGATGTGCGGAGGTTAGGGGAAATTGTTCGGGCGTGGTTATCTGTTCAAGATTGTGGTGTAGTACTTTTTTTTTCGGAGTGTTTTTTGACGACTGTGTTTATGAAAGGAATGTTTTAGATATATGTTCGCATCATAATGAAAGCGTTTTGAAGAGAAAGCTGAGTACAGTCGTCGAAATATTGTTTAGTAAGTAGTAGTATAAAAGGTAACTGCTCATTAGTGACGGATACTTAAACACAAGACAACCGCGGAAAAAAGTCTGCTGCCCACACATCTTTCGACGTAGATATAGCGGCACTACGAAAAGTACTACACCAACATTGGACAAAAAGTAGAACAGCGCCATCTATGACACAAATGAAAAACTAACATCAAATTCCTTAATCGCGCAGTTCTAGTTATCCGCGACTTCAGACTATAACTATACTATACTTTAACTATAACTGTCGGGCAGTAACCCACTAGACATAATAGGTCAACACGTACTGAGTTTATAGCTGATATTTTTCGTGATTTTAGAGTTGGTCTCTTAAGAAAAGTTGTTCGTAATGCTGAGTACAATCTCGTGTTTAAGCATCGGTTACTATTTCCCTAATTACCAGTCACCCAGAAACGAAGACCAAATAGCACAATTCAGTGTTTTGGCGCCACGCTACATTTGAGAGCAGTACTAAAATTGCGCGTTTTCTACGCGTTACGCAGATGCCAACGCTCTAATATGTACTGCCGAGTTCATTGACGGTCTTATGCTCTCAGTAATAAGGTTGAAAAGTGGTCGACCGTCAGTGAACGTGCCTACATTGCGACTGTCCATTCAGCGATTTCATCGCTTTTTCGTTCCGCAAACTACTACGAGTGGAATAGTCTAAACTACTTTCATTTGTTTTCTCCGCCAGTCTCTGTCGCAAGACGCATGTTGCTTGAGGCTCAGACTCCATCAGAGCGGAGACGACAGGAGATGCTTTTTTTTTAGGATGGGAAATCATCAAATGACCCCCCCCCCCCGCTCTGGGCGGAGCGGAAGGGAGTGTCAGACTTGTACTGACTAAAACCCATCCATGTTCCTTCTTTGCCCTTTGTGTTCCATGGCCGCGGTATCTCTTTCGAACAGTCCCGCAGCCCTGGCAGGCATCGGCCCATGCGGACCCCTACGTGGTTGCTGACATCTCTTTGCGCAAGTGGAACACGAACGTGCCGTGAGAGTAGAGGCTTAGGAGCTAAGGTCTATCCACCGAAGCTGTGCGGAGATGCGTACTAGTTTGCTAAATCGGGGCAGAGATGTGTGTACAGGATACTCACGCCCAGTTTAGCGACCGCCGCCTCGCCGGTCACCGCACACCGCTCACATCTCCGCTGTGCGCTGCTGCCTTCTTGGCCGACGAGTGCGGAGTCTGGCCTAAACAATTACGAGACGTCTCCGATCCTCACTGCTCAACCATTTCTACTGAAGCTAAGCGAAGATTAGAAGTGTATAACGGAATTCTATTGGTGGTTTACAACACATCTCCTCTCTTCTCTTCGGTGGAGTCCGGCCCTTAGGAGAGGATATCTCTCGTTCGAAAAGTAGAATAACACAATATTATTTAGTAAAACATTCTACATTTTGCCTATTCATACATTCCACCTTTCTCTCATTAGACAAGCTTTAGAGAAATAGGCTATAATGCCACCAGAACTACACGAGTGTGGAAAATAACAACTTAATTAGATTATAAGCGAAAGTGGGTTGTTAAGTTCATTTACAAGCTTCTACTGTCGGTAATTAAGTTAAGTGATGAAGTGGGTATCATTAAAATAGAATATACTGAAATAAACCTGAGTTTAAAATAACTTATACTCGAGGAGCTCGTGGCTAATTAATAACAGTCGCTCGGGTCGATCTTCAGGTGGATCCGTCCATGTAACCCACCATGACATACCAAGTTCCTTCCGTGCCTCGGAAAGAACGTTTAGCCGTTGGTCCCGACTGTCATTTGTTGATCTTAGACAGTTGTCACAGTCAATGGCCCGGAAATCTGATAACCAGTCTTGCCAAGGGATGTCGTATTACCCAGTACTAACTGGGTTGTGAAGGTCAGATAGGCAGTCGCGCCATGTAAAATACTGGTATTCAGCTGCAGCTGTTTAGACTGGAAGGCAACCCCAACATAGTTGGGAAAAGGCTAGGCAGATGATGATGATGAGCTATAGGCTCCTATTCCATGAGACTTAAACCATTTCAGCCGAAAGACGTCCACTGCTGGACATAGGCCTCCTCCAAGTGTCGCCACATTGACCGGCCCCGTGCGACTCGCATCCAGCGGATCCCTGCAACCTTCACCAGGTCATCGGTCCACCTAGTGGGAGGCCTTCCAACGCGGCGTCTTCCGGTTCGCGGTCGCCACTCCAGAAATTTTCAGCCCCATCGGCCATCCGTTCTGCGAGCAATGTGCCCTGCCCACTGCCACTTAAGTTTGGCTATTCTTCGGGCTACGTCGGTAACCTTGGTTCTCTTGCGGATGTCCTCATTTCTGATTTGATCACGCAAGGAAACTCCGAGCATAGCCCTCTCCATTGCCCTTTGTGTGACTTTAAGCCTTCTGATAAGACCCATTGTGAGCGACCACGTTTCGGTCCCAATGAAACTTAAACATAACTAGTAAAATGTGAGTGTGCTAAAACTACTGCTCTGCCTAACCCTGCAGAGATTACAGGCGAAAACAAGCGATAAAAATTGGACCTGTCCTCCTCACAGTCCACTAGAATATTAATTCCCAGCACTATCGTCCACACTTCAAAGCAACATTTAACACAGAGAGTGTAAATTCTAAATTCACAGTCATGCTCGCACGGGGCTGGTCAAAACGTGCTTTTAGTAGCGACTGAGCGCTTTGACGGTCCATTAGGAACGCATGTTGATGTATGAGTGCATTCGAGAGTGGTACCTATGTTCTATGTATGTAGGTGGTTTTAGGTATGTAACTTTGGATGGAAATAATGGGTGTAAAAGTACCCTTAACGAAGCCGAAAGGCACTTGTGTTCCCCGTCATTGCGATCATTTTTTGTTCTAGACCGTACCTGGGAACCTTCTAGTTACTGAGATATTGGGAGTCAAAGTTCTAACGTAGTAACAAAGTTTTTCCCTAGTTTTTTTTTTTTTTAATACACGTTTTTAATGTTATAACTTCACTTTAAATACCTCCACGACCCCCGTACTATTCAACGCATCCATCAGCACAATGTGTTGAGTGCGTTATATTGAGTCCAACCGTAAAACGTGATTTTTCACACCAAAAATAAAAGCAATAATTTTTGGGTAGAGTTACTTAGTTTGATGTACAGAATGCTTGGTTGACGATTTCGTTAAGTGTCCATTTACACCTTGTATAGAGGGTAGGTGCGAATGTGGTGTGCACAAGCCTCCACCACCCAGCTAGTAATCTAGTACTGGGTAATACGACACCCCTTCGTAAATCCCTTCTACTTAGGTTATAAATTTAAAATCCCTTATCTGAGTTACAAGGAACGATGCGTTCGATTCCACTTACTTTCACTTGTAACTCGGCGAAATATATCTGATATACGGTTCCTAGTGAAAATAGCACAGTCAAGGATCGAGTGTCCTGAACTTCTTTCTAAGCTGTCCCTGAATGTTCCACCTCGGCATTCTCGCTTGAGAAATCTTCTTCGTGCTCCTTACGCTCGTACAGTTTACCGTAGCAATTCTTTTTTGCCTCGCTCAATCAAAGCATTTAACCAAGTTGTAATGAACGAACACCCATCAATCGATTTGTTTGCGAGCAGCGTAGAGACAATTAGTACTGCCTTGTCTAAAAGCTGTGTTGTTGATGATGAATCTTAGTAGTGTTTGCGCCTGCGTGCCTGCTTGTGCAGGCGTTTAATTTAATATTTAAGGCGCAGATATACGACTTTTAGTGATTTTAAATTGAACATCACGTCTAAACTTCTAGACATATTTCTTTGAAAAAAATATATGTTATACTAGACAGTTTTCTTCATAATTTGATATGTGAAAATGTGAAATTATATTTTTATAACATAGTGTAATTAATTTGTAAAGTAATGTCTAACGCGGGCAAAAAAAGGATAATCACGCAAAAACTATCGGGCGGATTTGCATGAAATTTTGACCATCTGAAGACAATTTAAAGACCCATATTTTAGTATACGGTTTTTATTTATATTGTGTTTGATAAATCAAGGGGGGTTGTTTTTTCGAATAAACTTGGTGCGCGTTGAAGCGGTAGCCCTTGCGGGCGACGGGCGGCAGTGCATCGCTGACCACTGTCACGGGTGGACGCTAACGCTCGGAGAAAACACAACACAATTTTATTAGCTTTTAGGTTTCGCGATAATAATGGCTGGTAAATCCAAATTATTGAAAAAGAAACGACTTATTTGTATTATTTCTGTTTTAGGAGAATACCAAATAACAAAGATTCTCGAGTCGTAAATCTAGAGACGAGGCGAGTATTGTAATGTACTATAACCATACTACATCTTTTTAGGGACAGTCCAGATTTGAGTTTAAAAAAATACTGAATGCTCTTATTGAAATAGTTGTTGGTTGGTCTTGGTACGTAAGTAGTATGACCTCGACTGCGAAGATGTAATTTTTGCGTCTGTTTTGAGGACTTACGTGCACTACTATCTTCGCCATGCCTTTCATATCGGTGCCTATATTTACCTAAAAAATACATTTATTTTATAGCTCTGGCTTTAAAGAACAGGAGAAAAAGGCAACTCCGGATATTGAAAATGAGGACATTATTGCTGACAAGTATACCTACCTAATTTATTATTCCGATTTTAGTATTATTGAATCATAATATTTATCTAAAGATTTTTGGAACGAAGTTATATCCCTAGCATCCATGCAACTTTTTTATCATATATTAGAGAGATTGAAAGAGAGGGAAATAGTTTTCATGGTTTTCGAGGGTGCTGAAGCCGATAGTGAGATCTATATGAAAATTCAAGATGGCGGCTGCGACCTTTTTTCATTTTTTTCGTCATGGGTGTCGTTTTCATAGTTTTCGAGGGTTCTGAAGCCGATAGTGAGGTCTATATGAAAATCCAAGATGGCGGCTGCGACTATATTTCAAATTTATCATTATGGGTGTCGTTTTCATGGTTTTTAAGGGTCTTGAAACCGATAGTGAGATCAAAATGAAAAGTTTGATATTTCGATAATTTACAACTTATTAATGTTAGTGACCATGATTATTTAAAATCTTAAATATTTTTCAGTTTTGAAGTAAATGAAACAACATTTACTGACGAGGAATCCTTTCTCATAGAGACAGAAAATAAGGACTCAGTCTTTGCCAGGTAAACAATTCGTTTCAGGATAGTTAGCCCATGTAAATATTTGTATTGGAAAACTTCTTATTATAAATACTTTTTATTTAGGGGTTAGAACTTTTTCAATGGAACCTGGCCTAGTCATTTTGATTTTTCCAGAAAGTTATGTGTTTTGTCTCACGATTAACTGGCATATCATTGTAAGCCGCAGCCAAGTGGATATTTAAACAAACAAAATATATCGTGAGATATAATGTAATGTTTTAATACTTTTTGTTCATAGAAAGAAAACGAAGCTGTACAAGGGATGCGTATAATAAATATCGCAAAGTTTTTTAAAGACCTTCAAGAAGTATGCTCACATGACAATATGGACTGTTGTTTGAAATCTGTGGAAATTATAGCTGAACGTAGATTAGGGCTAGTTTCTAATTTAAAACTTAAATGCAGTATGTGTTACGAAACGTTTAAAATTTGTTGCAATGAATATGTGGCAACCGTTGTCGCGTCGGTGTCCCTTCCACCCCGTATATTTGTATATAATAAATGTGTCTATACATGAATAAGAATAACTAATTAAATGTACCTACTTTAATAACAGAAGATCTGCTGTTATGATATATGTATATGCTGGGGGGGGGGGGGGACGTGGTAACCATTTTCGCGTCGGTGTCCCTTTCACCCCGTATAAACCAATTTATTCAAAGCACACTATTAAAATAATAAGATTACAATCTCAATTAATTATTTATCACCTTGATAAAAAATCAGGCAGGATAGTCCTCACTATCTGAAACGTAAGGTTACCCTACGAAATTACGTGCGTGCAGTTGCGGGGTCGCGGGGCGTGACGTAAGCTCCACCCACTTGCTCAAGGGCGCTGGCACTTAATGTCGCCTTAATCTGTATTTGTTACTGCATTATGCTTAGTTCTTGATATTATGCTTGGTTCTTAGTTCTTAGTTTGTGCAACAATAGTTTAATGCTAACTGTGGAGGCTTGTAAATGGCTTGTTGTTGTTTGCCTCGCTATTAATTTGTGTATTGTTAGCTGTAAGCCACCCTAACACAATTAAATAAATAAATAAAATAAAATAAATAAATAAAACTGGGTGTCAGACTTTCGGGCCACTAGCTGTAACGACTGTCAAAGATCTACACATGACAGCCGAGACCTACTGCTACACGCCTATTATATTATTATAACCTATTGCTATCGACCACAAATTCAGACACTAGCAACAGAAATGCGTTGCACTCTTTTATTTCGTTTTCCGAAGATTTTGATAAAATTCGTCATACATTGCTCTTTAAGTTTGAAAATATCATCTGATTCACAATGTAAAAAACCCAATGAATGCTGTAAAATTGTCAAAATCTATCGGTGTTGTGAATGACAGTGACGATGCAAATATCAGTTTTTTTTTTTTTTAACTCGAAATCTACTGTCGCTTATTTTATCGTTCATAATAAAAAAAACAAATGCACAAAAGAAACGACCCTCCACCACAAAACATTTTAAGAGCCAGTAATAATCTTCGAGAGACCCTCACAGCATTAAAATTTTACTGCTGGAAATGTCTCAAGTTATATTGGCTGGCTATAAAGATGGAGTTATACGGCCTTTAAATTGAGATCCCCGGTACTGTCGTCTGGGGTAGATACTTTAGAGGCGTATACTTTGGGGACTGGTGGTCGGATTTGCATGTGACATGATAGGATGCTGGCTGGTAGATTTTACGTTTATAGTAAAACGGTAGAAATAGTTCTGACTATTTTTTCAAAATTAGTCTGTACTGTCCCATTGCTGGGGAAAGGCCTCCCCCAATTCCGTCCATGTGCACTTTTCTCGTGATTCCTTGGACCAGCCCTCGCGGTACGTATCCAGATCGCCACCTCCGTCCGGACCGTCTTCCGGCAACCATTGTGAGGAGATTTTTCCCAGCGGTCATCGTGCATGCGGTTGATGTGACCCGCCCGATCCCATTTTAGACTAGCAGCCTTCTTGCCAACGTCCACTATGCCCGTTTTGGAACGCAGCGTGGTGTTTCAAACCCTGTCTTGTCTTTTGACACCCAGAATGCTGCGTTTCATTGCCTTTTGGCAAACTCCAAGGCGGAACTTCTGAGTGACCAGGTCTGAGCACCGTAGGTTAGGACTATTAGTAGAGACACTCGATATTATAGTTTCACCACCACACTCCAAAAATCGTTCAAAAAAATGTGGAGAGGCAAACGTTTTGAACTAATAAGTTCATTGTTGTTTTCATCATTTCTGATGATGATGATGATGATTTACTCGTCATTCATGGGGGCTGGGGTGATCTGCAAGGTTAAGTAACGCTTGCCTAGGTCGAAGCGTAGATAGGAAACCACACATTCATTGTAGATCATGGACAGCTGTCACGGTAAGTCAGAAGCTAGTCTAGCAACCTGTTTAGTAAAATACTGGTATTCTGATGCATCCGGTTGGATTGGAAGCCGACCCCAGCATACAATAGCTGGGCTATTTTGCGTTATCCACGTGAGTTCGCGAATTAGATCACATATAAATGTTATCTTCCTTATACTAGTTCAACTATCGTCATTTCTTCTACAACTTTTTCTATTAATCTTGCCCTCTTACCTTCATTATCCAAACGAAAAACAATCTATTCTAATTCAATCTCTCAGCTGCAGGGTTGGCGAAAACGAACTAAAACAATTGAAGAGCACCTGTTCTATAGTTTTCCTTCGTTAAGTTAAAAACTTAGTCGCGCTGTCTTGCGGAGGGGTCACCAAGTGAATAAGGAAGTGGAGATTGTCCTGACAAACTGTGTACGCTCAGAGAAAATATTGTTCAAAATTGTAGAAGTTTTGGTCATAAAAAGCCTTTCAGCATTAAATGCGCTGTGTATTTAAAGGTAGCTGTACAATCTCGCCGGTGTTCCTCGCGTAGCTGTGCACTGTCTCGGAGTGTCTCGAGAGTGTACAGTCACTATGACTATTATGAATAGAACCTTTATTTATGCTATCGGCCAAGCCCGGTTTAAGGCCGAATCTTTTTTGTATTAGGTTTTACTAACTCAAACACTGCGACCAACTTCGATAAAACGCTCCTCGGCCACTACAGCGGCACCACTTGCTTCGCTCGCTCGGCTCGCGCCTGTTAGGTCACAGTTCTGATCTAAAATACCCATTTAGTAAAAGCGGCCTATGATCGTCCTTTTGTGATGAGCTCTAGCCTTAGACAAACTAGTCTGGCCTGATATCTGGTTTGGCTGGTAACATTTACCAAATTGACGGCACGGTTGGCGCAGTAGCTGAGCGATCGGCTGCTGCGCTGCGTGTCGCGGGTTCGATCCCCGCACGGAACAAAAATTTGTATGATCTACAGGTAGTTGTTCCGGGTCTGGCTGTTTGTGTATGCGAGTTTAAATGTTTGTAAACGCACCCACGATACAGGAGAAATTCCTAGTGTGGGGCAACGTTTTTATTTAAAAGACAAAAAAAAACTAAAAAAGAAAAAAACCAAATTCCGGTGTGTGTGTTTGTTTGTGTATTCGTAATAAAAACCTCCACCAATATATTACTGTATTTTATTAATATAATTAGTTCGGTGCCTTCTTATGCTGTTTTTTTTTATTTGGTATCCTTCTTTAACTGAATCTTATTGTGTAATTTGTGTATCTGCCTGCTTAACTATGTCTTTACTCTTAAATAATTAGTTTTCTTTTAACCAGCAACTAAGTAAATAAACCCATCCCACATTTTCCGAACACCAAGCGTGCGTACACATCAAATGGGGGGACTCAACTAAATAGGTTACTGTGGAAGCTCATTACTTACCAACTATAAAATGAGGACAGAGCTCTCGAAGTACCCTCTATCAAGTTAAAAATAGGTCTGGCCTAGATTCCGTTACGCACCAACTAAACTTGTAATTTTGTTACCTTTTGCTTCTAGATATACGTCGTGTCTTTTTAGTCGTCTTACAAAGGTCGTCCCACCCAATGTACCCGCCAAAAAATAGCTCTAGGCGCGATTATTTTTTTATCAATGATGTTTACGTGTCAAACGGGAGAACATATACCTACCCAGCACTTGAGTCCAGTAGATCATGGCTCGCAATAGGGTGTTTTAACTACGTCATGCGTCATAATACTTAATAATATATTTTTTTTTTAATTATTGAAATCTCATAAATACCTATTTTTTTTATGAATGTTTAGTATTCATTGGATACATGAAGTGGGCTGCCGTTGTAAGACGACTAAAAAGTCACGATGTATACATACACTCAAGCCTTCTTCCAAAATGGGTTTGATAGAATAAAAATAAAATATTTTGAATTTGAAAAAAAAAAAAAAAAAAAAAAAAAAAAATCTACAGAACGACATCTTTTCATTTAATTAATTTCAATTATTCAATAACAATTTACATTGTATCTGAATTCTGAACGTGTTACATAAAAAAAAAACTAATTATTTAGCCACGAACTCCTCGGTATAAATGACGACTAAATATTGATCAGAAATTCAGAAATGATCAGAACAACAAAAACAAATAAAGCAGTCCAAGAAAATCCAGAATTTGGGTTACAAACAGGAGTGAACCACTCGAAAAAAAATCCTAGCAGAATTTGCAGGAGTCGGCGCTTCAATTAAGTTTCCACCGCTGTGCACCATTGTACCCGCGCTTAAAGTTGAGACTTGCGTTACCGAGTGTACTTCACTGTTGCTTATACAGCGAAACTTTTTGCAGCTTTTTTACTTTTTTTTTTATTAATCCTTTTTAGGGTTCCGTACGTAGGGTTACGTAGCAGTGATAGCCTAGTGGTGTGACCGTCTGTCGCGTCGGACTGAAAAGTCATAGGTCTTGAGTTCGAACCAAGACACGCACCTCTGATTTATCGGATTCATGTGTTTATTGTATAATCAAGACTTGCTTCGGTGAAAGAAATGATCGTGAGGAAACCAAACCAGCATGTCTGAGAGGCGAAGTCAGAGGCACATGGGCGGCATAAAAACTCTGACACCAGGTTAGTCACCAACCACATGGAAAGAAAAGAAGGAGAAGCGTACCAAAAGGGTGCCAACGGGACCCTATTACTAAAGCTCCGCTGTCTGACTATCTGTCACGGGGCTGTATCTTTTGAACCGTAATATGTAGACACTTGAAATTTTCTGTGATGAAAAAAAATAAAGTTAAAATTAATACAAAATGTGTAAATGTGTGTTTATAAATGTGTTATGTTGTTGTTTATAATTATATACTAACACTAGTGCTTAAGATGTCTATGTATTACTAAAAAAATGGATTTTTATGATCTGTTAATAAATGATTTGATTTTGATTTGATTAAGGATCTTCATGCAAGAAATGTGTTTTTATTAAATACACTGAACCTTTCGTGTGCAAGTCCAACTCGCACTTAGCCGTTTTTTTTTCATAACGAGAAGAGATAAGGATAAAGAAATAGAAAAAGTTTTATTGCATTTTTAATAACGGTATTAATATGTTTTTTTTTTATATTGAAGTGGTACTCGCGTAGATGAGATAGTGTGAGTAAATCCTTTCCCGTTTCTAATTAAAAATAAGATAAGCTCTAAGTGCTGTCTATAAGTTAAGCTCTTGTTAAGCTGCTTGATTTTAAAAAGGATAATAATTATCTACATTCTGTATATCGTGTCTGAACTGTTAGACACTGAAGAACGTCAGTCTTTTGGTCTTCCTATGACCTTTATCTGATGACGGAAAAATAAATTGGGAGAGAAAATTAATTTGAAAGATATACCTAGACGTTAGTATTGACGATTTTTACATTCGATATGCTGTCTTTATCTTTAGCAGGCAAAGGTAATTTTTTTAAAACCTTAATAGTTCCAGAATACCAAGGGGTATCATAGTACCCAATACTAACTGGGTTGTGGAGGTTAGATAGGCAGTCGCCTCATGTAAAATACCGGTATTCAGCTGCATCCAATTAGACTGGAAGCCGACCCCAGCATGGTTGGAATAATATTATAGTTTGGAAAAACTAAAAAACACGCTTTAGAATGACGTCATTTTATTTCTCGTATTCTTCTCAGCAAACCCTTTTATTAAAAACCCATATTTTGGTAATGAATAAAAAATTATTAGTCCGCCATCTTTAAGACTCCGCCATATTGGATTAAGTATGACATCACTAATCTAACCATGCATTGTCATCCAAACTAAAGATCTATGCAAAATTTCAGCTCAATCGAAAACCGAGAAGTGGATCAAATTTAATTTCCAAGATTTTTTACATATGTAGTTAGTTACAAGTGAAGCAAATAAAAGCGTGTTAAAAAAGCTATGCAGCTGATTAATAATTCCAGAATACAAGAAACGACACCACTATTTGTAGACGTTTGGTATTATAAACTACAACAAGGTACCCCATATAACTATTTGCGCAGCACAGACTATATATAGGTTACAAATACACCCAGATCCCCATAATCCTAAAAAAGTTTTCTCCAAATTCCAAAAGGAACAAGGCTTCTTCAGCCACAGAAACACGCTAGCATCAACCCCGACGACTGCAGTCAACCACTAAGTAACCGGTTTAATTAAAATTTTAAATTATACCGAATTTTATTTTCCTGCATTAATATCACGGAGGATTGAGTAAATGGAGGATTAGGTCAAAGCCTGTCATTGCTACAGTCAGTGCGAGCTAACCTATCAGAAACTCGGGATATGATACGATGTTGGTGATCGTCCAATGAAGAACGTTATGGTTACTTCAATGCTTAGTTATTAATATCTAATAATTATAATGTAAAATAATTTTAACAGGCAGCACGCTTGGCGCAGTGGCTGAGTGATTGGCTGCTGCCCAGCGTGTTGCGGGTTCGAATCCCGCACGAATCAAATATTTGTCAAACTAAAACCATATATTTCAATTAGACCATTACAGGCAGTTTTGAATGTCAGAAAAACAAATAAAGTGAAGCAGTCACAAGGTATAATAACTTGCGAAGTACTGTAGTTGCCCATTCCAAAGCATAAATCTCTATGGAGAAGAATAGAGAAGAAACTCCATGGACACTGTTTTAAATCAAATTGTAAACAAATTGTGCTACTGTTTTAATTATTTTGCTATGGAAGAGCGGGGTCTCCTAACACAGGCTTATATTGCTTAAAAAGAGTCCCCAAACACAAAACAAATTTATTGAATGAAACATTTTGTATTTTGGTATTTATAATGTTGTATAGCCCACAGGTACTTGTTCCGTGTCTGGCTGTTTGTGTATGTGAATTTAAATGTTTGTAAACGCACCAACGATACTGGATAAATTCCTAGTGTGGGGCAATGTTTTTAAAGAAGAAAGTAAGAACAGTGATTGTAAAATCATATATTACAATGAACCAGTTTTAACATGGGACCATTTCAGAAATGACAAAGCCCCAAAAAGAGGCTGTACAAATTGGATTGGGTTCTTCTTATGAGATTTATCAACAGTAACTCGGTGGCAACATCCATGCATCATTCATAGGCTCGCCGGCTTATTATATGGGATTTGGCGAAATCTGTGTGTACTATAAATGTTACACTTCAGTAAAAATGTAATTTTTATTGTTTTGAACATTCCATTTACTATTCCTCCATGTCACATCCACAGCCGTATATTTTAGCATGGGGACACAAGTTTCTAGATCCTTGTTTTTCTGCCTCAATCTGTTTAATGGCAGCGGGAATGAAATGCGGGCGCAGGCCACTATTCTAGAAGGTTCGAGCATATTTATTGCGAGTGGTATATTACTTGCAGCAACGTATTGCTATCAGCTCCGTTATTTTTGGTAGCGTTAAGACGCAGAGTATTTGGTGTTCCTTATCAAAACCTCTAATTCCGGATTTACCTTCTTACTAATATTATAAATGCGACAGTTTGTGAGGCTGGATGTTTGCTGCTCTTTCACGCAAAAACTTCTGTACGGATTTGGATGAAATTTAGCACACATATAGTTTATAACCTGGATTAAAACATAGTTTACTTTTTATTCCGGTAGTATGATCCCGTGGGACAATTATTGAACTCCAAGCGGGCGAAGCTGTGGGCATAAGCTAGAACTTCATTACTATGTATTTCGGTTATGTGCGCTAGGCAGGCCCACACCTCTGCCTTCCATGGGCAACCATTTTGTCTGCCAGTTATGTTCTCCAAAATAAAGGACAAAATTCTCATGGAAATTTCCATGAACACTTAGCCTGGCCTAGGGATCAAACTTGGACATTGGACCCCATGGACATATGTCGCGCTCGCAACCAGGCGTATTTTTTTTTTTATGTGAACCTTGCCCCACACTAGGAATTTCTCCTGTATTGTGGGTGCGTTTACAAACACTTAAACTCACATACACAAACAGCCAGACCCGGAACAACTACCTGTAGGCCATACAAATATTTGTTCCGTACGGGAATCGAACTCGCGACACGCAGCGTAGTAGTCAATCGCTCAGCCACTGAGCCAACCGCGCCGTCAATTCGTCATTAAAGCAAAAGGTAAGTGTAAATAAGGAAAAAATATTTACATAAGAAACCATAAAGGCACAAAACAACAATGATAAGGAAAATACCTTTAGGCCAACAATACCTAAAAATCTTTGTACAATACAATATAATTCATTGTTTGTAAGACTTCAAAGAATATACCTCCTAAATGTATAGGTAATAAATACTTTTTTTCAAGGGCACTTTGAAGTGAAACATTTCTAGTAACAAAGGCTGATTTAGGAGGCTTAGGGACCTTGCACACTACGCGGCCAGTCGCGTGACCGGCTGGAACAAAAGTGTTCGGAACAAAGTTTCATCCTGGTCGAAGCTACTGCGAGCAAAAGTCGTGGACAGAAATAAAGTTTGGTCGCACAATCGATCATCCGTCCAGTTTCGTTCAAGTTGTGGTCTTGCCCACGTAGTGCGCAAGGTCCCTTACGCCTAGAGTTGCCATAAGTCCGGATTTTTCCGGACATGTCCGGAATTTTCGCTCAGTGTCCGGGATAAGGGGGGAATTCTAATACGTCCGGAATATCCAAAAAAGGGAAAATTAAAAGAGTTTATGGCATAAATAAAAATATTTTCAATGAAATCTCCGGTATCAGTCTTGCGTTGGTAGGTATAATGAAAGTACCGTTTATAATTTATATTTTAAGCACCCGGAAATGTTCTATAACAAATGTTTGCCTTATTTTTATAATTATATCGTTGTAAAAAAACATCGAAGAAAATTAGATCCGGATTTATCCAAATATCCGGAATTTTCACCGAAAATCTTATTTATGGATCTGGCTACTTACGTCCCGACCAGGACCTCAGCGAAAGTGACTTGCGCTAAACGCACGCGCGTTTTCACTTGTTTCCTTGGCGTGAGTACCATCGCCGCGGATTCACAAGCTGGCTCGCGTCATGAGGACTCAAAGCATTCTCTTATAAACAACTTCTGTCAGTTGTTTTTCGCAGTCACTCTCGTAAGACGCGTGTCGTTTAAACTTGAAGCTTGTGGCCAAGCGAATCAACATCAGCCTGCCTTTTCCCAAGTATGTGGGGTCGGCTTCCAGTCTAAGCGGATGCAGCTGAATACCAGTAATTTATATGGAGCGAATAGGCATTCGCTCCATATAAATTCAGATAGGCATCTGACCTCCACAACCCAGTCAGTACTGGGTAATACGACAATTCGCAATTGTGCTGATGGATGCATTGAATAGTACGGAGGTCGTGGATGTATTTTAAGTAAAGTTATAACATTGAAAACTTGTAACTTTGTAAAAAAAACTTGTGCAAAAGTTGGAACTCCATATATCTCCGTAACTAGAAGATTCCCAGGTATGGTCTAGAACAAAACAATGATCGCAATGACGGGGGGAACAAGTGCCTTTCGGCTTCGTTATGGGTATATTTACACCCTTTATTTCAACTAGCTTATGCTCGCGTCTTCGCCCGCGTGTAGTTCGGTAATTGTCCCACGGGATCCTATAACCGGGATGACAAGCATCCTATGTATTAACCCAGGTTATAAACTATCTGTGTCAAAATTCATCCATCCATCAAAATCAAAATATTTTATTTCACATAGGCCTAGATGGGCACTTATAAAACGTCGACAAAAAGGTGCACGGTTCGGGTTGGTCGTTTCCTATGGAGAAGAACCGGCAAGAAACTCCATGGTTACTCTTTTCAAATCATTTGGTGTTACATTATTATCATGGATACAGCATTTGTACTTAAGTATGGGGGGACAGCGTAGGCCCGACAATAAGTCGTTGCTTACTACACAAAAAATGTAAAACAAAATAAAAAGTTAACAAGTAGCTGGGAATCTACAAAGCCTACAATATTCACACATTCACAAACAATCAATAAAAAGAATCTATACAAAGGTAAAAAAAATATTGAAAAATACTAAATTAAACAAGTGACACATATATTGTTATCAGTGCTGTAAAATCCGTACAAACTGACGCATTTCATAAGATATTTTTTTTTTTTTTTTTCTTTATACTTTTTGTTCATTAAAACTAACACCAGTTCATCCCACAGTCCCTCAGTGTATACGTCGTATTTTTTGTGGACGTATTTGTCCTTTCTCATCTCCAAGCTTGACAGCCCGGCTTTGTAACCCACATGGGACCATTAGCGTGATTACATCTTTATAAAATTAAACTAATTACTTATTTAGGTATGGTTTTAATCGTCTTAGTTAAGTGATGGAATAAGTACCTTAGCATCATGCCTGACAATTCGAAATGAGGAAGGCAGGAGTGTATAGTACGGTTATTATAAACGCAGTCACCCACATATACTAGATGTAAACGGACCCTTCACGAAGCCGTCAACCAAGCATTCTGTACATCCAACTAGTAACTCTACGCAAAAATTATTGCTGGGAAACGACTTTATTTTGGGTGAAAAATCACGTTTTATGACAGAACGAAATGTTACTCACTGGATGGATGCATTGAATAGTACGAGGGTCGTGGAGGTAACTAAAGTGACGTTGTAACATTTAAAACTTGTATTTGAAAAAAAAACTTGAAAAGTTGGAAGTTTGACCGCCAATACCTCCGTAACAAGAAGGTTCCCAGGTATGGTCTAGAACACTACACCAAAAAAAAATGATCGCATTGAGGGGAAACCAGGGTACTTTTACACCCATTATTTTAAGTCATTGGTAACATCATCTGCCTAGCCTTTTCCTGACTATGTTGGGCTCCGCTTCCAGTCTAACCAGATGTAGCAGTATTTTACATGGAGCGACTGCCTGTCTGACCTCCATAACCCAGTTAGTACCCCTTGGTAAGACTGTCAGACTTTTGGGGCACTGACTTCCTGTAACGACTGTCAAAGATCTACAAAAGACAGCCGGAATCAACGGCTTAACGTGCTTTCCGAGGCACGGCGGAAACTCGGTATGTAATGAGTCGTCTCCCATCCACAGATCAGTCAAGCTAAGCGCGGCTGAACCTGAAGATTGGTCCGAGCGGCTGTTATTATTTAGCCACGAGCACCTCCGAGATTAAAACCGCGGTAACAATGATGAAGAAGTAAGAAATATATGGGACTGACAAGCCACCGGAAGACTTATGTCAGTCCTGTTACAAGCCATTGTATTAAAACGAAACGCTTAGAAAGAATGTGTCACGTGTTGTCACCTGTTGTGTCACTTGTTGGCCTTGGACCAAAAATAGCTCCTAAATTGTTTTGCTTCTTTTACTTAGCCTATTCTGTCCCACTGCTGGGCAAAGGCCTCACCATTCCTTTGTAACTCTCCGGGTGTTTTGCATTCTCTGGCCAATCAGGAACGAGACCAAATCGTCACGCCAGCGTTTCTTGGACCTGCCTCGGTAAAGATGACCGTCTTTAGGCTCCCACTGTGTGAGGATTCTGGACCATCGGTCCTGCCCCATCCTGGAAATGTGCGAAAAATATCGAATCAAAATCTCTCTACAATATCGAACGTTCACGAGAATAGTCCCCAAACTTTTTTCCATCTCGCAGCGCTAAATCAGGGCGTGCTTACTTTAATGCAGTATCGACAGTAATAATGTTTTCGAAACAGTCATATTTTCAAACTACCCGCGGAAAATATGGCTTTAAAAAAATACGAGTTTTCTCGACCAGGGTATATGGTTGTTCCGTTTCGACGAATCCCGTTTTAATCCGGACGAACTTTTTCGGTAAAACTGTTAATTTGTGATTTTGGTTATGTCATCGCATCTTAGTGATAAAGATTTCTGACTATACAACATTATTTTTAGTAAATGCGAAACCAGAATATAGTTTGTTCAGAATAAGCAACTGAATCGATTCCAATAATTTTTAAACCATGTTATATTTTTTCCCAAAAATATTTAAAAAAGTCAAAAGTTGGACACCGAGCGACTTTGAGTACCTATTGCAATAATTTAGGTACCTACTGTCAAATTATTATTATCAATGTGCTCAAGAGGCGCGTGCTGCGTGGTGACCACGATTTTGTGCGGACAACTAGGTAACAGAACAAGCTTATAACTTTGTGATTTTTCATGATACAGTTTTGAAATTTTGTACATAGATTCTTTACATAAAAATACTAGACACGTGTATCAGGTTTCGCATATACTAAAACTAATGTTGTAGACCGACCGTTTTAATGAGTCCTCGCGAAGGTATCAATTCAAATGGAATATTCTGAAGGTTGATCACGTATTGGTTAAATTAATTTCATAATACCTACGTGGATTATGATTATTTTAAACCAAATAACCTGTGGGTTATTGTTAGGACTTTGTGGACACTTAATGTGCCTTTGATGGGGCAAGGCGGAGGATGCATTAAGACGGTCAGTGTCAGGCTATATATTGAACAAAATATGATTCGCGAACGTAACACGTATGTGATTACAGAATTATAATCATTTAAATCATCAATGGGCCTTATCAGAAGGCTTAAAGTCACCCAAAAGGCCATGGAGTTTCCTTGCGTGATAAAATCGAAAAGAGGACATCCGCAAGAGAACCAAGGTTACCGACGTAGCCCGAAGAATAGCCAAACTTAAGTGGCAGTGGGCAGGGCACATTGCTCGCAGAACGGATGGCCAATGGGGCTGAAAAGTTCTGGAGTGGCGACCGCGAACAGGAAGACGTTGCGTTGGAAGGCCTCCCACTAGGTGGACCGATGATCTGGTGTAGGTTGCAGGGATCCGCTTAATGCGAGTCGCACGGGACCGGTCAATGTGGCGACACTTGAGGGAGGCCTATGTCCAGGAGTGGACGTCTTTCGGCTAAAATGATGATGATGAAATCATCAATACTACCCTCTAAGTTCATTTAATCCCATTGAATGTTTATAGACATTTAATTAGATTTCGCTGGCTACCTTGGCGTATCCTCTTTAAGCCTTCCCGTCCATTAGTGCGGGGTAATGCCTCATCCGTGGCCGCGGGCATTGCGACTTGCAACTCGTTTCCTTCCAACATCGATTCGCTTCACAAGTCGAGTCGCGGTTACTCGTGGTATGCTCTAAAGTCCACGACTTCTTTCATAGAAATCGTAGACTAGACATACCACGAGTTCCCTTCTTTCATTTGTTTTCTTTGCAACCACTGTCGCAATTTAAGCGCGTCTGTTGCGTGTTGCTTTACTGGGTGGAGGGGACACCCACGCACAAACGGTTACCACATACTCATTCATACATCTTTCTGAACCCCCCCCCCCCCCCCACATACTTTAAGAAAAATCAGCTGTTCCGTATATTTTTACCGTATATGTATTGCACTTTTGTAGGAAACGGTACAATTTTTTTTAGGGTTCAGAATGATGTACGGAATACGTGGTAACTTGTACGCTGGTGTCCCTTCCACCCTGTATATATTTATAAGGATGCCCCTCACGTACGTGTAAAGCTTTATTTAAAATAAAACAACCAAAAAAATTGACAATCATTTAATAGAAAGCTAATGGATTCAGTTTCAATTGAGCGGTCCTATTTTTAGGGCAAGCATACTGGTTTATCAAACCAATTGCCACTATGATGGTCCATCATTATTCATGCTCTTTATAGCTGCGTAAAAAGTTCGGCTCCCAATTGCCTCTTGTATAAGGAGTTGCCAAGGGAGTGACGATCTTGAAGTGGACGTTCGTGTCTACCGAGGAGGTTGGACTATGGAAGAAGTTCCTGTCTCTCATGTAATTCTTGGAAAAGAAGAACGGACTTCTGGTGCTCAGGGCAGCGCTATCTTTTTTGCTGAAATGAAGAAGATTATGTTTGAAATCTATTTTATTATAGTTTTTTTTTTATTATTCTACATGGGCTTATTCTTGACCTCAATCTAGTCCTGAGGACAGAGATGAGTTCGACGATGGAACGAGCTAACCCAAAAGAAGCCTATAAACTCGCGATTTAAATAGATTGGGGTCATATGAACTTGGGAACACCGACGCAGGCAGGGAATTCCACTCCTTGGCTGTGCGCATAATAAATGATGTAGCAAAGCGCTTCGTGCGAATGTGTGAAACATCGACAAGGTATGGGTATATATAGAGATAACCTGCAGTACGTCTGGACTCCCGATGGAAGAAAGGAGATGGTGGAATGTATGTGCCTTAACAGGCGTTGCACAGAGGGGGCTCCGGACAGGTCTTTTAAGAGGACACGGTGCCTCCTCTCATGTGCGGATGGCGACCACCGGGGTGGTTTTAGTGCGGTAAAATTCCCACACTCCCCGGTCTTTTCCCCAAAGACCGGTCGCCTTTCGAAGGTAAAATTCCCACACTCCCCGGTCTTTTCCCCAAAGACCGGTCGCCTTTCGAAGGTTACCCCGAAAAAAAAAAATAGGTATCATATTATGCCGTTTAAGCAAATAGAACGTGGTTAAGAAATTAACATACATCATCATCTGCCTAGCCTTTTTCCAAACTATGTTGGGATCGGCGTCCAACACCTATAACTGGATGCAGAATATCAATGTTTTACATGGAGCGACTGCCTATCAGCCTCCACAACCCAGTTAGTACTGGGTAAGATTGGTTGTCAAACTTTTAGGCCAATGACTTACTGTTACGACTGTCAAAGGTCCACAAATGACAGCTTATCGTGCTTTCCGAGGCACAGAGGAAACTCGATAAATGTAATGGATTGGTCACCCATTCACGGACCAACCCAGGCAAGCGCGGCTTAACCCGAAGATTGACCCGAGCGGCTGTTTTTATGATTTGCTGTGAATACAAAAAACATTACCCTCTTTCTAACGCAGTTGGGTATACTCACAGATTTCGAAACACCAATTCCCTCGAATCTTTCTGCGCTTTAGTCACAAAGTTTTTAAAATCAGCTGCATTCAGGACATTTCTTTCATTTTCAATCATCGGTACCTCAGTATCCACGCCTTTACCACCTAAGTTAGAAATAAAACCTCTTATTAATGAATAGCTGTGCCCCGCGATTTCACCCGCCGCTTCTGACAAGTTTTCTTTTTGTGTAGCGTAATGTTATATAGCCTATAGCCTTCCTCGATAAATGGGATATCCAAAACTCAAAGAATTATTCAATTCGAACCAGTAGTTCTTGAGATTAGCCCGTTGAACCAAACAAACAAACTCTTCAGCTTTATAATAGTATACATACAGATATGTAACAAAAGTTCCTAAACATGTTTACAACAAAAACAAATGTTGGAAACAATGTTTACAACAGCATTTCTTGTCAAGTTGCTTAAGGGATGTTTACACTCGCTAGCAACAAGAAACGTGTTACGTAACACTATGCCATGTGCTGGCAACTTATAATGTACAAAATGGGTGTAAAAAGACCCTACACGAAGCCGAAAGGCACTTTTTCTCCCCGTCATTGCGATATTTTTTTTTATCCCCCGACGCAAAAAGAGGGATGTTATTACTTTGACCGTAATGTGTGTGTGTGTGTGCTGGCACCGTAGCTCTTAAACGAGTGAACCGATTTGGATGAAGTTTTTTATTTGAAAGCTAGTTTCTTGGCTATGTTTCTTAGATAAGTTTTTATCAAAATCGGTGCAGCCATTTACTAGATATGGGTGATGAAAGTGGTGATGAATAATCGAATATTTTCCAATATACCCAAGTGGGGGTATCAAATGAAAAGGCATGATGTGTATATTACAATTAGACATGTTTTATCAAAACCGCCCCAGTCATTTTATTGACTTTTCAAATGTTTGTTCGCTTTTATTTGTTGCGATGGGGGTTTTTTAAATTTTTACTTTTTTATTAAATAGACCCTTCACGAAGCCGTCAACCAAGCATTCTATACATCAAAGTAAGTAACTATAAGTAAAAATTATTGCTACGAAAACGACTTATTATTGGAGGTCAAAATTCTAACTTTTTCACAAGTTTTCATTGTTATACTTCAATTTTAATGCCTCCATGACTCCTGTACCATACAACGAATATCTTCGTAACTAGAAGGTTCCCAGTTAAGGTTCGTAATAAAAAAATGATCGCAATGACGAGGAGAACAAATGCCTTAGAACTTCGTAAAGGGTCTCTTTACACCCATTATGTTTACTCCACAGATATAGATAGACCTAGATAACGCGACAGCAACTACTTCGCGTGCCTAGCTTACGTACAAAAATCGTAAGTGGCCAATTTCGAACTCAGTCTGCATCGGAGCATAGCGCTAGTCGGACGTCAGTGGGCGTCATGGCGGGAGGTAGGACGAGGGGGGCGCCGTCCGCGGCGGCGTCTTTGAATCGATTTGATTTTCCCATCACTAAATAGTGCTTGTGACGTCATAATAGGTAGTCAAAAAATGGCACGCTTGGTTTTCATACAGATCGTGATACTTGCGTTATCTAGGTCTATCTATATCTGTGGTTTACTCCGTGCGCTTGGACACATCAAGCTATTCATAATTATCCAGTATAACCTGACCTCACTTTGTATGAGCTTCCCCTACAATGCGAGATCATCTTAGTGTGGTTTTGCATAGCTTGATTTGTCGCCGTACTTACAAAGCCCACAAAATATCACCTGCTTTTCTGCCCATCCTTATGTGCAGCCGTTTCAATTCAAAGTCTTTAATCGCGTCAGGCTTGCCTTCAGGTTCGAAAACTTCTATTTCGTCAAAATCTGGTAAAGTTGCTGCCTCAAGCACTGTATATGAGTGTGCCACGTTAATGACAAGCAGGAATGTCAAAGCGAACATATCGGTTCCGTATGAAAGAGGTTTTAGCTTCACAGATTCTTGATGGCTACATGGATGGAACAATTCATATGAGAGGACGATCACTGTTAATTCTTCACATGCCTTTGATACTGAAAAGAAAATAAAGAACAGTCTTTTATTTTCAGGTTTTCGTATTTCTACAATGACTTTCAAATAAGATTGACAAAATAGTAAAAACACGCTCTCTCGTATTCTTCTCAGCAAACCCTTTCATTTGATACCCATATCATGGGAATGCATAAAAAATAACTAGTCCGCCATATTGGATTTAATTGTCATTCAAACTAAACATGTATGCAAAATTTCAGCTTAATCGGAGACCGGGAGCTGGGTCAAATAAAATGACGTATTGGATTGACATTAGCTTCCGAAATGTATACCCGTATACATTTCGGAAGCTAATGTCAAAAAAATCATTTTAAAAACGGTTAAAAAAAAGTTCATTACATAATGAATGTATCTTAAATAATTTGAGAGCATTACATGTTTGTAGATTTGTTAATTATTCTGTTTGATAAGGGACGATGTCATGATAACAAAAAAGTGAAAATAAATCATGTTTCAATATGTAACTGATTTCTGCTGAAATTTATTATATTCTTATGATATTAAAATTAACTTAATTCTAGATGTAGATATGCTAAGTTAGACTACTTGGAGGTCTCTTTGAGTTTTTCTAATTGTTGCCTCAACTGTTACTTGAAATCGTCCTGTACTATGTCATCCTCCCAGTTGTCTTCCCAAACAGACACATCTTCATCATCAGCTTCCTCTGTTCCCCAGTTTTCAGCGGGAAATTCTTCGAATTCGTCATCTTCTTCGGTCTTCTCGATCACAAAGTTGTAAGCTTGTTCTGTTACCTGGTTGTCCCCACAAAAACGTGGTCACCAGGTGGCGCCGCCACGCGCAATAATAATTTGGCAGTATGTACCTAAATGATTGCGATAGGTACTTAGTGTTGCTCGGTGTCCAACTTGTAGCCATTTTTAAATATTTTTAGGACAAAATATAACATGGTTTAAAAATTATTGGAATCGATTCAGTTAATTATTCTGAACAAACTATATTCAGGTTTCGCATATACTAAAAATAATGTTGTATATTTCATTTCATTTATTTAGATAACCAAGATCCATAGGGTTAGTAACAATATTCTGAACCTATGTTAGTACTCAACTAACAACACAGACAGTGTATAGGTGACTAGTGACCTCACCAACGGTCTGTCATGCCTCCCGACTATGGCGCTCAGAATGCTGTTGGGGCTGCTACGGAGTCTGTTTAGCAGCAAGGCCGCTTTCTTACGCCGCCGTACAGCATTGAAACAGTCGGTACGTGCCTCAGCGAACATAGATGACGCGCTACAGTACCGAGGCATACGCAACCGAGGCATACGCAACAGCCACCTTAACTGTTATACTGGATCCGCAGAGGATTGTAGGCCTTTTGGGTGTAGCTGAACCACAGACTCCCCGAGTACAGTGACATGCAATATGCTTTAAACAGCGTTACTTCAACCGCGGATGTACATCGGAAGAACCGGCGTGTCAGCATAATTAGCCCGAACCGACAGTGCTCTGCGTTCCCTCTCCATATCTGCGTCCTCTTTCAAATCGTCCGTCACCAAGTGGCCCAGGTATTTAAAAGAGTACAGCTGTAGCATGCGCATCAGCCGAAATAGGTGTGATGGCTTCCTGCTACCCCGTTAAGGGTCTTACGAAATACGTTAAGATGAGTTTCACAATAGTTCTGTGCAGACAGCAGTAAAGATATGTGCAGCGTACGTACCTTAGACTACGACCTGCACTCGTTGGCATTCCAGCTGCCGTTCCTGATGATTATGATGATGACGATAGTGTTGGATGACGATGAATCTAATGGCTTAATCAAGTTCACTCGAGGTGCGCGTTTGTCGGAGGTAGGCGAAAGAACGGTCGCGCACTCCGTACAAATTTTTGACTTTTTGCAAATCAGCTAGTCAGAGTGACCATAGGCAACCTTGTGCTGTCACTCTAGGTTTTGATCAGTGCGTACGCGCATGACAACCGGCAATATCGGCGTCTCGTTACTGCTATGTGCACTGACGTACGTGAACCTCGATTCTGTGTAATACGTTTTGTTATGGTAACGGAACATTCCACCCACCAATATGCCTATGGTATTTGCCGATTAGATGATTGAAAATAGATAGATACGATTTGATACTTTGACTTAACTGAGATATGCTTAAACTACGGTAAAACTAATTTAAATTTGATAAGCTAATACAGTTGCAGAAGTGAAATCAGTCGTCAAAAGGGTGTAAATAGAGCCTTAACGTAGCCGAAAGACGTGTTCCCCCTGTCTTTGAGATCATTTTTTTGTTCTAGACCATACCTGGGAACCTTCTTGTTACGGAGGTATTGGGGGTCAAAGTTCCAACTTTTCACGTTTTTTTTTCAAATACAAGTTTTAAATGTTACAACGTCACTTTAGTTACCTCCACGACCCTCGTACTATTCAATGCATCCATCCAGTGAGTAACATTTCGTTCTGTCATAAAACGTGATTTTTCACCCAAAATAAAATCGTTTCCCAGCAATAATTTTTGCGTTATGTTACTTGGTTTGATGTACAGAATGCTTGGTTGACGGCTATGTGAAGGGTCTGTTGACACCCTGTATACAATAACCACAGAATGCAGTCTTCATGTGATCGACATCCTGTTTTGTAATATCCAAGTGGCCGATTGTAGCACTGGATTCTTTAAGATATTTTATTTCCAAATTAAAAACAATGATATGTTTCAACAATGCAGTGACATCGACATGATCAAAGGTGATCGGAGGCAATTTATACAATACCCTGTCAACAAAAATAGGTGTTTTGTCAGGGGATGTGATCTTGAATACCACAATTATATCTTGATGAAGAAAATCCCTTCACCCAATTTTGAGCAATGTGGAATTATCTAGGACTTACAACATTCATTGATGGAATGTGTCCAATATGAGTCCAGTAGAAATAATTTAGTAAGGTCCCTGAATTTGAACATAACTGTAGTAGGCCAACTAACTGTGGTAGGTATAATATTTCCTCTCATCTGTGGCGGCCTTATTGCGCGTCATCACAAGTCTGTGTGAGGCCATTTCTGG
Organism: Noctua fimbriata; assembly: GCA_905163415.1. NCBI lineage: Eukaryota > Metazoa > Arthropoda > Insecta > Lepidoptera > Noctuidae > Noctua > Noctua fimbriata. The sequence goes on along the minus strand of LR990945.1, from coordinate 9,334,070 downwards.
ATGGTCGCGCGTCTGATTAAAACGACGATATCTCGGAAGTTACGATAGTTAGCTCTCTACCAGTAATATCATTGGGATCGTTATTAAATTAACTTCATAAATCAAACAAAATAACAGACCTCGCTATACATTTGTTTTATCTCACAAGCATAACAATAACAAATGACGTCATTTACGAGTGCCGTGTGGGGCGCCGGTTTGATTAGTTCATAACGCGTCGTTTGTCCATTTGAAAATACTTGACTGTGAAAATATATCATTCTTGTTCTGTCTCCTAGACTCTGTGCAAGTTTGAATGAGATATATACACTTTTCATAAGCAATTTACGTCAAAATCTATAGAGCTCCGCTCCGGAGCCAGACATAGACAGGGAAATTTTGGACTGCAACTCGGGTGTTCGTTCACTTGAAATACTTGACAGAGACAATATATCTTTCTTGTACGGTCTTCTATACTCTGTGCAAGTTTGAGCGGCATAGATACAGTTTCCATAGGCAATTTACGTCAATAAATAAGTCCAGTCTAGTCCTACGCTCGTCTGGAGCTAGACACAGACTCGATAAATTTGACATATAGCCAGACTGGACATCTCAACAATAGAAGGGAATTCTTTCCCAACCAAATGGCGACGATGCGAAGGATTTGTTTAAATTCATGGCCCACGACTTGTGAAAAGTATGGTTGTTTAGGATACGATGGGACTGACATACGCTATGCGTAAAAGCCCCTATACATAAATAAGGAAAAAAATATTATGTCTCCGATTTCCTTTTGTTTTTTGTTCTTGCGCCGTGAAACATTGCGGGTACTTGTGGAAACTGATTCGAACACTAAATTCTTTGCACAGATTATTTCTGCCGTAGCATATGAGCTCACGCCCAACCAGAACAAGCTTTCTTCATCCATTATACATATTTTGTTTTGTACAAAACATAATAACTCATTAATAACTATATTGCACTGCGTACACCAGTGGCGAAGATTCCATACAACTCGATTCCTACTGGCTTCCCTTTGAAAAAAGGCACAGTCAGTATTCTATAGACAAATAATATAATCACATTAAAGATATGTACTCCGGCTTACCTCTTGCAAAAGTTTTCCCTTCAACTTTTTGGAAGACTTATTATTTGTTTCGACACCCGATGATGACCTATGAATCACGATTACAGTCAAAAGGACTTAGTCCTGCCAAAATGACTTAACCCACAATCTCTTCGACAGCTAAATACCTTCGTCAAGCGAATCCAATACTCTAAATGTGTTATAATACTACCCACTTCTACTTCTTCGTGTGGTCGGTGCCTAAACTGGTATCAGAGTTTTTATGGGCCTCTGACTTGGCTTTACATGCCGTCGAGAAATATCTCTCAGGCATGCTGGTTTCCTCACGATACTTTCCTTCACCGAAGCAAGTGACAATTATACAATACGCACATGAATCCGAAAAATCGAAGGTCTTGGGTTCGAACCTGAAACCTATGACTTGACAGTCCGCCGGTCACACAACTAGGCTATCACTGCTGCTTCAAATCAAATCAAAATCAAATCAAAAATGTTTAATTGTCAGAATATGGTACAAATAGATGTTACAATCGATGTTCGTTCGATGTTACTTCTATCTACTTATCCAGTATAATCAGTCCCATATACATTCAAAACGTGTGCTTGAAACAATTATAAAATTAATCAGCGTCAACTATCTAAAACCATAACAATTACTTCGGAAAATGGCAGGATGTGGGTTAGTACATTTTGACAGAACTAAGTTGATAATAATCTTAGCAGGTACTGTAGCGGACAACAAGCCAAATTTTCTTTATTTACACAAACAATATTGCCGTCAAATATTTCTAAACAACTATTTCAAGAGTTATCTAAATTGCTCAATTTTTGCATCAGAATTGCTCCAAACAGAAGGAATTTTCACGACAATTTTCCGACGTTGAAAGCTCTTGATAATGTCTCGAAAACTTCGCTCGTTTCCATTGCCAAAGATGCTTAATATAACTAGGTGGATCAATGTAAAGAAATGTCTAAGGGCCTATGCTCAAGGGTTTTCTACACGCGTTCCATATTTTCTGCTTTGCGAAAGCTGCTTTAGCTGCTTGTTTGAGCGTGTATACAAGGTGTAACATAATAATCGCAAGACCTTCCGTGTGGTCTCTCAGACCATGAAACTGAACAACCTTTGTTCCACGAGTTCTTGAAATTCTAACAAAAAATATTGGACTTTCTATAGGAACTGACGCGATCAGCTAATGATGATAAAAGTAAAAAAAAAGTTATGAATTTCCAAAGTCGTAGAACAAAAGTTGTTCAGTTATATGGTCTTAGAGACCACACGAGAGGTCTTGCGTTTATATTGTTACATAATGTACACGCGCTTCGTCAAAAATTCGCCGTGTGACTTCAGAAAACAGGAGATTCGTTAGCTTGTTTATTTTTAAAAAGAAAAAAAAAGGTAAAGAAATAACTTCTGTACTTCCCAGTTTTAACTGGGAAGAACAAATTCCAACACATCTGTCTTCAATGCATTTTTAATCTTCTTTCTCGTGTGGTTAGTGCCTAACCTGGTGTCAGAGTATTTATGCCGCCTATGGGCCTCTGACTTGGCTTTACATGCCGTCGAGAAATATGTCAGGCATGCTGGTTTCCGATGTTTGCCTTCCAAGGAAGTGATAATTATACAATACGGACATGAATTCGAAAAATCAGAGGTGCGTGTTTTGGGTTCGACCTCGAGACCTGACTTGGCAGTCCTACGGTCACACCACTAGACTATCACTGCTTTTTTCAAATGATCCCCCCCCCCCCCCCCTCCCCGCTGGACGGAGCGGAAGGGAGTGTCAGACTTGTACTGACTAAAACCCATCCATGTTCCTTCTTTGCCCTTTGTGTTCCAGGGCCGCGGTATCTCTTTCGAACAGTCCCGCAGCCCTGGCAGGCATCGGCCCGTGCGGACCCCTACGTGGTTGCTGACATCTCTTTGAGGCGCGCGTGGAACACGAACGCGCCGTCGACACGGCCTGTCGTCATAAGACTGCCGGACGGCGAGCTAGCCCATAACTCGCCGACGGTGGCCGGGGGCCACCACGTGACCCCCGACGCCCAGGGCGTCTCCCGCGGTGGCTGGGACGTGAGGCTCTTTCCCTCTCACGTCCCGCCACCTCCTTTACTAGCATGACTGCTTCGCAGAAGGAGGTGACGGCTTCCCATTCAGTCTCGGTCCAGACCATGGCTTGAACCAGGTCCGGGCGCGATCGCCGCCGCCAATAGACTATCACTGCTGATACTAAACTGTAAACTGCTGCGTTTTAACATAAAGTGTCAATATAAAATCATCTCCCAACCACTTCCAGTCACATTACATCTCTGCACATTGTCACCAGTCTGTTATGATTGCAAGTTGCGGCCCAATGGGTTCGAAACAAAGGATTTATTCAACAAATATTGAGAACAAACATTGTTTATTTGAGAGATATTTAGGGTGAGACGCATCAAAGAAAATGTTTAATATTATTTTCTAAAATACTAGGTGTTGCCAGCGGTTTCACACGCATCTTAGGGGCAGGTCAAGCCGACCGGACCACATACTCAGACTCATCATTCTCTTGCCCTTATCCCAATTCATTTGGGGTAGGCTCAGCATGTCTTCTTCATCCATACTTCTCTATTACTCGTCATCTCATCAGACACCTCCTTTCTTGCCATATCATTCTTTACACAGTCCATCCATCGTTTCTTTGGTCTTCCTCTACTCATATACCCATCCACATTCATACTCAAAACTTTCCTCACAACATTTTCCTCATTCATCCGCATCACATCACACCACAGACTCGGACTATGACAGATAATAACATCACGCCTGTAATCCATGAACTGTTAGGCAGAGGTGTACCTAAAAGCATACCCACATTTCGACAGTTATGTTTAAGTCCCATTCAATACGGAGCGAGCTTATTGTCATCAACCGGGCACAAATCAAGATAATTTACTGAAATATCTGTAAAAGACTGGTGTCCACAGGGAACTACCAAAAGAGTGATAGGCTAGTGGTGTGGCCGTCGGACTGCCAAGTCAGGTCTCGAGGTCGAACCCAAGGCGCGCACCTATGATTTTAAGGATTCAAGTGCGTTTTTCGCGTGCATTCACATGCCTGAGAAATATTTCTTGACGGCATGTAAAGCCAAGTCAGAGGCCCATGGGCGGCATAAAACTCTGACACCAGGTTAGGCACTCACCTCACGAAAAAAATAAACTACTTACATGAACTTAGACGAAATGGTGTCCGAAAAATTATCCTAGTATTTAAATTATTTTCAGAATTCACGTTACATTTTTAAAACACAGACAAATCAATATACACGTTGTATGGTCGTGGGTAATCTGAAGTGAAGTTTACAATTGAACAGATACTAAGATTTGAATGACAGCTTCAGCTTACTTGATTACAAGACAATTATGTGATATTGTTGTATGTGACAATGGAATAAAGCTCTTCGCACATTTCACTGAGTCGACGCCGATTCTATTTCAACTCGACTCACTTTCGACTCAATGTTCAACATAAATCGCTGAGTCAGAACGAAAGTGATCGAACTCAAAATTACGGCGAATTGAGTTAAATACCTAAAACTACTCAATAACGCACGGGACCGGTCAATGTGGCGACACTTAGGGGAGGCCTATGCCCAGCAGTGGACGTCTTTCGGCTGAAATGATGATGATGATGACTCCTAATGACATGGCCTATCTAGTAAATCGACGTGTAGTGACGATATCGTGCTAGAAAAGGACAAACAAAAACATTGCGTCTCTTTCATTTCCGCGAACACGAACGTAAATTACGTGTTAGGTCACTTTTTTTGTCAGGGTGCGAAGTGTGTATCGTGAAGTTCTTTTAAGTTGGCGAATATTGAAAGTTCCACCGTAAGAAAAGTATGAGTAGATAAGTATTTAAGACTTCTTAAAGCTCACATTTTAATGCTTTAATGTGAGTCGAAACGGAGTGAAGTTGACGTCGAGTCTGTGTAATGAGCGAAGACCTTTATTAGGTGTACGAGTACAGGAAAATAATAAACATGTTTCACATTTTTTTCTTGCACCATCTTATTGTCTTTCTGACCAAACGTCATTGCCAATATTTCGAATAAAAATGGAAGTTCTTAAAGGTGACATATGCCCGTAAATGGAACAGAAATTTGTTTCAAAATGACATCTTTTTCAACCAATGCCCAACAAAGGAGGCCGTTCCTTTGTTGGCCATACAATCAGAGGGGTGCCTTGTTATTTTTTAACACATTATTTATTTTGCATAGAAAGCAGGGGAATACTGAAATCACGACAGATGATTAGAACAAAATAAATAAAAACGTAAAGAAAATTTAAATGTAATATTCTTTATTTACAGATCATTTATGTTACTTACTTATTTATAAATGCAATACAATACAAAATGCAATTAATACTTAAATATTATGACACGAACTAGTGATTGTTTATGTAAATATTTACACTTATTTTCCAACTTAACCGATATTATGGCATGTATTTCCCAAATACTTTGGCAATAAAAATCACTTTCCTAAAAAATAGCTAAGCGAAAAATCTACTACAAGAAAAAACACAAAATTAACCGTAACAACCATTGAATAGATTGTTTCGAAAGTCGTTATCTTTGAATTTTTTGAAAATTAAAAGAATTTCCTAAAAGTGAAACCAGTCGATGGTTCCCATGACGAGCTCCTCATGAAGGGCGACACTGACTTGCTCAACCCAGCGTTGAAGTCCAGAGAACTGCTCTTTCCTCTGAAGAGGTTCAAGTTACCGTTGGCAGAGTAGTCAGTCCGTTGCAGGAGCGGTGTGTGGGCTACTCCTAAGGAGGCACCAACTCGGTTTCTGCAAAAAAGGAAAAAGAATTTTAAGAAACCTTATTTATCTTAGGAAATCATTATCTGGATGATATTTGAAGAGGAAAAGCTGTTCCGACACCCAATAAATTGGGATAATATCAGGGGATTATATACACAGGCATCATAGTCATCAGTTTCCTCACGATGTTATGGGAGCAGTTACGAAGAAATTCGTAAACATAACATCACACCTGTAATCCCCGAACGGTTAGGTAGAGGTGTAGTTACACCCCCATTTGGCCAGTTGTGTTTAAGTTCCATGTTATAGGGGGCGAGCCTACTGCCGTCAACCGGGCACAAATCCAGACTCAGTGGCTACTACAGAGAAATTGCTGATGGAAAAACCCAAAAACCCTTTGTCCTACCCGGGAATCGAACCCAGGACCTCATGCTCAGCAGTCGCGCTTGCAACCACTAGACCAACGGCCAGTCTTAAAATGTAAATACCCTCAAAATAGTTCTGTTGAATACTCACTTGTACATATAATCCAGACCACCTCCATAGGTGTTGAAGTTCGGAACCTGAGGAATGGTAGGCATGTTCCTGGTGAGGAAGGCGTTGGCGTTGACATCGTGGTTCGGGTTGTGGAAGAGGTTGGCGTGTCCTGCAGCCGTGATGCGGTCACCGAAGTTGGGGATCCGCGTGTTGGTGAGGGAGAGCCCGTGGCCGTTGCTGGAATTGAAGAAGATTTGAATGTTAGATAATATTACAGATAGCTGAATGATATTAATCATACTGTGCTTCATATTTATTCATTGCCTTGCCTTTACATAACTATTTTGGGATCGGTTTCCAATCTAACTGGATTCAGACCAATATCAGTAATTTACAAAGAGCAACTGACTGCCTTCAAGGTTTCTGACTACCTGAAACGCCTGTCAAAGATCTAAAATGGACAGCTGAGACCAACTGCTTACCGTGCTGGTCTGTATGTGATGGAAGATCACCCATTCACGGAACGACGTCGGCAAGCTTTGCTTAACCAAGAAGTAGCCTTATACAAATATCCTTATGTAGAAAATAATAAACAAAAAAACACTTACACATTATCCAAAGCCACACCAGCTGTTGCAGACTGCAGGTGCCTAGTCGCATCGAAGTTAGCTCCTCCAATAGCGCTCAGAACATTCCTGTTGTTACCAGCAAATGGCAGCTTGGCATTGAAACCTGGAACAGAAGAACAAACAAATGAATAACGATATTTGAAGTATTCGAAAGCATTTAAATTCTTAGCCGGTAGAAGGTATAGACAAGTGACAATCGATTTCAGAGCTTTTTATATTTCTACATTGACCTTCAACAGCATTGACGTAAGCCACAGATAATAATAACGGCACGGTTGGCGCAATAGCTGAGCGATTGGCTGCTGCGCTGCGAGTCGCAGGTTCGATGCCCGCACATAACAAATTTAATATTTATACTGTTTGTATTTGTGAGTTTAATTGTTTAAAACGCACCCACGGTACAGGAGATATTCCTAATGCGGGGCATAAAAAAACCGGCTATGTAATAGGAGCGAGCCTATAGACATCAACTGGGCTCAAATTAAAACTCCAGGCAACTATGTAATTTAAAATCCCAATAACACTTTGCTTAACATGAGAATCGAACTCAAGACCTCATGCTCAGCAGAAGCGCTTGCAACCACTAGACCACCGAGGTATAAATGAAAAAAAAATGAAACAAACGTGAAGGTAACGAGCAAAAAAATAAAAAATTAAACTTACCACTGGTTCCGTCCGAATTCAACATAGTACTTCCATGAAGCTGACGTGTCTGTCTTCTATGCTCATTCTGGTGCAAATACTGGTAGAAATCAGGGTCCAAATCCTGGTCTGGTATAACCACGTCCTGGTCTGGAGTGTTCCAGTCCAGTTGATGGCCTGCAGGGATGGTCTCCCAAGCTGTAGCACTGACTACGAAGATCGTAAAGAGGATTGGAGAGAACATGTTTGCTTGGTGCTGGATGAACGAATGATGCCTTACATTGGATCCCTGGGTTTATATAGGAAACGTTGTGTGAAGAGATAAATTAGTTCACTGCGTCGGGACTTTACCAGCGGAGTGTGCGGTCAGAGTGTTATCAATGTTTTTGTATGATTTATGTACGACTAGCTTTTGTTTGCGTCTTCGTCTGTGGGAAGATCATCGTACTACAAAACATCACGCCTGTAATACCCAAAGAGTTAGGCAGAGGTGTACTTAATAATATACCAGTTATGTTTTAAGTCCCATGTAAGCGGGCGAGCCTATTGCCGTCAATCAGGAAAAACCCAATAATACTTTTGCCCGACCTGGGAATCGAACCCATAACCTCATGCTGAGCAGTAGCGGTTGTGATCACTAAACCAACGAGGCAGTCGATCGTACTACTGGTATAAAAAATATCCTATGCAGACGACAGCACTTCAAGTTACTATAATCTGTCAAATTTCTTTATTAGATTTTCAACTTTATCGCTACAGCATAAGGTTTAAGGTTGATTGGGAAAATTTGACAGTTTGGACTAGCTTGATGTGCTTGCGTCTGTACGTAGAGCATGGTGTATATATTTATATATACGTCTTAATAAGACGTTGTATGTTACAGACAGACAGATCGAGCAATAGATAGGACAGACGACACAGTTACCTTCGATTTTATAATATTACTAGCTTTTTCTCTTTTTGGAGGTCAAAAATCATCCCACGGCAAGTAATACCGGGATAAAACAGGTTTCTGTGTCCTAAACCACGTCATGATGTGCTTAACATGGGTATCTTTTATCGTCGGTAGCTTTTATTTTAATTTTAAGATTGTACGAATTAGATTTTTTATGTATCTTTTTGCTGTGCTTCGATGGGGTCTACAACGGCTCTTAGCTCTAAGCCTTTTTTATTAACACCAGCCCCCGGAGCATGACTACCGTAGACAAGGATTTCTTTGACGGAAGAATCGACAAAATGACAGATAGTGCAAAGAAATCTGTCATTGTGTCGACACAATCTGTCATTTTGTCGATTCTTCCGTTAAAAAAAATGCTTGTCTACGGTGGCCATGCTACGGGGCCATGTTTTTACCTTGTGGAACAAATGAATATGAATGAATATGAATCTGTTCAGCCGTTTAGACGTTAAAAGTGCACATACAGACAGAGTTACTTTAGCATTTATAATAATAGTATGGATGACGTAGCTCTGATGAATGTGTATTCTGTTAGTAAAAGCTTTGAAAATGAGAGTTTAGTGCGACATACTCAGTGATATTATTTATCAAGTGTTGGTCGTCCGGCGGCGAGATGGGCTTGTGACATTGTTGCCGTCGCGGGTCAATCCTGGATGAAGTTGGCTCAGGAACCTGGAGATTGGAGGAGCAATGAGAGGCCCATATACGGCAGTGTCAGAAGTCGGGTTGTGGTGAATATTGTTGATTATTTATCTAGACATAGGATACATCATAGCCTGCATATTTCCTATTTATCACATCATTTGTGAGGTGAGGACGGCGATCAAATGTAACGGTCATGTGGTGATGTCGTTTTCTCTTTACAAGTAAACGACAACGGTAAGTATTCATATTTCATGTCGATGTTGTGTGATGAAGTCCGACTGTTGAGCATGAGGTCCTGGGTTCGATTCCTTGGTCGGGCAAAGTGTTATTGGGTTTTTCCATCAGTAATTTCTCAGTAGCAGCCACGGAGTCTGGTTTTGTGCCCGGTTGATGGCAATAGGCTCGCCTCCTCTGGCGAAATGTGGGTGTCACTAATGGGTACACCTCTGCCTAACCCTTCGGGGACTACAGGCGTGATGTTATGTTGTCGATGTCTACTTCGAGCTCTTCATTGTTGGTAAAGGCATGTATTGCTTGATAAGTTTATTTTTTCGAAATGAAGCTTGTTTTTCTAAACTACAAGCTATTTTCGAAGATTTTTCCTTGAGTGAAACCGCAGGCAAAAGTAGGTGCCTAAGTTTCTAAATAAACTTTAAACACATAATAGGCTTTAGTCATAAATTATCATCATCATCATCATTTCAGCCGAAAAGTCCACTGCTGGACATAGGCCTCCCCCAAGAAGGGGGGTTTTGCCATAATCGCCACGCTTGGCAGGCGGGTTGGCGATCGCAGTATGGTTGTTGTAGAATCAGAGAACGCTGCTGCCCATTCTCTGGTAAGTCCCTTAGTCGCCTCTTACGACACCCACGGGAAGATATGGGATGGTGCTATTCTTTACGTCCGGACACCATACAGAACGTCATAAATTAACAATATCTTTATTTACAATAATAACATGAATAAGAAGCAAAAGGGAAATAATTAAACAAAATTATTTTATTGTAGTTGATACGTTGTATTGCGGTAAGCAATACTGATATTACGTTCAGCAAACAACGGCAGAAAATATCCTTTCAAATTATAAATATTATTTTATTATATATTTATTAATATAGGTTCACCAACAGCTTCTTTGGAGGTATAAGTGATAATATAAAAAAAAACACAAAAATTAAAACGAGTGGCTCTAGATATCAAATGTGAGATGTTTAGTGTTGACTAAACACCTCACATTTAAGGGTTTACTTGGCTTACGAAATATAATATAAAGAAAAACGGTATCGCTACTATTTAACTAACTAATTACGACGAAAAATTAAAAAAAGAAATGACATAAAATATAAAAATTATTAGTGCTACAAGTAAAAAATCAGATCAAAACTGAGATCACAACTCTTAATAAAAATAAAGAAAAAAAATAAAGAAAAAATTTTATTTAAAAAATCACTCTTTTAATAAATACTGGCTTTTTAAAAAAACAATATAAGTATGTATGAGAAAACTGAAAATAAGCTGGTTTTTAAGAATTAGTTGCCTTTTTATTAAAAGTCTGACAATCAGTCTTTTCTCAAGGGGTATCGTATTCATCATCATTTCAGAAAGAAGTCCACTGCTGGACATAGGCCTCCCCCAAGTGTCGCCATATTAACCGGTCCCATCCAGCGGATCCCTGCAACCTTCACCAGGTCATCGGTCCACCTAGCGGGAGGCCTTCCAACTCAACGTCTTCCGGTTCGCAGTCGCCACTCCAGATTTTTTCGGCCCCATCGGCCATCCGGGTACCGTATTACCCAGTACTAACTGGGTTGTGGAGGTCAGATAGGTAGTCGCTCCATGTAAAATACTGGTATTCAGCTTATTATTTTTGTTGTTTGATTTAGAGGGACTTATGTAAAACGGTGAACAAGATCTATCTTGTAACAGTATGGCTTCCAAAATACTATATTTGTTAAAACGTAAAACATTAATCAAAACAGTTGGAAAAAATCGATTTTGTATTTTGCTAAGCGTAATTTTTTTCAATTCTTGTAGACTGTACAGTGTACACCACTACTCGGCCCTGTGAAAATTACAAGCGTGATATTACGTCATATCATAAACATGACATATCTTCATACTTTAAGATAACGGGAGAGAACCGTACGCGGAGATATGTGTAAGTAATTAGCCGCTATTATTATTGTTTGAGGTTATAAGCGGTCAGTGTGTGATACTGCGGGGACGGGGGATTCCTTTAGCTGTACTGAGAATTTGGTTGGATGGATGAGCTTTAGTTTAAGGCGCAGATATACGACTTTTAACGTTTTTAAATTGAACATCACGTCTAAACTTGTAGTCTTATTTATTTGAAAAAATTATATGTTATACTAGACAATTTTCTTCATAATTTGATATGTGAAAATGTGAAATTATATTTTTATAACATAGTGTAATTAATTTGTAAAGTAATGTCTAACGCGGGCAAAAAAACGATAATCACGCAAAAACTATCGGGCGTATTTGCATGAAAATTTGACCATCTAAAAGACAATTAATGAGCCATATTTTAGTATACGACTTTTATTTGTATTGTGTTTGATAAATCAAGGAGGGTTGTTTTTTCGAAAAAACTTGGTGCGCGTTGAAGCGGGACCCCTTGCGGGCGATGGCTCGAATACTCGCTCAAGGTCGCTGGCACTTAATGTCGCCTTAAGAATAAGAATACAAGTATTTTGTAAGAATCAATGCTGTAATATGTATGGACCAGTGGTGGAGATAATTATTGATTGATTTGTGGTTCGAATACGTAAACCCAAAAATCAAAACGTTAAAAAAAACATGTTAGGTATATAGAAATATAAGGTCTAACTATTCATACACGAAATATTTTCAGGGAATCATCTGACGGCTATAACGAAGCCATTTCAAGGGATTTTTTTTTTTATCTGAGTATATTTTTATAAAAAATAAACAATTTAAAATTACTTGACCCACAAAATAAATACTAGCTCCTTATTTTTGAACATCCATTACGCTAGTTTATTGCGTCGTATTTACCTACTGTCATTGTTAGAATATGAGAGTAAAGGTTTTATGCAAAAAGTCTCCAAAAATTTTAGAATTATAATAATTTCGTAAAAAAAAAACACTCAGATATTTTTTTTTCCGTTGCTATGGCGCCTTTACGACTTATAGAAGTTACTCTTAAAATATTTCGTGTCTGAAAAGATAGACCTTATATAGAGTTCAGTAGACCGCGCATCAATGGTAACAAGCGTATTAGTAAAAAAAAAAACATTTTTTATAACAAGCTTTTAAATATAGGAAGGGACACCGACGCGAAAACGATTACCACGTACCTATTTACTACATCATTCTGAACATCCACATATAAATTTTTCATCGGTTATTAAAAAAAACAGCTGTTCCATACAAAGATTTTAAACTGTCATGGTCACTAACATTATTATTTAGACTAGAAACGGGATATTTACCATGTTTACTGTCTTTGTTGAGTTCCCGATATTTCGGCGCTGTTGCAAGCACCATAAATAATAATGTTCCATACATTCTGACTGTGTAGGTACTACAGTTTTGTAGGAAACAGCTGTATTTTTAAATAACCAATGAAATATTTCTATGTGCTCAGAATGATGTACTGAATACGTGGTAACCGTTTTCGCGTCGGTGTCCCTTCCACTCTGTATAGATGTGACGTCATTTGTTTCGTATTTTTCTCAGAAAACCTTTTTAATTGATACCCATATCATGGGGGCGCATAAAAAATAACTTGTCCGCCATTTTGGGAGTCCGCCATATTGGATTTAGAATGACGTCACTTTCATAACCATGCATTGTCATTCAACGCAAAAGTTCAGCTCAATCGTTTGGGGATAACTGTTTTAAAATTAATTTGTAAGATTTGACTTAAACAAACAAACATACAAACATTGCAAGTAAAATATATTTATTAGCTAAATATTATATGCATAATAAAATTAAATAAAGCTTGTAAGAAAAAGAACAGTATAAACTGGCTTCTCGGCAATGGAAACGCCGTACGACGCTAGGCCAGCTCTCGTTCAAAATGTAACCAGCGCTGGCCTACTGTACTATATTAGTAAAATGGTTTGAATATGGACCTAGGACCTAAATTTAGACGAAACTTTGAAAGGTAGCTACGTCAATTAAATGTTATTGCTAGCCTAAAAGTACTCTATTTTTTATGAAATTCAAAGAATAAAAACTCTAATATATTTTTAGTTACCAATTATTTGTATTCAACGTTGAAGTACGCACGGCGGCTAGTCAAGCTATGCAAAACTAAATTAAGCTGATCTCTCATGGTACGGGAAGCTCATATAAAGCGAGGTCAGGTTATACTGGTTATGTACAGCTTAATGTGCCGCCGTGTGTACCTTTCAAAATTTTATCCCAATTCACTTTTAAATCTGTGAGAGCTACTATACTAAAACGGGGTGAATGAAGAACCTTTCGTTTAGTTCTCAAAGATTTTGGCTGAGGCTATTGATACAATAGCAGACACTAGAATGTTGAACTTATCCATAGCAGGAAAGTCTATGATTGACCGAATGATTTTCTCCTACTGTTTTGATTAACGTTTTACGTTTTCACAAATATATATTATTTATTTATTTTTTATTTTTATTATTATATTGGAAGCTATATTGTTACGAGACCGATCTTGCTTACCGTTGTACATATGTCGCTCCATGTCAAACAACAAAAATAATAAGCTGAATACCAGTATTTTACATGGAGCGACTGCCTATCTGACCTCCACAACCCAGTTAGTACTGGGTAATACGATACCCGGATGGCCGATGGGGCCGAAAAGTTCTGGAGTCGCGACCGCAAACCGGAAGACGTTGCGTTGGAAGGCCTCCCACTCAGTGGACCGATGACCTGGTGAAGGTTGCAGGGATCCGCTGGATGTGAGTCGCACGGGACCGGTCAATGTCGGAGGGAGGTCCAGCAGTTTGACACCTTTTGGCTGAAATGATGATGATGATGATGAATACGATACCCTTGAGAAAAGACTGATTGTCAGACTTTTAATAAAAATGCAACAAATTCTTTAAAACCAATTGATTTTCAGTTTTCTCATACTTACTCATATTGTTTTTTAAAAAGCCAGTATTTGTTAAAAGCGTAATTTTTGTTAACTTTTTTCTTTATTTTTATTAAAAGTTGTGATCTCAGTTCTGATCACAGTTTTTGATCTGATTTTTTACTCGTTTTAGCACTAATAATTTTTATATTTTATGTCATTTCTTTTTTAATTTTAGTCGTAATTAGTTAGTTAAATAGTAGCGATACCGTTTTTCTTTATATTATATTTCGGAAGCCAAATAAACCCTTAAATGTGAGGTGTTTAGTGTTGTATTTGATATCTAGAGCCACTCGTTTTAATTTTTTTTTTTTTTAATTCTTATTTTGTCACTTATTTTTGTGAATGCTGGTTAACCAGTATTTGGCGACTGTGTAAGTCCAAGACTGTAAAACCTATGTATACTTAAGATATGTTGTACACCGAAGCTGTTTGTGAACCTATATTAATAAATATATAATATAATAATATTTATAATTTTAAAGCATATTTTCTGCCGTTGTTTGCTGAACGAAATATCAGTATTGCTTACCGCAATACAACGTATTAACCACAATTAAATAATTTTGTTTAATTATTTCCCTTTTGCTTCTTATTCATGTTATTATTGTAAATAAAGATATTGTTAATTTATGACTAAAGCCTATTATGTGTTTTGAACTTTTATTTAGAAACTTAGGTACCTACTTTAGCCTGCGGTTTCACTCAAGGAAAAATCTTCGAAAATAGCTTGTAGTTTAGAAAAACAAGCTTCATTTCGAAAAAATAAACTTATCAAGACATCGACAACATAACATCACGCCTGTAATCCCCGAAGGGTTAGACAGAGGTGTACCCAAAAGTACACCCAAAATTCGCCAGTGATGTTTATGTACCATGAAATATTGGCGAACCTATTGCCATCAACCGGGCACAAATCTAGACTCCGTGGCTGCTACTAAGAAATTCCTGATGGGAAAAAAACAATAACACTTTGCCCGACCAAGGAATCGAACCCAGGACCTCATGCTCAGCAGTCGCGATTCATCATACCTGTACCTACTTTCAGAGCAAATAAAATTCTGATTCTGATTCTGATTATACACATCCAAATCGATATGAAATATTAATACTTTCCGTTGTCGTTTACTTGTAAAAAGAATACCATATCAAATCATTACAGCTGTTTCAACTAAAGTCCAGTTTTTTTCACAAAAAATATGATAAATAGATGATATGCAGGACATGATATACTCTTTGTCTAGATAAATAATAATCAACAACACTTTCCACAACCCGACTTCTAACACTGCCACGTATGGGCCTCTTATTGCTCCTCCAAACCCCAGGTTCCTGATCCAACTTCATCCAGGATTGAACCGCGACGGCAACAATGTCACCTGCCCATCTCGCCGCCGGAAGACCAACACTTGATAAATACTGCCACTGATTATGTCGCACTAAACTCTCATTTTCAAAGCTCTTACTAACAGCATACACATTCATCAGAGATACGTCATCCATACTATTATTATAAATGCTAAAGTAACTCTGTCTGTATGTGCACTTTTAACGTCTAAACGGCTGAACAGATTCATATTCATTTATTTACGTTCCACAAGGTAAAAACATGGTGTTAACAAAAAAGGCTTAGAGCTAAGAGTCGTTGTAGACTCCGTCGGAGCACAGCAAAATTTAGTGTAAGATACATAAAAAATCTATTATTTAGACAAGAAACGGGATATTTACCATGTTTACTGTTTTTATTGAGTTCCCGATATTTCGGCGCTGTTGCAAGCACCATATCACGGATAACCAACAACAACGAAAACAACAGCAACAGCGCCGAAATATCGGGAACTCAATAAAAACAGTAAACATGGTAAATATCCCGTTTCTTGTCTAAATAATAATGTTAGTGACCATGATATTTTAAAATAAAAAATCTAATTCGTACAATCTTAAAATTAAAATAAAAGCTACCAACGATAAAATATACCCATGTTAAGTACATCATGACGTGGTTTGACACAGAAACCTGTTTTATCCCGGTCATACTTACCGTGGGATGATTTTTGACCTCCAAAAAGAGAAAAACTAGTAATATTATAAAATCGAAGGTAACTGTGTCGTCTGTCCTATCTATTGCTCGATCTGTCTGTCTGTAACATACAACGTCTTATTAAGATGTTTATAAAATGTATACACCATGCCCTACGTACAGACGCCAAGCACATCAAGCTACTCGAAACTGTCAAATTTTCCCAATCAACCTTAAACCGTATGCTGTAGCGATAAAGTTGAAAATCTATTAAAGAAATTTGAAAGATTATAGTAACTTGATGTGCTGGCGTCTACACAGGGTATTTTTTATTCCAGTAGTACGATCGACTGCCTCGTTGGTCTAGTGATCACAACCGCTCCTGCTCAGCATACGGTCATGGGTTCGATTACCAGGTCGGGCAAAGGTATTATTGGGTTTTTCCTGATTGACGGCAATAGGCTCGCCCGCTTACATGGGACTTAAAACATAACTGGTATATTATTAAGTACACCTCTGCCTAACCCTTTGGGTATTACAGGTGTGATGTTTTGTAGTACGATAGTCTTCCCACAGACGAAGACGCAAACAAAAACTAGTCGTACATAAATCATACAAAAACATTGATAACACTCTGACCGCACACTCCGCTGGTAAAGTCCCGATGCAGTGAACTAATTTATCTCTTCACACAACGTGCCCTATATATACCCAGGGATCCAATGTAAGGCATAATTCGTTCATCCAGCACCAAGCAAACATGTTCTCTCCAATCCTCTTTACGATCTTCGTAGTCAGTGCTACAGCTTGGGAGACCATCCCAGCAGGCCATCAACTGGACTGGGACCAGGACATGGTTATACCAGACCAGGATTTGGACCCTGATTTCTACCAGTATTTGCACCAGAATGAGCATAGAAGACAGACACGTCAGCTTCATGGAAGTACTATATTGAATTCGGACGGAACCAGCGGTAAGTTTAATATTTTATTTTTTTGCTCGTTTCCTTCACGTTTGTTTCAATTTTTTTTCATTTATACCTCAGTAGTCTAGTGGTTGCAAGCGCTTCTGCTGTGCATGAGGTCTTGAGTTCGATTCTCATGTTAAGCAAAGTGTTATTGGGATTTTAAATTACTTAGTGGCCCGCAGTTTTGATTTGCGCCCAGTTGATGTTTACAGGCTCGCTCCTATTTCATGAGCCGGTTTTTTTATGCCCCGCACTAGGAATATCTCCTGTACCGTGGGTGCGTTTTAAACAATTAAACTCACAAATACAAACAATATAAATATTAAATTTGTTATGTGCGGGCATCGAACCTGCGACTCGCAGCGCAGCAGCCAATCGCTCAGCTATTGCGCCAACCTTGCCGTTATTATTATCTGTGGCTTACGTCAATGCTGTTGAAGGTCAATGTAGAAATATAAAAAGCTCTGAAATCCATTGTCACTTGTCTATACCTTCTACCGGCTAAGAATTTAAATGCTTTCGAATACTTCAAATATCGTTATTCATTTGTTTGTTCTTCTGTTCCAGGTTTTAATGCCAAGCTGCCATTTGCTGGTAACAACAGGAATGTTCTGAGCGCTATTGGAGGAGCTAACTTCGATGCGACTAGGCACCTGCAGTCTGCAACAGCTGGTGTGGCTTTGGATAATGTGTAAGTGTTTTTTTGTTTATTATTTTCTGCATAAGGGTATTTGTATAAGGCAAGTTCTTGGTTAAGCAAAGCTTGCCGACGTCGTTCCGTGAATTGGTGATCTTCCATCACATACAGACCAGCACGGTAAGCAGTTGGTATCGGCTGTCCATTGTAGATCTTTGAGAGGCGTTTCAGGTAGTCAGAAGCCTTGAAGGCAGTCAGTCGCGCTTTGTAAATTACTGGTATTCATCTGAATCCAGTTAGATTGGAAACCGATCCCAAAATAGTTATGTAAAGGCAAGGCAATGAATAAATATGAAGCACAGTTTGATTAATATCATTCAGGTATCTGGAATATTATCTAACATTCAAATCTTCTTTAATTCCAGCAACGGCCACGGGCTCTCCCTCACCAACACGCGCATCCCGCACTTCGGTGACCGCATCACGGCTGCAGGACACGCCAACCTTTTCCACAACCCGAACCACGACGTCAACGCCAACGCCTTCCTCACCAGGAACATGCCTACCATTCCTCAGGTTCCGAACTTCAACACCTATGGAGGTGGTCTGGATTATATGTACAAGTGAGTATTCAACAGAACTATTTTGAGGGTATTTACATTTTAAGACTGCCTCGTTGGTCTAGTGGTTGCAAGCGCGACTGCTGAGCATGAGGTCCTGGGTTCGATTCCCGGGTAGGACAAAGGGTTTTTGGGTTTTTCCATCAGTAATTTCTCAGAAGTAGACACTGAGTCTGGATTTGTGCCCGGTTGCTGGCAGGTTCGCCCCTTTTAAATGGGACTTAAACATAACTGATGTTTACATAAGTAATTACTTAAACTCAAGCAATTACTTTAACCTGACTATAGATACGGGTGTTAGAAATAGAACCCTTTTGAAGGATTTCGTACTGGTTAACTACAGTACTTATTTCTACCGCTGAGCACCTTTGCTCGATCTTGAAGATCTATGTTTTGATTAGTCTCTGGGATTATAACGCGCACCTATAATGTCTCTGTTAGTGCAGATCATTAATTGATCCCAATTAATTGAGTGTCGGCACAGCTTTTCTTCTTCCATACATCTCTTATAAATATTATCCCGATAGTTACTTCCTTTAAATAAATAAAGTTTCTAAAATTATTTTTCCTTTTTTCCAGAAACCGTGTTGGTGCCTCCTTAGGAGTAGCCCACACACCGCTCCTGCAACGGACTGACTACTCTGCCAACGGTAACTTGAACCTCTTCAGAGGAAAGAGCAGTTCTCTAGACTTCAACGCTGGGTTGAGCAAGTCTGTGTCGCCCTTCATGAGGAGCTCGTCATGGGAACCATCGACTGGTTTCACTTTTAGGAAATTCTTTTAATTTTCAAAGAAGTCAAAGACATCGACTTTCGAAACAATCTATTCAATGGTTGTTTCGGTTGATTTTGTGTTTTTTCTTGTAGTAGATTTTTCGCTTAGCTATTTTTTAGGAAAGTGATTTTTATTGCCAAAGTATTTAGGAAAGACATGCCTATAATATCGGTTAAGTTGGAAAATAAGTGTAAATATTTTCATAAACAATCACTAGTTCTTGTCATAATATTTAAGTATTAATTGCATTTTGTATTATATTGCATTTATAAATAAGTAAGTAACATAAATTATCTGTAAATAAAGAATATTACATTTAAATTTTCTTTACGTTTTTATTTATTTTGGTCTAAACATCTGCCGTCATTTCAGTATTCCCCTGCTTTCTATGCAAAATAAATAATGTGTTAAAAAATAACAAGGCACCCTCTCTGATTGTATGGCCAACAAAGGAACGGCCTCCTTTGTTGGCCATTGGTTGAAAAAGTTGTCATTTTAAACAAATTTCTGTTCCATTTAGGGGGCATATGTCACCTTTAAGAACTTCCATTTTTATTCGAAGTATTGGCAATGACGTATAGTTCGAAAGACAATAGAATGGTGCAAGAAAAAAATTACCTTGAAGTGCACAAAGCATACTCAACCGTGCAAAAGTTCACTGCCATACCAGGGGATCAAACCTATCTAGGGCTACTCTACACTACTACACAAAGAAACGGCGCTTACAAATTTCAAATTCAAATTCAAATATGTTTATTTGTGACACATAGGTCGGTAAGTACACGATGTTATCAAAAAAAAGTTATGTCTCACTATGTGCTGCCTTGCAAGGCGTACAAATAATGTCTACACATTAAGTCGTGCAGGTAGTTTTTATTAGTATGTATAAAAACTGAAACTTAAATAAAAACTAAAACTAGGTACTGTTATTACAGCTAATAACCTAATATTAAATCTTTAATAAAATATACGTTACAAAAAAACAAATAGACAATACAAAGTATGCAAACAATTAAATTATTAAGGTGTAAGTAATAATAACAATCTTATGAACTAAATTTGCTGTCACTACACCAACTAAACTTACACTGTCACTTACGGGATATCTTCCGATCCCGTAAGTGACAGTATAAGTTTAGTTGTAAACCGTGAAAGCTTAAAACAGTGTTTTACTACACCAATTATTGAGTCAAATTTGAATTAACATTATTCCAATAAAAACTTATTTTCATTCGCCTTTTTCAAACACGAAGTAACTCATAATCAGCTTTAATTTTTTCCTCCCAGCCAAAGAGTATTTAAGACCTCTTTTCCTCGCCCTCTTTCCTTATCGAAGCAATGTTCCTCAAAGGGCGATCCTCCCAACGTCTGCCGTTATGAGAAACTTTTCTATACAAAGTCCATTTTGCAACAAATTAATGACAGCATCTTTCTATCACACCATTGCCGCACATTATCGCAAAAAGAAACATTTAAGCCTTTTCTTTGACTAAAAGCTTGTATAAAAATATCTATGGGGAAACCATTTTCGTTTGACCTTTGAAAATATTTATTAAGACTCTGTTGTAATGGAGATAGAGTTGATTTTTGTTCATGTTTACAAGCAACACCTCCCTATTTACACTGGACGAATTCAATATCGCACTAAATAAAAAAAACCTTAACGTCACGATAAAAATCCTCAACAAAGCCAAAAAGGTCTGCGATTTTACGAACGTTTACATTGCGAATGTGGCCTTTATAGCGTAGAAATAAGGGTCATGTAAAAATGTTATGTAAGCCAAAATAAGTGAATAGTACAAGAGACAGATCGGATTTTAATAAGTGAAGAGGATTTTCCTTGTAATCGCTTTGCTAGCGAAATGGTTGTTTTTTTTACGATTATTATGGTTTTTTCTGATTCGATTCAAAAGCAACAGGTTTCATGTTTAAAACCTGGCGAGGACGAATGGCCTTCACTATACAGGAAAACTTTTTTAATGAAATATAAACTTTTAATAGTCTAAAATCTGAATTACGCAATTTAATTAGCAAGCATGGTGCGGTGGTGATCAATTTACTGTACTTCAAAAGAAAGAAACTAAAGAAAACAAAACAAACCCTTTCATCACCACGTGACCCACTTATAAAGAAGAAGAGAGAAAGAGGATTCACTTAATCAAGTCTACTCACTCTTTTTCAATTAAAATTTCTTTTTTTGTTTTCATTTTAAACATACGTTTTCGAAACAAAATATTTTATTTTCAAAACATTTTGACTGTATTATACCAGTCCTTAGCAACTCCAAAACAAAATTCTATTTATATCCGACTTGCAAAACTCTCGAAGAAATAGAATAGTAAGTACAAAAAGTTTATAATTATATGTCAAGTCAACGAGACTCTATGACAGTACTTTATTAAGTTGAAAATAAAGTTTTATAAGTGGATTCCTTGCGGATTCTCAGAATTTAAACTTTTGACTTTTAAGCTGTATAAGTGTATAATTCCAACTCAAGTTAGAGGAGGAAAATGCTGTTTAATAAATAAGGAAATTGATAAATGGAGAATTTGTCCATTTGGTTACGAAATTTATGGATTTACATAGATTAGAAGTTTAATTCAAAATACAATGTTGTATTAGAGTTAGGGGGAAAATAAACAGAAAATGAAAATCATCATGGACAGGGACTAACAACTTTTATGACACCACGTCCACGTCGTTCTTTGTGGTAAAAATATTAGGCATCAATCGTACTTAACACG
The DNA here is from genome assembly GCA_905163415.1 of Noctua fimbriata. Classification (NCBI taxonomy): domain Eukaryota; kingdom Metazoa; phylum Arthropoda; class Insecta; order Lepidoptera; family Noctuidae; genus Noctua; species Noctua fimbriata. The sequence goes on along the minus strand of LR990945.1, from coordinate 9,311,965 downwards.
AAAAAACATGTTGGAACCTCGAAATTAAACGTTAAGTACTATTTTTAATGGCCAGCCATGAAAAAGAAGTACTACACCAATATTTCGCTAGACTATCCTTCTTAGAATTTCAAATGAAAATCTCCACGGAACACCAATTTAAAGTCAAGGCGCAGGTCTCGAGTTCGAACCTAAGACACTGTGTGTTGTATAATTATCACTGGCTTCGGTGAAGGAAAACTTCGTGAGGAAACCAAACTAGCATGCCTACCACGCCACCCTGTCTCGACGGCACATAAAGCCAAGTCAGAGGCCCATTGGCGGCATAAAAACTCTGACACACTTTATTTTATTTGATTTTCGAATGGGAAATCATCGGATGACCCCTCGCTCTGGGCGGAGCGGAAAGGAGTGTCAGACTTGTACTGACTAAAAGCCATCCATGTTCCTTATTTGCCCTTTGTATTCCAGGGCCACGGTATCTCTATCGAACCCTGGTGTCAGAATTTTTATGTCGCCTTCACATAGGCACTAACCACACGAAAAAGAAAGACCAACTTAAAAAAAAAACTCGTGCAGTCTATGATAACAGACAACAAAAATAATACCCTGACTCCCTGCCTAAAACCTTGTACACTTGCGTCTATTGAAATCAGGAAAAGGGCCTAAAGGTCCCAAAGTATAGGGCTATTTATTTTGATCTCAAGTGACATTCCCTAAATCGTTCGCGGAATGTGAAAATTTTTAACCCTTCGCACTTTGCAGTGGAGGATATAAATTGTTCCCTAAAACGGATAAGGGTCGAAAGATCTGGAACAATTCTGTTTCCAACACCTTTTTGGTGTTAAGATTGATTAATTTGGGTAAAATAATTTTGTTTTAATTGTGATCTCGTTTTAAAGGGATTAGGAGTTGATTTAAAGGAGAAGGTTAGGCGACTACCTCGTTTGTCTATTGGTCGCAAGCACGACTGCTGAGCATGAGGTTCTGGGTTCAATACCTAGGTCGGGCAAAATGTTATTGGGAATTTCTCATTAACAGCCACGGAGCCTGGATTTGAGCCCGGTTGATGGCAATAGGCTTTAACATAACTGGCGAAATGTGGCCGGTGAACTTGTTAGGTACACCTCTGTCTAACCCTTCGTGGATTACAAGGCGTGATGTTATAGTTAGAGAATATAAGTTTCATTTCATATCATGTAAAAAACTAACTACACCCGATATTAAAGAGATGGCGGACCGATATTCTTGTGATAGCTACAGGTATACGCTTGGGGACGCCTTTGTTCAGCAGTGCACGTCTTATGACCGATTTACATAACATACAAGGTGTAAACGGACCTTACACGAAGCATTCTGTACATCAAACTAAGTAACTCTACGCAAAAATTATTGCTGGGAAACGACTTATTGTTGGGTGAATAATCACTTTTTACGGTAGGACTCAATGTAATGCACTCAAAACATTGTGCTGATGGATGCATTGAATAGTACGGTGTTCGCTTTCAAAACTTGTGAAAAAGTTGGAACTTTGACCCCCAATATCTCCGTAACTAAAAGGTGCCCAGAACAAAAATAATATCGCAACGACAAATTTAGGGTATATTTACACCCATTGTAAAGATAGAGTATTAGTACTTTAAGTTTAACGATACCAACAAAAACCTCCCTTAAAACTAATTCCACGGGACGAACTGCGAATGGGACCAACTGCTAATGGGACCGACTGCGAATAGGACCAACTGCGAATAGGATGATTTGTGAACGAGGGACAAAGTGCGAATAGGACGAAGTGCGCATATCCCAGTTGTCGCTGTTTAACATTATTCTCAAATCTATGAATACAATGGCAGTCTTATCGCGAATAGGGATACCTTAGAAATAACCTTTGTTACAATAAGCAAGCTGGCTGATATAATGACGATGATTTTAGAACAGCCACATAATATTCCCATTCCAATTAAATGGGTGGTCATTGTCTTCACTTCGCCATGCTACATAAAGGGTGTAAATAGACCCTTAACATAACCGAAATGCACTTGTTCTCCCCGTCTTTGCGATCATTGTTTTGTTCTAGACCTTACCTGGGAACCTTCTAGTTACGGAGATATTGGGGGTCAAAGTTCCAACTTTTTCACAAGTTTTTTTTTTTAAATACTTGTTTTTAATGTAAGATTTTTACTTTAAACACCTCCACGACCCCCGTACTATTCAATCCATCCATCAGCACAATGCTTTGAGTGCTTTCCATCGAGTCCTACCGTAAAACGTGATTTTTCACCCCAAAAAAAAAACTCGATTCCCAGCAATAATTTTTGCGTAAAGTTACTTAGTTTGATGTACAGAATGCTTGGTTGACGGCCATGTGAAGGGCACACCCTACACCCTGTATACATCTTTGTTTTTTTCTCTACCAATAATAAAAATGATAAACTTAGCCAAAGTTTCGAGAACCCTACATTTTGTCGAGTACTAAAACCGTATAAACAGACAAGATGGCGGAGCTCCGCCATTTTGAATTTTCATAATTCACGGTTGCTGACGCATCCTGTTTTAAAGTGGATAAACTTTGCTACTTGAGAAGTTGATAAAAATAACCCTCATCTGTGTTGAATTTTATGACATAACAAGCCCCGTGATGTTTCAAATACGCATAAATAAGGCACTTCCATTCAAACTTTCAGCCTTTATGAAACCCTTGAGGATATAATTTTTAAAATGTTTCCATTGAGTTCGGTTTCATTTTAAATGGTGATAATGGTGTTGATTTTTATTTGTACTTTATATTATTAATTTTCGTTTTTTTTTTTTTTTTACTTTGATTTGATTTTCTGTACACTGTATTTCTGATTTGAACCTGAAATAAATGCATTTAATATTTATTTATATATTTATTTAAAAGACCCTTAACGAAGCCAAAGGCACCGACTTTCCCCGCTATTGCAATTTTTGTTTGGTTTTTGACCATATCTGGGAACCGTCTAGTCAAAGATATTGGAGGTTGTTTTATAAAAACTACATAATGGGTGTAAAGAGACCCTTCACGAAGGCCAAAGGCACTGGTTCACTCCGTCGTTATGATCATATTTTTGTTCAAACTCAAAGCATTTATTTCAATTAGACCATTACAGCCCCCGTGGCATGACCACCGTAGACAAAGATTTCTTTGACGGAAGAATCGACAAAATGACAGATTGTGTCGACACAATGCCAGATTTCTTTGCACTATCTGTCATTTTGTCGATTCTTCCGTCAAAGAAATCCTTGTCTACGGTGGCCATGCTACGGGGGCTGATACTTTTGAATGTCAGAAAAACAAAGAAAGCGAAGCTACAGTCACAGTCACAAGGCATAATAACTTGTGAAAGTACTGTACCTTACCTGTAGTTCTGGACCTTACCTGGGAACTTTCCGGTTACGGAGATATTTGACGTCAAAGTTAGAACTTTTTCACAACTTTTTTTGAAGATACCAGTTGTTTATGTTATTTATAACCGTACTTTAAATACCTCCATGACCCCCGTACTATTCAATGCATCCATCAGCACAATGTTTTGAGTGCGTTACATTGAGTCCTACCTTAAATCGTGATAATCACACCAAGACTTCCTTTCTTTCCTTCTTCGCCTTTCTTCCTTTCCTCTCTGCGAAGACTTTCTTATGTATTTGCTGGTTTACGGCTTCGTGAAGGGTCCGTTTACACCTTGTATAAACTGTTTTAATAATACTTGTTTGCACTACGGAGTGCAAAATTTCAAGCTTCTAGATCCACAGGTTAAAGATGTGTGTTGTCCGTCTGAGAATAAACTATTTTTAAGTCAGTTAATAGGTAGATATTACGCGTCTTTTTCTTATTGCATATCGTCTATGACTAAACGAAGATAACATAGCACCAAGCGTTTGTTTTCCCTAGGATCAGGCAGAGGGGGTACCCAAATTTCGCTAAGACTTCATTAAGTCGCCCAAATTTAAGTTATTTTAAAGTACATAACATCACATCACGCCTGTAATTCTCTGAAGGGTTAGGCAGAGGTGTACCTAATAGTACACCCACAATTCACCAGTTATGTTTAAGTCCCATGTAACAGGTGGGAAGCCTATTGCCATCAACCGGGCACAAATCGAGACTCCAGGGCTGCTACTGAGAAATTCCTCCCCAACCCCAATAACAATTTGCCCGACCCGGGAATCGAACCCAGGACCTCATGCACAGCAGTCGCGATTGCGACCACTAGACCACTGAGGCAGTCAATTATTTTTAAGTACGTCCCGTGTAATAGAGTGCGAGCCTATTGCTATTAACCAAGTAGACTATTGAGTAATTCCTGATGAATAACCCCAAAAGCACCTTTTGGAATCAATCCTAGGACCCTGACTGGCTATGTGATCGGACACCTTTACTCATCCCTTTTGAACAAGTAAGCGTGAAGTAATTTGTGTTCATCAGATTACGATTATAATCTTTTTACGATTGTCTGCTTGATCAGCCTTACTAGGAGTACTTAGCGTTAAGCCCATTGTAAAATCTTCACACATTATGGAATGCAAACAAAGATATGAATGTAGTTCTATCTATACAACATTATTATTTTAGTATATGCGAAACCTGAATATAGTTTGTTCAGAATAAGTAACTGAATCGATTCCAATAATTTATAAACCATATTATATTTTTTCCCAAAAATATTTAAAAAAGTTAAAAGTTGGACACCGAGCGACTTTAAGTACCTATCGCAATAATTTAGGTACCTACAGCCAAATTATTATTATCAATGAGCTCAAGACGACGCTGGAGGCGCGCGCTGCGTGGTGACCACGATTTTGTGCGGACAACTAGGTAACAGAACAAGCTTATAACTTTGTGATTTTTCATGATACAGTTTTGAAATTTTATACATAGATTCTTTACATAAAAATACTAGACACGTGTATCAGGTTTCGCATATACTAAAACTAATGTTGTATATTTTTTTTTTCCTTATACAGTGTGTAAGGGACAGCCCTCCACAAACTGATGGGGTGAATTCAGTACATCATACCAAGACGACCGAGTACAAGAAATTATTTCAGGAATATTATGGGAATCCAATAAATTTTATTTGTTTCATTTCCTTATACGCAATGTATCGTTACCGTGGCAAAACGCACGTAGCGAACGGCAAGTGCGACGACGAGTTCGATGAACTCTGTAGCTAGGCAGGAAGTGAACAGCTGATTTCACGCGTCGTTCGTTAGATTATTTCAACATCCATTGTTGGATTTTTGATTTTAGCCGTAATATTTACATAATTGGAGAGCTGCGCACAGGGAATGTAATTTTACATAGAAATAAAGGAATAGAAACTGAAAAAAAAATGCAGAGAAAAAATCCGGTGGAATATGATTCAAAATAAGGAGCTGAATGCATCCTGTCAGTTTGTGGAAGGCTGTCCCATACACCCTGTATTTCATATGAAGATTAAAATAATTACGAAACGGTACTCTTTTTCACTTGTTTTGCACGTCTTTTGTTTAGTTGGCGAATCGAGAAATTTATCAAAAGGGATGTAGCTATTTATTTTATACAAAATCCTTGGAATCTGATTTGCCCTTATAACTCCTTTGGGAATTTAGCTTTGCATAGTTTTCTTTCATCAATATTCCACTTGATATATTGTACTGAAGGTTATTCTCAAGAAAATCAATATCGTCTTGTTCTTCAAAGCTACCAAAATGTATTGCAAAACTTTTTTAAACTTTAAATAATAACATTTTTATTTATGCTAAATATGCTTGCGTTTGGCCGCAACTCGCCTGATGTGAAGCGATGACCCGGCCTAGGGTGGAGCACGCTTGCCTAGAAGAAACAAAGTCACTCGAAATTTGAAGAAATCTAGATTATAATGATCGGGAAACAGAAGCCGACGGTGTGTTCCATACACTGGCGGTTCGCACAATAAATGTTGAAACATAGTGCTTTGTTCGGGTCTGTGGATCTCGGGTCTGGGGATCCATATAACGGTGACGCATCGCCGTATCTCCTAAGAGAATTCAGTGTCGAATAGTGAAGGTTAGCCGATAGTCGATATGTCTCTGTGATGTATTCCAAATATTTACGCTGTCTTGGCTTCCGTACGTTTTTTCCTGGGTGACCACTGAAAACCAGCTCCTATAGATGTGTATCATCGTGAGTGGTAACCTGCCTGTCGCAGTCACGACGTGCAAGCTGTCAGCTTTTCTTGTTCCATTCTGTTGTATTTAAAAATATGTATATTTTGTATGCACAGGAGATTTGTATTGTTCCCATATCTTCCCGTGGGTGTCGTAAGAGGCGACTAAGGGACTTACCAGTGAATGGGCAGCAGCGTTCTCTGTGATTTTTTTTATAACAAACATACTGCGATCGCCAACCCGCCTGCCAAGCGTGGCGATTATGGCAAAACCCCCCCTTGGGGAGGCCTATGTCCAGCAGTGGACGTCTTTCGGCTGAAATGATGATGATGATGATGATGAGGAGATTTGTATGGAGGCATTACACTCCCTTGAGTGTAAGGCCTCCACACACACGATAGTCCGGTTTAGCAGACGACAACCTTCTAGATTGACCTACGAGAAATTATTCACAAAAAAAAAGTAAGAATAGACACCAAATACATTTAGTAACAGATACCAGCGAAGCTCAACCTCTCAATTAGACCTACACACACGAATGAGGAACTATCATAAATAACAAAGCATTTTTTTTTAGTAGCCTGTACTGTCCCGCTGCTGGGCAAAGGCCTCCCCCAATTCCTTCCATGTGCTCTTTTCCCGTGCCTCCTCGAACCAGCCTTCGACGGTACGCGTCCAGATCGTCTCACCACCTCTTTCTGGGCCGGTCTCGGCGGCGTCGTCTATCTTCCGGCAACCATCGTGTGGAGACTTTTGCCCAGCGGTCATCGTGCATACGGCTGACGTGACCCGCCCGATCCCATTTTAGCAGCCTTCTTGCCAACGTCCACTATGCCCGTTTTGTAACGCAGCGATGTGATACAAACCCTGTCTTGTCTTTTGACACCCAGAATGCTGCGCTCCATTGCCCTTTGGCAGACTCCAAGGCAACAAAGCATAATATAGTTTAAATAGCAAAAGTTCACAGCAACAGTTTCAAACAATCCTTCCGGACTATTATTGAGAGAAACAATTCAAATTGGTACGTAAATTACAGGCGCTATCAATTTAAATGACCTTTTAGACGATTAACTGAAGCCTTTAGGGGTGTCCCTAATGTAGTAATATGGTTTATGATGAGGTCTTTTCATTTTTAGAGTTATTTCGGAGATGACGTTATGAGTTAAGTTAAAAGGGTTATTTATCAGAAATGTAAAATGGATGTCTGACGTCTGTTTATCCTTTTTAAAAGTGATATTATGTGACAAAGACTTGAATAGTCGGTCCTGGAATGTAATATTGCGTGTTTTCAATGTTACATATTGTATTTCTTAAGTTAAATAAAATCAAAAATATGTATACAGGGTTTAGGGGACAGCCCTCCACAAACTGATTGAGTGAATTCAGTATAATGATCATACTAAGATGACCGGTACAAGAAATTATTTCAGGAATCCAATAAATTTGATTTGTTTTATTTCTTCATAAGCTATGTATCGGTACCGTGGAAAAACGCACGTAGCGAACGGCAAGCGCGACGACGAGTTCGATGAACTCTGTAGCTAGGCAGGAAGTGAACAGCTGATTTCACGCGTCGTTCGTTAGAGTAGATTTTTGATTTTAGCCGTATTATTTACATAAATGGAGTGCTGCATACAAAGAATGTAATTTTACATTGAAATAAAAGAATAGTAAAAAAATCGGATTAAAATTCCGGTGGAATGGTCAGTTTGTGGAGGGCTTTGCCTTACACCCTGTAAATTCATTAATGACTCTGCCCGGAGGTGTAAATGTGGTGCTGCTCTACAAACGATGGGGCACTTAATATCGTGTCCTGCGTGTCCTGTTGTTTGTTCACTGCAGGAACTGATGGACACTACCGAAAGCGCCAAACTAGTAGCTCAGTTCTGGGCCGACACAATTTAGATTGCTATCGACACGTTCAGAAGAAGAATATTCAGCTGAATACCAGTATTTTGCATTACCTCTGTAACCCTGTTACAGAGTAAGACGATTACCTCGTCATCTGCCTAGCCTTTTCCATACTAGTCTAACCGGATGCAGCGGAATACCAATATTTTACATGGAGTTACTGCCTATCACAACTCAGTTAGGACTGGGTAATACGATACCTCTTGGTAAGACTGGTTGTCAGACTTTCGGGCCACTGACTACCTGTAACGACTGTCAAAGATTAACAAATGACAGCCGGGACTAACGGCCAACTATAACAGCTTGACTTACTTGCTAATATTTTAACTAGACACGACATAAACTACATAAGTACAAACCTATCATAACATACTCACTCGCTCAATAAGCACTAACTAATAGTGCCGACTGACAAAAGAGTCGTTTATATTTCTTCTTTGATCACTAGGGACGTCCACATAACAGACATATAATATTACACTACATTGCAAAGTAATTGGGCTATTCTCGTTTTTATGTTACAGAAACGTTTTCTTTTCAAGACAAAAATAAAAGAAGAAAACATCTAACTGTATCTATGGGTGCCTTGTCACAGACAGAAAATATGCAGCAGACCACGTAGGAGATGATGGGACGACTTGGACAGAACAAACGACCAGTCGAATCGGAATTGTTGAAAGTTATAAAGAGAGGAATGTGCCTAGCAGTAAGATAACACCACCAACAGTGACAGACAGAAACCGTTGCTGTTTAAGACTGCATCATCATCATCAGTCTATAGCAGTCCACTGCTGGACATAGGTCTCCTCAATCGTACGCCACTCAACTTGAGAGTTTCCGAGAATCGTCTCGGCAACTGTCATCCAGTTGCTATCAGCCACCCTGCGAAGATCGTCACTCCACCGAGCCTGAGGGCGTCCCACCTTACGTTTGACAATTCGCGGTCTCCACTCAAGAACACGTCTACCCCAACGGTCATTGGTTCTACGGCTGTTTTAGACTTGTCAATCATTTATACTGGTTATTAGTTTCGTCAATTAGTTTTCTTCAAAAATGCTCTCGAGGTGACAAAAATATCTTTTAAGTTCAGCGAAAGAGCATAAATAAAAGTAGAATGAGTATTTACAATGCATTTCTTAAATGCCACACCGACTCATTTCGCCTAAGAGTGTCATTTCTAAACCCACAAGTTTTTATACCACTGAAGATATCACCAATCAAATTAAAATTAAAATTTCGTTTATGAAACAGCACTACATTTACACTCCAGGGCCGAGTCATCAATGTATCTCATGTCAATGGCTAACCTGGTTTTGGAGTCTATTTAAAGACGTCCAGGTGCCGCATGAGTGCGTGAGGTAGGGATACGCTGTCTCGCCACAGCCCCAATTTTTCCTTAGACCGCTGGCCAGCGAGTGGGGTGGCACACTTTGAAAAGCTGTTTCGACTTTTCAACCATAGGCCGCTAAGGTTGAAAAGGGTATTTAATTTCAGCCGGGACCAACGGCTTAACGTGCTTTCCGAGGCACGGACGGACATCGACACACTCAGAAGAAGAATCAATCAAAATCGCCTATTGCATTTCACTATTGGAGATAGTCGTCTCCAAAGCTGTCTGTGAAACCTGTGAAAGAAAAAGATAAGTGGTCGATTTTTTTGCAACGCAATGTATATCTTTTAATGCCCCCGGGCAGCCCTACACAAGGCATAGCTACAAGATTAGTAAAAACCTTCACTCCGGGTAATGGACCGCCGTTTAAAAAGCTACCGTACCTACCTACTCGTACCAACCCAACAGTCTTGCCAGAATTATTTTACCTCTATCAGCGGTAACTCATTAGCAACCTTATCGAAACGAGAATAAAGATGTCTTGTGATTGTGACAGAATTGACAGACGATCTTCGGAAAAGCTTGTCGGAGGACTTCGTTTGTCTAGTAGTCGCAAGCGTGTCTGCTGAACAAGAGGAGGAAGACTTACCAGGTCGGGCAAAAGTATTAATGAGTATTTCCATCAGGAGTTTCTTAACAGCAGCCACTGAGTCTGGATTTGCCCCTGGTTGATAGCGGTACACTCGCCCCCTATTAAATGGGACTAAAACCTAACTGGCGATATGTGGGTGTACTATTAGGTACACCTCTACCTAACTCTCCATTGATATCAGGCGTGATCTTATGCAACCCAACAGTTAATTTACCGCAACTAGACATCACTGTCAACTGTCAATGACAGTGATATTTTAAATCATCGGACATACACATGGTGAGGTTCTTCAGAAAGGTCAGGTACGTAGTACTCGCATCCAGCGTGCTTGTATGACCGTGGACGAGGCGAAAGGAGTATGTAAGGACCGTTGCAGGTGGCGTTCTGTGGTTTCTGCCTGCCCACGTGGGAAACAGGCGTCAGTTTATTTAAGTATGTACTAGCTATTGCTGCTGCAGCTGTTGTAGATAAAAACCGGGATAAAATGTATCCTATATGTTAATCCAGGTTATAAACTATCTATGTAACAAATTTTATCCAAATTCGTTCAGTAGTTCTCGCGTGAAAGAGTAACAAACATCCATCCACCCATCCGTCCACACAAACTTTCACATTTAAAATATTAGTAAGAAGATGTATTTTTAATCGTTACAATAAGGTGGCTGCCACTGACAAGTCTGTCAAATAACAGTGAACATTATTCTTATTACAATAAGGATCTTATTGTGTTGCTGCTGTCAGACGTAAACTAATTGCGAAGGGACTGTACCTACCTACCTACTGCCGTCACTTTGGGACAGATTAATGGATCCCGCGCCGCTTGAGAATCACTAAGTGGTTTATGAAAAGTCTGTGTACTTGTAGGAGTGTTTGTTGAGAAGAAATGGTATTTGGGACTGCTGGAGAAGCGTGCGGGAATTAAATATACAAGGTGTTTTTTTTAATATCCCATTACTCTAGAGTATGAATGAGACCAAAGAAAGAAAGAAAGAAAGAATCAATTGATATATGAATTATTTTTTAATTACCGTTTTTTTTTTGTTTCCATTGTTCATACAAAATAATTCGACAAATTCACGATTATTAATGTAATAACACCCTTACGTGAAATATGACAACGTCTGCATTTTCTTAGCTTTAAATAATGAATGATTGGTTTGAATGAAAATGACACACATCGAGATGATTGATGATATTTTCGAAACTATGCATTTTTGGATCACATATTTTAGAACTTTTTGTATTATTTTAACTTATAGAATATAACCCAACAATTATGGGAAATAAAAAAAACATGTTGTATAGTTTTTGTACTCATATTGACAGGAGGAGCTTATGACTAAATAATAAGAGCCGCTCGGGTCGATATTTAGGTTAAGCCGCGCTTGCCTAGGTTGGTACGTGGATGGATGACCAACCATTACATACCGAGTTTCCTCCGTGCCTCGGAAAGCACGTTAAGCCGTCGTCTTAGCTGTCATTTGTAGATCTTTGACAGTCGTTACAGGTAGTCTGTGGCCCAAAAGTCTGACAAGCAGTCTCCAAAAGTTAGCCTTAACTCATATACATAAATCTGAGCGATTGAACACCAAGGTATTCTCCATGTCCGGCCGTCTTATGACGACAGGCCGTGTGGCGTGGAGGCGCGCGTGGAACACGAACGCGCCTCAAAGAGATGTCAGCAACCACGTCGGGCCCATGCGGACCATGGGCCGATTCCTGCCAGGGCTGCGGGACTGTTCGAAAGAGATACCGCGGCCCTGGAACACAAAGGGCAAAGAAGGAACATGAATGGGTTTTAGTCAGTACAAGTCTGACACTCCCTTCCGCTCCGCCCAGAGCGGGGGGGAGTCATTTGATGATTTACCAGCTTAAAAAAAAAAGATACCTTCTTTTTTTTCTCCATTCTTTTGGATAAAGTAATTTTCTCGCTAACAAAACATTCATATCCATCTATCTACTTACTAGGTATCTAGACATATATGGATATGTTTTTGTTCAACTACCTTTTTAGTTATTACATGATTCCTATCTTAGGTACACTATAATTCCTTCCGACCGAATAGACCAGCCAGCCACAATAATAAAGATATAAAGAACAAACTTTCTTTAGACGAAAAAGGAAAAAATACTCCCATTAACAAATAAGAACTCGGAGTTGCGTTCATTTGTCTGTCTGCTTGTGAATTGAGTTTTTATCGCGTACGGTACTAATATCATGTTGTTAAGGTAGAAAATGTGTCAACTTTGGTAGAGAGATTTGAGTAGTTTGGAACCTATTTTAACATGCTTCAGTTAGCTTCACCTGTAACTAACTAAATACATATGTAATAAAATCTTAGAAGTTAAATTGGACCCACTTCCCGATTTCCGATTGATCTGAAATTTTGCATACATGTTTAGTTTGAATGACAATGCATGGTTAGTTAAGTGACGTCATTCTAAATTCAATATGGCGGCCTCCCAAAGATGGCGGACTAGTTATTTTTATGCATTACCATGATATGGGTATCAAATGAAAGGATTTACTTTTACTGACAAAAAAATTACAAATGATAACCGGGAATAACGGCTTAAGGATAATTAAAGACTTAACCAAGGCCTAATAGTTTTTCGCATCTACAATAATAGAAGGATAGTAAGTTCAATGTCACATGTCTTCGAATTTTTGGTTCTAGTACATGCCGGTTTCCACACTATGTTTTCCTTCACCATTTTGAGAGCAGTAGTGATGTAATAAATTACACAACGTAATGCGTATGTCTGGTTTCAAACCCACTTACTTACTGCTCGTAAGTATGAATGTCACCTTTGCTTCACGTGCGTGCTACCCGATTCCTAGCTAAGTAACCTAACACAATTTTAAACAGAAGTTTTTCTTTCCCAAAAACTGCAACAGTGCAACTTCACACACAAGAAACAGCTCAGACTGAGTTTCAAAATGTTTAATATTTTGAGCAGACAGTATACCTACTTAGATCCATAAACCACAGCAATATCCAGGAAGTTGTCTGCCCCAGGCAGTCTCAACAGCAGAGAAAACACTAAAGACGAACTCGAAACTCATCTAGACTAATCTTGCAGTACTTGATACCATTACATCTTTGGAAGTTCATAACAAACTTACCACTAGAGGATTTTTCCACTCTGCTCCATCAATTTGTCCCACTAGTACGACAAAGTAGAATGTTTAAAATGAAAATGCTAGATTTTGATTTAACCAAGCGGTAAGTATCGTATTATCCAGTACCTAGGTTGTGGACGTTAGATAGGCAGTAGCTCCCTTGTAAAATATTGGTATTCAGCTGCATCCGGTAAGTGTGTAAGAAAAGCTAGGCAGATGATGAGTTAAGACGGTTAGTTGGAATTTAAAAGATTTCATAATAAAACTGGGATAAATAAAAAAATTAAGGTTAGTTCTGGCTGAATCACACTTTTCTTTCATTTTGATATTTTTTCTAATTGGCATAATTCTTTGTAAATTAGTCTTAAATTCAATTCTCCAATCCTTGTACAATTTATTTCACCAAAAATGATTAATGGCACAAAATGGAAACCAACATTTTAAGCATTCCACTTTCTCGCACAAGTGGGACAAATTGTTGAGGCACAGTGGAACAACGCCTTCTCGAAAGTTCCAAACTAAAATGCGATGGGAAATAATATGAAAAACAATTTTATACTTTAAGCAGGCGAGCGTAGTTCGCTGAGTTGCCAGACGTACTCTTTTTGTTATAAGATAGACTGCCGTAACAAGTTGTTCGTCCCATTTCACGCTTCAACGAAACGCGACGCTCTGTTGTTTAAGATGAAGACGCAATGGGAGTTTGTGGTGAAGAGATTATGGTCAGATTTTGCTTGAAAAACAAGAAACAAGGACATATTGGGTCATGCGTTTTGTCTGAAAAGCAAGGCATAATGAATGTGATAATTGTGGCGGACTTTTCGAGGAATCCGGCTCGAAGGACCATTTTTTAAACACCAAGGCATGGATACTGAATGAGACGATGTTCTTAGACTTTGGAAGGTATCCGGATCGAAGGACCATATTTTTTAAACAGTTTCAGTAAGGACCAGTCTCATCAATTAAACTTTTATACGTAATACGTGAACAGCATACAATTAAAAAATAAGATTACGCATAATTGTCTGCAACCTAACCAATGCTCCCTGCTGGGACACAGGCCCGCTCCCCGCTTTAAGAAGCAGTAGGCCGTAAACCAAGGTGGATGTATCACAGTCATGTCTTCGAATTTTTGGTTCTGCCATGGCATTTGATTGACTGTTGTTATATTAGTCAGACAATCACAGAAATTAACATGGATGGATCAGTCAGTAGATGGATGGATGGTGGATGGGTCAGTTGTTTTGCCCTTCGGAAACCGAGATTAAATTAGTTTCTATATTCTGAAAGCAGGCTACATAAAGCACCCAGTGTACCTCTCGTCTGTTTCCACTTATTTTCATAAACTTAGCTATCTCTGTATTTAGAGAAGTTCCGTAGGACTGACTATTTCATTATAAACTTTAATAATAAATATTTTACACCTGCAATCTTGTTGTTTTCTTATGACAATTGTATTTTATTCTTTTGTATTTCTTATTTAAAGTTAGAACAGCTAAGAAAGGAGCATTTGTCGCCAACTCATCATACTTGGCGAGCAGTGCAGAAGCATATTCAGACCATAATGTTCTCACAGCTGGGGTACAGGCCTAATCTCTGTAAACCAGGCCGAATGCAGGTTTGTGGATATCATAATGTTTCAGTTATTTTAAGATACCGACGAATCTTATTAAGTTTTACATCACCGTTTTGAGAGCAGAGATTATAAAATACATAATTATCCTGCCTCTGACCATTACCGCAAAGCCACTACTTAGAAACAACGATCTTCGCAAGGCGGTTGGTAGCAGCAGAACGAGAGTTGCCGAGAATCGAGAATAGTCAGACGTGGACTGCGGTTGGCTGAATGACGAACGACCTTCGATTAAACATTTGACATACGAATACGTCCCCTTAGTAGCAATGAAAAATTAGAAGCCAACAGCTCTCGAAGTAGGCTGCTGCTTACCTCCCTGCACACCAGTGTCGAAGGTTCCATACAACTCGATTCCTACCGGCTTCTCTTTAAAAAATGGCACAGTCAGTATTCTATAGACAAATAATATAATCACATTAAAGATATGTACTCCGGCTTACCTCTTACAAAAATTGACCCTTCGCTACTACTGCACACTTCTATTATAAAGCCATCATTGCCTCTTAAATGCTCACCATAGTAAAGAACGTGCCTGCTTTATTTGATATTTTGAACAACCTCTTTTAAGGCCATCATGTCCTGAATATGTTTATATAAATAAATGAAATTGAAGTGTCTGTAATTTCAAAATAACAGCTATTTACTGAATGCATTTGGTACCTACAACAAAAAATCTGTCTTGTTTGTTCCGGCTCATCTCTAGAATTTGACGGGACTTTTAATGGCAGATAGCTGATGTTATAAGGAGTAGCTTAGGCTACTTTTAGAAAAATAATTAGGTTACCGTGCAAAAAAATAAAAACCCATGAAATTGTTAACAAAATTCGATTCAAACAGGAAAGTAATATTTTTATGATAATTCCAAATGGCTTAAAGTCACCCAAAGGGCAATGGAGAGGGCTATGCTCGGAGTTTCCTTGCGTGATCAAATCAGAAATGAGGACATCCGCAAGAGAACCAAGGTAACCGACGTAGCCCGAAGAATAGCCAAACTTAAGTGGCAGTGGGCAGGGCACATTGCTCGCAGAACGGATGGCCGATGGGGCCGAAAAGTTCTGGAGTGGCGACCGCGAACCGGAAGACGCTGCGTAGGAAGGCCTCCCACTAGGTAGACCGATGACCTGGTGAAGGTTGCAGGGATCCGCTGGATGCGAGTCGCACGGGACCGGTTAATGTAGCGACACTTGGGGGAGGCCTATGTCCAGCAGTGGACGTCTTTCGGCTGAAATGATGATGATGATGATGATGAATTCCAAATGGCGGGCAACTGCTAGTTCGAAATAAAATAAATAAAGCCCTTCTAACTTCCCCGTCAGAGAATACAGTAAGTAAGTAGTATAAGTTAGTAAGTACTTATTTACACCTCCAGGCTGCCACTACCACATCTAAACCAATAAGTTTCGTATCTGAATCCAAAAGACAAACACACACTTGATATTAACTTAGTAATATTCTCAAACAAGAAGCTCGCTTCCCCATATTTGTGTTAAGTCCAAGTTCAGAAGGCTTATTAAATAAGTTTCTTATTGTAGGGAGTTTTGCGTTTTAATCAAAATTGGGCTGGTGTACTTACTTAGCCTGTTAAAGTTTGGATTTGTTTTTTGGTCCTTTTGTTCTAGGTCTTTGTGGATGTGGCGAAGATCAAAGGTTTTGGAGTAATAGGATATTATTTCCTTTATTTATTTAAATACAAATCAATTACATTTTTAAATCATCATCATTATTTCTGCCGAAAGACGTCCACTACGGGACCTAGGCCTCCCCCAAGTGTCGCCACATTGACCGGTCCCGTGCGACTCGCATCCAGCGAATCCCTGCAACCTTGACCAGGTCATCGGTCCATCTAGTGGGAGGTCTTCCATTTTTAAATATTTCTTAGAAAAAACATTTAAAAATATAAAAAAAATTGTAGCCCACCAGTATCAGGAACAAGGTCCAAGCTACCGGCGGTCAGGGCTCCAGAGAGAGGAACCTCCTAACAATACGACCCGTGTCCATGAGTATCGCTTAGGGTAGGATCTTAATTATTACAAACGTGTTGCGCAATTAGTGATCTTAGGTGAAGTCAAATTAACGTTATAGTCCGTATACAGGAATTTTTCAAGCCAAATCCGAAAAATATTCAAAGGAGTCTCGGGGCCGATTTTTATGAAATCTAGAAGTACATCATTCGATTGGTGTGTTCTGGACTCTTTGAAACACTACCTACGTAGTGTATTACGTAATTACCCAGCCTAAGAAATAATAAACACTGTTTTAAGCTTTCACGGTTTACAACTAAACTTATACTGTCACTTACGGGATATCTTCCGTGATTGTTCATTATTTTAAGCTCCAACCCGCGATCATGGCGCTTGCAACAGCGCCGAAATATCGGGAGCTCAAAATAATGAACAATCGCGAAATATATCCCGTAAGTGACAATACAAGTTAAGAAATAATACCTACCAAATTGTAAGGAAACCAAGAACTATTTAGGTAAATATCCTAAACGCTTCACAAATAACAGCCGCCCTACAGCTCGCTACCGACTCACACGCTAATTGCCTCACGTAACACAGCAACTAAGTAAATGCATATTACTAACTTGTATTAAGTATGTATAAGCTCTATCAAAATCAGCAGCGGTGTATTTATTTATTTATTTTAATGCACAATGTACAAAACCAATTTTACACGCTAAGCTTAAACTAGTGAGTACATGACCCTGTTAGGGCGCAGCAAGATAACTTAAAACTAATATTGCAGCGAATCTATTATTATTTATCTAATTCTAATTATGACTTACAGAGATCATTAGGTACTTTCACATTTAAACATTATATTAATTAAACTCTAGCTAACGACCCAAGAGCTAGACTGACCCGACACTATACCGAAGACGTTCCGGATGTCAGCCTGTACGAGATTAGGATGGCTCTTAAACAGCTTAAAAACAACAAGGCACCGGGTGATGACGGAATTACGGCCGAACTCCTGAAGGCGGGTGGAAAACCGGTACTTAAGGCCCTTCAGAAGCTGTTTGATTCCGTCATACTCGAGGGGAAAACGCCGCAAGCATGGTGCAGGGGTGTGGTGGTACTCTTCTTCAAAAAGGGCGACAATGCCCGGCTGAAGAACTATAGGCCCATCTCACTTCTAAGCCATGTCTACAAGTTGTTCTCAAGAGTCATCACGAATCGTCTCGCGCGCAGGTTTGACGATTTTCAGCCTCCCGAACAAGCCGGATTCCGAAAAGGCTTTAGCACCGTAGACCACATACATACGCTGCGGCAGGTTATACAGATGACCGAAGAGTATAACCTGCCTCTCTGCTTGGCGTTTGTGGACTACGAGAAAGCCTTCGATTCGACCGAGACTTGGGCTGTACTGCAGTCTCTCCAACGGTGCCAAATCGACTATCGGTACATCGAGGTGCTGAAGTGTTTGTACAAAAACGCCACCATGTCAGTCCGACTTCAGGACCAGACCTCGGAACCTATTCTTCTGCAGCGAGGTGTGAGACAGGGAGACGTCATATCTCCGAAACTGTTCACCGCTGCACTGGAGGATATCTTCAAGGTTCTGGACTGGAGAGGGCTAGGCATCAACGTCAATGGCGAGTACATCTCTCACCTTCGGTTTGCCGACGATATAGTGGTCATGGCTGAGACCATGGAGGACCTCAGTACAATGCTCGATGACCTTAGTAGAGCTTCCGAAAAAGTGGGTCCTAACATGGACAAAACCAAAATTATGTTGAATACCCATGTAACACCCACTCCTATCAAGATCGGAGACTCTACACTCGAAGTTGTAGACGATTATGTCTACCTTGGACAAACGATCCAGTTAGGTAGGTCTAACTTCGAGAAAGAGGTCAATCGTCGAATCCGACTCGGCTGGGCAGCGTTCGGGAAGTTGCGGGGTATCTTCTCGTCCAACTTACCGCAGTGTCTCAAGACGAAGGTCTATGACCAGTGTGTGTTGCCAGTGATTACATACGGGACCGAAACGTGGTCGCTCACAATGGGCCTTATCAGAAGGCTTAAAGTCACCCAAAGGGCAATGGAGAGGGCTATGCTCGGAGTTTCCTTGCGAGATCGAATCAGAAATGAGGACATCCGCAAGAGAACCAAGGTAACCGACGTAGCCCGAAGAATAGCCAAACTGAAGTGGCAGTGGGCAGGGCACATTGCTCGCAGAACGGATGGCCGATGGGGCCGAAAAGTTCTGGAGTGGCGACCGCGAACCGGAAGACGCTGCGTTGGAAGGCCTCCCACTAGGTGGACCGATGACCTGGTGAAGGTTGCAGGGATCCGCTGGATGCGAGTCGCACGGGACCGGTCAATGTGGCGACACTTGGGGGAGGCCTATGTCCAGCAGTGGACGTCTTTCGGCTGAAATGATGACGATGATGATGATGTCATTGTATGGCCTTCCCCAGCAAATTACCTAGAAACTCCTCCAAATTACTACCCCTGCATTTCCTACCACTACAACGTTTACCCACTGTGAGACGACTTAGTATTATCTGCTACTTATACAACATTATTTTTAGTATATGCGAAACCTGAATATAGTTTGTTCAGAATAAGTAACTGAATCGATTGCAATAATTTTTAAACCATGTTATAATTTTCCCAAAAATATTTAAAAAAGTTAAAAGTTGGATACCGAGCGACTTTGAGTACCTATCGCAATAATTTAGGTACTTACTGCCAAATTATTATTATCAATGAGCTCAAGACGATGCTGGAGGCGCGCGCTGCGTGGTGACCGCGTTTTTGTGCGGGCAAACAAGGTAACAGAACAAGCTTAAACTTTGTGATTTTACATGACACAGTTTTGAAATTTTGTACATAGATTCTTTACATAAAATTACTAGACCCGTGTATCAGGTTTCGCATATACTAAAACTAATGTTGTATAACCTTTAAAAATATAGTAGGACGAAAAGATATCATTCTATCGCAAATCATACTCACCCTAAGTTCAACAGTATTATACTAAACAGAGAGCTCACATTAATTGACTCGTCATAGGAGCTAGCTAAACGGAATATTGCAGGCTCAATCAAACTCGACGGCTCAACTGTTTATTGAGTAATAGTATATAATAGCTTATTGAGTATACAATATGTGTATTTACTCATTTATGATGCTGGCAGTTGCGTTAATTAGGAAACGCGTGTGACTGAGTGGTTGTTTATGAATAAATAATTAGGAATGTAGTATTATAGGAATGGGTAACTTACCTAATGCTGAAAACATTCGATCTGCAGTGTTTATTTTAATAGGTTTAAGTTTTTTTGGCAATTTTCTTTGTGTAATTAATTTCATCACCTTTGTATAATTTCTGTGTGTCTGTGATGTCCTGGAACCTGAGTCTTAGGGTCAATTCACACCGAAGTGGCAGCAGAAAGTCTAAGTGAGACGTCACGCGGCCCGAGTCTTTCAAACGATACAGTAATGCATTTCCTAATGGAGATAAAGCATAAAATGGCTTGTCAGTGAAACTGCGTTGCCGACCGCTGCCATTTCGGTGTGAATTGATCCTTATAGTCCTATAGTGAAAATAACGAGCGCGAAACGCGCTGTGCCGGTTAGATTTGTCCCTAGTCCACACCAGCTAGCCACAACGCATTCACTGTGTGACTATAATGCCCGTTTTTAATGGCTGAATAAATCCACCTTTTTTTTGGGACAATCCCGGCTCACTATTTCCAAACCAATGCAACTCCTGAACGCCAGAATCAACAGTGGCGACCACCAGAAAAACGCTAAGACAATGAAGCTCGACGAAGTCCCAGAGAAACAAATTAACTGTCTTGGATTCCGCAACGAAATAGCGAAAGAGTAGGAAAAACATAATTTGAATTTCAAAGCTAGGTTCAACGCCTATCTACAGTTAAAATTCCAAACGTGTATTCAGGCATTACTCACGTCACTCCAGCAGACTCGAGCATTACTTATTAAAACTAGATTCAATACATTTGATTGGTTGTAACTAGTTTCATTTCAAGTAATGCGTATTTTAAGCCTTGAGAGTAAGAGTTATGTTTGGTAATACGAGTGTTAGTGTAAGGGGAATCACCATTCTCTTGCCCTTATCCCAATTCTTTTGGGGTCGGGGCAGCATGTCTTCTTCTTCCACACTTCTCTATTACTCGCCGTCTCATTAAACATCTTCTTTCTTGCCATATCATCCTTTACACAGTCCATCCATCGTTTTTTTGGTCTTCCTCTACGCTTATCCACATTCATACTCTAAATGTTAATGGTATAATATTATACGTCTATTTTAGAGACAAAAGACCACAAACGTGTTGATTTTTTTTGTGTTGCTTCATTAGTCTTGTTTTTTTTGGACAAAATATATTAGGTATGTTGGTATGTTATCAGTCGTTAGGGAGTCAGTGGCCCAAAAAGTCTGACAACCAGTCTTAATAAGGGGTATCGTATTACCCAGTACTAACTGGGTTGTGGAGGTCAGATAAACAGCCGCTCCATGTAAAATACTGGTATTCAGCTGCATCCGGTTAGGCTGGAAGCCGACCCTAATATAGTTGGGAAAAGGATAGGCAGATGATGATGATATTACGTATGTTTCAATTAATTTCCTCTCAATTATATTCGGCAGTAACTAATACAGTCAAGCTCACCGATAAATTCCGCAGAATTTAACTAAATTTAGACCAGTGACATGCAATCTTAATAGCTCCGAGCGATGTTACTCCAATTTACAACCGTTCGACTGGGGTTTGAGTTCAAGTCAAAGTAATTAGAACTTTAATTGCTGTTCTGAAAGTTGGTTTTGGCTTGGAAGTAGCCTCGTTGGGCGAGGTAAGGGTAGGGGCTTAGTAATAATGAAGAGCTGTTTAAATTATTATTAATAAATTATGGATTTGAAGTGATGTGTGTGGTTTGTTCGTATGGAATCAGAGAGAAATGGTAATTGCTTTTCCAGGCTACATTTGCTGAATTAATGTGCCTGAGTCGTCTGAATGTGTTGGTCTCATTTCTTTATCGTGTGGTGAGTGCCTAACCTGTTGTCAGAGTTTTTATGCCGCCCATGGGCCTCTGGCTTGGCTTTACATGCCGTCAATAAATATCTCGCAGCCATGCAGCTGGTTTCCTCACGATGTTTTCCTTCACCGAACCAAGTGATAATTACACAATACGCAGATGAATTCGAAAAATCAGAGGTGCGTGTTTTGGGTTCGAACTCGAGACCTATGATCTAGTGTCTAGGTACCTATCTAGCAACAGCGAAGGGTCAATTTTTGTAAGAGGTAAGCCGGAGTACATATCTTTAATATGATTATATTATTTGTCTATAGAATACTGACTGTGCCATTTTTCAAAGGGAAGCCGGTAGGAATCAAGTTGTATGGAACCGTGGCCACTGCTATCTAAATATTATTAACTAATATTATCGTCCATATGTATTATTAAACTGAGGAAGACCAAAGAAACGATGGATGGACTGTATAAAGAATGATATGGCAAGAAAGGAGGTGTCTAATGAGATGACGAGTAATAGAGAAGTATGGAAGAAAAAGACATGCTGCGCCGACTCCAAATGAATTGGGATAAGGGCAAGAGAATGATGATGATGTATTATTAAACTGCTTATCACCTAATCTACCTATTTGTCCCTGTGAGGTATGATCGACAGGTTTAGGTACGGTCCACTGTTAAAGTAATAGGGAAATTGCAATGTCATTTCTTAGGTTAAACAGACCAAAGTAGAATTAACAATAGAATGACTTAGGTATATAAGTTTAGTCGTTCTTACCAACATCGTAGACTAACACTCGTATGTATAGTCAAGTTAAAGTAATTACTTGAGTTCAGTCAGAACTGTCAGTTCAGTCTCACTGAACTGACAGTTCTAACTTCAAACAATTACTAAACTACGGAATAAAAATAGTATTCGTATCGTAATTGTTTATAGTTAGTAGAGCTAATATCACACAAAACCTATTTGCTCCCAAAATAAGACACGAAACTTTTATCATTGAACGATTTCACACAGCTTGGTAGTAGTATATTGATTGACAGACGTAGAACTTTCTCAAGTTGCATCACATCACCTAGTTCTCATCTTTCCGCATCCCGAACAGTCAATCTTTTAACTACAAATTTTTCTTCTTAGCGTTTCGATGGCAATCTCTCAAAATTTTGCGACGAGTTTGGCACTTTCAGTTGCGTCCATCAGCTACTATAATTACAAACAACAGTATAGGCAGGACACAATATTAAATGTCCCTTCGTTTGTGGAACAATACCACATTTACACTCCAGGGCAGAGTCATCTATGAATTTCCACCTGAACAGGTTTTCCTTGCTTAGGCCAAACTGTGTCCGAAATCTATTAAAAGACTTCCATGTCAGCCATGGTAACTAAAAAAACGCTCCAGCTCCTCTCAACGCTCCGCTCGTCACCTACCGCAACCTTTCCCTACAATTTAATTCGTCCTCATGCTAATAAGTCCCGGTCTCGGCTAGGAGGCAATTTCGCAAGACGTTTCAGTTACTGATGGCATTAGGCTGTATCACTACACTACGGTTTTACAATCTTGAACGTTACTGTGTTAGAGGAGGTTTCTCTAGGGGTCAGTTTATGTTTAGGAGGTAGGTAGGTATACGGTTATGATAATAGTGTGTGAAATTCTGAATTAAATTAAACCACGATAAATTCGATAAGATGTCCAAACCTATTAAAAAAAAATATTTATATACATTTTTTTTTAATAGATTTTTTTTATTACAAGTAAATTTATTTTATTGAATTTTATTAAATTTATATTTATAAATATTTTATAATATTAAGTAGCGAGTTAATACAGACGTTTGTTTTATTCAATGTTCACTTCTGGTTTGTTTGTGTTCACTGTTCCAACGTACCATTTTCGATGGAAGTGAAATTTTACGGAAAGTGAAGCGTGTGATCTCGACTTACTGACTGTCGAAGATCTACGACTGACACCCAGGACTAAACTTTATATGGAGTCTGTCCGAAATAAATGGATATAAATAAAATAAAATAAACAATTTAGAGAAAAAGACTTGAACAACTGTCTGTTATTTCGAGGATCAATATGACGGTAATCGACGTTGACGTACCTTGTCAATCTCGTCAGTCGATTTTTCAGTATTTTTTTTTCTTTTTACTTTTTTTTTAAGGTGAAATCGCCAGGGTAGTTTCTTCGAAATTCAAATTTTCTTACGTTTTTTTGCCAGGTTAGTGTCAGGCTGTATGCTGAACAAAATATGATTTGCGAACGTAATATGCATGTATTTAAAGAATTTATTTATTTATTTATTTATTTATTTGGATCTCCAACAAAGAATACACACAGACAATATAGGACACAGTATTACAAATGTTCTTGAATTATAATCATTAAACGGCTACCCTGGTATCGGTATTACCCAGTACTAACTGGGTTGTGGAGGTCAGATAGGCAGTCGCTCCATGTAAAATACTGGTATTCAGCTGCGTCCGGTTAGACTGGAAGCCGACCCCAACATAGTTGGGAAAAGGCTAGGCAGACGATGAAACGGCTACCCTGGCACCTGCGCCTCCCTCTTAATAATTGTGTCACATTATTCCGAGTTTTCAAGGTTAAGGGCTGAACTCATAATAAAAAAAACGAAAATTCTATAAAAACCATTTATTTTCCTTACAATGAACATCCATAAACCTAATTAAATTATCTACTATTTACAAACTAGAACAATATATAATTGTTGTCACAAAATAAAAAATAAAACACAAATTCTTTGTTTATAATTTAAAAAACATGGCATTCCCTTAGAACTAGGACTTTTTAAACTTAGTTCTATATTGCTTGTTTTCACTAAAAATAAGCGACACCTAAAAAAAGGCCTAAATGAAACTGCAATTTTGGATTTACATCACTCAGTGCAACGGTGAGAGTTGAAATTGCAATAACATTTTGGCATTCAATTAGATCATAGATTTATATTAGTATAAACGAGCATATATATCTAATACAATACAATACAATGGTACAGTAATCATTATTGTGTATGATCAGATGTATATGTGTATAAACGTAGATGAAGCATAAGCAGTATGTACGGGTTTTTGTCGACGAAAGAATCGACAAAACCAATCGGTAATTTTATCGATTATTCCGTAGACAAAAAACGTTTTACGGTGGTCAAGCTACGCGTGCTGGTGTCTTTGTGTTGTTTCTGCCTTACACCATCGGAATAAGGCGTGAGTTTATGTATTTATTATGGACTTGTTTTTACAGAAAATAAGTTTTCCAGGAAAAATAACTGTAACAGACAGATACGAAAAGCGATTTTTATTTATAAAATGTATTAATGTAAACCAGTTTTTTTTTGTTCAGCAGCCTATAAGATTTCGAAAATATAAATTATTAGAATAGAAATCACAAGAAAAACGTACAATAAAAATATGTTTAAACATAATTTGTATAAATATTACCTCTTAAATTAAAATTATTAAAACTTATTTTTTTTATCATAATGTTCCAATTGTTCTGTTGTTGAAACATTCTTTTTTCATAAAATTTTAGATTTCTCGGATACTAACTCAAATCACAGGTAGAACAAATAAAGGTTTTGAAAAAAAAAATGGTGTTCTCTATGAAAGCAAAGATAAAAGACAAGAGGCCTTGCTAGCGGCTTCTAGCAAGTTTTTTTTTTTGGAGGAACATTCGAAAAAATGTTTCTTTTTTTTAACTAAGCACCCGAAATATAACTTTAAAGTGCTAAAAAGTTAATTTAGTATTAAAAACTATTTTAGTTCTGACTCGTCATTATTTATGTATAACACAAAATGCACAAAAAGAAGCAATTACTATTATTTTACAGACCATGGCCCAAAAAATTACTTAAAAAAGGCCTACAAAAAAGATTATTTATTTTACTACAAGGATTGAATTAAACTTAACACTATATTTGTACTCTTTTCAATTATCAGATATTCTTACTATGAAATTATTTAGACTTAAACGATATTTAGTGCAAAATCTTCTTACATTTTATGCATAATTAACAATAGTATTGTAAATATGATCTTATTACATTGAATTAGGTATGATTCTCGGATAAATTCCTAACATATTCTTGATTATAGTTTTGAGCTCTGCTTATCAATATTTCTTATAAAGTTGTCAATCCAAAAATCTTGTGATTTTGTTATTTATTCAGAAATTTGTTTTTTAAATATTTTTCTACGCCTTATAACAGCTATAAAAATGTGCGCACTTAATTAAACAATATTTTTCACCCACAAAACATTTAAAAAAAAACTATAAACTGACTGACATAATATTAATTTACCACAACACCTTAAAAATATATTTATAAAAACTTAAAAGACATAGCTACAAACTTACATACAATATTCTAAAACTTTATATTCTCCATATTTTTATATCAATTTAATGCTACAAAATTATTTCGGTACATAATTAGGCTTACACTAGAATCACACTGTTTTTATATACAACGACTATAACATAACTATTAGATACTTAGCTAAAACCCATAATCTAAAATAATAAGCGTACTTACGACTTTTATCGTATTTTTACTAATGAAACAGATTGTGGCCTCGTGAGGCCAAAATGTAGAAAAAAAAATCTTTCGTCGTTGCTTTCTGGCCTCAAGATTTTTTTAACGCACACTGGATTTTAAACACAAGCTCTGAGCCGGGCATTGAAAATCACACAAAGCACACCACAGTGGATTAAGCAGATGGATTTTCAACCCTCTGAACTAAGCAGTATGTTCAAAATCAAGTGCAGGCCAAATCCAGGTCACAACTGCTAGGTAAAAAAGTGACAATCACACATAAAATCACACAACACTATCTCCGAAATCCCGATTTCAGAAACATGAGTCCACAAAAATAGTCCTTATTTAAAGAAAGTTAAGGGACCTGGGTTTCAGAGCCGTTTTCCTCATGTATTGATGAGCTAGCTGGGTGAGGTCCAATTGGTCTTGGGTCATGCCGCATGCGAAGGTCTGCCATTTGTAGTTACCCTGTAAAATGTGGAAATAAGGAATCTGTTACAGATTTATAAAGTCGCCTCGTTATCTCAGTGGGCTAGTGGTCCCAAGATTTTCTCTGTAGTAGCCACGTAGTCTGGATTTGTGCCCGAGTGGTGGTAAGAGGCTTGCCCTCAAACAAAGCTGACGAAATAGTGGGTGTAGTAGGTCCACCTCTGCCTATCTAACGAAATGGTGGGTGTACTATTAGGTCCAGCTCTGCTTAGCAGTCGGGGATCGCAGGAGTGTTGTTGTATCTCGATTTCTCAAGTGTTAGTTCAGTCGTAAAGAAGCATTAAAAAAAAAAAACCCTTTTTACTTTTTATTTGGCGGGATGGAAGGGATCGACCCACACACGGTTACCACATACTCAGTGCATCATAATCAACTCTGAAAAGTAATTTGAAAAAAAAAACAGCTGTTCCATACATTTTGACCGTGTTTTTAAACACAATTTTTTTTTAAATAACCGATGAAAATTTTCTGTGTATTTCCCACATAAAATTTTTTCATCGGGTTCAGAACGATGTACTTTTTTTTTTTTTTTTTAGTATGGGAAATCATCAAATGACCCCCCCTGCTCTGGGCGGAGCGGAAGGGAGTGTCAGACTTGTACTGACTAAAACCCATCCATGTTCCTTCTTTGCCCTTTGTGTTCCAGGGCCGCGGTATCTCTTTCGAACAGTCCCGCAGCCCTGGCAGGCATGTACTGAATACATGGTATCCGTTTCCGCGTCGGTGTACCTTCCACCCTGTATAATCGTACTAACGAAAACAGAAAAAAAAAAACTTTGATAGAAGCGAAACTTCCGCTCAGGGCGCTTTCAAAATCGCACTAGTACCTTACAGCAGTTTTGGGCGTCATTTTCCATCCACACAAGAATAGGACAGTTGACACCACCAATCAATTACCTATTTTTCTATTATAGTGGGTGTAAAAAGACCCTTAACGAAGCCGAAAGGCACTTGTCCTCCCCGTCATTGCGCGATATTTTTTTTGTTCTAGACCATAACTGGGAACCTTCTAGTTACGGAGATATTAGGAGGGGTCAGAGTTCCAACTTGTTCACAAGTGTTTTTTTAATACAAGTTTCTTAGTTTAAATATCTCCACGACCCCCGTTCTCAGTTCCATCAGCACAATGTTTGGAGTGCATTACATTGAGCCCTACCGTAAAACGTGATGTTTCACCCCAAAAAAAAGTCTTTTCCCAGCAATATTTTTTGCGTAGACTTACTTAGATTGATGCCAGCACATCAAGCTACCCGAATCTGTAAAATTTTCCCAATCAACCTTGAACCTAATGCCTATAGTGATTTAGTTGAAAATCTATTAAAGAAATTTGACAGGTGGCTTGATGTTCAGACGTCTGTATATAATGCTTGGTCGACGGCTTCGTGAAGGGCCTGTTTACACCTTGTATTTCCTTATTACGATTGTACCTTGTATGCAAGCCCCACTCGTGAGTTCTATAGCTAAGTTGCGTCTTGGAGTTATTGGTCAATGGTATCAATGACCCAAACTCACCACAATGACCTCTTCACCTAAACTTACCACAATTTTTACAAGAAGGCGACTAACCAATATCAAAGGTGATGGGTCCTCCTCCTTGATCTCCGAGAGTTCTTCGGGATGGTCGAACTTGATGGAGCGCACGGCTGATTTCTTGACTATTATGGGCTCGTTGCCCCGGGATACCTATAAGGGAATACGTTTTGGGTGCAATTTGTGGGAAACAAGTCATTTATATAAATATATCATATATTTTTATAATTATGTCATATATTTAATCACGTGAGGCCATTTTTATACTCCTTCCTCCCCTTATTGGGTACTTTAAAAGCATGAGGCCTCGTTTGTTGTACATATAAATATACTGGTGTTTGCATTCAATGCTCTTTAAAATAATAGATAACATATTTGGACTACAGATTTTGAATTTAAACCACTGTTCTCGACTTGTGTAAATGAATCCAAATCTATTTATTCAGGCAGCGAAATAATTTAATAAATGATTAATTCAAAACGAAATGATGGACGACTTTTGTAGCTGACTGCACATACAAGGGTGAAAAAAAAAAACAAAACAAAAATTAAATGTACAAAATACATTTATTGAAATAAAAAATGACATCGGATCTCTCTTGGATTGGATTGGAATACAAACAATATTGACAGAGACACTAAACTACTCAATAAAAAAGAAAAAAAAACACATCGAAATACAAAAAAAAAAATGTTGCCATAATACAAAAGAAACTACAGCTACAGAATAAATTAAAACATTTTTTTAAACATAAATAGTAACAAAAAACAATTTCTATAACAAGATATAAATAAATAAGTATTTTTTTAAGAAGATTCAACACTGGCCTGTCAATATTGTGCGGGAATGGAATTGGCGGGAAAAATACAAAATGGAGGGAAATAAGGTAAAGGGTAATGTCATTTATTTACTTCAAATAAACTTTTCTTAAGTAGCTGCCGATATAAAAAATGTTACAATTTAACAAAAAAAAATTGACTGTATAAATACAAATTCCACAACCGATGCGACAGCATTTTAGTCGATATTCGAATGACAGTTTTAAATTAAGTATAAAAAAAAAATGTTAATATTTTTAAAGGCAAAATACAAAGCAAAATACTATGATTAATAGAATTTCTAAATAAATAAATACAGGGATAGGACAGGTGACCTACTAGGGGGTTTCGTTAGTAGATCGAAAGAATGCCCTATAGCTAAAATCCCTAACAAGTCCGTTTCTTAACGATTTTTCAAATACAAATCCGTACGAAGAAAAAATTCATAGAAAAAAAACATTATTTTTCACATTTCATCATCAATATTGAACATCGCGTCCTAAATACTGTTGAAACACAATAATTATTTTGTACTTATTTGTTTTTTGTTACTACGAACAAGTATTTTTTTTTATAACCTAAACAAATTAATACTTGAAATTATTATAACTAGTAACACTTAAATAATTTGGTGCATGGTAAACTTGAGGTATACTTTTGACGATTCCTACAACTATACACGGTGTAAAGGTCGACGAGAATACTGTTAACAGGAATTCAGTACATGCTCCTAGACCCCAAGACAAGAAAACGTAAGCCAGTTATAAAAAAAAATGCTGTTCCATACTCCTAGACGGTTTGGACCGTACAAGGAGTATGGAACAGCATTTTTTTTTATAATCACCGTCGTAGTCTTTCAAAAGGATCATGTAAGGATCGTAACAGGTGGTATTGCCCCATGCGATATTTAAACCCCGAAGGATTTAAAATCATGTATTGAATTCATGGTTACAGTTAGTGCGTCGATGTCCTTTACACCCTGTATTTTTAACTAGAGAATTAAGAATATATTAAATTAATAGAAAAAAAAAACGAATAGTTCATTTGATGAAAACCTCATCTTTGGTACCTTATTCTCTAATACCGTTTTACGTTTACATTAGTTTGGTGCAAAACCTACCTAAGAATTGATAATTCGATAAAATTAAATTAGAAAAATTTACAACCGAGAATCGATTAACACGATTAAAAGTAACGAATATTCGATAAATCTTTATTCGATATTTCGTTTTTTAACTTACATAATTTTTAAAATTAGTCATGTTTTTTAAAATTCCATTTTTATTATCGATTTAGTCTTAAAATCGATTTTCCGATTAAATTGCTTATTATTTTACAGAGAATTATTCGAAATTGATTACCGATTGGCGCCATAATTTTTAGTAATAGATCACATTATTATCGCGTAGTTTTATGTTAGTTTATTAGTCGTTTAATGATTAGTTTTAAGTGGGTTTACATTGAAGAATCAAAAAACTTTTGATATCTCCTCTAGTAACCCACATATTGAATTAAATTGTTAATGTTTATGACTTAGTTAAGCGTGTCTTTTTACTTATATTTCTATCACTATTATTCACAGTCCATTATATTATTGTCTTGTGATATTCTGTTAGGAACTTAGAACTATTATTCTTACGATGAAGCGTGTGCCTGTTTATTTAGTACTAATTATTAAGTTCGAAAAAAAAAGTAAAATATAGACAATTGAAGGCCGGTATTGAAGTTGTTTCAATTCAAAATTATTATTTTTGATACAAAAGAGATATCATTTGAAACCACAGATATAGATAGACCTAGATAACGCGAGAGCAACTACTTCGCGTGCCATATTATTATGTAGCTTACGTACAAAAATCGTAAGTGGGCAATTTCGAACTCAGTCTGCATCGGAGCATAGCGCTAGTCGGACGTCAGTGAGCGTCATGGCGGGGGGTAGGACGAGGAGGGCGCCGTCCGCGGCGGCGTCATAATAGGTAGTCAAAAAATGGCATGCTTGGTTTTCATACAGATCGTGATACTTGCGTTATCTAGGTCTATCTATATCTGTGTTTGAAACAGTTAATTTCTGATAATGTCCTAGTCCTACCTTCTAGTTACTGAGATATTGGGGGTGGGTCAAAGTTCCAACATTTTCACAAGTATTTTTTTTAAATACATGTTTTTAATGTTGTAACTTTACTTTAAACACCTCACAGCCCCGTACTATTCAATGCTTTCATCAGCACAATGTTTTAAGTGCGTTACATTGAAGTCTACCGTAAAATGTACTTTTTCATCCCAAAAAAAAAAGTTCTTTCCCAGCAATAAACTTTGTGTAGAGTTACTTAGTTTGATGTACAGAATGCTTCGTTGACAGCTTCGTAAAGGGTCCGTTTACACCTTGTATTAATTTTATCTACTAACAAAATATCACAAGACCAAACCTAACCAAATAAGCGTAATCCCTACATGTTAGTGAACATATAATATTCACTCAACGCTTCCTCCTGTCCATTATCCTTATCAACAGTCCACCATTGATTCTCCTTCTGCGCATAATCATTCTTATTCATTATCTTATTGGTTAAAATCTCATCTATGCGTGACGTAGACGGCTTTTGATTGGTTACTTTGTAAATGTGATCTACGAGCGCATTGGCTAACACCTGCTTTGGCGCGATAAGAGTGTCGCAAGCTAATTCATTGCCTGTGGTTATGGTTCTTAGTCGATCCGCGTTTAATCGACTAAAACTAGGGTTGTCTAAGTTTGTAATATCTCTAAAAGGAGTGATTTCTGTGGAGTTAAATTCAGGGTATATGATGTCATTGGGTCCTAAGGTGTTAGGTTCAGGATTAGTAAGGAGTAAAGACCTGTGTTGTACCTTGGTTTTCTCAGTGATGACGGCCTCTATGTCAATTTCTTCGTATTTGCTGGTGTCTGGGGTGTTTTCGGGGCTTATTAAGGAGTGTAAGCTGGTCGATTCTTCTAGGAGTGAGTGTTTGACGATTGAAGGCGGTGAGAACATTACTGAGCTGTCCCCGGCTAAGGTTTTGCTCTGGAACAATAGGGAGGTTTTGGTTAGTTTTGTGAAGAATTTAATTTAAATTTTCTCAACCTCTCAGTCTGACAACCAGTCTTAACAAGGAGTATCGTATTATGCAGTACTAACAGGGTTGTGGAGGTCAGATAGGCAGACGCTCCATGTAAAATACTGGTATTCAGCTGCATCCAGTTAGACTAGAGCCAACCCCACAAAGTTGAGAAAAGACAAGGCAGATGATGATAGGAAAAATTTAATTTATTAAAATCCATTGATTACGCCTATTAGTTACAAGCCTTCTGGAATACATCAATAGGAAGCCGGAGTCTAGATTTGTGCTTGTTTTTCAGAAACGGCATAATCAGCCTAAAGTGCTCCCACAGCTGGGGCACAGGCCTCCTCTCTAGTAGCAGTAGGCTGTAATCGACCACGCGGGCCCAGCAGTGTGGATTGGTGGATGTCACATGTCTTCGAATTTTTGGTTTTAGGGCGGTTTTCTAAAGTGCAGACAACTTTTAAGATAGAAATGGACTCGCCTCCTATTACATGGACCTCTGGCATTTGTACTGAAGCCACTTCAATCAACGGTCGGATCAGTAGTGGAGACCATGATGAGTTTGTTTAGTATGGCATTACTTCTGTTATAATAAACCTTACAGTCAGTGTCTTTAAGATCTAATTCACTTACCGGAGTTGCTACTCGCTAATAGCTTGTCAGTGAACGCTATTTTCTGATGAATAAAGTTCAAATCAACTTACCGGCGTCTCAATATAAGACACATCGGGAACTCTGCTCTGTGAGTTGCTGTGTGAATGTGGAGTACTAGTCACCGCGCCCCAACTTTGTGCTAAAGCCTTTCTAGCTTTCTTGTGTGTCCCGGGGAGGTTTTCTTTGCCGGGTTCCGAACGACGCTTCAGGCTGCCTATGCCGGAGTCGTTTATCTGTAGGAGAATGGATAAAGTTAGTACTTATCTCAATACAATGTAATATAATAAAATGCAGTAAAATCTTTGATATCCAATGTAGTACTTGTCGTATATGTCCAAATAGTTTGGTTATTTGAGGTTGGCAGTTTCTGAGGCGCTAGCACTAACACGAAACGTAATTTAACGTAAATTGGATTGATGTTCTAATCAAAGTACAATATAATTTTTCAATTCCTTCCTACTTTCTACCAATTTTATCTACTAATATTATAAATGCAAAAGTTTGTGAGAATGGATGGATGGATGTTTGTTACTCTTTCACGCAAAAACTATTGAACGGATTTGGATGAAATTTAGCCCACAGATAGTTTATAACCTGGATAAACATATAAGTTACTTTTTATCCCGGTACTACGATCCCGGACGAAAAGAATAGCACCATCCCATATCTTCCCGTGGGTGTCGTAAGAGGCGACTAAGGGACTTACCAGTGAATGGGCAGCAGCGTTCTCTGATTCTACAACAACCATACTGCGATCGCCAACCCGCCTGCCAAGCGTGGCGATTATG
Source organism: Noctua fimbriata (assembly GCA_905163415.1). Taxonomy (NCBI): domain Eukaryota; kingdom Metazoa; phylum Arthropoda; class Insecta; order Lepidoptera; family Noctuidae; genus Noctua; species Noctua fimbriata. The sequence goes on along the minus strand of LR990945.1, from coordinate 9,278,261 downwards.
GCAAAACCCCCCTTCTTGGGGGAGGCCTATGTCCAGCAGTGGACTTTTCGGCTGAAATGATGACTACGATCCCGTAGGACAGTACCGAACACCACGCGGGCGAAGCCGCGGGCGTAAGCTAGATCACCTTTAATATGAACAGTGTTGAAACTTTAGGTGTCTTAAAATTGTATAGGGACGGCTTTGTCAGCCCATAGAATTACTCCGCGCGATTAAGGGCCAGTAAAACCAAGCGAATTATTTCGGACGCCATTTTTGTTTCACCAAAATTCGGTGTCTGAAAAAAATGGCCTTAACCATAGTTGATCATTTCACAATTGGACGTAGTTAAGCGAAAAGGATCCAATCCACAACATGGCCAAAATTGATTTAGTGCATCACGTCATGTACCTGCGGCAAATAAATATATTTTCTTTCTTTCTTTCTTTTCATCAAACTGATGAAGAATATCAACACTTATTCATTTGGGTTGGTCGTAGGTTAGGTCTTTTTTACTAGCTGATAGTATTTTTTGGCCATGTTGTGGATTGGATCCTTTTCGCTTAACTACGTCCAATTATATCTCTTAAACTTCCCCAACAAATGAAAAGTGACCTTCACGAGAAGCGCTTTGCTACATCTTTTATTATGCGCACAGCCAAGGAGTGGAATTCCCTGCCTGCGTCGGTGTTCCCAAGTTCATATAACCCAAATCTATAACGTAATTATAGACATTAAAAAGTAATTGTGTCTCGCCCGATATCACGTCGGTGGGACATGAAGTATTAAGTCGCGAGTTAATAGGCTTCTTTTGGGTTAGCTCGTTCCATCGTCGACCTCATTGCTGTCTTCAGGACAAGACTGAGGTCAAGAGTAGGCCCATTAAATATTAAAAATAAAAACTTTGTTATTATTTACACTAGAAACGGGATATTTACCATGTTTACTGTTTTCATTGAGTTCCCGATATTTCAGCGCTGTTACAAGCACCATGATCACGGATAAACTGAAGTTATTGCGGGTGGGTGTTTATGAGCAGACAAATCGGTCTACCCTCTTTCTTTTCCCGTTTCTAGTGTAAATAATAAGTGACCATGATAGTTTAAAATCTTAAACCTTCTTGTTTTTACAGTTAAATTCCAAGTTAGGTGTAACCTCACCTGTACAGTAATATTATCCTGCTCCGCGGTAGACGATAGCAGGGAGTCATTCAGCTGCACCGTGCTGTCAGAGTTTTCTCTCTTCATCATCATGGTTATGTCTTCTACTAGTAAGCCGGGACTGGATGGCTCGTATTTTAGCCCTGATTTCTTGCCGAGCTCCGCCATTGCGATTTTAAAAGGCGTTGGGGTTCTGTAAAGAAGGAAAAATAAATTAATGAGATTTATGGTGTTAATAAACTGGTTTCAGTCATTATTTCCTTGAACTAAGCCGTAGAAAATCTTAGTATTTATTTTCATTGTTTTAACAAGATAAAAATGACACCATGGTAAAAGTTGGTCGGTATTAAATTGTATTTACTTATACATTTTACATACAATTCTGTCATAGTGTTTCACTGTTTTACAGAATTACATGAGAAAACACGAAAAAAACATCTCGGAAAGGTGTTAGTTTTTTTTACCTACGACTCGAATTCGACAATATCTTACTAAGCTGACGGTCGAATATTTTGCAGATTTGACTTTATTTTACTAGTAAGATATGAGTAGAGGAAGACCAAAGAAACGATGGATGGACTGTATAAAGAATGATATGGCAAGAAAGGAGGTGTCGGATGAGATGATGAGTAATAGAGAAGTATGGAAGAAGAAGACATGCTGCGCCGACCCCAAATGAATTGGGATAAGGGCAAGAGAATGATGATTACTAGTAAGTCATAGTTAGTCTTAGCTATTACAAGTTATGTATTCTACTTACTTGGGTGTGTTATTCTTCAGCGTATTCGGTCCGCCCGGTGTGACGTGGTTCACAGGCGTTGGAGTTTGTAGTAGCGGACTCGCACTCCATTCCTGAAATGAAAATATTTTCTTATAAGAGATGGTAAGACTTGATTCATCGTCATCAATTCAATCAGCTTTGCTTTGTGTTTTTTCTGCCGTCAGTTGTGTTCCAGTTTTTCCAATATGGGACCACAAAAATTTGAACATAAAACTATGTGATGCATTAGGATCGAGTGTTATATGAATTGTGAGGATTTAGAAAAACAAAATCTGATGTAAAGACGTGAATAGTACAAACAATCAACTACGATTATTTGGTTATGAAAATGGAAGTATTTGTAAGGAATGCTCTGAGACATCAATGCACAATGTATAGTTTCTACAACCAAATTTCTCTGTGGTCGTGGGGTCAGAGTGCTCACAGCCTCTTTAAGGAAATTTCGAAACGCCTAGTTGACGCTTCCCGTGACCAAAGGGCTGGCTTTTACTTTGGCCAGAGGCTAAGTGTTGCCATACAACGTGGTAACGCCGCCAGTCTTTTGGGCACATTACCCGCTGACGGCGTCGAGGAGTTTTTTGATGCCCTTCTATAGTTTGTTGTTAGTTTATTTATTTTAGGTTATTTAATAGTTTTTAATTAATAATGTATTTAGTTAGTTTACATAATTTCTGATTATTTTTTTCGTTATCCTGATCTGTCCCACTGCTGGGCGGCTTTCCCGCATTCCTTCCACTTCTCTCCATATGGCACTTTGGCTGATTAATGAATCAGGTCGTGGAAAAAATACCTGTTGTCTATTCTATTTCTAACTCTCAGTAGTAAGAAGTATCTCACCTTAGTAGCATGTCTCAAAGGCGTAGAATCGAGCGTGGAGAAGGATATAGCGGCCGGCGAGTTGAGGAACTGCGACGGGCTGAAGGGAAGCGCCTTTATCGGCGTCACGCCCGACTCGCGACACTCGAACGCTTTCGCTAGGGTTTCGGTCCACGGCTGGAAATAAGGAAGAGTTTATTAGTGAGATGATTATTATCAAGTTATCAATTGTTGAGGTTATCATTAAAAGTGCCTTATAAGTGAGTAATTAGCCACAAAAGTCGGATCCTACCTTAGCTCTGTGCAGTCATAGATGATTTTTGGTTGACTGTTTGTTATGAAAAGCTCTTATTTGAATCGATGGAATTTGATCTTTGCCACATACGATATAGAGTTAATAATAAAACACAGATACAATACTCGGATTCACATTGATAATGTTTTTCTTTGTAGCTTACCTACTCAGTATAGGGGCAGGCTACTGGGCTCACACACTTTCTTTTTAGGAGACATTTAATCAACTATCTATGTTAGGTCTATGCAGTCAAAGTTGATTTTTAGTTGACTGTATGTCATGAGGTGATACATAAATCCGTTGCAGTGGAATTTGATCTTTGTCACATATGATATAGAGCTAATAATAAAACACAGATACAATACTCGGATTCACATTGTTGGTAGTCACATTGATGATTTTGTTCTTCATAGCTTTCCTCCTTAGTATGGAAGGCAGGCTACTGATCTCACACACTTTCTTTTTAGGAGACATTTAATCAACTATCTACCTTAGATCTATGCAGTAAAAGATGATTATTGGTTGACTGTATGTCATGAGGTCTTACATAAATCCTTTGCAGTGGAATTTGATCTTTGTCACATATGATATACAACATTATTTTTAGTATATGCGAAACCTGAATATAGTTTGTTCAGAATAAGTAACTGAATCGATTCCAATAATTTTTAAACCATGTTATATTTTGTCCCAAAAATATTTAAAAAAAGTTACAAGTTGGACACCGAGCGACGTTAAGTACCTATCGCAATCATTTAGATACCTACTGCCAAATTATTATTATCTACGAGATCAAGACGACGCTTGAGGCGCGCGCGCGGGCTCGCTGCGTGGTGACCACGTTTTTGTGCGGACAACCAGGTAACAGAACAAGCTTATAAATTTGTGATTTTTCTTGATACAGTTTTGAAATTTTGTAAATAGACACTAGGACACGTGTTTCAGGTTTCGCATATACTAAAACTAATGTTGTAGAGTTAGTAATAAAACAAAAGATACAATACTCCGACTGACATTGTTGGTAATCATGTTGACAGTTTTGCTCTTCTTAGCTTACCTCCTCAGTATGGAGGGCAGGCTACTGATCTCACACAGTTGACTGGCCTGTTGGTCTAGTGGTCAGTGACTCTGACTGCTATGCCGGAGGTCGTGGGTTCGATTCCCACCCAGGACAAATGTTTGTGTGATGAGCATGATCATTTGTTCTGTGTCTGGGTGTAATTTATCTATATATGTATGTATTTAGAAATATATAAGTATGTTTATCAGTTGTCTAGTACTCATAACACAAGCTCTGCTTAGCTTGAGACTAGACGGCGTTGTGTGATAGTTGTGGAATATTATATTATATTATATTATATTACAGTCTATTTTTAGGAGATGTTTAATCAACTATCTACCTTAGCTCTATGCAGTCGAAGTTGATGGTGGAACTTGGTTGATGGTGTGTCATAAGAAGGTCTTACATAAATCCGTTGCAGTGCAATTTGATCTTTGTCACATATGATATAGAGTTAATAATAAAACAGATACAATACTCCGACTCACATTGTTGCTAGTCATACTGATGGTGTTGCTCTTCTTAGCTTTCCTCCTCAGTATGGGGGGCGGGCTACTGGGCTCACACACTTTCTTCTTCGGAGACGTGTAGATCGAGGGAACTACTATCTCTTGCGTTGATTCTGCTTGAACTGAGTAGGTAACTGTAATGGAGAAAGAATATAAATTATCTAACTATTTAAAACCAAGCAACCAACGACCACACACACACATTGCTCGCAGAACGGATGGCCGATGGGGCCGAAAAGTTCTGGAGTGGCGACCGTGAACCGAAAGACGCTGCGTTGGAAGGCCTCCCACTAGGTGGACCGATGACCTGGTGAAGGTTGCAGGGATCCGCTGGATGCGAGTCGCACGGGACCGGTCAATGTGGCGACACTTGGGGGAGGCCTATGTCCAGCAGTGGACGTCTTTCGGCTGAAATGATGATGATGATGATGAACCAACGACCACTGGGCCACATTGGCCCTCGATCGAAGGATTTGGAAGTCACAGGCCATATATTTTGACCATGTAGGTTTGGCACTTTTGTAGGAAACAGCTGTTTTTTTTTAATAACTGGTGAAAAATTTCTGTGGGGGTACTCAGAATGATGTACTGAATTCGTGGTTACCGTTTTCGCGTCGGTGTCCCTTCCACTCTGTATAAAGGAATTCCTATTGGATGTGAGTGTAATTGCATGCAACCAACAGTTTTTTTAAAGATCATCATCTGCCTAGCCTTTTCCCAACTATATTGGGGTCGGCTTCCGGATGCAGCTGGATACCAGTATTTTACATGGAGCGACTGCAACCTATCTGACCTCCACAAACCAGTCAGTACTGGGTAATACGATACCCCTTGATGAGACTGGTTGTCAGACTTTTTGGGCCTCTGACTACCTAACGACTGTCAAAGATCTACAAATGACAGCCGAGACCAACGGCTTAACGTGCTTTCCGAGGCACGGAGGAAACTCGGTATGTAATGGGCGGTCACCCATCCACAGACCAACCTAGGCAAACACGGCTTAACCTAAAGATCGGCCCGGGCGGCTGTTATTATTTAGCCACGAGCTCCTCAATAGATAGAATGATATTAGACAGTATAAAAAGTTAGATTTAAGTAAAATATACTTACCAGCATCTTGATTGTTATCATTCTCTGTCGAAGCATGGCTCAAGTAGTTTCTGAGAGGCGAGTTCGTTGGTAACGTTTCTATGTTTACGAATCTGAAAATTCGAAAATATCTAGTGTTAGTTAACATAACATCACGCCTGGTAATCTCCAACGGGTTAGGCAGAGGTGTACCTAACAGTACACCCACATTTCGCCAGTTATGTTTAAGTTCCATGTAATAGGCGAGCCCATTGCCATCAACCGGACACAAATCCGGACTCCGTGGCTGCTATTGAGAAATTCCTATTGCAAAAATTTCACTTTGCCCGACCTGGGAATCGAACCCTGGGAATGACCTCATGATCAGCGGTTCCAATTGCGACCAACAAGGGACCAGCCAGAGACCCAGACCTACGACCTAGAGCAACGAGGCAATCTACTGTTAGTTTGATGAAATCATAATACTGGAGAGAGAATCATTTTTCATTTACATGAGTGAGTTAGAACCTTGCAACTGCTTCTAGACACTTTTAGAATAATCTAGAAAGGTCTAATAAAAATTTTACTTACTTAAAAGGCGCATCAACTATCTCCATCAAGCAGCTATCAGAGCACTTGGGAAGAACAGTGTACAGTTCTACATGCTTTTAGACTTTTATAGACTATTCTAGAACGTTCTGCTTACTAGAAAGGCGCATCGATTATTTCCATATCAGCGTCGACCGTTCCTTCAGTAACTGTCTGAAGTGGAGGACATGCTTCGAAGGAAGTTAATATGATGACACACTATAATATCCTTATCAGCGTTGACCAGTCCACCTCTATCAGGAGACTTGTCTGTTGTTCTAACATATTCAACATAACCTATACTTCTGGAGCCTTCAAGATTATTCTAGAACATAGTACTCACTTGAAAGGAGCGTCGACTATCTCCATATCAGCGTCGACCAGTCCCCCTCTATCAGGGGACTTGGGAGGGCCTGACTGTTGTATGTTGTTCAGTTGTTCCTTCAGTAACTGTCTGAAGTGAAGGACATGCTTCGAAGGAGGTTGACTTGTGTTCGAGGAGTTGCTTGCCGCTGATTCGTTGAAAGGATCTGACCAGGTCTGCTGTGGAAGAGTGCGTTTGGTTTAGTGGAGAGTTTTGGTAGTTTAGCCTTGAATCCTTGGTAAATGTATGTATCTAAGATCTGGTATACGCCAAAGCGGAGAGTAGAATTAACCAATCATATTGGTTGCAATCCACATAGCGTCTCTCATCTCCTCTGAGATTCGTTGAACCTTCGTTGGAAACCAGGAATTTCGGGGAACTTTTTAAGGATTTATTTCCAATATTGTGGTCTTCACTTGTATCTTGGTTCTTAACACTGCAGCTAATATTCCAACTCAATACTAGGCTATAATTGCCTTTTTTTTTTTTTTTTTTTTAGGATGGGAAATCATCAAATGACCCCCCCCGCTCTGGGCGGAGCGGAAGGGAGTGTCAGACTTGTACTGACTAAAACCCATCCATGTTCCTACTTTGCCCTTTGTTTTCCAGGGCCGCGGTATCTCTTTCGAACAGTCCCGCAGCCCAGGCTATATTTGCCTGGTGGTTCATTGTGGGTCTTGGCAAAAGTGCCATATTTTTTTTTCAATGGTATTCTACTTAAAAAAAATTTACTTTTACATGGTGTTCTACTTGAAAAAGTATTATTTATTATTAAATTCGAAGACATGTGACATCTACCAACCCGCACTGGGCCCGCATGGTGGATTATATCCCATTCCCTCTCAAAGAGGTCCCAGCAGTGGGAACATTATAGGCTGCTTATGCTATGCTATTATTAAATCATCTTTTAATTTATAGACTGTTTTTAAGAATGACAGTCAATGTTAATCTAGGTTCTATAAGACAGTGCTGTACCAAATTCCTGTGAGGAAAAAATATCCTTTAAAAACGAATACCTGACTCTTTTGGATAAAAAAAAATAGTTTCTGTAAAATAACACATCCATTTTAAGATAAAGATTATAGATTTAATTTAATAAGATTGGTGGTTTGGTGGATTGTATGGGTTTTTTTTTTTTAATTTAATATTTTTTTTGTTTGTTTTTTTTTTTTTTTTATTAGATTATATTGATTTTATTTGGTTAGATTTTTTATATTAAGTGTAGTTTTATTTACATCGTGTGAGTTACATAAGCTATCTATCTACTTATCAAGCTTAAAGCACACAGAACTACAAATTACTTATGAAAAAAGCCCATATGTGATAGCCCAGTGAGATTACGACATTTGTTTGATCAAGTGTTATTTGTGAAGGTGATGAAATATGGGAGCAAAACTATAGAAAAACATTGCAAATTAAAATAAAAAGGTTGAAATGTATATGCTGACCAATATAGTAAAAAAAATCTTGAACTTTCATAGTACCTATTATGAAGTTTTATTGACATGTTTTGATTAAAGATCAATAATTCAGCATTTACATTTTTTTCAGGTAATGATATGGCTTTAAGTTTGTCTCAGTACTGTGATTAATATACACAGTGGTTGTAGCTTGTAGCCATACCTTGCCTTACGGTGTCAATTTGTTTGATTCCATACAATCAAATATTTTATGCGAAAATGTGTAATTTTATATCCAGCTTCTGAAAGATCTATCATCAATAAACAATGACAGCTGGCATGTTAAATGTAGTGAATAATTGTCAGTAACATTAAAAAAAAAACATGTTATTTTTTTTTGTTTAGTCTAGTTCTTTTTTTAAATGAGTTTTTTTTTTTCAACTTTTTTTGGCAATTCATTATCTTCTTTTTAACCAACCAAATTGACACTATACTAGATTCAAAGAACGGTATGAATAAGATTACAAAGGTACCGGTTTTCTTTGTGTGGAACCTCAAAAACATGTTTGGAACATTTGTTTGAAACATGTTTTCCGTTCCTGAAACCTAGTAAAAAAAAAAGTGCAACAAAAAGCAACTAACATCATGATAGGCGACTTGCACCTTCTCGGGTGCTACACTAGTGTCTCTCGTCGGCTTTACCCGCAATTGTTTGCGGCGCAGGGACTCGAAGCTGTCCAGTAGATCTGGCTCATACTTCCGACGCATCGTGGAGTTCCAGTGGTTCTTTATTGCGTTGTCGGTTCTGAAATAGGAGAAGATTTTGATTAAAACAAATTGGAGAAGAAAAAGGTGATTTTCTTGAGGGAGCTAATGAAAGTGTACTTTTGTACTTGAATTACTTTCTCAATTAATCAGGGCCATAACCAGCAACAGCATTTTGATGGTGTTTGCAGAGCGGCTGGATGGCCCTACAATGGGGAGGTTTACCAAGCTACATGTTGGCAACAAAGCTTGTTAAACCTTCCTGTGACTTAGATTTTGTTTTTTTGTGTTTAGTGTTCCTGCAAGTTACTAATATAGTTTTTAAGTAAGATGTAGTACTAACACCCTATGGGGCTTAATGACTGACATTAAACAATTTTTATTATTGATTTATAAGATAGTATTTGATATATATTTATAGTATTTTATATATCCTTGTAGCTAATCTTAGTATTAATTAAAATTATTTTCAGATATACACCTGCCACTGCTTGTCTCTGCATCACCCAAAGGTTGACGGTAGAAATTGCCTATGGCATTAAGTCCGCCTCTGTACTTTTGTGCTTGAAGTGTTAAATAAATAAGATGCAGTTATTACTTAGACAGGAAACGGGATATTTACCATGTTCACTGATTTTGTCGAGTTCCTGATATTTCGGCGTTGTTGTTGTTGTTGTTGTTGTTGTTGATAATGTTAGTGACCATGATAGTTTAAAATCTTAAGTTGCAGTTAGTAATGATTTTATACGCAAAATAACTGGAATTACCAACACAGCTTTGCAGCATGAGCATTTTATGAACTTTATGTTTGTCGAAGAACCAATACAATATTTGTCCACAGTAGATGATTGGTTATTTTTCTCATTAGTTTTTCCTCCTTCCACAAAAGTAATGGGCAGTCAAACGTAATGCCCTCTCAGCAGTGAACTGGTAAAAGCCAAGTAGTTTGGTTGCTTACCTGCCGGGCAATAATTTAGCGATCTTGGCCCACTGGTTGCCAAGTTGTTTGTGCGCTTGGTATATCACTCTGTCTTCATGCTCTGTCCACGCTGACTTCTTTATAGAGGGGTTTAGGTGATTGTGCCATCGTTCTCTGAAACATATAAAACAAGTCATTAATAATATAAGCTATAGTTATATTGTTTTAAAGTTAGTTATTACCAGAGGTCGGAATTAGGTAGAGTTATTTATGTACTTACACTGATTTCATACAGAGAAAGAATAAAGTGGATATGCCTCAAATCCCGAGGTTAATTAAAAGAGCAGAAAAATCCCGTGATAAATTAAATATAAAAGTTATTTACTTTTACACAATTTAAACCATCCGACATCGGATGTCCGAAGTTGCAAAATTCCAATGCGCACACGCACGATGTTGCCACATTTGTAGTTCGCACAATTATCTTTGTTTTGTTTGTCTTATCTATCTCTGAGGTTTTTATTATTATTTATTTGTAATATTGTTGGCCACACGGGATTGTATTATAAATCCCGGGAAAATCCATATTAATATCAACAGTTCGATGAAAGTACATAAATAACTACTAAAAGTCTAATCATTAGAGCTACTTTGTATGAGTAAACTGATTAAAACATCAGCCCATCTCACTAGAGATCAGTGGCGAAGGCTTCCCTTTGAAAAATGGCACAGTCAGTATTCTATAGACAAATAAAATAATCACAATAAAGATATGACGTCTGGTTTACCTCTTATAAAATTGACCCTTCGCTGATAGTTTTTGACAGCCAATAAATTGAATCGGTTTGTGGTATTCGGGTTTAAGTTAAGTAAGTACTAAAAATACTTGTGCCATCAGGAAAAGATGTTTGAATAGTAATCCAAGCTGATTTATTAGAAGCTTAAACATTGATTTGATGCCATCTAGCGTATTTTGGTCAGAGCAACTGCATGCGATGGCTTTCTAGGGTGGTTGTCGAGAGCTTTGGTGTGCTCCTCTTTCATGTACTCTCAAGAGACTAGCATATCCAATTTTGGCCGTAAACTCCGAGCACTAAGCTATAATATTGCCTGAACATTCACAGGTAAGTTATTGTAACTAAAGAAATAATGTATATTCACCTGCATTGTTTTCCTATCCTTCCTTTTAGATGGCGTGCGATGAGCGTCCATTTCTTCGGCCCGTATTTCGTGACCAGTTCCATCACCTTTTCATCCTCCTGAAATATATAAGAATTAAATATTAAGTACTTACACAACTTCTTATTCACTCATGAAATAGTGTGAAAACTATAGAAAATGCCGAACAAGTTTTTTTTGCTTTTAATTGGAGGAAAATCAAATTCGTCCAAAAAAGTTTTAAAGTAGTCTTTCAATGGACTGATTTTACAAAACCAGTCTCGATAAAAAATTAAATTTAAATTTAAAAAACCCTCATCGCAACAAAGAAAAGTGAACAAACATTTGAAAAGTCAATCAAATGGCTGAGCCGGTTTTGATAAAACATGTCTAATTGTAATATACACATCATGCCCTTTCATTTGATACCCCACTTGGGTATATTTGAAAATATTCGATTATTCATCACCATTTTCATCCCACATAACTAGTAAACGGCTGCACCGATTTTGATAAATTTCTCTAAGAACGACATCTAAGAACCATTGCCAAGAAACTAGCTTTCAAATAAAGAATACTGCATCCAAATCGGTTCACTCGTTTAAGAGTTATGGTGCCAGAGACAGACACACACATTGCGGTCAAACTTATAATACCTCTCTTTTTGCGTCGGGGGTTAAAAAATGGAAAGATCGCATTAACAAAAAAATAAATTCTTCGTCTCTCCTTCGGTAGACATGAAGGTTGCAGGATAATCACATTGATATTATTACCTACCACAAAACTAAATCTACAAAAAAAGAAATATTTTCAACGACATCGAGTAGGTAGGTACTTCATTAAAATCAAATTGCCAAATCATTAAACCAACACTTTCAATTCAAACTCGAAACAATTGTGAATCTCCGCTCATCCTAAAAGGAACCTCTATCAACAAAAAGTTTATTAGGAAAAAAAACAATAGCACATCTGACCGGAGCGTGCGAAAATACGTTAAAACGCAAGGTGAACTAGTGTGTGGGCGAAAAAATATGAATAAGACGGTTGATCAGCTGATCAATACGAAATAAATAATGAAGATACTGTACAGAAGGTCGGCTCCATACAATGAGCGAAATTAATTGTATAATTATCACTTGCTTCGGTGAAGGAAAACACAGTGAGGAAACCAGCATGCCTGAGAGATATTTCTTGACGGCATGTAGGCCCAAGGGCAGCATAAAAACTCTGACACCAGTTTAGACACTGCCCACACGATAAAGAAGAATGAGCGAAAACACATTCATACAAAGACCCGTGTGCCTAAGAGCCAAAAATACAGCAAGCCCATAAGGCAAGCAGACTGATCAGAGACCATCCTGAAGAGTAGTAGTTATAATCTACTTGCTGGCAAGCTAAGCTTGAATGAAAGTACCGCTACTAATCATAATCAGCCTATAATGTTCCCACAGCTGGGAGACTTCTGTCTGCGGGATAGTAGATGTCACATGTCTTCAAGGTCGTAGACGCGTACGTACGGCGATTTCAAACAAATGCCGGTCGCGAGTGCGCTTGCACTCGCTGTACGTAAAGCGGGTCTATGTGTGCGTACGTTTTCGTTCGTTTTATGAAACTGATCTTCTTAACTATCTATTGCGTGGTTTTAGGATGTTGAGAGGTACGTCAAAAATGTATAGATAGGTGAGTACATCCGGTGTACAACTTACTATCTTAGTAATTGTTTTAAAAATATCGTGAATTCGTGATTCCTTTTATTTGTAACCAAAGTACTCCGAAATTATAATATCTCTATCAAATCGCAAATCACGGACAAACCAATTTGAACGCCCTTTCAATTAAAATAATAACACTTTTTGCTCAACACTGTACTAAATAATTGGTCATAGTGTGATTGTAACAATTTTTATTTGGTTACAAAAACTGTTGATCGGTATCGTTGATTATTTAGTGACCTTGAATGATTGGATATTGTTCATTGAAGATGTATTTAGCAAGCTTTGGTCTCGTTGTAATTTTAATTGATTAATTTAGTTCCGGCAAGTATCTGTTTAAAAGCGCTTGATTTAATTAGTAAAGCAAGATTTAAATAATCAAACGCTTCGAGCTTTTTGACAAGAAAATCTACTGAGAAATGGCCAAAATCATCAACAAATTTTTGGTGAAAAATCCAAGACTTGGGCGACAAAAATCGAAGAAAAGACAAGTGCGACATCCACCAAAACGCCCTGGCACCGAAATGGTAGAACGTATGAGTTTGCTATGCTCAAAACGCCGCTAAGCTGAAGTGGGACTGAGCTGGCCATATCTGCCGAATGCCCAATGGGCTGTGTGCCAAAATAGCTACTATGTGGAGCCCTGACACAGCCTGAAGGCATTGCGACAGACCTCGTAAACGATGGCGGGACGAGCTGGACCAAAGCAACGATCTGTGCTCCACATTGGCACATGGGAAGAGGCGTTAGTCCAGCTGTGGAATGACGCAGGCTAACAGTAACCGTATGTAACAGTACATAAGGTTTATTATGCAATAAACACGCTAAATGTTTGCACTGCATATCTACTAATCCTCTCATACCTAAAAATAAAACCTAAATTCAGAACGGAATTCTATCCTTATCAGACAGCTGGCCTCAAGTCAATATCCTTGCCCTTGACTTGAAGTTTTTTGTCTGTTTGTTCGCTCTCAACTCTTATACTCGAACAACTCTTGGAGTATTCGTCAAAATATTCATATTTCAAAATATACCTTATTCTTGACGTCATAAAGTTTATTTTGTAATAACGCGAATGTGTGTGCCATTGTATAAAGATGTTTTAGTACTTATTATTAACTAGGCCATATTAGTTTGGTAATTGATGATGTCATTTCTTAATGGGAGCAGAGAGACTGGGACTTAGGATTATTTTTTTGTGTCAGATATAAATACTCTGTGTGTAATCCAACTTTGGACTTATAATACAATTTACATTCAGCAAGTTTAAAAGAGGTCTTTCCTGCAGTGGAACAGTTACAAACTAATTTATTTAAAAAAAACTGACGAGTTTCCAATTATTATTTCTCAGACAAAATATGAGACTTCTTGCCTATTAAGCTCTATTAACATTTGAAAGTGTTTTTCTTCTACAGTTCTGATTAAAATTTCATGTTGTTACGAACAAGGTATTCTAGAACTCATATTTTTATGAAAAAGATCCATCTCCAAGTTACAATCGTTATTTTTCGCGAAAATTGCTTTTAAATTTAGGAAAGTGTATACATATTGGTGCTCGTGACTGTACATAATATTATTTTTATTATTTTAGGTTTGTATTTTATTTGATTTTAATTTAATTTAAATTATGTATTTAAAAACCATAGTTGTGTGCGGTGAGTACCAACGACAAATAAGTAGTGCATGATGTGCTTACCTGTAAGAGGTTGATACACTTGTCTGTGACTCTATTGAATGTATCTCATATATTTGAAGCAGTGTATTCAATTGTTGGTGAGCCAAATAAATAAATAAAATAAATTATGTGTATATTGTAAAAAAAAAGCTTTGATAAACCTCATCTGAATAAAAAAACTAATCATATTTCTGAAACAATTCTACAAAATTCTTATGTTCTACATTGTATAAATGGCGTCCTCTATTTTTGAGTGGTTCAATGGTAATCAATCATCTTATATCAGCCACTTAAATTTGACATGTGACTACAGCTTTACGAGTATTTAATTAAATAAAGTTTTCTATGGCTGAGTCAGACTTCGGTGTTTTTAGATCACTTTGAAAACTTAACCTATGAATGGGGACATCTGGCTAGATGCGGAGAGATGTTCGATGGAGGCAAGCTTTGACCGAATACTCATATCATCTGCCTAGCCTGTTCCCAACTATGTTAGGGTCGGCTTCCAGTCTTAACCGGATGCAGCTGAATACCAGTATTTTACATGGAGCGACTGCCTGTCTGCCTTCCACAACCCAGTTAGAACTGGGTAATACATTACCCCTTGGCGAGTCTGGTTGTCAGACTTTCGGGCCACTAACTACTGTCAAAGATTTACAAATGACAGCCGGGACCAACGGCTTAACGTCCTTTCCGAGGCACGGAGAGAAACTTGGTATGTAATGATGTTCACCCATCCACAGACGGACCTTGGCAAGCGCGACTTAACCTTGAAGGTCGACCCGTACGGCTTTTATTATTTAGCCACGAGCTCCTCATGATGATGTTGGCGACACTACTAACAGAAAATAAGTAGTTTGATCTTAGTTCTAAACGATACGCAGATAAAGTGCTTACTAGGGAATCCAATTCCGCATCAAAACCGCGATCGCGCCGGCCTGCGGGATACAGGTCATCAATCCCGCAAATCACGCGAGATCGTTGTGTAATCCCGCATTTCAGATCCCGCAAAAAAAGTACGGGATCGCAGATCACGCGTTTGCGGCATTGGATTCCTTAGTGCTTACATATACATATGTATAAGTATGCACTTGAATTGTAATACAACACTTTGTACTGATTATGTTGAGGAAACAATACATCGTTCTACTTTTCCTGTTGTCGCTCGCTTTACAGATGTTCTACTAAATAGTTACATTAATCATACCATATAAAAATATTTATCCCATACATGGTTTTATAGCTTAATTCCGCATAATTGTGAAAAAAGTAACAAAGTCAAAAGAAGCAAAATATAAATAATTTATATGACCTATTATTATGATATTATTATCTAGCTTCGCCTAGATTTCCTTTAGGGGACAAAATTCATAATCATGCATGATCTAATGCTTAAAGCACGCCCATTCAATTATAGTGTGACAAAAAATAACACTATAAATACAATAAATACGATTTGCATATTTTGATTCATGATTTGATTATTGTAATAGGGTTCCGTAGTAATTAAAAGATGGATCTATTTATTTACGTGAGGTTTTGTTTTATTAGAACTTTCTAAATGCCAATTGACTATTGACATCTAAGAATTCTTGTAACTTCTCCATTTAGCTTGGAGATCCTCTAATAACCCTGTATCCTAATTTTTCTACCAGAGTTTTTTCTCATGTGCCTCTTGCCGACACGATTAAAAAAGTCTAGTCCTGAAATAAGAATCTTTTTAAAACAAAACGTTGCCTATTTATTGCCTACTAATAGGTACTCCTACTTCTTTGTGTCGCTAGCAGGGCAACATTTTTCCAGGGTAGCCAGCGAATTATAATCATGGAATAGTTAATTTTTCATAATTCTGACACTGACCTACAAATTCCAAAAAACGGTAGAAAAATCTAATTTCGCGGGCTACCCTGGTGCATCCACCTTAACCACTTCCACGACGTCGCCGATGACAGCCCAGAGGTCACTTTGACTGTATATTTTGGGGTACACAGGGCAGGATAGGAGGTGGAACACAGTTCGCTACTAAAACTGAGTTTTATGAACACAAAGTGTCTCAAGGAACCCTACTAAATGCGTGGGCAGGCTCTAAAATATAAATATTGTAATAGATTTTTATTGTTCTACGGCTTACGTCCCGTCAATAAAATGTGTGAAAACATAGTTCCGTTCCAAGAAACAGTTCCTATTCAGAGTTTTATACTTATTGGCCATTGTGCGTGTGATTGTGTATTCATGTTTTGTAGTAGTTATAAAAGAAATAACAATGAAATTGTTACTAGGTCATAGTTTTAGGGTTTGGAGATTGTAATCTGCTAGTTTGGGTATTGACCGCGAAAGAATTGTAAGGAAACTTTCTTGAGGAATTATTATTATTTTAAACTAACTTATGCCTGCGGCTTCGCCCGCGCCGAGTTCGGTAATTGTCCCACGGGATCGTACTACTGGGATAAAAATTATATTATTCATCCTATTTATGTTAATCCAGGTTATAAAGTAGCTGTGTGCCAAATTTCACCCAAATCCGTTCAACCGTTTTTGCGCGTGAAAGAGGAATAAACATCCAACATATAACACAATACAACTTCAGATTCACAGATGGTAATCATTAATTAATTTTATTTATTTATTTATTTGCATCAGACACAACGATCCATAATTTAGTTAGTACACTTAAAAAAGCATAGCTTAGCTTATTAAGCTTGTAGTGAATCATTAAATGAATACAGGGCATGGGCTCCAACCACAGTTGGCCATAGTATTAGGACCACACAATTACTTTGAACTTGCAATATTATATTATTAGGTTCAAAAGGAAATCTATGACAGATGGAGTACATATCCTTTAAAAAGATGCTCGTGGAATACCTCTTCCATTTTATAGTTCCGTACCCGAAGGGTAACCTACGAGACGCTATTACTAAGCCTCCGCTGTCCGTCCGTCCGTCTGTCAGCAGGGTGTATCTCATGATCCGTAATAGGTTAACATTTGAAATTTTCACAGAACGTGTATTTTTATTGCCGCTATAAATAGTAAACACTAAAATAAATTAAAAATTAAAGGGGGATCCCCTATTACGATGGTACGGAACCCTTCACGCAGAGTCCGACTCGCACTTGGCCGGGTTTTTTTAGAATTCGATAAAAAAATACTACGTTTATTTTTTGAGTTTTATAGCTATTCAAAAACGCTTCGATTCGACATGTCGTATGTCTATCTTTTTTTGGCATTACGAAAGCGAGCGAGATAGACATACGCCTTTCCAAAAAACATGTCCTACACCAATACCTAACTTCTTTTAACATTGTAAGTAATTGCCAACAGTACACATACCCTACAAACGTATGTAATAAAGATAATCATCCATACATAGATAGGCATAGATAACACATTAACATTCTAACCCCGTTCTCGTAAACAATGGATTCATTCATAAAATCTAAGAATTCGTGTCGTAAGCCAATAGTGCGAGGTTTATGGCAATGCTGTGCGTGCTCGAATTTGGATGACAACATGCTTGTTTAGATATTTTTGGAAAAGGTATTTAATTATCTTATTAAAGATATTATTAAATAAATAAAATTGAAGTGTGTCTATAATATCAAAATAATTGCTTCTTCTGAAAATATACACGGCACTTATAACAAAAACAAACACTTTTATTTTTCAGTTTTTGTCTGTCTATCTGTTCGGTCTGGCTAATCTCCGAAACGGCTGGACCGAACTGGATTTTGACGGGACTTTCTCTGGCAGGTAGCTGATGTTATAAGGTCGAGGATGAGGAGGATATGGAAAGGCTACTTTTATTTTAGAAAATTAATGCGTACGAAAATATATATGGCACTTATAACAAAAACACATTTATTTTTTTCAGTTTTTGTATGTCTGTCTGTTCGGTCCGGCTAATCTCCGAAACGGCTGGACCGAACTGGATTTTGACGGGACTTTCTCTGGCAGGTAGCTGATGTTATAAGGTCGAGGATGAGGAGGATATGGAAAGGCTACTTTTATTTTAGAAAATTAATGCGTACGAAAATATATATGGCACTTATAACAAAAACACATTTATTTTTTTCAGTTTTTGTATGTCTGTCTGTTCGGTCCGGCTAATCTCCGAAACGGCTGGACCGAACTGGATTTTGACGGGACTTTCTCTGGCAGGTAGCTGATGTTATAAGGTCGAGGTTGAGGAGGATATGGTAAGGCTACTTTTATTTTAGAAAATTAATTAGGGTTTGGGTTAGGTTAGGTTAGGTTGTAACAAATGTTAACGATTGCAGGACGAAAACTATTACACTGAAAAAAATGGTCGAAAATGTGATGATGAGTCGATTTCGACCAATAAAATCTTCTTAGCATAAAAAAAAATCTTCACCTATCCAGATCGGTGAAGATTTTTTTTTATGCATAAACGTCACCCTGTAGAATTATATCCTGTCCTGCATATCTCTTAAATCTGACTACAATTTACACTCTACCAAACGAACACATTGAAAAACTCCTTGATCAAACGATTCTGTATTATTGCCCAGGTGCTGAAGTAACACCAATAATATATTAATATAATAAATAGTCAGAACATAAAGTATCTTTGCGGTATTATAATGAGCCTAAGAACCTTCCCACTGCTGGGACACAGGCCTCTGTTCCCAGAGAAATCTTTACGGTAGCCAAAGAGTTTACCTATTCGCACAAACATCATTCATTTCACACTGCACTTATTGAACGTGCCAATCAGTCTAACAGCGCTCGGAAGCGGCGCTGAGTCACGGGTCGTTGGTACTGCTACTGAATACTGCATGCGTGCGCGCATAGAATGTGCAGAATTATGAGTGGCATTGCTGTGTCAGTCGTGAAGGCGATATTGTTTAATGTGAGAAGCCGTTGTAATTTTATTATATTTTGGTAAAGAATAAGTGTAAAATAACTAGGTACCTTTAAATACCTTTATTTTTGTGAACTTTCTACCATAAAAGAAAGAAAGAATTAAGTTTATTTGACGTCAGTTCATCAAACACACAGAATAAAGAAAAAAAAAATAAACAAAATAAAAAATAAACGACAAATTAAAAAAAAAGAGAAAATACATGTGCTGTGTCCTGACGGCTTCGCCAAAAAGGTCCATTTCAGCATTCATGCCAGACAGGTGATGCTGTCTGACGCTGGTCTTCCAATGAACCTTTGGGGGGTAAGTGACGGAACAACAGTTTCAAACATACTGATTTCTATTAATTTTCTAGGTTGAGAAACAGCACCCAATAGCGTATCACAGTTTTCTCCTGCAACACCGAACAACTTGAAATCGAACCTATAGCCAATTTTTAGCTGATTTCTAAAAAAGAACGGGGATCTTTTCTTTCATGTATGTAAGTACACCCATTACTCCGTGATTACTGAACTTATTTATTTCCTTTTTTGAAAAATAAAAAAAAAACCGTCTTTCAAAAAACTACACTAAAAATGTCTAACGATTCAATTACTTTTCTGAATCAATCGTCTCTCCAAGAACTTGACTGTTAAAAGTGCAGGATTTTTTTTTTCAACAGTGGTAATAGGCCTCTTATTCATCGACTTAAAAAATCTCCTTTTTTATTTTGTATTCGACCAGCATCTTTTTTTTTCATATTTACACCGATTTCTCCGTGATTGCTGGTTCGAATTATGTGATTTGTTTTTTTCAATTGAACAAGCTAGCTCGCGCGTTTGTCCCATATTTTTTTTATTAACTTTGCTTCGGTACTTCCTAAGTTATACTCTCATCCTAAGAAAAAATGCATATTATATGCATTTTTTCTTCTTCGTCTATCTGGATGATTGATGTGCTAATAACTTTTAGTTACAATTCATTCTTAACAAAGATTTCGTTCAAGATGCTCTTAATGTGCACGTCTTTCTACATCGTTCTCACATATATGTATAAACTCAACATGAATGATGTAACCAAGATTTTGATTTAAAAGAGTGTCCATGTAGTTTCTTGCCCATTCTTCTCCATAGAGATCTACGCTTTGGAATATGCAACTACAGTACTTTCTCAAGTTATTATGCCTTGTGACTGTGACTGTAGCTTCGCTTCTTTTTGTTTTTTTTACATTCAAAAGTGCCTGTGATGGTCTAATTGAAATAAATGCTTTGAGTTTGTGTGAGATACCACAACGAAAACGGATAAAATAAGAACATTTTTTTGCAAAAAATAAAACATTTTAACAAAACCTCTTTGTGAGTCGCCTGAAACCTTTAAACAGTTCAATTACGTGCTTTTTCTTATGGGCATTATATCCTCGCGGTTTAAGAAGACATTGTGGTCCGCAGCGGAAGCCATTTTACAGTAATTTGCTCCTCATGAGAGCATGTTAAAACAACGATTGAAGATATTATGGTAAATCATAGCCTTTGGTAAATGACTTAAAGGACTGAAGAGAAAACTGGTTTGAAGATGTGTAAAAGGATTTTGAACAAGACAGTCAAGTGCCTGATTTGTTGGTACATGTCCAAGTAACTACAGGGTGTAAACAGACCCTTCACATAGCCGTCAACCAAGCATTCTGTACATCAAACTAAGTAACTTTACGCAAAAATTATTGCTGGGTATCGACTTTCTTTTTAGGTGTAAAATCATGTTTTACGGTAGGACTCGATGGAAAGCACTGAAAGCATTGTGCTGATGGATGGATTGAATAGTATGGGGTCGTGGAGGTGTGTAAAGTAAAAAATTACATTAAAAACATGAATTTAAAAAAAAAAACCTGTGAATAAGTTGGAAGTTTGACCCCCAATATCTCCGTAACTAGAAGGTTCCCAGGTATGGTCTAGAACAAAAAATGATCGCAAAGACGGGGAGAACAAGTGCCTTTCGGATATGTCTATTTACACCCTTTATATTGGTTTTTTTTTTGGGTAAATACATAGCCTAACCTAACCATATTTGGCTGTTATACTTCAGAATTGAGGCCTCAACATTTCGGAAGTAGTCAATTTTGTTAAACACAGTTCGTTACGGGATAGTCAGAAGCTTGTATGGGGATTAAAGGGTATCGTACTACCCAGTTAGAGGTCATGAGGTCATGGAGACGTCAGATAAGTAGTCGCTCCATGTAAAATACTGGTATTCAGCAACATCCGGATAGACTGTAAGCCGACCTCAACGTAATTGAAGAAATACACAAATTGATGATTGAATTATTTTGATTTTTTTGTTGATTTGATTTATATCCCAATTCTGTAATTATTCATAAGCTATATTTCAATTTGTCTATATATTTGTTATTCTGTGTGCAATAAAGAATAAGAAGGACAATGATGTTTTTTGGCAAGCATTAAAGCAACGTGAGAAAACTTAAGAAGCCGTCATTGATTGCACGAATCTGGTCTGTAGAATTCAAGTGTTTACCGAACCAATCAGCACACAATACCCCTGGGTAGAGCACCCATATCCTCAAATATATGTGCCCAAACGATTCATCACAACATTGCAATTCGCAACGTAAATAAATCATGACGTAACTACGTTCAATAAACTCTCAGCCATTTGTTCTAACCGCAAAGGATGCGGCATACTAGGCATGAATTACCAACTCATTGAGGGATCATGGTAAGCTTTCATTAAGTACTTTATGAGGTAATGTCCTTTATATGAATCAGTGTCTCATCGCATTTCATTACAACTGTACCGTAAACGTTTGGCCTACAGGTAGATGTTCCGGGTCTGGCTGTTTGTGTATGTGAATTTAAATGTTTGTAAACGCACCCACGATACAGAAGAAATTCCTAGAGTGGGGCAATATTTCAAAAAGAAAAAAGAATAATACTAAAAGATGAACCTCCTTGCAGATTGAAGTCATCTTCGGCCTAGCCTTTTCCCAACTATTTTGAGGTCGTCTTTCAGTCTAACCGGACGCACTGAATACCAGTATTTTACATGGAGCGACTGACATCTGACCTCCACAACCTAGTTTAGTACTGTGTAATACGATACTCCTTGATTAAGACTGGTTGTCAGACTTTCAGGCCACTGACTATACACGTAACGACTGTCAATGATATACAAATGACAGCCGAGACCAACTGCTTAACAGCTTTCAGAGGCACGGAGGAAACTCGCTATGTGGTGGTCACCCACCCACGGATCAACCTAGGCAAGCACGGTTTAATCTAAAGATCGAGCTGAGCGGCTGCTATTAAAACACGAGCTCCTTGCAGATTGAAGGATCGCTTAATTTGGTCATTGGCGTAAGGATTTTAGCATTTCAGGTTAGTAGTTCCATGTGTCCTACCTAACTTCGTCCGGTTGTTAATGATCAGCTTCAACGCGTTGGAATGTCTGGACTAACTGGAATATTCGTCATGTATATTGTCTAATTTTCACCTTTACAACGCGAAGGCATACAGCAGTCATCGGCTGGGGATTCTGATCTCGCTTGCACCATCGTCCAAGTAACCGATGAGTAAAAAATCCTAGTAGTTTCCAACGGCTGGTCGAAAAGGTGCCGTAACTTAATACAATTAAAGATCAGAACAGCTATGTAATTAAGTATATTTTACCTCCTTGGTCCACGGCCCTTTGACTAGTTCAGGGTTGACGACTTTGCACCACCGCTGTTGGCACTGGACGTCGGATCTGTCTGGGAACTCGCCCGATATCAGGTCCCAGTTCTCGTTGTACATCTTAACGAATGTTTTCAGCTTTTTGTCCTGGAAACAATTGAGGTCGGATGTTAGTGTAAGAGCGAAAGATATGGATCAAGAAGGGAAGAGGAAGGGAGAAGAAGACAAGGTGGTATTCAGATCATGGGTTTGTAGAAGCATTAAGAGCCATTTCACAGAATTATAACGCTCGAGTTTAGGTAAAAATTATATTATGTCTGATTAAATGAATTGATTTTAATAAAACTTTGGTATTAGTTTAGTAAAAGAACGTAGTTTATTTTAACATTATTTTTTTAATGTAATTAAGCTTTATTCAAACCAAAAAATCGCGCTAAAATAGCGATGTAAAACGTAAAAATTGACCTAAGACTTTGATTTTTTACAAATTAATGTTATTAATTATCGATATTCTAGTACATTGTTTGTCGACAAAATTACATGTCTGATGCTATTTGTATTTTTTTCAGTGAAGTTTATAAATATTAATGATAGATATAGGAGTTTGAAATTGACTCCGCGATGATTTTTCAGTAAACTAGTTGTGGGAGATTAATCACTACATAGTAAAAAAACAAGTTTTTGTAAATGTGTTATATGAAGTATCAATACGAAAGACTTGTCTTTTTTTAGCATGTATTCAACAATGCCAGAGTGTTACCTAAGATGGTAAGTTAGGCGACTAAAGTCTTAGATTTTTGCGCGAAAACGTGAAATGGCTCTTAAGGTCTGTCACGTTCGTTAATTATGTAAACTTATTGCCAAGTTTCACACAACACAGTGAAACACAAAGGAATTCTGGATAAATCTACAAAGGGGTTTTGGGTGAAAGAGTGATCCTATTCCAAAATTCTTGCATCATTAAGGATCCATATCCAGTAATCAATGTTAAAAGGTATTTCGATGATCTAAAACCACTTTTTTTTTATTAGCCTGTTTGAGTGTCCCACTGCTGGGCAAAGGCCTCCCCTTTCTCCTTCCAAACCTCTCTGTCCTGTGCGATATCTGGCCATGTTTGCCCCGCAAACGAGATCAGATCGTCACACTAAAACCACTACGTCGTCTTTATTATTTCTGGGCTACACAGACCAAAATCAGCTATTTCCCGCCATGCGTTCCAGCATCGATGTCCCTTCCTTCCGTGCTCTCCACGCCAAGCCACAATTTCACCTACCATTTTGTCATATATATGTGTCGTTTAGCATACAAAGCACGCGCTTGCTTGCCACGTATATGTATGTGGCTATGGCGTTCAAAAGGTTAAACAGACATTTCTTTAGCCACTTTCGCACCAGGGAAACATTATTAGTACTGTTATAGATCGACCGCTTTAATGACTCCTCGCGAAGGTATCGATTTAAATGGAATATTTTGAAGGTTGATCGCGTATTGGTTCAATTAGTATCGTAATACCTACGTGGATTATGGTTATTTTAAAGCAAATAACCTGTGGGATATTGTTAGGACTTTGTGGACGCTTAATGTGGCTTTGATGGGGAAATGCGAAGGACTCATGAAAGCGGTCGGTCTATAGTAGTACAGTCAAAGCTTAACTAATGACTATCAATTTATATTTCTTACCTACCGCTTTAATGAGTTCTCGCGAAGGTATCAATTTAAATGGAATATTTTGAAGGTTGATCACGTATTGGTTCAATTAGTATCGTAATACCTACGTGGATTATTTTTATTTTAAAGCAAATAACCTGTGGGATTTATAAGGACTTTGTGGACGCTTAATGTGGCTTTGATGGAGAAAGGCGAAGGACTCATCAAAGCGGTACAGTCAAAGCTTAACAAATGACTATCAATTTATATGTCTTACCTCCTCCTTCGTCCACCTTCCCCTATTAATATTCTTCCGCGGCCCAGAGCTTTTGGTTGCAACCTGGACATCCTCGTAGGCCGCTGCCGAGTCCTCTGAGTATTCACTCGTCTCCGAATCATAGCCGCTACGTCTGTTGATAAAGAGAAATGGAACTTAGTATGTGTGGAGTTAAGGTTATATTTTGATTGGGAGATTGCATAGATGCTACGTCTGTTGGTAAGGAGAAAAGAACTTTAATTTGTGTAGTTTAAGAGTGGTATTTGATTGGGAATAGGAGTTTATTGGTTTCTTAAAGTGATAAATACTCACTCTGTTATGGGAATAATTAATAGGAGATTAAAAAACCTTGCGTATCATTTGAGAGTTTCAGTTTGGTGTTGCCTTTTCAATGAAGATTTACTCTTGGACATGTTTTAATGCTTGTCATCTTAGGCGCCTACTGGCGACAACTAACAAGATTAGTTTGAATTCAAAGTTGCTTTGTTTTTTTATCGCAATTTTATGGTATGACCTCGAAGATGTAACAATAGGATCTAAACCATTTCTACTAGGTCAAGTTAATATTTTCTGCAGTACTAATAATGTTCGCAGATATGGTATCTGATGGAGGTTAACCGAAGCGAGAATTCCCGGGAAAACCGCCTCACTGCCTCCGCCTCGCCTCGGGAAATCTGCCTTACTCGAGAATAGGAACCGAAGAAACATATTCTATACTATTAAATGAGTAATATTTGTATCACGTTCTCGAAAACGGCTCTAACGATTTCGATGAAAGTTGCAATTTATAGCGAAAAATCGATCTAGCTAGGTCTCGCATCTGGGAAAACTCATTTTCTTTTCAGGTACTTTTATTAAACCGGCCAAGAAACTATTAAAAGATATTTGAAATTAACTGTAAATGGAAAAGAAACCTTATTTCAACACCCTTAGAAGTAATTTACTGCAACACATAACAATAATCATACTCCTCAAACAATTCAAATCTCAAGACTTCGCTTACGTACACACGGCACATCAAGCTACACATTTCCAGTGTAACATGGTCTCGCTTTGTATAGATTTCCCATGCAATGAGAGATCCCCATAAACTGGTTTCGTATAGCTTGATTGGTCGTTGTCCGTACGGATATTTTTTCCCTCCATTCCCTCGTGTTCAAAGTTTATAGAAGGATGTCCTTGTTTACCTTCAACGTTGTGTGGACACACACAAGTACCGTTGTGTACTCACATGAGGATGGGAGGTACTTGGGATGATGCTGAGGAAACTGATGTTTAAGTAACACGTAGGTAAGCCGTGGGTACCTAAGTACCCATCATGGGTTTACCACAAACTGTCAAATGATTTTAAACCATAAATCGTTGAAGGTTAAGTTCAAAATCGAATGAGATTTACAGTCGCCACGACTGTACTTAGCTGTGGCCCTGTGGGATAATTGCGTAAAACACTCAAAAATTTTATTCGTTTTGACAATTCAAGAATTCAATGCGTTACAGTACAACTTAAAGTTTGCAGTTAAAGGTGGCGCTGCTTGTCAATAAAAATGCATCGAAATGTCAAACTTGGTACATTTATTTTAGTTCTGTATTTTCCCGCCTGCACAGACGAGTTGGTTGAAGTATGTACGTATTGTACGTTTCGTGGTAAATTCCTCTGCAAGCGACGTATTTGAAAAAAGAATCTTTGAGTTCGTCGTTTGACTGACTCGTTGGTTTAGAGGTCGAGTGCATGAGCACCCAAGCCACGCAAGTATGTTTTGCTAGATATTGGGTTATTCCATTCAGGAATTACTCAATAGCAGCCTGGAATTTCAATTTCCTTGTTTGATGGCATTAGGGGGTCCTATTACATGGGACTTTGTATAAAATTCTCATAATTATATGGACGCTGGACACGAAATGATTGTGCGCACCAGCACGCAAGCAAGGTGGTGGATTGGTGGTAATTCGACAGCTGGAAATATGACTGGCTAAAGGGTGTAAATAGACCCTCAACATATCCGAAAGGCACTTGTTCTCCCCGTATTTGCGATTTTTTTTTTGTTCTAGACCATACCTGGGAACCTTCTAGTTACGGAGATATTGGGGGTCAAAGTTCCAACTTATTCACAAGTTTTTTTTTTTAAATACATGTTTTTAATGTAAGATTTTTATATATATCTTTACACACCTCCACGACCCCCGTACTATTCAATCCATCCATTAGCACAATGCTTTGAGTGCTTTTCATCGAGTCCTACAGTAAAACGTGATTTTTCACGCCAAAAAAAAGTCGATTCTCAGCAATAATTTTTGCGTAAAGTTACTTAGTTTGATGTACAGAATGCTTGGTTGACGGCTTCGTGAAGGGTCTGTTTTACACCCTGTATACCTCTGCTTAGCCCTTCGGGGATTACAGGCGTGATGTTATGTTATGTTTTGTTGTAGTCTCGTTGGATTACGTAATCTCCGTAGTAGTCCCGAGCCCTGGGGCCTCGTTTGGGCAATACACGTGATATTATTAACAATGTGAACATTTTGATGGATAATAAAAATATAGCGATTACTGCGTCGGTTTTTAAAGTGTCTGTAAGTGATAATTTGAGTTTTGTGTGTCTAAGAGAATCATGTGCGCCTAAGCAAGATAATTGTAAGATCTGGTTAAATGTGGGTGTACTAATAGGGACACCACTGCTTAGCCTTTCGGGAATTATAGGCGTGATGGTATGTTATGTTTAAAAGTATAGTTTTCTTACTGTTGTGACTAGTTAAGTAAGTTACATTTTGAATAAATATCAAATCTTTATTAGAAACAGGCCAAATTCAAAAGAAAAAAAAATTACAAACATGTAGCATGTACCTCTATTGGCTCTATTTAAGTATCTGTGGTTTTCCCAGAACACGAAAAAAATAAACGAAGAATTTCGAATGTCGAGTCTTCTAGTTGTAACTGATGGAACTAGATTACTTGCATAAATCATGACCAAATACAGATGCAACAAAAAATCCGAAAGATACTAGAGCTAAAAATAAATATGACTTTATGTGACGATACTACATGCCATTTAATTAATTAAATATGTGTTATCAAAGCATGTACCGACCATATTCTTAATGGATGTTAAAAAATATTGTTATTGTATATTTTGGTTACGATAAAAGTAGTGTTGAGACGAAAATGTAAACATACTGGTCGATTCTGTGTGGTCTGTGGTCTTGGGATTGTATTTCAAAACAATACTTTGTAGACGTACGCACGGCGGCACATCAAGCTATACATAACCAGTATAACCTGACTTCACTTTGTATGATCTTCCCGTGCGATGAGAGATCAGCCTAATTTGGTTTTGCATAGCTTGATTGGCCGCCGTGCGTACTACGATGAAAAAGTATTCATTTATTTTATTACTAGCTGTTGCTCGCGACCTTCGTCATGAAATTATTATAAAAATATTACTCCCCTATTTGAATTGGATTTTGTTAACTATTTCGAGGGTATTTTTTTTTGCACGGTTCCTAAGATACTCCTTATAACATCGGCTATCTGCCAATAAAAGTCCCGTCAAAATCGGTCCCGCGGTTTCGGAGATTAGCCGGAACAAACAGAAAGACAGACAAACATTTTATAACAAAGTTTTTTTTTATGTTTAAAAACCATACATAGTTTCATATGCATTCAGTAATTAAAAGCCATTTGAAATTATAAGCAGACACTTATTTTTTTTTTTTTTGTATTGTATATCGCATTTCAAAAAATATTTTTTAAACGTAACAAGATAAAAAAGTATTTTTTTTTCTTTAAGGTACATACGTGGGTGCATAGATAGATGGTAGTATTATTCGAGAAAAAATAAGCGAATGTTGAGAGAGATGAAAAACTCCTTTTATCGAAAGTAACATTGTAAGAAGACCAACATTAAAATAGTTTAAAAAAAAAAGTGAAAACTGAAAAATCTCAATTTTGCACTTGTGCCATCACATCGAAGATGTCACACTGTACCTGTACAGGCAATCAATAAATTACTATTACAAAAACATATAAACTTTTTACAAATATCATTTTGAACAACAGAAATGTATTTGCCACCCAAGAGAGTAAGAATTATCATCACATTATTCAAGATGGACGCATAGAACATGTCGCAACTTTTTTGTAGATATTACAGTGTTGCTGGGTTAACAATTACTTCACTTTATTTGCCGCGGGTCTACTTTTGACAAAAACACGTTGGCGCCAGAATTCCCCGTAGACACAATACAATTCGAAGAAGGTCTGGTTCCCTTGGAAATTCCCATCACTAAAAATCGAACTTTATACCTCAAGCAACAAAATTCAAAATTGAATAGCGTAAGTAGTTCAATTTCTTCGAAAAACGAGTTTCATGTAGCTATAGAAGAATAACCTATGTTGAGACAACTAATAATTCTTGAATCGGCATGTTTCGGCGAGGTAGAAAAACCTGCGGTATTATTATGCATACCTTGTTCGCCATCAGCTGATATTGAAACCAGTTTATGTTGTCAGTTCTCATTCATTGCAAATAACTTGGATGGAATAAGGAAACCGGGGCATTGTGGACTTAAAAAGTCACTTATTTTAAAGAATTTTATAACGCGATCTATCGAAGTTGTCTTTGGTAAGTAATATATTTTTATTGACTCGTGCTATCGTTGGTACAAAAAAAAGAGGAATCTTGAAATGTCGCCTTGATGTGTCTGCTGTCGTATAAGGAATGTTGGGATCAAACACACTGGGTACGCTTCACACTTACGAAACCTTCTTTCGATAAAATATTAAAACAAAAAGCTTTGGAATTGAATTCCACAGAAATTCGTCACTAACTATAAAATATTCTCACGGAGATTTTGGACACAAAAAAAAAAACGAGATGTTGTAAAACAAGAAACCTTACTCACACATTTATCATCCCGACGAATTATAAAAATATCCTCCGACATCCAATACCCCATTATTCACTTAGATACATCACCACACTGTTCAAAAGCATAACAATTTTACAAAACACCGTACATTTTAAGGTTATATTGCGCAGAGTTCCCGCCAAAACGACATTCACATTTCGGGAACCCGACTCACGCGCATCGAATGCCGAAACAACACTGCCTAAGAAAAATTCTATTCGTACACGTTCCCACACTCACACATGAATATTCACAAACACACCTACAAGGACCGCATACGCAGGACGTAATAAGGGTGTGGGGAACAACAAAAACCCTGTAAGGGACGCGGCAATTCCAAAGAACGAGACGGCAAATACGAGAAATAATGATAAAGAAAAGGATAGAAAATCAGGTATAGAAATCATTACCCCGCAGTGGGAATGTGACGCAACACAGCCAAAGGCAGGTGTAGGCTGGTAATAGAAAGGTACAAAGAAAAATTGATCTTTTTTTATTGGATAGGTCAGCGTAGAAGCCATAAAGTAAAATAATCACATGGTATTAAAATTCCCAAAGGAAAGGCAACACAGGGTGATATTTCAAAGCCTTGGGCAATAAAGCTAACATATTACAACATTCATGGTACATTTAAATGCATTGTAACCTTTCGATTTAATGGCCTGGCCTGGTCTTACCCCAGCTGTGTATTGGACTTGGACAGCTCACGGCATGAACATCTTAAATCCTAATATGGGTTCTTACGAGTCACTGGCACGACAGTATGCCAAGTATTGTTAGCCCAAAACTTCGTCACTTCGTCACATGTCTATGGAGTCGTTGGTGGAAGCACAAAGGTCATTTGACTGCATGTTTTGTGGCACAGAGGACTAAAGATCAGTCACCAACAGACACAAACGAGAACAGAGACATCTAAATCGTCTATCAAGCAAGGACCACAATCATAACAACATACATATGCACATACAACATTAGTTTTAGTATATGCGAAACCTGATACACGTGTCTATTATTTTATGTAAAGAATCTATGTACAAAATTTCAAAACTGTACCTATCATGAAAAATCATAAAGTTATAAGCTTGTTCTGTTACCTAGTTGTCCGCACAAAATCGTGGTCACCACGCAGCGCGCGCCTCCAGCGTCGTCTCGAGCTCATTGATAATAATAATTTGGCAGTAGGTACCTAAATTATTGCGATAGATACTTAAAGTCGCTCGGTGTCCAACTTTTAAATTTTTAAATATTTTTGGGAAAAAATTTAACAAGGTTTAAAAATTATTGGAATCGATTCAGTTACTTATTCTGAACAAACTATATTCAGGTTTAGCATATACTAAAAATAATGTTGTATAAATGAAAACGACAAGAAACAGAAAGGAAAGAATGTCATCAACCCAACGTACCAATTACCAATGTTGCACAAATTCTGGAAATCGGGACACTTCAAGCAGACCACATGTTTTGGATGAACGGCACTTTCGATTGCAACAAAAAATGTGCCAGAAAGAGGGTAGAAACGTGTGCCGGATGCTAAACTAATTTTAGGTAACGGGGACTCTTTTTTTGCAGGGATGTGGGTTGCGAATTTGGAACGTGATGGTTTTGGTGCAACTGCAGTTATTCGTAATTCGTTACTTTATTTGACGAATATGTTTTGGGAACGAATCTTGTCTTGAAGTCAAAGTCGAGACACTTATTTCAATTAGACCATTTACAGGCACTTTTGAATTCTCTATGAGTTGATCAGTCAGAAAGACCTACAGACCCACAGCTAAGCCAAAATGGAGTTAATTATGTGTATTGTCTTTAATCCTCTCGAGATCAAAACATTTCCAACACCATTACATATCTCTAACTAGGCACATGATATTGCGAAAGATTTAAAAAAAAAGTGAAAAATAACTTTAGTTTCAGAAGTCGGTGACTTTTGTTTGTTTGATTTAGTTTTTTTGTCACCGACTTCTGAAGCTAAAGTTATTTTTCACTTTTTTGTGTTATTGAAGTCGGTTTTATTTTTTGCGAAAAAGTTTTTTTTAGATTTCCATTTTTAGTTGTAATTTCCTATACAAATATTTGCTATGCATTTATTTTACATTGTTGACAATACATTTTATGGTTATAGGTTTATCCCCAATAAAATGAAACTTAACATACCTAACTATCGAAATGTGTACTGTACACATCTGCCTACCCCCTCAGAGCATACAGGCGTGACGTTATGTTATCATGTTGTTTAAACCATAAACACCCAAGCGATTACAGCAATCACGACAGATTTGCTGTCTATTATTGAAGAGTTCCGTTCCATATCTCCGAAGTCCATGATCAGATCATGATAATATTTCTATGGGACCCACTCGGGAGTAAACTTTTTCAAACAATTTTCCAAATCGATTCAGGCGTCTTCGAGTAATCGGTGTACATACATAATAAAAAAGAATAAAGAATTGAGAACCTCTCCTCCTTTTTTGAAGTCGGTTAAAAACCAATTCTAACGAGTAATCGGAAAGGCACTTCAGTTTATCCGTGATCATGGTGCTTGCAACAGCGAATTCCCAATAGTCCCCTCTAGCCCTGTCCTCCGGGGTGACAGCCCAGTTGTCACCGGGGTGACAATTTGTGGGGACAAATGGGAAGTCTGTTTCTCAGTTGTCACCCTGGGGTGACATTTGCTACGATTCTTTCCTTCCCAAAAAAAAAAATGTAGATTACGATTTCACCACTCCATTGACTCCAATCGTTTCCTACAGGCTTTGTCAATTACTCGTCAACTATTTGAACAGACGTCTGGCTGGCATTTCGTACAAATATTAGTTTAAATTAATAAGCGCTATCAACATTACTTCCGCAGCCACACAATGATAAGAATACTGTGAATGCGCTATGTGATCATATTTAATGTAAGGGCAATGTCAGATACGAATTTGTGTAATCAGATATAGATAAGGAAGACGTTTCACATTTGTAGCGTTTCTCTGAACTGAATTATTGTTTCGTTTTCGTTATCCATTCATCTAGAATTTGAGACCATTGATAACTTGAGAATAGGAGACGTGTTGGTGGTTCGTTTACTTTACCGTCATAATTCATCTTTATTTTGGCCCTCTCTTTTCTTTGTACCTAAGTCAGTAGCTGATCTGGGGGCCTACCATGACGTCTTGAAGCAGGAGTAATTCGGAGTGTGGGAAAGAGATGGCGCTAGACGACCTGTATAGCGGTCTCTTTCCCACACTGGAATTACTCCTGTTTTAAGACGTCATAGTAAATTATTTTCCCCCTGAAATATTTTCCTTTGACTTCTATCAACATTGCTTTCGAACTAAGATTTTATCGTATGACAGTATTTTCTAAATTGACAGTATCGAGTAGTGGATACACACAGGGGCGTGCCGTCCATACAGGCTATTAGACCTAGCCTACCTTACCAACAACGCCAAATGCATTTATTATAACTTTGTAATAAAATAATACAAAATATTAAAAAAAAACCTTAAAACTCCTGTTAGAACACTTACAGCAACTTGTCGCGCCCGTGTGACGTAACTCAAACTCACACTATACTGTAAGGTAAGTTCGTAGCTACAAATTGTCAATTCTGAGGCTAGACGTCAGAAAGCCTATAAAACAATATATTTCATTCATAATTTTACGCACACTGTTACATATTTCCGTGTGTAGGAACGGCACACATGTGTAGATTGTGGGCGTCACTCCGTTCACTGTAGACGATCACCACGAGTTATGATTGGCTAGCTAGATTTATGAATGAAAGAATATTAGAGCAGTGTTCCCAATTTGTGGACATTTCCCCGTTTTGCAGGGAATTCGAACAAAAGAGACAGAGACGATAGTTTCCTTAATGACTACTAGATACAATTAAAAGCACATGGCGCTATTGTCGAATTTATACTTTCCACAAAAATGATAAATTGTATTTATAAGAATTGCAAAAGCCCTATAAAATAATTAAAAACTACATGAATTTTATTTTTCGCTTTGATTTTTGGGGATTTTGGAAAAAAATTATGACAGCACCACCGTTACTGTCGTCTGTCACTTATGTCAGAAAAAAATTTAGTAGCCATATTGTTTCATGTGACAAGCAAATTATACTCAATCATGAATGTTTTTATATCTAAGTTAAGTTATAACTTATAAGTCATTCGTTTTGAAACGTACATTCATGTAAATATTATTTGTTAAGTACATTTACACTTAAAGATGGTATTCTGTTGTGAAGTGTGTCGTGATTATGTGTGTTAGAAGTTATAAGCAATAAGTTTTCGCAATTATCGTTTAATGATAAGATTCATGTGGTGTCTAAAGATAGATGTATACCCGAATTACGAGAGTTAATCCAAAAATATGATAATTCACCTCGTACTCGTCATTTCAATCTTCAAAATATTATGCAACATTTAAGCTGGCTGTGTGGGTAAGCGCTTCTAATTTACACACAAATAAATTATATTGTTTTCCGTGCATTTTGTTTAACACCTGCCCACGCACCCAAGTGCCAAAATTGGGACCGGAACGAAAAAGCTTAACT
The DNA here is from genome assembly GCA_905163415.1 of Noctua fimbriata. Lineage (NCBI taxonomy): Eukaryota > Metazoa > Arthropoda > Insecta > Lepidoptera > Noctuidae > Noctua > Noctua fimbriata. The sequence continues at coordinate 9,244,092 of LR990945.1, read as the reverse complement.
GCTCAACGCCCAATTTTATTATTACTTTTTTTTTTGTTGACAGCGCACTCTGTGTTATTTTTTAGAATTTTTCTAACGAAGTGACATCCTTCGTTCTTGTACTGATAGAAAGCCATTGAAATACCTCATATTTTAGGCAGATGGCGTTGTTTCCAATCAGCTTAATTAAAATTTTATACGCTGTGAAAAAAGTTGAATTTAGAGTGAACTAATAGCTGTTTATTTTTTCTGTGGTTGTGTTTTGAAGTGATAGTTGTAGGAGTTTGTTATTTGTTTGGTAAGTAATATTTTATACCTTTTTGTTCCTGTTTTTACGGCCTTTCGAATGATACATGAGAATTTCGAATCGATTTGTAAATTGAATGATTAAATCAATAGTTAGTTTATAATTTTGTCAGAAAAATCTTTAAATTAATAAAAACGTGATATAACTATTAGGTAAATTGCTAGTTTGTACTTAGTCATTGTGAATTAAAAAAAAAAGCCTGTTTAATAACAAACGATTTAGTACCAATTCATTCCATACCATTTAGTTAAAAGTTCGAAGGTGTGTAATGATTTGCTTACGTAGTGTAGGTATTTGTTTTGACTAGAAATTTAGTCAACGCGATGTTATTAATATCTTTAGTTCAAATTTTGTGTGAAGAGTGGTCACTATTATGATGTTATTTGATGCCTACTGAGTAAGGCTATAATTTAGGTTCAAAAAAACATAGGGTCATTGCTTTAAATTTTGAAATAATACAAGTTTTATTATGTTTTGGCTTATAAAACACAAAAGCTCAAAGGCAGTTATTCAAACTGCCTTAGAGCTTACTAGCCTACCCTCCGAGGAGGACCACTGCACGCCACTGGATACACACATTGATATACCCTCATTTCACGTAACCGATTATAATTTTCATCGAAATGACTACGGAAATGTCACAATTAAATGACAATAGATACGAAATTGAGGGCAATAATAATAATTATTAATAACTTCCACAATCTTAGATCACATTTTAATCACATATGAGGCATAACTAATTTAAATAAGGAAGTGGTAGCCATTTTGTGTCGTCATTTCACCTGTCCAGTCGTGACCCCTGATGTACATTTGATTTCACGACCGATTATTTGGGGCAACGGAACAAAAAAGGGATCTGTAAACCTTGTTAAAGTTAAATTATGTTCCTTACAGATTTCTATCGTAAGGTGCGTAGACCGTCCGTGAATCCGTAGCTTTTGAATTGGCCTGTGGTTTCTTGTTTCTTTTAGGGTTGTGTGCTTCCTTCACATTTATAATTGCGAGTCTTTAGAGTTCTTTTTTATTGTCCCTGGCTCTCGATCTCGTCTGATCAAAAAAATTAATGAAGTCTACTATAGAATAAGCGTGTTCAGTAGAAGCACTCCTCCTTTAACCTATTGACCGCCACGGACGTCTATGGACGTCAAATCGTTAGCGCTTCATAAAAGTGTTATTTTCGACGTGCCATGCCGTCCAAGGCGTCGTGAGTACTTTTTGATTTATCGTCCATAGACGTCTGTGGCGGTCAATAGGTTAAAGCTAAAGGGATGCATCGTCAAAATCATGTCAAACTCACGGGCTAGCTTGTCATCTACATCTTCTACTTCTATTAGTCGGACTTACGACTTATGCGAAACAGATGGCAACTTGAAATTGTTTAGCATGGTATTGCATAATGTACTATACAACGACTGAAGCACGCAACTTAGTAGCATTGAAAAGACAAGTTTCGGGGTACACAGTAATTAAACCATCATTATAATCTACTCCGCCTCCATTCATGTCTACATCTATAATTTTACACGTTCTCAAATTACATATTTCTTTATCAAGACCACCCACTTCCATTGACGCAAACCTAGATTCCTTGTACAGCTACCAATTAACTACGAACCATTTCCTTTCATTCGAAACAAAAGCTTGGCCATCGCCAATTTTAGAAGGGGAACAAGATATAAAAAATTGTCAAGGGGTTCCCTAAGGAAGTGTCCTGTTAACTCACGCATCGCCCGTGTATCCTGTCTTCTGTCCCCTTGTGTGTGTATGACCTGCTTATTAGCACTTTGGGTTTACACAAACATTCTTAGTGCCGTTAGAAATTTACAACTTCTTAACGTGGTCAGTGACTTGCATTTGGGAATATTGCTTGCACGTGGCGTTGATTTATAAATGCACTCTAGGCAGGTACTCTATAGTCGTAAAATTGTACTGAATGATCGTTCAGGTCCAATTCCACTGTATTAGCGCCTAAGAATAAGGATATGGCATATCGTACGTCAATATTAGTTAAATGGACCAATAATTCAAGTTCGGTTATATAGTTCTGATATAGAAACTAGCCTTGACATAAAAACCATTAAATCAGTAGATAATTAATTCAAGTAATAGGAGTTGGATTATAAGAGTAAATAAATATTATACGACACAAATGGGAACGATGACAAAGCTTTAAATGGAATGAACAAATGTTGCAGCTCATTCATAATTCATCTCGAATTACGAATGAGATTGCATCATAGGCTTTAAACAGATCCAAAGCCTCGGTATATTCGATATCCTGTTAGGCTGATAGATATTATTTAGTATGTGGAATGTATTAATCGATACTTAAACACTTCCTCTACTTAGTCTGTATTCGTTCAAGAGGATGTTACAATGAGACTTGGTAAAGCGAAAATGAAAAAAAAAATATAAGTCACTAGGGGTCAAAATTAAACACCACGGCACAGGAAATAACATACAAAACACATGCAAATGATTCAATTATTACTTATCGGTAAGCTTTAAACATTTCATAATACCGCTCATATAGGTCAAGCGATAAGCACAAAGTTATATCGGAAACAGAATAATAAATAAAATGAAACCTAATCTGATCTGGGCATGACATCGAAAATAAATTTTATATTTGTTTTTATTCATTAACTCAGTAAAGAAAAGAGAATATTATGTTGGTTAACTAAGTTATACCACACGGGAAGAAGACAATGTCAAAATTATGATGTTTGAAGTATTTCTGGCAGAAGTATTACAGAAAGAAAGAATGAATTCCTAAAAAGTCCGATACAAAGCTTTAAAGGAGTTCTCAGCCTCATATCAATCTAAAAGTGCATTGATATCAAACTCCACATAACACGTGGGAATATTGGGAATGTATGCACGATAAAGTTCGTAATCCTTTGTGGCGCCAAAAGTCTAGACATGTACATACATATGTACTAAGGATGTTTTTTCAGGTCATTCATGTGATTGAATAAGCATATTTTATAAACACAGTCGTAAAATTTACGAATGTGATGACGTGACGTATGGCTAAAGGACCAATGTTTTAGCCCATGGTAGCAAATTCTGCGATAATTGCGTTGAAGACAAGAAGAAAGTAGTCGACTGGCTGTTAAAGAAGAATTTACTGCTGAAGTAGACTAGTTCTTAGATGGTGGCCACATACTAGCCAAATTAAATTCTAGTGCACAAGCCACGGAACGTTGAAATCAGAGTCTACGAGTCAAGTTATGGTAGAAGCTTTTGTCATGCATGACTGAGGTGATTGATCAAAGTGCCGAGTACAAAACGACAAAAACCAACATCGATTTTCCACAGATGAACAAGTACTATGGCAACGAAGCCTGATCAATTCTAACTGATTAGATACATGAATTATGCTGTCAAATACACGAACACTAGAGATGGAGCAGTGGGCATGTCGCGTGCAACACCCATTAACCAAATTAGTAAATTACTTTATTAATAGGAACACGCCAGTCATCGTTTACTATACGAAATCTTTTCAATTGCTTACACAAGCATTAAAGCAATACGTTCAATGGGAGACTAAGAAAACCATAGTTCACATATCATAGGAGATATCCTTTTCCCATAAAGAAGACAATTAAAACAACAACATAATTTTTTCCATATCAGATTTATATTCTAGTTCACAATCGTTTCTTCGAAGTCAATCGGTTTGCATTACAAATGACGTCTCTCCCACAATTAAGGCAAAGCTGTAAAGAGTCGAGTTTGCAGTAAAAATAATTAAGATAAACATTGGCTGGTTCTTATTACGAGTTGAATAAGATGCCTTGTTGACATGTGCATTGGACGTGGAATGGTGAATGAATGAGTCATGCGAGACAATTTGTAGATAAAGTAAAGAATGTTTGTTGAAGACGCTACGTGTAGGGACATTATTTAAAATGATATGTTGGCGAATGTGAATAACCTGTATTCCTTGTTGAAATATTTGGATAAGTATATCATCAATGTTTACCAAAAATCTATGCAAGCTAAACTGGTCCTTAGAATCGTCTCCAACTTAAACATAGTTTTCGATTATTAGTTAAAACATCACCATTACATTAGGTTATTTCACTTGTAGCCGAATGCATCACGCATAGGCTTACTCACGCAAGCCTATACAGTATACGTCCTTCCACATTACAAGCTAGACAGACCGCCATTATGAAACACAAGGACCATAAAAACTCCTTTCGAGAGACCTTAAACCTCCATGTTGTTTTTGCTCAGCAATATGACACCGGAATCTGTGCCGATGAGAACTGAGAAAGTCGATTCGATGTGGTGGCCTGCTACGTAATTTAATCCAAAGCAATCAAGAGGAATTAATTTGTCGTCTTTTAGATTTATGGCGAAAAAATATTGTGAAGCTTGACAAAGTTTTAAGGAAGCCAGATGCATTACAAGATGATGAAGCGGACGACATAATTCAGAAAAGTCTGTCAATGGTCCTGGTTGAGTTGTAACTTTGCAATGCCCTTATAAGGAAAAAAGTATACAATCAAATGCAGCATATGAACTTTATACCGCAAAAATGACGCATTTTTCGATGACCGGAAATTCCTTACATTGTAGCAGTAAACCAAAGATATAGTTTTTAGTTACATTTTCAAAACATTTCTTGATATGGATGGATCAGACTACCTAATCTCCGAACTTAGTCTTGACATTTTGTGTTCAAAAATCGACGGACAAAAACCTCATTTTAATTTTAGGTCATCTACAACATTACTTTGGTCTCAGACATTAAAATTCAGCACTATTTACTCAAGTGCTCTTGCCATTGAACCGTCGAGATAGTCAGACAAAACGAGCTGACCCAAATGAATGATTGCTTATTCAGTGGTCGCTATTTTCTATTTAGAGTCATAGGAGAATAGATGGGTCTTTTATTATTTAAACACCCCTTTGCGAAATTAATGCTACGTTGATATGTTCTCACACTGTCTGAAAATAAATTGGTTTGTCCGCTGGTTTATGAGAACGTGAGTTTGAGTTTAATCACAAGTAAGCATGATGTTGTGACTAGTGAAATGTACAACGTAGAATGAAATATGACTGTTGTTGAAATCCAAGAAGAATAAAAGAGGAGAGTATAAGAAGCAGTCGTGCTGCGCGGACTCCAAATAATTTGGGATAAAGGTAAGAAAATTAATGATAATGATGATTAGTTGAAACTATTCACCATTTTATAGAAAAAAAATGGAGTACTACAAACCTAAATGAGCTTTACACTAAACAGAGAAAAGACTTGTGTACCGTACAAGCATTAGAACGTAGCTTGCTTTACGTATGACCGAAATTCTTGATGAACCAGAAGACTTCATTATAAACTAGTCAAAATAGTAGAAAGCATCGCAACTATAGAAACACATTAAGATGAAATTCTGGGAACTATTATCGGAACAGACATATCTAATTGATACGCCCTTTTTTTTTTTTTTTTTTTTTTTTTTTTGATGGGAAATCATCAAATGACCCCCCCCGCTCTGGGCGGAAGGGAGTGTCAGACTTGTACTGACTAAAACCCATCCATGTTCCTTCTTTGCCCTTTGTGTTCCAGGGCCGCGGTATCTCTTTCGAACAGTCCCGCAGCCCTGGCAGGCATCGGCCCGTGCGGACCCCTACGTGGTTGCTGACATCTCTTTGAGGCACGCGTGGAACACGAACGCGCCGTCGACACGGCCTGTCGTCATAAGACGGCCGGACGGCGAGCTAGCCCAAAACTCGCCGTCCACAGGCCCGCGCCTACGGTGGCCGGGGGCCACCACGTGACCCCCGACGCCCAGGGCGTCTCCCGCGGCGGCTGGGACGTGAGGCTCTTTCCCTCTCACGTTCCGCCACCTCCTTCACTAGCATGACTGCTTCGCAGAAGGAGGTGACGGCTTCCCATTCCCTCTCGCTCCGGACCATGGCTTGAACCAGGGCCGGGCGCGAGAGGTCGCCGCCGCCAATCGCCTCTACGAGGACACGGCGCTGCTCCGCCCAAGCAGGGCAGGCCTCCACAGTGTGCTGCACCGTGTCCTCCGGACGATCCTCACAGTGGAAACACCCGGACGTTTCCTCCCGCCCGATTCGGTGCAGGAACCTCCCGAAACAACCGTGTCCGGTGAGGACCTGCGTCAGGCGGAAGGTGAGGGCGCCGTGGCGCCTCTCTAGCCACTCCTCAAAGAGGGGACTTATCGCCACTATGGTGGCGTGCCCTGCACGGGGTTGCGACAGTCGCTCTCTCCATGTCACCATGAGATCGCGCCGGAGGTCTGTCCGCCGAGCGGTGATTTGCCGCGGCAGCGGAGTTTCCCCCCGACGTAGTGCCTCCGCGCGCCATTCGTGAAGGCGTGCGAGGACTATCGCCTCCAGATCCCATGGCGGCAATCCGGCAAGGAGGCTCGCCGCCTCACCGGAGATCGTGCGGTACCCCCGGACTAGCCTTAGGGCTATCCCCTTTTGGGGCGCGTTCAGGTAGCGGGCGGCTTGCCGCCTCAGAGAACGCGCCCACACCGGGGCCCCGTAAAGGGCCATGGACCGCACGACCCCCGCGTAGAGCCTCCGGCAGGAGGCGTTTGGACCCCCCAGGTTGGGCAGGAGCCGCTTGAAGGCAGCCCCGGTCCGTTCCAGTTTGGGGGCCAAACGTCGGAAATGCTCCACGAAGTTCCACCGGCTATCGAGGACGAGTCCCAGGTACTTCAGCGTCAACCCGACGCCGATGGAAACCCCTCCTGCCGTCAGTAGGGATCCCGACGGTGGCGCATTCCGAGGCCCATGAAAACACATGGCCTCGGACTTGTGCAATGCCACCTCGAGACCCAATTGCCGGATCCTCTCCACGACTATCGCAACCCCGCGTGTCATGTTTTCGGCCGCCGCCTCGTGCGACCTCCCTTGTGCCAGTACCAGCGTGTCGTCAGCGTAGCAGACTACGCTGACGCCGCTAGGGAGGTCGGCGCGCAGCACCCAGTCGTAACCGATGTTCCACAAGGCCGGCCCCAGAACCGATCCCTGTGGAACACCGCACGACATCTCTCGCCGGTTCCATTCTCCGCTCCGACCGGGGTAGATGACGGCCCTATCCGTCAGGTAATCCCCGACCACACGACGAAGGTAGGTCGGCACCCGGTGATACCGGAGTGCGTCCCCAATGCAGCTCCAGGGCATGGAGTTGAAGGCGTTGGCGATGTCAAGAGACACCGCCAATACAACCCCGCCCCGGGAAACCGCGTCCCCCGTCGTGAGGGCTCTCACGCGCATGATGGCGTCCACCGTCGAGCGCCCCTTGCGGAAACCAAACTGGTGTTCCGCAAGATCCGGCCCCATCCCCGCGAGGTGCCCGGCGAGGCGGTTAGCAATAACTCTTTCAAAGAGCTTGCCCACCTCGTCGAGCAACACGATGGGCCGGTATGCGGACGGAGAGTCCGCAGGGCGCCCTGGCTTCCGGATGAGGACCAGCTTCCCCGTCTTCCAACGAAGCGGGAACTGGCCTCTCTCCAAGCATGCGCTTAGGAGCCCTTCCAGTCGGGGCCCGAGAGCCTCAGAGGCCAGGACCCAGGCTTTGCCAGGCAAGCCATCGGGTCCCGGGGCGGTATTTCTGGCCTTCAGCCTGCGTACCGCCACTCCCAGGTCTACCCCAGTCACCTCCGGAACGTCGTCATCGGTGTGGTCCGCGTCCGGCACCGCAAGCGGCGGCGGAGCCATAGGCGGGGGAGGATGCCTCCCTCGCGAAGGGAACAGAGCGCTCACCACGTCCTCCACGAGCTCAGGCCGGAGACTCTGCGTCAGCGGGGGGGCCCGGGTGCGGAGTTTGTCCCGCACCATCTTGTAAGGGCGCCCCCACGGATCTCCGTTCAGAGACTCCAGCATCTCCTCGCGGGCCAGGTTCTTGGCCCGCCGGACAGCCTCTTGGAGGGCGGTCTTCGCCGCTCTGTACCCCTCGTAAAGCTCCGCCTCAATGGCTGCCGCATCCGGAGGGCGGATGCGGAGCCTGCGATGCCTGGCGTACCGGTGCCGCGCGGCAACGCACGCTTCACGCAAAGACGTCAGCTCTCGCGACCACCAGTACACCTGACGTCGGGCGCTTCCTGGCCGAACTCGGGGCATTGCCACGTCGCAAATCTCGGACATGGCCTCCTGGAACCAACTCGCCTCGTTGTTGATGTCGGCAGGCCTGGCCGGTGATGACACCCAGGCCTGCACGATCGAGGCTTCCAGGAGGAGCTCCCGGTCCAGCTGCTTCAGCGCCCATCGCGGACCACTCGGGGCCTGTAGGACCGGCGCGCTTGAGGTCTGAGTGGAGACGTCGAACCGGATGTACCGGTGGTCGGAATAGGTCTCCACCCCCTCCATGACGCGCCAGTCAACGACACGCGGCGACAGGGTGGGGCTAGCGAACGATATGTCCACCACCGACTCACCCTGCATCCGCACGCACGTGGGGACAGAACCCCGATTTAGGACGACCAGGCCTGTCTCCAGTGCCCAGTCCTCCACCATTCTACCCCGCACATCCGTGTAACGAGAAATTGATACGCCCTACATCCTGATGGGGCATCTTGACATTGGCCGACATACTCATCAAGTTGGACTGCCGTTAAGGCAGATAAAACGCTTTTTCAATTCATGACCTTGCATCTTTTATTAAACAGACACCCATCTATAGCCTCTAATTTACCCACAGCTCATTCTGATCTCACCCTTGAGAATCTATTTAATCCCAACACAAAGCGTAGAACACCTGAACTAAGATAGATTCTCTCCTAAATCATGGGCAGGGGTTAGAAACAGGTTCTTAGCCTTTACAAATAGATAAATAGACATTAGATGAAAGGATGGCTCGCTATGATTACACAATGGACGATAGACAAAGTTTAAAGGGGATGTATGCGAAAACAGAAACCCTTGTCTATATTAATGTATTTTCTCACGCAATGGACAAAAGGTCTTGCGTGGCCATGCGCGATTCATCATAGCTATTGTTAGTACCTATATCAGTCTTATCGGGGACAGTTTATTCTTGTAATTAACTAGTGTTGGTTTTAAATAAATACGTTTTTAAAGGTTACTCCAAATTATTGAAACTCCTTGCGGTTTCTTCTTTAAAGGGAACATTATCTAAACTTTTTTGCACGCATTAGAGACGACTAAAGCAAATAAAACTTCGATAAGCCCCGCTGTGAAATTACAACAAAAACATCTTTTCCTAAAATCTGGAAGCGACTTCCGACTTCATAGTCAAATAGAGGGGGAATTTTTTCATGACTATCTTGGTGTGTCAAAGGCAACAGCCGTGCAGACATATGCCGCGGATGACACATTTAAAACATATGTGAACTTTTTGCTGAACTCGTCCACCATTTAGTGTCTGTTTGTCGATCGTCTCAATTTTATCAATACATTGATAAGAATTAATTACGTTAGACATACGAGAATACGAAGATTCTTTATCTATATTTTTTCTTTTGAGATTACGCTTAAGTTATTTTTGGAACTTGAAAAAGTGGTCCTGGCTTTAACTGGCTTATCGCCGACTGTTGTAGTTTTGGGATATTAACCAATAAGCATGTCGAAAACTACTGAACAAAACGTACTTTTAAGACTGCTACTGTATTAGGACCAAGTTTAGAAAATAAACAAAATTATTTGAAAAAATGTCTACTTCCACTTAGATTTCGCAATGACCAAGAAAATGCCTTAATAATATAAACAGAAAAATAACTGCTAAAGCTAAAAAAAACGAAGTAAACTAAGTACCATAATTAAATTCAGTTATACATAGATGACATTAGGAATACGAGGGGTGCGGACAAAAGGACCAGCTGCTACCTTTGAAAACGATTAGCATCAATACATGTTGCAACATGTATGAAATTACTTGAGGCTCCTAACTTAAGGGATAGAATCTTTATATTCTTTAAACTAGTTTATGCCCGCGGCTTCACTTGCATGGAATTCGTGTACCAAATTTCATCCAACTATCTGTGTGCCAAATTTCATCCAAATCCGTTTAAAAGTTTTTGCATGAAAGTTTAACAAAGATACCAACCATCCATCTTCATAAACCATGCATTTATAATAGTAGTGTGTCTGTATGAAATTACTAGCCTTTGCGTGGAGTTCGGTTCTTGTCCCACGGGATCGTACTACCGGGATTAAAAGTATCCTATGTGTTATGTGTGCCAAATTTCGTCCAACCCAGATCAGTAGTTTTTGCGTGAAAGAGTAACCAACATCCATCCATCCTCACAAACTTTCGCATTTATAATAGTAGTAAGACTTGAGACTCTTAAGTAAAGGAAGTCGATAGAATCTTCATATTGTTTATTGATACTTGGATACTTGGCTTTGAATTTCGTTCAGGACTGTAAAGGTGTTGAAGAAGATGCAAATTTACTGAAGTTTATAGATCCGTTTGTGAATGCAGCAGATTAAGATGTAGCGACAATGTTGAGTTATCGTCTGTTAGAGGAATTTTGAAAACTTGTTGTTTGAAAAATAGATGTAGAAGAGTTGTCGTGTCCCGTTATAAAGCTGCAAGTTCGATTAGTATAACATGGTGTTTTGCATATCACAATCTAATGTAAATTGGACTTGAAATGGTGAGCAGTGTATAAAATGTTTACTCTGCCCAGTAGTCATATTTCGAGACTTGTCTAGCTAACCAGATCCTAGATATTAAATTAACATGGTGACCCCAGAAAAAAAAACAGCTGTACAAAACGGTCAAAATTTTCGGCCTGCATTACGTATTGTTGAAAACACAAAGGTTGAAGGGTGTTCACCTGGCCACCCCCTAAGATTAATGTCTTGAGACAGTACAATGGTTCGCCCCCGCGCACATGGCCTGACATTTCTACCACGACTTGTATTTTTTCCCAACTTCCTCCCTTATTATATCGTCTTACAATAATTACGCACGCGCCCTAAAGGTGTTTAGAGAAAGCGTTAATGAACCATTTATTTATGTATTTTTTTTATTAATATTGACCTTTTTTGTAGAGGACTTTTTTGTGAAATGTCGCGTGCTTAGGAAATGTGCAGTTTTGTTAATGTTCTTTCTTTTGTGTCTTGAAATCGGAAGTTAGGAGTAAATATTGCGGGGGTAATTTTGTTTTTTTTTTCTACTTTTTTCGAAAGCTTTTGTGTGTTCTTTGCTTTTAGTGACAAATTATTGCTCAATGTGACAGTATGACAGACGATGTATGGAGAAACCTAATGTTTAGTTACTTTGCAATTGGTTGCCCCCCAAAAAACACTTAAAAAACGATGAAAAATGAAGTTACCAATAAAAAAAAACTGTGGTACCGTAGTAAAGTTTAGAATTACACTAATCGCCAATACGGATCATTTCACTGCAGCGTCATAAAAATAAAAGATACATAAAAATGCAATAATACTAAAAGAACTTACAAAGAACCCTAATGGCTTCATTCCGGATCAAAATACTACGAAATCACATTATTTCTTATTATTTTGACAAAAACATCGCCATCAACTTTTTAACTTTTATTTTTATGCGTGCCATTGACTTGTTGACTGTTTTCCATCCAAGGATCGACAAGGACCAATTCAAAACAATTGAACATCTGAGTACATCGTAAACAGATCATGGTCCTACAGTTCTATTTCAAGACATCGTCACGGTTCCGATGAAGATGAGGCATGCAGGACTCTAATGATAGCGCAGACTTTAATGTGATTGCAATTTGAGTCAAGGGATTTTTCCCTATGATAGAAGATCCATTTTACATTAACACAGAGACTACTTATAGAGATGTATGATCAAGAAACAAGCACAAGAATAATGATGGACTTGGTTTGTTTACTTTAAAAATAATATTAATTGGACTACATGTATTATGAGTATTCTACTTATGAGAAATTGTTCCTTGCAAACGCGGATACTTATGCAGCACTGAATTGGACTTTAAGAGATTGTAATTCTTGTCTAGATTAAAAATTGCTTGCACCACAAATCAAGTGTTAAATTAATTGGAACCATCGCATCATTCTGTGTCTGTCGATCGGAAGAATCAGACCGTAGTTTTAAATATGTTTAGCGCTAAACGCGTAGTTATGTGATTTTTGTGCAAGCGAGCCTTTAAAAACAAATATGTTTCTGTGAATATTCCTCAATTTTCAGATTTACACCTACCACTGTTTGGTTCTTCATCACCCAAAGGTTAACTGGTAGAAAATGCCTATTGCATTAAGTGGGCTTCTGTACTCTGTGCTTTAGTGTTAAATAAAGAGTGTAACAAGACCCTTGACGAAGCCGAAAGGAACTTGTTATCCCCGTCATTGCGTCATTTTTTCTGGTCTAGACCATACCTGGGAACCTCCTAGTTACGGAGATATTGGGGTCAAAGTTTCAACTTTATCACAAGTTCAAGTTTTTTTTTTAAAATACATGTTTTTAATGTAAGATTTTTACTTTAAACACCTCCACGCCCGTACATTCATCCAGCGTTACATTGAGTCCTACCGTAAAACGTGTTTTTTCACTCCAAAAACAAAGTCGTTTTCCAGCAATAATTTTTGCGTTAAGTTACTTAGTTTGATGTACCTACATAATGCTTGGTTGACGGCTCCGTGAAGGGTCCATTTACATTCTTCCATGTAATTTTTATCTTTTAACTCTTCTCTTACTAGTTCTACGTTACGGAATCCCACTTCAACAATTGCCTACCATATCATAAACAATAAGTACTACGTGACAACATATGAGAAACAGATTGCGCCCGGCTTCTGGAAGACCGTATTATTGTATGAGGTCATTGTTCCTAGCCATGGCTCTGAATTGCCGCAGTTTATTACATTATTGCAGAGTTATGGGCGACGAAAATGGTGGTTGATTTATTATTGTTCTAGCTTTACTGGTATGTGCGTCATTTGCAGGAATTGTTTTGGTTTCAAGTCTTTAAAAAGGACGACGAACTTAAAATGGTGGTTGAGTTTCACTGTTTGCGGAAGCAGCTTGAGAGAGGGCTTTGTCCAAAAGTGGATAAGCAAATTGATTAATAAAGTCCTTAAAATCTCGTTTTGTCTGTACCAGCTTTTTTGCGAATAGTTGAGAGGTAGGCCAAAGATTAATCAATTCTGCAGAGTTCTAAATATAAAAAGAGCATTCTGAATTTGAAAGATGTTCCAGTCATCAACCTTTCAATTTCATTCTTTGTAACTAAAGTGACAGGCGAGAGAGGCGACTGATAGTTCGCCAATTAAAAAGAAAAAATAAAACCAGATCTTGCAACCTGCATGATGACTGGGCTACGTAGGGGCACAGAACTTATCACACACATTTGTGTAAGCACCTATGTTGTTCAATCAACTAGAGAACTAGTTGAAGACATGAAGTTATCATCATTTGCTTAGTCTGTACCCAACTGCTGAATATCAGTATTTTACAAGGAGCGGCTGCTTATCAGATATCTACAACCCAGTCACTTAATATTAGAACCATATTAGTAAGACTTCCAAGATCCGTAAAGAAGTGCGCAAAAAAATATAAGAAATCGAACTGCAAGTCAACGACCGAGTTGTAGTGATGGGAATTCGTTTTACTAAAGAATGCGGTCCCGGTCTTGTTCCGCAAACCCATACAGGACTATACCTCCTTTACTCAGACGGCAGGTGATACGCCATCTGGCTTGCCACGTGTCAACGAACGGCGAATTTTCGATACCGATTCGCAATTATTATCGGGAGTTCGGGACTATTCCCGTAAAGAACGGCAGTTTTTTTTTGTTTTTTTTAAATGCGCTATTAGTTATCGGCCAGCATTAGTTCGCAGTTGCTAATTATAAAGCAGTTTATAAACATTTGTGGATGGACCTCCTCGAAGTTGCGGTTATTTTGAGTATATTGATTGTGTGCGTCTGGCCCTGGAATAAAATATAGATTTTTGATATGGGAATCAATTTTGTCTCGGAAAAAAATGGTAGATTGCACTGTACACCAGACTTGCTTGATTGTGTAGGAGACTAGGAGCTAAAACTATTACCTTTAAAGTATTGAAAAGAAAACAACTAAACAAAAGGCCTAAAGCTTAGAACGTCAATGCAAAAGTTTAAAGCTTCATAAAGAAACTGTACAAGTTAAGTACAACAACAATTTATTACAACAACAACTACAACACGACATTGAAGTTTAAGATTGGAAGTGATAATTGGTAACAATAGAAGCCATACAACGCCATATGACAGAAGACAACTAAACTCACATCAAACAAAAAACGACGCAACTCATACAACAAACTATCGATTTTTGGTACGTGTATTCCCAATTCCGGGCGGGAGTGCGCATACGCCATCTGCGCCCCCACGCACTGCGCAGCTGCGCTTACGAGGGATGCGCGTAACCAACCAATCAGAAAGCAGCAACGTAATGCCTTTCGGTACTACATCAGTCAATGGAGAGTGATTAAAGTAGGGGTAGCTTTTGTGTTTAATATTATGTTTATTTTATAGTGTTATCATTTCCTTTTGCCATAGTTTCGGATGGTACCTATTACAAATTATATGATGAGTTTAGAATTTTATGTTGTTATTGAGTATCTGTTTCCGATGTTTTGATGAGGATACAATTTGGACGATTTAGAATCAAGAAGAAAGCAAAATAAAACGCTGAACTATGTAATACATTCTGGAATTAGGATCCCTCTGTCAAAAACTTGGATCCAAGAATTTGGTAATGAATGCTTAAGAGATCCTTAAGACAAATATGTTGTCCTAAATCCCGGTATTTCCCATTGCACATTATTCTGGAATTAAGATCCCTTTGTAAACAAAGTTGATCCAAGTTGGTGACAAATTCTAAATACAAATAAGTTGCGTTGCGGCCCATAATCCCGGAATTTCCCATTTCAAGCTACCAAAACAATGCGTAATTTAAATCTTACTTACATGCTTCAAAAACCCTTTAGCAAAATGATCCATTAAGAGGGCAATGTACTTTCAAAATCTTAACAATACTCTCCCTTTGTAAACCAAAGGGGTGCTTATTAAAAAATCTTTTTCTCGAAGTACCGAAACAGGTTTTGGAGGTTCATTTGTTACGGATAATCTCGGTAAGAAGCGTTAGTCCTTGCTAATGGATATAAGAAACTTTTGTATTAATTGTGCTGTTGAAGGTAGATAAAAGATTTTGTTAACTCTTTATGAAAAGGGATGCCACAAGCTACTAGACGCATTGAATAACGTGAAGACTTCTATAAAATGAAGACAGAGATCTTTTCTAGTCCTTAGAATAGAGCTTTTATTTGAATGTCTTGAATCAATGTCAAGATCTAATTTGAAAACCCGTTACCATAAGCAAAGTATATACAAAAGACTAAGGAACCAACGGTAACACTATTGAATATGAGTTGCCATGGTAGTATGTATGTCGTTCTTGTGTTATCCAATCTTTTAACGAACACAGCCAATTCGACTTATGTCACCCAATTCTGGGGTTAAAATCCTACATGGGAACATCGAAAATTTAATAAACATGCCGTCACCACATCTGCTTGTTCATCGTTTACAAATTTAGATTAAAAAGATCAGAAAGGACATGCACCAATGCTTTGGCCCCTTGTCCGAACCTATGCAAGCCCCCTGTTTTTTGACTCGTGGGAATATGTCGTAGTTACCTGTAAAATAGGGTGGTTCGTCTACCCTTACCTTAATTATAAGTGCAATAAATTACAATCAGTATTTTGATTCCATTCACGCGTGATTGGGTAATTCGATGCGGGAATTACAAGGAATATATCAAATATTATTGTTGGGTACATAAAAAGAATGAATTATGAATGCAGATCAATAGATGCAGATCCCCAGTTAAGAATAAGACTCGTTATGCATAATATGCTTTAAGAACGCGGCACATTTAAGGAAACCAGCGCAATCATTTGTCTAAATCTTTCGTGTACTACTAAAAAAACTTCCGCACTACAAAAAGGTTAACAAAACCATTCCAATGATAAATGATGAAAGATACTATCAATAGGCAAATTGTGGCCGAAAAAAACTTGTACAAAACCAGAATTAGTACGAATACAAGGCTATTTTAATATATTCTGGTTCCCATGAAGCCACATCTTCGCAAATCATCAGAGCATGGCATGACCATGACTCACGAACAATATGGCGTTCCCGCTCGATGATAACTAAACGATACCATTACTACTTAATTAGGAATGAATAAATAAGCAATGAGAACGATTATATGGTTGTTGGGTTTGAGCATGATCTTAATCAACGGCGTGGAAAATGGAATCTTTATGCAATTGATTTAAATCTTGATTTTATTAGGGAAGCCCCACAGTATGACAACAATGGTAATTAAACTAGCTCTTTAAATTGTTTAAGGCAGCATTCCTAATTACATAGGATTGCTCGATAAAAGTCAATGATAACTTAACTTAAGGAACTTCGAAACAATAAAAAAAATGAAGCACAGAGCAATGATAAATTCGCACATGTCTAGAGAGTAAATATATGCGTAAGGCGTGCCTTGAAGATTCAGAACCAGCCCAAGAACCTGTTTCGTGATTTCGCCAAACATTTACGAAATTATCAAAATTGGTTCACGTGTTTTCAAGAAAGATGCTTAACTAACATAATCACGAATTAAAAGCACATTCGTTTATTCTAACGTAAGTAAAAACACTTATGAAGTTTACAGGTACTAAAGAAATACTCAACAGAACCGGTTCAAAAAATTCCAGTCCTTAATGATTATAAAATATTATGTAACACGACAGAAGATCCATAAAATCGATTCGATCGACATATGGCAGACGGAAATAAAGGAATTGATAACTATTTAAAAAACCCTCATGCAAGATAATGGGAAACTAAAATACTTTCCATAAAACAGTAAAATTATCTAAAACATAGGGGCCCCTTGAGAATTTCTCCATAGAACTTAATACCCGCATTTGCAAGAAGTTTTTACTGTTTAAGTTTATAGTTGTGGTTTCGACAACTGCAAGACTTAGGACTGATGTTTCACTCATAAAAGTATTATTACTAGTATTACTAGTTGCAAACAAAGTAGAAATTACTTGTTTACTAAAGGTGTGTTCATGAATCCTTTAGTTTTACACTACTTATTAATGTTAAAGATAAAAACTTGACAGCTGTAACAAAATAATGTAACATATTTCTCAAAGTACCCCCCAATGAATGGCAATAATGTTTAGTAGAATAAATTAACAGGACAACTGCAAAGGAAATAAGTCTGAAGATGTCATATGAAAATAGAGAAGGCATTGCATTGCAGCCGACGGTATAACATCTGCCAGGATTTAAAAAAACGTTAAAACATAAAGGATGTTATAATAACAGTGTTCTATTTACTATGATCCAAACATAACTATTAAAGCTCATTATAATTACGAGTAGAATTTCCTGTAAATGCTGATAAACTTATAACAATGACGAATATCCTGGGCATAAATACAACGATGGCAAAGGGCATAAGATATCAGAAAACACGCCATATTTGACTGACGCACGTCCAAAACCTAAACCCGTCCATGAATTCAACAATTTATTCTAAACAGGATTTCATTCAAGAACATCAATAAGGAACTTTTTTTGGGTTGTTTGCCTTTCACGGTCGAAGATTTTGAGACAAAAGCAAACTTTGACCAATATAGGGGTACTTGAATACTTGATAAACATCGTCGCTCCCAACAAACGGCTACGAAGAAATTGTCTGACGCACCGTGAGGGTAGCAAAAACCTCATTTGAATAAACTCACGACGTTCAACATCTTCGGTGCATAAGTAATTCTAAACGCACCCGGCTCGAAGGCATAGCACGCGCCAGAGCCAGCGCAAGCGCAGCTTATCGAAACACCTACGCATCACTGGCATAAATCGATTCATTCATCCGTTGTGCACACAATCGATGTTTTTGCAAAGCATAGCTTTTTCGGAATAGCGAAGGCATATAATCAAACTATTTGAGTATTTTTTTGCCAAAAGTATGTTTCCATATAGGTGTGTTGATATCAACAATCGAGGCTTAAAAAGTTACAGCTGCTTTGGACATAAAATATTGAAACATATATTTTTAGATTTCGAAGCTCGTAAAATTTGGGGACTGTCAATAAATCTCGATCTCGTTCCTCAATTCCGGGAACTTTTCGCAACACTACCTAAAGGGACCTTGATGAACTTTGACACAAATACAAGACCGACCCATGTTACTTATTCATGACCGAAAAAAAAATCCTATACGTCAACCATTGCGAATCCGTCTCGTGGATAACAAAAGACGGCGTACGAACTTTTGTTAAGACGGTCCCAAAAAAGAATGGCTCCCTCAACTTCTTGGTCTGTCTCTTAACTGTATACAATGTTTCTTCTGACATCAAACCAGCTGGTCTATTCAAAGTTTAAAACTAAAAAAAACACGGCTTGTCTCCACGTGGTCGGAAATTCGACTGGTTCTCCATAGATATTATTAAAACGCTTGAATCGTGACTCAAAGTTATTTTGTCACGACTATGGTAATAAATTATTCATTTTAAGTGTTCCTTGTATCAATTTATTGGTGTGTTCTTACGTGAAAAAACGCCTTCCTAAAATGTCAACTTCGCAAGCTATGAGTAAAAACATCAATGTCATGTTTAATAAACTCGTAAAGACTAGCGTTAGGTGCAGTTGCAATCGTGTGAAAGTCAACTCCTATGCTCACCCCAATTACTTTGGTATTCATAGAAAAGCCACCTTTGATATGGCTGGACGGCTCACTTATCGATATTTTATTGATATTGATGACAAAAAAGAACTATTTAAATATGAAACATGAGAATAGGAATTTTTGTTCTTTAGCCATGGAAGGTAATGGCAAAAATTATAAAGGGAAATTAATTTGAACATATTAGTTGACCCGAAAATTCGTCTTTACTTAAAAATAATAGGTCTATAACTATGAAATTGCCGTTTTTTCTCAAATTTTGTTCTGTAACTTTGTTGTATAGTTATATTTTTTCCTAATTCTATTTTTATTGGATTAATTGTTAAATTCGTACCTTTTAGAGTTTAAAAACCGTACTTACTAGTAGTTGCATATTACCTCATAGGGTAGTGTGTCAAAACACCTGTTTCAATGTGCTGTCGGTTTCACCACTTCAAGTAGGTATATTTTTGTCATAGACGTGAGTCGTGTTTTGAGAATTTAGCATACGCAGTGCAGCGCAGCTTTTTTTACTCCAACTATAGTTTGCAATTACATCATAATCGGTTCAGACGTTTCCAAGAAAAAAAAAAATGTTTACGGAAATATCAGTTTTCACGAAATCGTTCATACAAATCGGCAAATTCATACTTTAACCCCTAATACGATTTGGGACTCAAATTCAACCTGGAGAAGATGCAAATCAAATAAAAATATTGCAGAACTGGTTTTTAAGCAAGTATCGTATTGAAATTCCTTAGGACCACTTTTTCATGAAGTCCACACTATTACTATTTTACAGGCCGTATCATTACTCATAAAGAAACATAATTACACCATGCAATAAAACAAAAAGAACAGCCATAAAATTCAAACCACCCAACAGAACGCAATAACGAAATGCTTTTTAAAAATAAAAGACAGAAGTAAGTCCAAGCGCAAAGATCAAAAGTGCCAAGCGCATTTTATCGATAAGCAAGGGACATCACTTACTCGCACCTTGCTTGCCATCTGCCGCGATGCACGTGAGGCAATTAAGGCCATCGGCTCTTTGGGGGTGCCACCCTCAGTACAATGGTCGTTTACCTCAGTACAGAGGGGTTGCAACGTGGTCAATGCACCAGGTTCATTGTTTGATGTTTTAGACTCCCACGGCAGACAAAGAGGGCAAAAGTGGTAGGGTTTTGGACCCTCTCGGAGATCTTTTGTAAGGTGGTGAGATTTTGACGAAACTTAAGTGGGATGAGAAAGGTACTTTAAATTTTTAATCCATACTAAATATCAGCCCGAGACAAAAGCACAGAATATGATGCATAGAGCTATTCTCCTGACCTTTGTTTGAAGTTTTTTTTTTCATTTAAGTAGAAGTAACAATTTTGGGATGGAATTCAGTGAAATAAGAGTATTAAAACTAATTACCCAGTCTAATAAAAATTCTTTGGGTCACAAATATGCAAATTATTTTATGAGCGAATGATTTTCTTTGTAGAATTAAATCCTGATGAAAGATCAACTAGTATTAACATTGTTTATTATAATTTTATGAGATAGGTATGGCAAAAGCCGTATCGTGTTATGAGATTCTTCTAAAATTTAGGCAAATTATTTAATTTCGTCTTTGTAGAAAACAAAGCCTCAAACTGGAATGTATCATTTTATATAATAATTCCTCATCGTCAACTATGGCTGATATTCTCAAGTACTTTTGAACCCATTCCTCTTCACACCAACCAAAAAAAAATGTCTGTACAACATCCTCGAACTCCCTCTAGAATAATTTATTAAGGAGTGCCACAAGAAAAACCATAATCCAACGACAAGGCCGTACATTATGGGCGCTAAAACTTTGAATGAAACCGGCCTATGACTTCATTCAATCAGTACAACACCCAACTAGTTACACTACCTACCTACGCTCAAGCAATGGCATCTCGCAAAGCTACGTGAGACCTTGGTTGTACGTCAAGGTCTCCGAAAGCACGCAGGATTATCCGGGCCATTTGCTAGTCAAGTCGTAACCAACTTAAATATTTAAATTTTATTCGCATGTGGCTTGCTTTGTAAATCATAGCTTCCTTTTCTATTAGTATTGTCATCTGCCGTCACATTTTTGATGATTGTAATAGCTTCAATTCCATGCGTCTCTGCTGCTTTCGTTTTCTAATATACCGTAAGATTTTTCAGGTTCAGCGCAAATCATTTCTCCTGCCCTGTCACCAATATTATTCCCGTCATATCATCCTTCATCCATCCATCTTTTCTTTGATCGCCCTCTTCCCCGTTTTCTACAATATCAAAATCTTGGCGGTGCTCTTTCTTTAGTTCCGTCTGAATAAATATCACTAGCTGATAAAGCGTTTTTTTTGGATTCCAACCAGTCACGTAAAAAAACGACCTTGTTTTCTTAAAAGCATTTAGATAACATCTTTCTAAGAGGAACGAGTTGTTTCTAAAACTTAATAACTTCTCATTCCAGACCTCTCTGTTGACAGTACGATATTGTTATAATTTTATATTTGTTGTATAGTTTCTCTTCATCATCATCATCATTTCAGCCGAAAGACGTCCACTGCTGGACATAGGCCTCCCCCATTGGGAGGGTTTTGCCATAATCGCCACGCTTGGCACGCGGGTTGGCGATCGCAGTAGGGTTGTCAAAAAAAAAAAAAAAAAAAGCACAGAGAACGCTGCTGCCCATTCTCTGGTAAGTCCCTTAGTCGCCTCTTACGACACCCACGGGAAGATATGGGATGGTGCTATTCTTTACGTCCGGACACCATACAGTACAGTTTCTCTTCGGACTCCCCAAATTCATGTCTAGGACCTTCTCTAACTCCTTTGTCATGTTAGACATCTTGATCTACATTTTCAATGGCTACTAATTGGGATGTTTCAAACAAGCTTGGGGCCCCAGCCTATAAATTATTTGCGAGGTCAAAAAGTTCAAGGAAACAAGGTTTTAAACGAGCTTGCTTCCTCTTAGTTACCGCATACAAATATCACCATATAATCCACTGTGATTGTAATCAAGGTCTCAAGTTTAACATAGGCACGTGTATAAGGTTCGCATATGCTGGAAAGATTTGGAAAATGTGTTGCTGGCAGAATATTTATCAGTCGTCAAACGGGAGTGCTATAACACGCGGCAGTATCGATGATGCGCTGGGCAGTACGCTGCTAGATGAGGCGAAACCCTTAATAAATGTTTCATTCAACATTATTTTGTTATTGCTATTACTTCAACAAATCATGAATTCTCTTCTCTTTATTCAGAGCTAGGTTTTCTTCGCATGTGCAGCAAGGCATTAAATCTGTTCTTTTGATTTGCAGTTATGGATGCTATTCTCTGGTCTATTAGATAACGGAGTCTTTGACAGTTAACCATAATAAACCTACGTCGTGTCGTGCCGCAACGCTTAGGTTGAGATGTTGAGAAGGGATCTTTATTAGCTCATAAATTAGATATACTAACCTATAGAAGATCTTTAAGTACTTACTAAAAAGCGTTTCCAATCTTCCTATAATAGATCAATGCAAGCGCACGTTCTCAAACACAGTTTTCTCTAACTACCCGTTTCTAAGAATCTATAAGGAATTGTTTTAAGCTGTGGCATATAATTGTATCAGGATATTCTGGTTTTAAGTAACCTCGTCACGTCCTGACGTCTGTAAACATGTTCATTACATTTACATTATTAACAATAACACGAGCCATTAATGAAATTGTTCGGAACGAAGATAAAAGAAAAAAAACAAGTTTAGTTTTTTTTTTGACGATAATCGGTGAGAATGTTACGTAATAGGGAAAGAAATATGGGTTTCAAATCAGCAGAAGGAAGGAAAACGTTAGTTTTTACATGGTTTTGTATTGTACGATCATATGGTTCAGAATTGGCTGTTCTTTTATTACACTTTGTAGGTACATATGTACCTACTCTGATACCGGTCAGACTTGACCGCTTGTTAAATTGGTTTTTGTAGTAAGTTGGTAAAATAATAATAGGAGCATTAAATGATTAATGAAGCAAGAAACCAATATTAAAGATTACCTAATAGTTACGTAAGTAGATACTTTGCATTTGGTTAAAGACAAAATAGAATAAAAACATAGAGATGGGTATCTCTCTTTAGTGTAACATTAGTAGGTAGTTATATGTAGAGAGGCTTTCAGAAGAAATATCATACATAAATTATGATCCCATGTCTCAGTGAGGCAATTGTGATGTGGTTCATGAGGAAGGTTTCGGTCTATTATTAAGGTTTTACCGTTTTATGTAAATTACGAGAAATATGAGAAAATTGTTGAAGACGTCGGAAACTATCTTGCAGAATGGCGACTTTCTCTGCTATCCGTGCGAAGCCGGGGCGGGTTGCTAGTTATTATAAAATTACCTATAATGTGTGATGTCATTTTTCTCTCGTATCGGTCATGAGGAATACTATAATAGCTCATTTTGTGGTGGAAAATGATTAGCAATAAGGTTAGGTTGATGGTAAAATCGTCACCCGATCAGTTGGCAACAAAACTCGGTGAAAATAGTCCCTCAAAATCCAAGTTTAGTCTTAAACTTAAACAGGAATGGCTGCTATTAGACTATTAATATTTCCCATACACAATAATGTTTGAAACTAGAAATAGAACGTTTTAAACAATGCGACGGTACTTAAGGCAGTTTAGAGAGCGTATCGAATGACCTGGCCGTGGTCCTAGTATAAAGCTGAGTTTCCACATAAAATGAGCGAGGATGTGTAGCCAGGGATGTTTGAAACAAACCAATAGTAAAGCTTTTTTTTTCACATTTCGAGCTAAGCTAGTTATGTGATTGGTTAGTTTTATGCACATCCTTGTACATCTGTGGTGGAAACGCAGCCTTAGTGAGTGGCCTCTGGACTGGGGTTATAACTCTTATCATAGACTGTGAAACAAAAGGTAGTAGGTACTTGAATGTATGGTGCGGAGGTGTGAGGTATTTTGTCGATACCTACATATTATGACCTATTTACTTACTAGGCAAGTGTCGTAGTTATATAAGTATCATTATCTGCCCAGCCTTTTTCCAACTAGGTATGTTGGGGTCAGCTTCCAGTCTTACCAAGTAAGTTATTTACGTAACACATAACATAAGGTCATGCCTGTAGCGAAGTGTTAGGCGCGAATTATACAGAAACGGCGTAAGGTGAAGGCGCGGCGCAGGCATGATGCCGCTTGCCGCGAGGTGTACCTAATAGTACACCCACATTTCGCCAATTATGTTTAAATCTCATGTAATAGGGGGCTATTAGGGGGGGGGGCTTTAGGGAGTTATTTACGTATCTGTATCATAAAGTCCGATCAGAAGGTAATAATAGGGTGTTTCTTAACCATGGTAGCTACTAATATCTTCAATGTAACGAACGATGTTAAGTTTATTTCACGGTTTGCAGAATACATATAATAGATAGGACCAAGGTATGTATAGTGGCAGAGGCATTTACAATATTCCTAACAATTAGTTGCAAGTGCAATGACCCCGCGACCAGCATACCTATTACCTACAAAGATTGGTTTTCTCGACGGAAGAATCGACAAAATAACAGATTTCACATTCTGTCATTTTGTTGATTCTTCCGTCGACAAAACCCGTTTCTACGGTGGTCAAGCTACACGTGCTGGTCATCTGGTACATACGTGTTTGAAGTTTTGAAGCATCTCCGATTGGACCCGAACACACAGACCTCATCCGATTCGGTAGCGGGACCAATGACAATCGGACCGAAGAATGACGATGTTAAGTTATCCTAAAAATGTGTTTACCTGCTTATTTCCTTCTTGAGGAAACTGATAGTTCTTTCGACAGGTTTCTCAAAAGAGACAACAGAACAGATAGATGTAGGTAACTAGACAGGTACTTGTAAACCGCACCACGGCATCAGAATTAAAAAACCAGTGTAAGCGGGCCTCTAATTTAATGCTAATGAAACTTCGTACTACGCTAGGCCAGTAGTCCAGCAGCTGTGTGGTACCAAAGACAGAAAGTGAGAGAAAATGTTGACAATTAACATAGATATGTCTTGAACGTTAGGTATAGTCTACAGGTACTGCGGCAAAATATTCGACCACATAAATACCTAACTAGCTAGTCTAGCTACTAAGGTATTCTGCAGCATTGCGCATGTTCAGGGGTAAGCATGAACTATGATGATGTTTTGCTCTTCATTTGTGAGAAATTTATAATGAGAAAGAATATTCCCAACAACAATATTGTGCGGTCAAAAGCGTGAAGTGATGTTATATTGAAAAAGAAACAAAGTTTTGCATTGAGTTATTTGGAGGATTGAACAAAATCCGCCCATAAGACGACCCACTGAGTCAAGTTTCGTAAAACAGATATATAACCTCCTTTCTTTCTAGTAAGTACGTGTGTGAAAAGGTAGGTACTTATGTGTAATTGAGTACCTATCCGAAATAAACTGTAGGTTTATACACCTTTTAGTTTTACGGGATCAATAGAAACAAAACACGCTTAGCAGCTTTTCTGCAAAGATTTCAAATGAAGAATGCAGAAACAAGTTAAAAAAGTATAAACAAGGAACTCACTTTCTACGCCGGCCAGCGATTGTTTTGTTCTCAATGGCAAAGTTGAAGGATTCGCCAAAAATCCGATATTGCAGGTCGTCGTCATTACTTTGATATTGCATCTCTTACACACAAATTACAACGTATTGAATAAATAAAACACCCTTAGCACTATTTGATCTTAGAATCATTGTTGCAAAGCATTATTTTTAACACTTATTTGTTTGGTTTAAGTTTGTCGCGAACATCACGTTTGGCTTAACGATGCCGCCAAAATGATAAAATTAGTCGATGGTTTGATTATTTTTTTTATTTGTTTTTTTTTTTGACGCAGGTCGCGGTGAATCTCGGCTGTAACGCGCGCGAAGCCGGACTGACTGGTAAACGAACGTGCGACGGACGCGGGAACCCGGCGCGTTGTCCCTCGACAATGGTGTTGCCAATGCGGGGATTCTCCACTTTGTATTGTGATTTTTGTTAATGATCCTTGCGTGTCGTCATAAATATTTTATCAAAAATTGTATTGTAAATGAGTGAAGAGAAGCTAATGAATAGAGGTCTTAGGAAAATAAGTCTGAAATTTCGAATGCACATTGACATTGAAAGGCAAGCAAAAGTACATATATTTTCAAAAACTTTCAGCCGTTCGGGTCTACCTTTAGGTTAAGCCGCTCTTGCCTACGTTGGTCAGTGGATGGGTGACCATACATTCATACCAAGTTTCTTCCGTGCCTCGGAATGCACGTTAACCCGTTGGTCCCGGCTGTCTAAGTAGATCTTTGACATCTTTTTTTTTGTTTTTTCGTTACAGGTAGTCAGTGGCCCGAAAGTTTGACAACCAGTCTTATCAAGGGGTATTACCCAGTACTACCTGGGTTGTGGAGGTCAGATAGGTAGTCGCTCCATGTAAACAACTGGTATTCAGCTGCATCTGGTTAGACTGGAAACCGACCCCAACATAGTTGGGCAAAGGCGAGACAGATGATGTTGACTTCCAGATGTAACGAGTGTGACCAATAGATTCCATGTCGATATTAATGTATTAATAGGAGCATAGTATTATATTGTTAAAGGCAACACAGCAGGAAAATATCACTAAGTAAGTTATTTGCACAATAATTTATTATTTAAAAAAAACTGCATTCAAATAACAATATTTTATTCAACGTCGGCGAGACGCTTTGACATTTATAATTTCCAGCTAAAATTTACCGTCAAGGCTGGTCATTCACTCAAAACGAAATATGCACATTAAATTAATAACTTAATTAGTTTCATTATAGTCTAGTGTCTGATTTGAGGGAGATTTAAAAATAATTTCTGGCAACACCGACGAGTCCCCGTATGGCCCGGGGCTGTGTTATAATGACCATGGAATTCCATAACTAATAGTTCAATTTATTGTAGAGATGTAGAATTCTGACTCGGTACCTACTACGTAGGTGTAAAATTTTGTAGAGAAAATCAGTATAAAAAATAAAAGAAGCATATAAAAGTATATTAAAGCAGTCTGCTTCTAGTCTAGAATACATTCGACCTTCGCAGTTCACAGAACAAGTTTTCACATTTAAAATTCAAAGAACATAATAATTTGCTAGCTATTTCTTTTCAATTTATCACCGGTTGATTTAAATTTATTTATTTAAATAAGGTAATAATTTCGTCTTTCTCAGTGACTGGAACACTGATAAGAACTTTTAATTAAACGAAGTGTCAAATCATTCAATGTTTCTGATAAAATCAATTGACAGTCAACGTTAAGTACCTACCTACAATTACGTGAACTTATTTGTTTCATGTTTTAAATGTCAACAGAAGGCAAAAAGTGGCTATGGTAGACCAATAATTAAATTACTACCTACATAATTTAATTATTGGTCTACTATAGCCATTTTATACTTCCGTACTTTTGTCAGATTAGGATGAAATAATATCATTGGACTAGGAATTAAATTAGGTATGGATTTTGATTCGACTTGAATTTGAATTGTTTTATTGAAGATAAACTTGTCTTGTCTGTATTCTGATGTGGTGGGATATTGGTAAGTACAGTCGCCAGCAAATCAAGTTACCAGAACCTGTCAAAGGAGAATGGGCTTCGAAGTATAGGCATCTGCCCCAAGGTCCAATAGCCATAAGATATACATAATTGAAAAGAGCTTTTTAAGGAGAACCTTTGCTACTAACACGACTTTTGGCAATTTGCAGTACGTTCGGAGTTATTGAGCTAAATAGGTAACTAGTTAAACAACGAAGTTAGGTAATATTTTCTTGGCAACCAATTAAGGTTTTCTGGGTAACCAATAGTAATAACATATAATCCATTGCATGGAGCTATTCAAGGAGAACCTTTGCCAGTAACACGACTTTCGCCAATTCATTGTTCGTTCGGAGATATTGACCTAAATAAGTGACTACTTGAACACCGAAGTTAAGATTTTCTGGGTTACCAATAGCCATAACATTTATACCATTGCATAGAGCTTTTCAAGGAGAACATTTGCCAGTAACACGACTTTCTCCAATTCGCAGTCCGTTCAGAGTTATTCAACTAGCTAACTATTTGGACACCGAAGTTAAGATTTTATTGGCAACCAATTAGAGGTTTTCTGGGTAACCAAGAGTAAAAACATATAATCCATTGCATAGAACTTATCAAAGACTAGCTTTTGCCCGCGACCTTCGTCCGCGTGAAATTTTATAGCCTATAACATTCCTCGATAAATGGGCTACCCAACACTAAAAGAATTTTTCAAATCGAACCAGTAGTTCCTGAGATTAGCGCGTTCAAGCAAACAAACAAACTCTTCAGCTTTATAATATTAGTATAGGTAACTTTTGCTACTAGCATCACTTTAGCTAATTCGCAGTCTGTCCGGAGTTATTGACCTAAATAGGTCACTAGTTGAACACCGAAGTTAAGATTTTATTTATAACCAATTAAAAGTTTACGGGCAACTAATAGTCATATGATATACACTATTGGATAGAGCAAAGAGAACGTTTGCTATTTGCACCACTTTTGCGAATTCGTAGTCCGTTCGGAATTATTGACGTAAATGTGTGTATAATTAATTGAGCACCGATCTTAACATTTTCTGGGTAACCAATAGCAATAAGATGTACACCATTCTAAAGAGCTTTCAATTAGAATATTTGCTACTAAACAACTTTTGCTAATTCGTAGTCTGTTCGGTTTCTACCGGTGCGTTTCCTCCGTGCCTCGGAAAGCAGATAAAGCTGTTGGTCCTGGCTGTCTTTGTAGATCTTTGACAGTCGATAACTGACAGGTAGTCAGTGGCCCGAAAGTCTGACAACCGAACAACAACTCGTTCCATCGTCGACCTCATCTCTGTCCTCAGGATTAGATTGAGGTCAAGAGTAAGCCCAAACAGAATAAAAAATAAAAAAAACCAGTCTTACCAAGATATCGTATTACCTGGTAATAACTGGGTTGTGGAGGTCAGATAGGCAGTCGCTTCATGTAAAATACTGGTACTCAGCTGCAGCCGGTTAGACTGGAAGCCGATCCCAACATAGTTGGGAAAAGGCTAGGCAGATGATGATGATGGGTCTTTTTAGGGGATCCGTACCCGAAGGGTAACCAACGGGACCCTATTACTAAGCCTCCACTGTCCGTCCGTCTTTATGTCTGTCAACGGATCTCATCCGTAATAAGTAGACAACTGTCTACTTACTTGCTAATAGTTTCACAAAATGTGTTTTTCTGGTGCCGTTATATTATAACAACAAATAATAAAAATAAATTAAACACTGACGATGCTACGGGACCTTACATACTCGAGTTCGACTCGCACTTAGCCGGTTTTTTCAAGAGCTTCGTATAAAACTCAACTCTATTCTTTAACCGCTGTATTCTACAAAGGACTATACACTACAAGTATACACGAACCTCGTTTTAGTAAGATACAATAACGTCTAGCGAGTTACCATCTACCCACGATGGCCAATCAAGCTATACAAAACCAGTTTATGCGGATCTCTAATTGTATAGGAAATCTGTACAAAGCAAGGCCAAGTTATACTGGAAATGTACAGCTTCATGTGCCGCCGTGTGTGCTACTGACGGTTTGCTACTTTTCACCCTTATGCACTAAGTAATAAGGTTGAAAAGACGCCGTCCATCAGTGAACTCTGTAGTACTTATACCGGATAGACTGCTTCCAGGTCAAATAAAGGCTATCAACAATATACGCAGAGTATTTGCCTTAGCCTAGTTTTCCTTTTATTATTGTAAATGTTATGTCAATAGCAGTAAATGGCGTTTGTAAGTATCAGTTTCGTC
The DNA here is from genome assembly GCA_905163415.1 of Noctua fimbriata. Lineage (NCBI taxonomy): Eukaryota > Metazoa > Arthropoda > Insecta > Lepidoptera > Noctuidae > Noctua > Noctua fimbriata. Next base: position 9,214,257 of record LR990945.1, on the reverse strand, counting down.
TCCCGCTTGTAAAACTATTCTGGTGTTATTTATTTCCTTTATTCCGTTTTTGGGGCCGATGCGAACAAAATCATAATCTACTTGCAAGAGCCAACTGGTTATTCTCGAAAAGTGTAAAGTGTCAAGCTTGAAATTATGTAATTTTACTAGGATGTCCTTACTGGGAGTCTGGGACATGGCATCTGAAATATTTACAAAAATCAGTGTGCAACCCCTGTTGCTTAATCATGTTAGAATTGTAGAAAATTGTACCTTATTTATCTGCTGTCACTAGGCTGGAATCGTATTGGCTCATCTTCGGACTTCCGAAATTTCGTATTTAGTCCATTACTAACATTACGTCATCGACGCACCTTTGAATTTCGCGTGCGAATAAGAAGACCAAACAGGCTCCACACCCACGTTCTTAATTCAAAATATCAGTGTAGGCGTTCGAAGACTCGAAGTTGTAGTGACTTGTAGACGTGGGTTTTTACTAGATAAAGTTACGTCAAAGGGGATCTAGGAGGCTAATGAATGGGTCTTCCTTTTAGATAACAAGAAAAGGTCGCTTCTTGCACGCGAGTTTATAATCGCAATGTGCAATTGCATTCCATATTATTCCATTCCTCTAACAATGTCGACAAGCTCATTTTTTTTTCTGGAATGGCAGAATGAGCAATTGATAGTGCTTGGTACAGTTCGAAAATTGTTAAATGCTGTTAGTAGTCAGCATTTGCGTGTGTTGAACACGTGTGTCTAGATTAATATGTTTTAAGCTATTCTGCGTTCATTGTAAGTGCACATCGAACTACCAAGGACAACTAAATATCTGCCGAAAGACGGGAGGACGTTCTGACTTCGTAATTTTCGCTCATGCCTCGTCGGATTCCCTTACCTTTCCTGCATCAGCCACTAATCCATTTAATTGTTCTAGTTTCCCACGTTAGTAGACCTATCATTTAACACTATTCAGCCCCAAGCCCTTATAAAGACACCTTGTGGTATTCGCAACAGGACAAACCACTTCAGCCTTGACAGATAAAGCGATAGACTTATGGGAGTAGATAGTTCGGATTTAAATGTTAGAGTAAGATGTTTCGTAATTAGTGTAAATGCAATGGTAATTTATCTGGGAGACTTCGTGTCCTGCATTTATTTTGCGATATCCTTCGGTGAAGCTTTAATTGCGTTGTGATTTGCCGCAAGTTTCTTCGACTAGGCCTCCAAATAGTATGTTGTATGCAATGCACTATTTCATCACGGGGTCAATGTAACACAATTCTTTAAAATAACATATACTTGCAATAAGGCTGGATACAGCTAGCAAGAATCACTTCTCTACAGAAGCGACCTTTGTCAGATCTTCCTTCAAATCTAGAAATGATATATCATAGATTTTATCAGAAGCTTTTTCTTCTATAATACTTATAGCTAGTACTTACTCTTCTTTGACTATAACATAATCTTCTTCTGCTTCAGTGGATAGTTTAGCTTGCAAGACTTTTAGTCTCTCTATCTGGAACTGCAGATAGGATTTTGTTCCTTTTTCTTCATCCATTCTGCGAACAAAGTATGGTTTGAATTAGGCGAGCTCTCCAGAACGCAAAAATGCGTGAGAAATTTCAAGAAGACTCATTTTACGTTGCCGCGGAATGGTAGGATTTTTTTTTACCTTACGTTACTTTAAATCAATTGTATAATGTACAAACTAGATAGCAGCTGCTAACTGCGGGAATTCCCGAGAATTCTTCGGTAAGCGCGCGACTTGTGTTTTGACCTGAATATATAACACAATTGATATAAAGTTCATAATCAGTAAGATTTCGTTACTAAAATTCGCTTCCATACCATTCCGCGGCAATGTAAATCGAGCCTATAAATGGATAAACACGCACACTTTATAGGTAAGCGTATGTAGGATTGGGCCCAAAATCTCTACAACATACAGATATTTAATCACCATAATTTAAGAGTTAGGGACTGGAGCTAGTTGAGCTAGTAACCAAGGCTCCTGCCTGCCTGCTCTTGAAAATGCCACGACGTTAAAGCCTGAAGATTTGCTTAAGTTAAAAAACCCTGATCAAACATGAATTTTGTGCCCTGTGGGGCTGTCCGATACTATCTGATCACGATTGTTTAAGAGTTAGGGACTTGAAGCCGGCGCTGACCAAGGCTCTGAATCCAGTTCATCCAATGAAATCCAAACACAGCCCTTGATAGCTGATGGCACAAGCCGCCGGACGTGCCAACAGCGTTTGCAGAAACCATTAGTTCGTTCCTGTGATTATATGTCATCAAGATTCCTCCTCTCGAAATAGAAATAAGTTGCCAAGTGTCCGGTAATTTTGATTGATTGAACGAAACCCGTTTTTAGAACGTAATACAAGTATACGTGGCAAGCTAACTCTGGAGAGTGAGGCGAGGCACATTACCTGTGCGAAAAGGTAGTGCAATGTTAACTGGGGACCACCGTGTTTGATGGGAATTGACACATCGATCCTCATCACTGCCACACTAATAAACTAAGAATTTCAAGATTTTGTCAGAAGATCAGAGACACATTTAGGAGCAACTGATTTAATATTGTTTGGGTAGCAGTAGCGAAGGGTCAATTTTTGTAATAGGTAAGTCGTAGTACATATCTTTAATGTGATTATATTATTTGTCTATAGAATACTGACTGTGCCATTTTTCAAAGGGTAGCCAGTAGGAATCGAGTTGTATGGAACCTTCGCCACTGTTGGGTAGCTAGAACACGCCGCGAAGTTTAACAAGAGTCAAATTGAAGAAGAACTGTCACTTAAAAGCAGAGGTGGTGCCTGATCTGCTTTACCCAAATCTGCATTTTGGGCTAGGGTATTAACTTTCTGTTTGAGTTCAGCTCTTTAACAATTCTCAAGTACCGTGTAAATATTCCAATTGACTTAGAGTGCATTCCTTTCCGCAGATCAATTTATACTACTGATAAAATGGTAATTAGATTTGTTAAGGGAGAGGGAGCCAATAGCTTTTGAATTGCAAGTCCCTAGGGCATGTCTATTATTTATTCACTACGATAAGTATCTTAAATCCAACATTACTCCGACATGTGGCTTGGAATTATTTTGATGCACCTGGTGCCAATGTCATTTACAGCTCCAATTACTGAGTGAAAGGACCGTGAAAATAATAATGTGTAATGTCTTGCCTCGTAGTGACTACCAGGCTGCTTAAGAACAGGGCATTATATCGTTTTCCGTTTAGTATGTGTTGGTTAAACACTCCTTGGTCATTTGAGGAAGGACGAAGTTTAAAGCCTCTTTTCATTGTCGTTTTTGAGGCAGTTACTTAGTTTGTAGTGTTTTAGTTTTTCTACTCGCCAGTGCTTTAAAATTGGTTCGATAACCATTTATACATAGTGTGTAGTTGTTTGTTTTCCCTAATAAATTAAATAACATAGTACCTACATCCCGTGACCATAAAAGGTAAAGCTGCGAATCTGCGATAGACTGAATGCGAGAAGCGAAGGACAGGGTGTTGGGGCGCACCTTGGGAGAGATCTATGCCCTGTAGTTGATTGCATTAAGGTTAATTGATTGATAAATTAATCATACGTTTCTGGACAGTTTTCCCCTATCATAGTTATTGTGTTTATTTGACGACCGTAAAAGAGTACGGCCATAAAGTTTGGGAGTAAATCAATCGAAACACTCAATGAAAACGTGGCCCCACGGTCACGGCCTTGGTTAAGCCACATCTAGTTAGGCTACTGACTAATATCATTAGGCTACAATAACCTGGTTCTCCTTATACTTAAGAAGATTGTATTATGGTTATTAAACCTCATTGTTAGTGCAGGCACACCCAATCATGTCTGTATGACGTCATTATTTTCGCATTCAGCACATATGATTATAAATTATGATTATCCTCCAGGATTTAAACGTGTTTTCTTCTCACAGAAATAAAAATAACATCAGCTGTTTTTCAACATTCACATAAGAAACCGGTCTTAGTCCATTGTAGGTGATTAAGTTATTGGCAAGTTGAATGGATGGCAAACGCATCCATTTAAATTAATTTGAGTAATTCAAACGATTTATTTCATTCATGGATCATTAATAACTTGCGTTCTTAATGCGAACTAGGACCCAAGATATTCAAGGGGATGCTACGACTACGAATACAACAATATGTATGAGTCATGCCTCGAAATCCTGCTTACCTTGAAGGCAAAGATCAGACAGTGGCTCTTCGTTTTCTTTCTCATCAAGATCGAGGTTCTATGCATTGCCTTTGCTATTGACAGTTACATTCATAACTCAGTACTTTTCCGCCAACAGATTCCAAATGAGTAAATCGATTAAAACAATCGGTTACAGGATCCTAATTGCTTCCCCAAAAGCTAGAACTCAGAATAGATTCAGAGAACCTGTCTGATATCTTTATGTTATTATTGTCTTCTTCAACCAGTTTTATATTAAGTGGATCACAGACAACATGCTTTTCATAGTGCTATCGCCGGAACAATCCGTATTCCACTGAACTCGCAAAAGGCCACGCGGTAAAAGCCTGAAGGTTTTGCCGAACTTAAAAAGACCCTGCTAAATCATCAAACATTTCTTTCGGGACCTGTGACTCTGTCTTAAACTATCTGATCTACTCGCAAAGTCGTTACTCGTTCGCAGGTACCTACCTCAATAGTTAGCAGTACGGATTAAAATGGATCGCCAAGTCAGTTTTGGTACTTAAAAACACTCAAAAAAACCATCGAGGCATAAAGCATTGATACTTCAAATGATTTTCTAGGTAGGACTTTTTTTCGATTGAGGGGGAATAATTGCCTCCCCTAGGCAAAAAGGAGCCTTCGAAATTAAAGCTGTTCTATTGTTTTTCCTTGTATAAACATACGGAAAACACTTGCCTACATTAGAGTTACGTCCCGGCCCGGATAAGGAAAGTAAACACAAGCGCTATCATCAACGCATATGTTTACTATCTTCCTACGGGCGGATAATCTCAAGTGCGTTCATAAACGAAAAACGTGTTTCACAAAATTTTAACAAGCATCTTTTCAGATAAAATCAAAAAATGACAGAACTCTGCGAGTTTAAAAATCGAACAAATAAAATGGCTGAGTTAACGTTGCATAATCATCGCACCTAATCACGGACGACATTGAACCGTATTACGTAGTTATGCATTGAGTTAACGTTTATGAGCTGGCAAAAACGCGATAAATTCACAAAATAGCTGGGTGAATCTTCTCACAGTGTCTATGAATGCTGAAATGAAACACAAAATAACGAATTTCTTTCAAATTGGAATCCGTTAAATATTCGAAGATCGAATTCGAAGGAAAAACGTTATGACCAACGGTGAACGCTGAGCGAATAATATACCAAAATATACAACTCCTGTCATCATTTACTTCAATTTACCCGCATTAATGTCAACAATGAGGTTGATAACAACAAATAAGCGAGGTAGAAGTGAAAATATGTGAGCAAGAAAGTGTATTTGTGGTTAGAACACATTCGTATGACGACATTATCGATCGTCCACATACCTTGACTGGTCATTTTTCTCCATTTATCCGTTTTGGCTTATGATTATTACGAAAATAAAATTACAGATATAAATTATAGCAAATATATAAACTATAACAGCGAATAAATTACTCTAGATTGCACATTAATGAAGTAAAATAAATAAAAACTTTTCAAGTCATATAACCACAAATCGTTAGTATTCGTTACAATCAAAATGGAACGTTGCCTATCTCATTCAAACAAAGGACAATCAGTATATGTGCGACAGAGAACGAAGAAGTACCGTAAATAGAACTTTATCAACACGACAGAGCCATTCAGCGCCATCTTTGTAGGAAATGAGAACGCATAGATCATTGTCTATGGTTATAATGATACCATTCTAAAAATATAAAATCGACTAAAATGGGTTCACTCAAGGGCAAAAGTCAAGTGAGAGTTGAACTTGTTTGAAGGGGTTCCATGCATAGAAAACTGCTACTCTCTAGGGTTCCACAATACAATCTAAAAAAGCTCTTTTAGCCTGTTACAGATATTAAATCATGCAATATCGTAGTTTTAATTTATGCAAATAAACGAATATTTTAAAAATCGTGAACTCATTTCGCGTTTTATAATACACTTTAAAGTTAAACCTCTACGTATAATTGTTGACAAAAAGGGTTTTAATAACACAGGGTTTTTTTATGATTCTGATTTACCAACAAGTAAATTTTAATTTATTGAACATTTGCTCTTGTTAAAATTACTATAACGTTCATAGGGAAATAAGCCATAAAGACGGCTTAGCTCGGCTTATCCCTTTGCCAAAGTACATTGGCCATTTGACTATACACGTTATATAAAACTAGTTTATTCGCCTTTGTGTCATTTTGTGGCGCAAACAGGTGCTCTCTAAAATGATTAATTATACAATTTCCTGTATTAAAAAAACGATCTGCCACTTCAAATCTGCAAAACCCTGCTGTTCCGTATCACATGTAAGTACTAATTTTTTTATGCACTAACATGTTATTAATAAAGCACAATATCGAAATAACCTTTTCGCCGAACGATAGAAAAATATCGTGGTACATATAAAGACTCCAGTATATCAAGCTACTACAATCTGTCAAATTTATTTAATATATTTTCAACTTTATCGCTAAAACATTAGGTTAAAGGTTGATTGGAAAAATTTGACAGTTTCGGGTAGCTTGATGTGCTGGCGTATTTACATGTAAATAAAGTAAGTAATAATTTTATTCATTCATTCATGGATGACGATTGAAATACCACTCATTGGTTGTGCCACATTACTAGCACTTTTTGTTTGTTGTACGAAAATTGTATAAAAAAACACGTTGTGTGCCGTGTTTTTTTTTTAAACTCCATAAGTCTAGAGTTAAAATACTGAAATACAAAATTCACCCTGTATACATGCTAATTTGCAATTTGTGTGTGTTTCTGTAATGTGTCGCTGTTTTTTTTTCGTCTACATTTGTAGCCACACGATGCATGTGTGTGATTGTCAAATCACGTACGTGTTTACCTCACCTCCTGCGAAAAGTGTCAAAAAAAAATTTGTTCAGTTATTCGCTTCGCTTCTTGCTTTTTCCATAGCTTACTCTTCTAGGGTAACGTTAAATTGATGTGATTTTGAAGTGACATGTGTTAGTCGACTTATTTAAAATTCGAATCTGATTACCTTTTACTAAAAATATTTTGATTACGGCCACCCTAAAATTCTTTTTGTCTATAGTTTATCTCAAATTCTCTGCTGCTGTCAAAACAAACTAAATGCGGCGCTGGAAGCCCGCGAATTTTTATATTACAGAAATATCGATAAATGATTTAACTAACACAGTGAAAAACCAGCCATAAACATGAAATTTCGCGCTGTAATGATAGACGCTGGACCGATGCGAGAATTTTCAAGTAGATAACCTTGAAACATAATGTAAACAAACATTCCATTTCTGTTTTTTTTACTAACAAAAATGTTTATTTGCAGATGTAGTGACAATAATATCGAAGTTATCCAAAGAATGTGTGTTAAGACTGACTGACGACCAAATGTATTTTATTGTGAGTGAAGAGAATAGCGGGCCTAGCCCGCCGATTTTGTGGTGCGAGATACCTCAGGCAATGTTTTGTTCGGAATATCAAATGATTGGGTTAGATGAGGAGCATAAAGACATTTATATGGCTTTAAGTTCAGGTTAGTGTGTATACTACACTATTTATAAGTTTCATTATTATTTTTGCATTCTATCTTTCAAAATACTCGTAGATCAAAGACAGCACTTCCAATGATTGAAAATCCCATTTATCTAACAACTAAGTGCCTCTTGCACTGCTTATAGCTAAACTGATTCACCACTAAACTTATTTGAAACATCGCAATCGCAGAACATTGAAATCAGAAACACAACAATGTTTTAAGTTTAGTTATTGTTATATGTGTTTAGCAATTTGGTGAAACTGGACCTAAATCTATGTTTATGTTCTCTAGGTAACTTAGCAAGATCCCTAGTCACTTTAAAGTCAGCAAAATCATTAAAGATGAAGTTAACAAAGAAACAGTGTCCATGTCTTACTTTAGAAATTGAAACGGTAAGTGTCAATCTTAATAATGCTTCCGCTAAGATATTTGTTCGATAACAGAAATTGTGTCTGTCTTTTTCTGTAATAAACAAAAACGATATTATATGCAACTTAAAATGGTCGAAATATGTATTATAAATAATTTTACTTTAAACACTTCCACAATCCCCTTACTATTCAATCTATCCATCAGCACAATGCTTTGAGTGCGTACCATCGAGTCCTACCGTAAAACGTCATTTTTCACCCCAAATAAAAAGTCATTTCCCAGCAATAATTTTAGAGTAAAATTACTTAGTTTGATGTACAGAATGCTTGGTTGAAGGCTACGTGAATGTTCTGTTTACACCCTGTATATCAGACCTGACAGGTAAACATGAGCGTATATATAAGATTTTAAACTATCATGGTCACTAACATTATTATTTAGACTGGAAACGGGATATTTACCATGTTTACTGTTTCTTTTGAGTTCCCGATTTTCGATATTTTGTTTATCCGTGATCATGGTGCTTGCAATGGCGCCGAAATATCGAGAACTCAAAAGAAACAGTACACATGGTAAATATCCCGTTTCCAGTCTAAATAATAATGAGCGTATATGTTGCAAAACTGTGCAGGTTTGTCCTCTATGCAGCTCAAGCTTACCTGACGGGTGTACCTGTACAGGCAAAACTGTCAGATACACCCTAGCGTGTACCTTAAGGATATTTGAAAATGTATCCCCAAAAGGGGAAAGCTGTAATAATATAAAAGTTGTCATGGAAATTCACCCTTTTTACGTATGAGTAATCCCATTGGATATAAATAATATTGTTAAATCCAAATTGTAATCACTTTTTATTCAACCTTCAAGAAGTCATATTAGATAAATAATAATAGATACTCTGCAATATTAGTTTTAAGTTACCTTGCTGCGCCCTAACAGTCATGTATTCACAAGTTTAAGCTTAGCGTGTAAAATTGGTTGTGTACATTGTGCATTAAAATAAATAAATATTAAGAGGGTGAATTGTGAAAGCTGGTAAATTCACAAATAGCATTAACTGTTTTGTTAAATAAATCCATGTAATGAAATTATGGAATGTCCCTTGTGTTGCACCAAAATATTGATTGTGAATTGCAATAATCCAACTGGTGTTGAAACAGTTTTAAGCACAGAAAAAGCATTTGAAAAATTCCTAAGAGGTTTTTTGCACCTAAAACTTGATATCAAGTGCCACAATATTGGTAGGTGTAATTACACAAAATTTTATTTAGAAATTTTGATTTATTTACCAAACCAATAATTTTTTAAGCCATTTGCAGTGTTGCAACTTTCAGAATGCATCCTCTAAAGATACTCCAAGATTTCTAAATAAAATACAAAGCACCCTTATCAACTATACTGTCAATAAAACATTAACTAGCAACTCTCTCACATTTCAGCCATGTGTTTTATCACAACAGACAAGACAAGTGACGCATGATATACCAGTAACCGTGATCCCAAGAAAACTGTGGTCAGACTACCAGGAACCGAGGATACCTTACCCTGATGTAAGTTATTTCAAAAGCCTTGTTTTTATCAGTCCAGAAAATAGCCCCAAACTATATTGTGATAGAGATAACCACTGTCATTGCCAAATATTGGAATATTTGTTAATTACTAACTAAGCCGTGAGATGGATGGATATATCCAGCAGTGGGCGAAGTCGGGCTGTGGATGATGATGATAAATTAAAGAGGTCCAATATTCAGGTCAACATTTCAGTTTAATCTAAGGTGGGAGCGCCAGGGTAATCGGCCGCGAATCATATTTTGTTCAACATACAACCTGCAACTGACCTGCAAATTGAAAAAAACTTAAGAAAATTTGGATTTCATGGGCTACCCTGGCGCTTTCACTTAAAGTGTTTGAAAAGAATTTGAAGTAGATAATGTTAGATTTTTATGCCAATAATGCCTATCATTTATTTAAGTTGAATTTAAATACCTAACAATCCTACCATTATGTTATAACCATTGCTTCCAAATGTTAAATTCAATAGATTTGATTAGTATTCAAGCATCCATGTTCAAATCAAATCAAAATTATTTATTTTCTGTAAATGTGTTACAAAAGATGGTAAAAATAACATGAAGTGCAATGACACATTTCGCCATAAAAATAGCATGCAAATATTATTAAACACAAACATTAAATTAGGTATGTAACTAAATTACTAAAAACGAATAATGTTAATATATTAAAGTATTTTTAACATACAACAAATATTTAGCGTACTAAAATTGTTTAAATATACTAACACAACATCATATAATGTAGTTAATTCTTTACAATGCAATTCAGTAGTGATATGAGTGACAATAATTTTTTTGAGAAATTCCGCTATGAATAAAAGCTATGTGAAATAAGCCATTTTTTCAGAACTTAATAAGAAAGATGTGTGAAGTGTGAAACAGTCTCCATCCATTTAGCTAACTGAACTGAGGGGTTCAGTCAACTAAACATACGGAGAGATTTCTTACAAAAAAGTATGTACCTATATGTTACAGATATCAATAGAACTGCCATCTCTAAAACAGCTCCGCACAACCATAGACAGAATGAGGAATATGGCTTCAGAGGTTGTAATCAGAGCGTCTGCTGAGGGGAGGCTGACATTACAGATCAAAACTGATATGGCTAAAGTGTCGACGAGGTTTAAAGGACTGAGAGTGGAGGCTTTTGGAGGTAAATATGAGTTACAGTAGTGAAGGGTCAATTTTTGTAAGAGGTAAGACGGAGTACATATCTTAACTGTACAGAATATTATTGGTTATAGAATACAGACTGTGCCATTTTTCAAAGGGAAGTCGGTAGGAATCGGGTTCTATAGAAGCTTCGCCACTGATGAGTTATAAGAGTTTTCAATTCATGTATTTTATTTTGAGTGTTTTCCTGAACATGGCTTTTGGAGTGTTTCTAACTTTTCTGAGAATGGTCATCTATCTTGTTCTATACATTGGGGAGAGTTGCTTAACTTTTGCTAGATAGGTCATCCATCTTCTTCTATTGTTTGGGGAGTGTTGCTTAACTTCTCCTAGACAAGTCACCCATCTTGTTCTATACTCTGGGGAGGGTTGCTTAACTTTTCTTGAACTGTAAACACTGGGTACTAGAAAGGAACAAAAATTGCTTTTGTTTCTAACATAAGCTCATGTTATTTATCCATGGGGGCAAAACTCCATCTGCTATGCTCCTGACATATTCCTTTTCTTTCGTCCACGCTTATACGGGGTGGAAGGGACACCGAGGCCAAAACGGTTACCACGTATTCAGTACATCATTCTGAGCCCTCCACATATAAATTTTTCATCGGTTATTAAAAAAAAACAGCTGTTTCCTACAAAAAGCGCAACACATACACGGTCAAAATGTACGGAACAGTGTTCGCGTCGGTATTCCACCCCATATACAACATTAGTTTTAGTATATGCGAAACCTGAAACACGTGTCTAGTATTTTTATGTAAAGAATCTATGTACAAAATTTCAAAACTGTATCATGAAAAATCACAAAGTTATAAGCTTGTTCTGTTACCTGGTAGTCCGCACAAAAGCGTGGTCACCCCGCAGCGCGCCTCCAGCGTCGTCTTGAGCTCATTGATAATAATTATTTGGCAGTAGGTACCTAAATTATTGCGATAGGTACTCAAAGTCGCTCGGTATCCAACTTTAACTTTTTTAAACATTTTTGGGAAAAAATATAACATGTTTTAAAAATTATTGGAATCGAATCAGTTACTTATTCTGAACAAACTATATTCAGGTTTCGCATATACTAAAAATAATGTTGTATCTGTTTTTATAAAAAAAAAATATTTTTCCAGGCCCTATAGAACATTCCGACTCCGAAACCGAAGAAACGCAAGCAAACGAAGACATCTCCCGCGTTTGCTACTGCAGGGTGGACGCCAAGAAACTATCAATGTTCCTGAGTGCTGACCAGATATCAGCCAACAGGACTGTCTGCAGTATAGTGCACAAGAAACTAGTGATATTGTGCTTACAGACTGACGAGAATGTCAAACTACAGTGTTTTATTAGTGGTATTGTTTATTGAATTAAATTGTTGAATAATTTTAACTGTTCTTGTTTTTTTGTGGAGCTCCTGGCTAAATAATAACGGCCGCACAGATTGGTCTTCAAGGTTAAGCAGCGTTTGCCCCAGGTCAGTCCGCGGATGGGTGATCATCTATTACTTACTGAGTTTCCTCCTTGCCTCGGAAAGCTCGTTAAGCCGTTGGTCCTAGCTGTCATTTTTAGATCTTATAAAGACAGTCGTCGTCGAGGCCTTTGCCCAGCAGTGGGACACAACATAGGCTATCAAAAAGAAAGATAGCCGTTGCAGGTAGTGGCCTGCAAGTCTGACAACTGCGTTGTGGAGGTCAGACAGGCAGCCGCGCCATGTAAAATACTGGTATTATTCAGCTGCATCCGGTTAGACTGGAAGCCGACGATTTTTTTGTTCTAGACCATGCCTGGAAACCTAGTTACGGAGATATTGGGGGTCAAACTTCAAACATTTTCACTTTTTTTTTTGACTGTCGTTAATTAGTCAGTGGCCCGAAAGCTTGACAGCCAGTCTTACCAAGGGGTATCGTATTACCCAGTTCTAACTGGGTTGTGGAGGCCAGATAGGCAGTCACTCCATGTAAAATACTGGTATTCAACTGCATCCGGTTGGACTGAAAGCCGACCCCAACATAGTTGGGAAAAGGCTAGGCAGATACAAGAATTAAGTATCTATAACGCTTATAGCATCACCATGCTCTCATGAGCATGAGGTAACTGAAAAGTTGTAGTAGTAATCGGTTATCTTGGTACGGACATGTGATGCGGAGGAATGAGGAAAATGTAGTGAGGAGAATGTTGAGTATGAATGTAGATGGCTATAAGAGTAGAAGAAGACCAAAGAAGCGATGGATGGACTGTGTGAAAGATGATATGGCTAGCAGGCGCGTTGTACCTTAGAAGCCGATTCCTGCCGGCTTCCCTTCGAAAACTAGGCACTCTATGTAGTGTTTACTGTGACCAAATAATTGGCTAAAAAGGAGCCGACTGCTGAGATAACGAGTAATAGAGCAGTATGGAAGTAGACAAGCTGCGTCATACCCTGTTGATGATATAGCTGAGCGCACATTAAACCGCATCGAGCCATAGCTAAAAATCGCGCAGTGCGGCCCGCCTGCTGATTGCGATGGTTCATACGTAATATTCGAATGTGATGTGGGTGGATTTTCTGACAATTAAAACATTATGAACTAATAATCACTTTTATTTCACAGAAATACACTTCTAATACGAATTACGAGTAACAAACAATTTGTCCTGTTTTAAAGATTAACAAAGGTGGTTTATTTAGACGATTATTATGATATTTTTGGCCAAGTCTAAAAAGTCAAAATAGATTGAATTACATATTTTCACAGCTGAATAAGTCTAAGTCATCACAAAACTTGTAGCTATATAAATAGAAAACATTGGAATAATCATTGGATCATGAAAGGAGGGTTTTTATGTTACAATTTTTGGACTAAGTACAATAATTAATCATTCATCATACTTCGACATACAAAATATAACGATAGTGCAAATAGTATTCTTTTACTTTTTACTATACAAATTAAGGGACTGATTCTGTTAATGCACTAACTAGACAAAAATATTGCTATCTTTTCTAGCAGTTGAAATTAGAAAAAGACAAAAGAATTGAAGAAATGTCAATAGCTCTATGGGATATTTGGATTTTACATATTTAGCGCGCAGTCAAGCTCAACAGAAAATAAACAACAAAATCCATTGATTTGTGAAATATGACTGATCACTTGGCAGTTTTATATTACCAGCCCCCATAGCATGACCACCGTAGACAAGGATTTATTTGACGGAAGAATCTACAAAATAACAGATAGTGCAAAGAAATCCGTCATTGTGTCGAAACAATTCTTCCGTCAAAGAAATCCTTGTCTACGGTGGTCATGCTACGGGGGCAGTTAATAAACAGATACAAAAAGACAGCAACACACTAACCTAGAAAGTATTTAACAAAATCAACGTCAAATGCAATTAGTTCTAACAAAATAAGCCAACCAACAACCTCTTATTCACCCAACATTCTTAACCATTTGACCACCAGAGCATACGCACGCGCGTGCCCGCCACGCCAAGCCACAATTTCACTTACCATTGGTTACATATTTGTGTCGTTTGGCGTACAGGGCAAGCGCTTGCTTGTCACGTATGACTATGGCGATCACAAGTTAATATTGCTTAGAACATATTTAAAATGAATCAGCGGAAACGATGTAGGTTTTTAAACTGACATGATCATCAACAATACCATTAACACTGAAAACGGGATATTTACCATGTTTACTATTTGTAAAGACTGGAATCCAGTGGTTCAACTGTAGAAACAGAAAAAAGTTCGCGAGCGGACACAGTTTCGTGTGTCGGGAACAGAATGTTGTGAGTGTTAGTAAGTGTTGTAGTGTAAGTTGTGAGTGACAGTGCGGTTCCGAGAGCAAAAAACTATCAAGAAGGATAGTAGACCGATTTTCTGCTCATAAAAATCCGCCCGCAATCACTTCAGTTCAGCGCCGCAATATCGGGAACTCATAACAAATAGTTTTTTTTTTATATCAGCCTGCTCTATCCACTGCTGGGCAAAGGCCTCCCCCATGGCTTTCCAATCCTGCTTACAATTTAAACCAATATAATCTCCGACCAATTCGTTAAGAATGAGTCCAGATCGTTACGCCAGCGTTTCTTGGGCCTGCCTCGGTTACGACGGCCGTCTTCAGGTACCCACTGTGTGACTATCTTCGCCCATCTGTCCGGGTTCATCCTAGAAACGTGACCCGCCCAGTCCCATTTCAGCTTTGCAGACTTATCGCCAACATCGGCGATGCCTGTCTTAGGCCGTATTAAGGTGTAGCGCATTCAATCGGAGTCTAATATTTAGAATTTTAGAACAAATAGTAAACATAGTAAATATTCCGTTTCAGTGTTAATGATAATGTCAGCGGTAACGGTCTAAAACCAATACAATTCAAAATGTGAGAAATTATGACATGGGTTGGTACATTTTGACAGAACTAACCTCAAATAGTCTAGCAATGTTCTTACTATGTTCTAATACTGCAAAAATCAATTATAAGTTAGTTGGTATGATCTTTCGTTATCCCTTCGTAGAGTGTCGTGTGTCGCCTTTAGATTGTCCAGTTTTGTAGATATCTGGGCTATGGAGTTGTCGATCCATTGCATTGATGACATGTGGGCGTTTAGGATGCGGCCGATTTGGACGATCTGGGAACATAAAAGGGTTTTAACATAACATCACGCCTGTAATCCCCGATAGGTTAGGTAGAGCCGTACCTAATAGTACAACCACGTTTCGTCAGTTATGTTGATGTCCTAGTAGCTGTTGCCCGCGACCTTAGTACGCATGAAAGTATTACAAAATTCGCTATTTGCATCGGATTTTGTTAACAATTTCATGAGTTTTCATTTTTTAAATAAAAAAGCGAATTACTGCTTATAACATCAGCTATCTGCCAGTAAAAGTCCCGTCAAAATCGGGCCAGCCGTTTCGGAGATTAGCCGGAACAAAGGGACAGACAAATATTAAAAAAAATGTGTTTTTGTTAAAAGTACTTTCATAATCATTCAGTCAAAAGCTGTTATTTTGATAATACAAACAGACACTTGAATTTTATTTATTGTATAGATGTAAAAGAGGGCGCGGCTTAATAGCCACGCCCTTTGGCGCTCGTGCGCTCTATGGAGTCTGAATTTAAGCCCGGTTAATGGATGACTAACGGAAAAATCCAATAACACTGCCCTACCTTGGAATCGAATCCTCATGCACTGCAGTAGCGCTTGCAATCACTACAACCAGTGATAAAAATGATCTGATCTGATCTAAATTCGGCTTCGGTCGGACACTAGTAATTTCCGTTCAACTCAGACCTCTTCCATAAATACTTACAGGATCATTACTGTCTTGACTCCTATTGGTCTCGTTCAGGTGTTCTATAACTTCTTTCAGGTCTTCCGACATCTGTCGCAACTGTGTGTCCAAGTTCTCTGCTAGGGAATACCTGGAAATGAGAAGTAATGACATGTTATTGTGTGAAAAGTATAACAATAATTGACGATGTTGGAACCAGTGTGATCTAAGTGTCATTTTTACCAATACTGAGGTTATGACACAATGGCATAGAAAAGTCATAATTCTTCCATGCCACACTTAACTAAGTGCTCTTCAGTGCTTTCTACCTTGAGGGATCACAACATGTCACTATAGAATTGGTGCGGACTAAAGTGAAGACCATGTCACACTGATCTAAGTACTGAGGTGCATCTACATACTGTTGTGCCCTAGATCACTCTGGTTCCAACGTCGTCAATTATGAAGACATAAACGACTGCTGTTGTGGACACGAATAAACTGTCATTGGACTTGTTGTTATTAAAAACAAAGAGACTGTACGAGCTACGCTGTACATTGACCTTTGTGTAGTTTGTATGTCATACTCATTTATGCATCTTAGTATTGTTTAGTTGTGCATTTCCCAAACTTAGCATGTAATTATATGTAAGGTCCCCTCTACATATTTATAATCTTTGTTATTATAGACACCTTATATACCATACTAGCTGACCCGCGCAACTTCATTTGCGTTTGGATTTTCCCCGTTTTTGCAATCTTTTTCATAAATGCTCCGCTCCTATTGGTCGTAGCGTGATGTTAGCCTATAGCCTTCCTCGATAAATGGGCTATCAAACACTAAAAGATTTTTTCAATTCGGACCAGCAGTTCCTGAGATTAGCGCGTTCAAGCAAACAAACAAACAAACTCTTCAGCTTTATAATATTAGTATAGATTTTTATTGTAATAAAGTCAGTATTTTCTCAGCAGTCATTAGTTGCATTCCCTGTCGCTGCCTACCGTAAATGGTGACTCTGCGCAAATAATGGAATTGGATTGTATTCAGTAGCAATAAATTCATCAAGGGAATCACCAGTCTACTTGTAACATAACATAATATAAAGTGTACATAACAAGTTCATAACATCTTCACTGTTGGCCATCATACCCCAAAAGAGACATAGATTATTCCCGCAGTATAATCTAAGATGGAGTGGGCTTCCAGTTGAGCCCAATTTAGCTGAATACCAGTATTTTACATGAAGCGATTGCCTATCTGACCCCCCACAACCCAGTTAGTACTGGGTAACACCGACTACTGTAACAACTGACAAAGACCTACAAATGACAGCCAGGACCAACAGCTTATCTTGCTTTCAGAGATCTCGGTATGTAGTCAATGGTCACCCCTCCACGGATCAGCCTTGGCAAGCGCTGTTTAACCTTGGAGATTGTTCTATTACTCACATATGCTCCCTCTCAGGATCCCTCAGCCTATCGACAGTCTCCTCAGACAGCTGTTTCTCCATGGGCGCCAGTAAATCTTCCAGCTCCTTCTGCTGAGCTAGTACGAAGTCTAACTCGTGTTCCAGGCTCTGTTGCTCGTTCTTCACTGATTGAACGGCGTCGTTTAGTTCTACGATCTATGGGAAGCAGATTCTTAAATTAAGCTTTTTAGTTGTAATATTTCTAGAGTTTTGTGAAGGATGATATGGCTAGAAAGGAGGTGACTGCTGAGATAACGAGTAATAGAGAAGTATGGAATAAAACTTGCTGCACCAATCCCAAATACCAGGTGACAGGTGACCACTGAAAACCAGCGTTGTGTTGTGGGCCCCCCATAGCACAGCATCATGCTGAGTGGTAACCTGCTTGTCGCAGTCACGACGTGCAAGCTGTTAATTTTTTTCTTTTTTATTTCGTCCTGTTGTATTTATTTGTTTTGTGGATGGGTATATGAGTAGAGGAAGACCAAAGAAACGATGGATGGACTGTATAAAGAATGATATGGCAAGAAAGGAGGTGTCTGATGAGATGACGAGTAATAGAGAAGTATGGAAGAAGAAGACATGCTGCGCCGACCCCAAATGAATTGGGATAAGGGCAAGAGAATGATGATGATGTATTTATTTGTTTTATTTGTTATTTTTTTTTTGTAATTTTGTGTGATGCACGTCATGTACCTGCGGCAAATAAATATATTTTCATTCTTTCTTTCAAATAAATTGCGATTCCCGCCTTGGGAATGCTGTAATATTTTTTTTCATTTTAACGAGTCATTCATTACTTTACTACTTCGCTTACAACAGTTACATAGTGAACTAGTGTTGAAGTTTGACTGAATTACGATTTATGTTTTGGCAAAGCTCTAAATTAAAAAATATTCTGTCCAATGACGATTTAGAGGCGTTTATGAGAGATTGGCCGGAGCCACCCATTTGTCAAGGTTCTCGTGCAGTACTATTGTTATATTGTAAGAAGCATATGCCTTTTCAATGCCTAGATGGTCCAGTGACTGCCAGGCTTGGGGTCCATGCCTAGGTCGGGCAGTGCTATTGGGTTTTCCATCAGGAATTTCTCAGTAGCAGCCACGGAGTCTGGATTTGAGTCCGGTAGTTGGCAATAGGCTCGCCCCCTATTACTTCGGACTTAAACATAACTGGCGAAATGTGGGTGTTCATATTAGGTACACCTCTGTCTAACCCTTCGGGGATTACAGGCGAGATGATATATTACATACTCAAAAATAACTAAAATGTGGGTAACATAGTTAGAGCCTTAGCAAAATGTGAGCTACTACACTACGACCAATCAAGCTATACAAAACCAATTTATGTGGATCTCTCATTGTATAGGAAATCTATACAAAGCGAGGCCAAGTGAGCAACGGTGGTCCAGTGGTGGCGGCCCCGACTTACGAACAGTAAGTCGTGGGTTCGAACCCAGGCAGGTGCATTACTTTGTGTAATTTATTTCATCACCACTGCTCTCAAAACGGTGAAGGAAAACATCGTGAGGAAACCGGCATGTCCTAGAACCAAAAATTCGAAGACATGTGACATCTACCAACCCGCACTGGGCCCGCGTGGTGGATTATGCCCATTCGCTCTCATAGAGAGGAGGCCTGTGTCCCAGCAGTGGGAACATTATAGGCTAATGATGATGAGGCCAAGTTATTACAGCTTCATGTGCCGCCGTGGGTACACCTCTGCCCGACCCTTCGATTACAGTCGTGATGTTATGTTACCACATACCTTCTCCCCATTAGCTATGAGCAGTCGGTCCCACGCGTTGATCTGCGTCGCTTGGTTGATGAACGTCTTCTCTTGTTCTTCAAGCTCCAGCGTCCATTTGTTGATGTTCTCTTCTAGCTGGGCGAAAGATATCGCTGTTACCGCTTGTGGAGGGGCTGCGGGTGTTGTACTGGAAATTAAAGGAGGAAATATTAACTTAACAGCAGGCCTGTTGTCTGTCTACAGTACGCCCATCATCTGCCTAGCCTTTTCCCCCATCTACCTTGGGATTGGCTTCAGCTGAATCCGGTAAGCTCTGGCAGGCTCGTGGTTTATTAATAGCAGCCGCTCGGGGTCGACCTTCAGGTTAAGCCGCGCTTGCCTAGGTTGGGTGACCGCCTATTACATACCGAGTTTTCTCCGTGCCTCGAAAAGCACGTTAAGCCGTTGGTCCCGGCTGTCATTTGTAGATATTTCAGTCGTTACGGGTAGTCAGTGGCCGGATAGTCTGATAACCAGTCTTACCAAGGGATATCGTACTAGTACTAACTGGGTTGTGGAGGTCAGATAGGCAGTCGCTCCATGTAAAATACTGGTAATCAGCTGTATTCGGATAGACTGGAAGCCAATCCCAACATAGTTGTGACAAGGCCATTCAGATGATGACAGGACTTCAGGTAAGTTCAAACTTAAATATAAGGTCTAACTATTCATACACGAAATATTTTAAGAGTAACTTCTTTAAGTCGTAAAGTCGCCAAAGCAACGAAAAAAAAAAAAATCTGAGTGTTTTTTTTTACGAAATTATTATGATTCTAAAAATTTTTGCATAAAATCTTTACTCCCATATTCTAACAATGACAGTAGGTAAATACGACGTAGTAAACTAGCGTGATGGATGTTCAAAAATAAGGAGCTAGTATTTATTTTGTGGGTCAAGTAATTTTAAATTATTTATTTCTTATAAAAATATACTCAGATAAAAAAAAAATCCCTTGAAACGGCTTCGTTATAGCCGTTAGACGATTCCCTGAAAATATTTCGTGTATGAATAGTTAGACCTTATATATTTACTTGCACTTGTTGAGTACTGAAAACACAAGAACTTTTGCTGTGACTGTGTTTATAGTGTTCTGTATGGTGTCCGGACGTAAAGAATAGCACCATCCCATATCTTCCCGTGGGTGTCGTAAGAGGCGACTAAGGGACTTACCAGAGAATGGGCAGCAGCGTTCTCTGTGTTTTATAACAACCATACTGCGATCGCCAACCCGCCTGCCAAGCGTGGCGATTATGGCAAAACCCCCCTAGACCGGTCAATGTGGCGACACTTAGGGGAGGCCTATGTCCAGCAGTGGACGTCTTTCGGCTGAAATGATGATGATGTGTTTATAGTTACTATAGCAGTGTTCGTTTTGTTACTTACGTAGTGGCAGTAGACAAAGAGGCCATAGCTGTGGTGGCTGTGGTTTTGCCGAGAGCTGTAATACCAGAGGGCGCTGTTGTGGATGCTGAAATATAGAAAACGCATAAAGTTAGTAAAATTATAATGATTTGTACATCTCTGGCTAAGCCTTAGAGAAAAAAAGGCGTCATGATAAATATTATGTCTATGATCCAATTTCAAACAAGCTAAAAAAAAAAAAAAATTGCCAAAATTTTAGCAACTTCCAAAAAAATCATTAAAAAGTGGAAAATAACGAAAATATAGCCGAATTGAGAACCTCCTCCTTTTTAGAAGTCGGTTAAAAAAGAGTTTTGAAAATTAAATGTATATTAAAGAGTAGCAATCTATTTGATGAGTTTTCATGACTAACCAAAATGATTCAGTATTTTTTTGACAATAGGTTAAATAGGCGTGTATAAGCTAAAATAACCTTTATTTGCAAGAAAACAAGCGCTTTAATCGGTTAATAATAATAATATCGAAAAAATTATTAGAAAAATAAATAATTTTATCACAAACAATTTTTAGACAGCGTCATTGTGACAAGATTTTGAATATAATATATTTAATTTAAGAATAGAATCAGAATTCGTTTTAAAAATAACGAACTCTTTTTTTCTAAAACCCATACGAATACTCTAAATGAAGTTAGACGGCGTTTCCAACAGAGATGTGCGAGGCAAGGCGAAGCGGAGCGAGGCTGTGGACCGGTGCGAGGATCTGTAGCGGGCTCGTTCCAGATGCGAGCGCTAAGCACACCGTCTGGTGACTGCTATTTTTTCGCTCGCGTCCGCCCTTACACACATCCTTGCCTTGTTTTGTAAAACCTCGCTCCGCTGAGCCGTTTTCAACATGCCACCAGTAGCATGTCTTCAATTTGTTCTTCATTCCAGTCTCCGCAACATGTCCTTACAGGTTTGACCAAACTTAAAAGACAGCAATACAATTAAAATAATCACCTGCAGACGAAGCAGCAACCGAAGTAATCGGTTTCGCAAAACCAAGCACACTTTTATTGGCACTGGTCCCAGGCAGGCCGAACCCAGACGGTATGGTGGACGCCGCTGTGGATACCGCGCCGAAGCTCAGGCCGGTTGTCGCGGCCGTGCTGGTGCCGAAACTGAGCCCCGGCGTGGTCTGTGCTGCTGTGGGCAGCGGAGTGGACCAGGCTGTGAGACCTGCTGAGGGAGCTGCTGTCGTTGATGAGGTGCTGACGCCTGGAAAGGAGATTTAAAAAAAAAATTGGAATTAGAAACAGTACATTTCGGACATCTAGTGCAATAACCGAGTGAATAATTGTCTAATTGAGGCCCTCTTAGCTTAAATTTGACAATTTTGCACTCGGTTGCTGGTATCTCTCCTACATTTCTGTGAACGATAGGGTTCACAATAATCAAGTATTAGTAAACCTACATAGACATATTGATTATCAAGCAACCTACAAAACACCTTTTTCAAAAATGTCCAGTATTTTAGTGAAGAAGTAGTATGCTTCTGCCATAAAAATTCAGCCCACAATTTCTTAGTTATTGTGATGGGTTACAACATCAAATATTATAAAATATGGTATGCAATTAAAACTGTGAATGAACTAAAACTTATGCTTTTATAATTATCAGTATTTTACAATAATCAGCAGTTCCGCAATTATTTTGTAAAATGGAAGAAATTTGATTTGGATTAGTTATTCTCATAAACTTATTGGATCACTAATGGCTTGGTTCTGCCAGGTCAAACTAATCGTCATTCTAATTCATATTTGGAATATAATTGATAGATGTGGTGCTGGGGACATCCGCAGCAGCAATTAAATAAGAACCACCAAAATACTTACCCTGAGCAGTAGAAACCGGAGCAAAACTGATGGCAGTGGAAGTCTTAGGAAACTGTCCTGCTGTTGGCAATGGTTGCCCCAACATCAAAGGCTTCTGATTGGCTGTTGACGTTCCTATCACCCCAGCCGTACTTGTAGGGGCTTGTGTGGGCAGAGATGTTCCAAAACTAAGACCTAGAATGGAATATTTATTTGGCTAAATAATAGCAGCCACAAAGACTAGGAAAATGAATCATCAAATCGTCTAGCGCCATCTCTTTCCCACACAGGAATTACTCCTGCGTTAAGACGTCATGGCAGACCACCAGGTGGGTACCAAATAAAGGTAGCAAAAATGATAAAAGCAGTTATGCTTTTTGACTACCGTTGGTGTAGTGGTGGCTCTGGGTTTCATTCCCAGGTTGGGCAAACTCTTATTGAGTTTTTCATTCAAGAATTTCTCAGTTGCAGCCAAGAAGTCTGGATTTGTGCCCGGATGATGGAAATAGGCTCGCTCCCTAGTACAAGGGAATCTATACTAATATTATAAAGCTGAAGAGTTTGTTTGTTTGCTTGAACGCGCTAATCTCAGGAACTACTGGTCCGAATTGAAAAATTCTTTTAGTGTTTGATAACCCATTTATCGTAGAAGGCTATAGGCTACATAACATCACGCTACGACTAATAGGAACGGAGCATTTATGAAAAATATTGCAAAAACGGGGAAAATCCAAACGCAGACGAAGTTGCGCGGGTCAGCTAGTATATTATAACTGGCGAATTGTGGGTGTACTACTAAGTACACTTGTGTCTTACCCTTCGGGGATTACAGGCATGATGTTATGGTTTTTTTTCAATTTTAGGGGTTACACGGATATGCATTGTATACCCTAGGGATACCCCTAGGGTATACAATACCTATCAGCAGCGCCGAAAAATCGGGAACTCGAAACTAATTGTAAAAACATGGTAAATATCCCGTTATCAGTGTTAATGATTATACAATACCTGGTTGCGAAGTAGTGGGGGTTCCAAAACTAATCCCGGCCTGGGTAGTAGCTGTTGATGTTGGAGCGAAACTGAGCCCCGTTGGTTGCTGGGGTTGACTTGTTTGTGGTTGTTGGAGGGTCGAGCCGAAGTTTAGTGGTTGGGTTTGTTGTTCTGAAAATTAGGTGAAAAAAATGTTGATTACTTGATTTTCTCAAGGAGTTATCAGTCAATGCCCTCGAATCTTAGTTGTATCTAGTTGCTGTAATAAATTGGCTTTTGATTTTAAAGAAGAAATTGAATACTTAAAAATTGTACAAGTTTTTCCAGAAATATAATAAAAGAAAGGAAAAGTATTGATTCGTCTCGCACAAGACAAAACAAAGAAACCGGTCAAGTGCGAGTCGAACTCGCACATGAATGATTCCGTACTATCATAGAAAGGGAGGCCCTTTTTTTTTTGTTGTTATAGCGGCAACAGAAACATAGATTCTGAAAATTTCAACTGTCCACCTATTACGGATCACGAGATACAGCCCGCCGACAGAAAGACAGACGGACGGACAGTGGAGGCTTAGTAATAGGTTCCTGTGGGATACCCTTTGGGTACGGAATCCTAAAATATGGCAAAAAACACACATGAATGAAATGACGTCAATTTTATGTACGTCTAGCTGATTTTGTCTAGTAGCTATTTCTATGAAAAGTAAAACCATCAAAATATAAGTTTTACGCTTGAACTTCGGGATATTTCCAAAATTATAAAAAAAACAAGTTGAAACTTACGTCCACCCCCAAACGAGGTATTAAACTGTTGGCCAGCTCCCCCGAAGCTCGACGTAGTACCAAACGCCGGCGGCGCCGTGGTGGGCACGGGCTGGGCCGCGCCGAAGCTCAGGCCGGTACTGAGCCCCGCGCTCTGACCCGTGAGGTCCGTGGCTTGCCCGGGTTGAGTCGTGGTGGCACTGCCGATGGCTCCGAAGCTTAGGGTGGCTGGTTTTTGGCCGAATGCTCCAGCAGTTGATGCTGGGGGAAAATGTATTAATTGTATAACACAACATCAAAATGGTGTTCCAACAATAAGTAGCAGGTGCGACCAGCAGTAGCGAAGGGTTAATTTTTATAAGAAGTAAGCCGGAGTACATATCTTTAATGTGATTATATTATTTGTCTATAGAATACCGACTGTGCCATTTTTCAAAGGGAATCCGGTAGGAATCGAGTTGTGTGAAACCTTCGCCACTGGAGGGTAGCATGTGTGTGTATTTGCCACACAGATATAGATGTATCTAGGTAAAGCAAGAGCACCACTTCGTGTGCCCGGCTTAAGTATTTTATGCTTAACGAGGCTACGTCGCAGCAAGTCAATTTGTTTAAAACAACGTTACATGCCAAGATCTTAATTCTAGACATAATCGTAGTCTATTTTGTATAGTAACTAAATAGTGCTTATGACGTCATTCAAAATATGGCACGCTTGGTTTTCATACGGATCGTAATATTTGCGTTATACATGTATATCTTCTTTGACGGCACGGTTGGCACAGTGGTTGAGCGATTGGCTGCTGCGCTGCGTGTCGCGGGTTCGATTCCCACACGGAACAAATATTTGTATGGCCTACAGGTAGTTCTTCCGGTTCTGGCTGTTTGTGTATGTGACTTTAAATGTTTGTAAACGCACCCACGATACAGGAGAAATTCCTAGTGTGGGGCAATGTCTTAAAAAAAGTATAATTCAACATCTGGGGCGTGCCATTTGTGTCATAGATGGCGCTGTAGTATTTTTTGTACTATGTTGCTGTAGTACTGCCGCTACATTGGCAAAACTGATTATTAACAAAAACAAAGCCGAGTACTTACTAGGCGCCGGCGCAGTACTAAAAGCAGGCGGTGCAGCAGTGTTGCCTCCACCGAAGCTAAACGCAGAGCCAGGCTTAGCGCCGAACGCGGTCTGAGCGAACCCGCTTGTTGCACCTCCACCTCCTAGGAATGATTGAGCCGGGGTAGCTGATGTAGTTGTGGCGGCCTGATAGAAGAAAGCAATAAGTATGATATGAAGGGTCAATTTTTGTGAGAGGTAAGCCGGAGTACATATCTTTAATGTGATTATATTATTTGTCTATAGAATACTGCATGGCATTAAGTCGGCCTCTGTACTTTTGTGTTTGAAGTGTTAAATAAATAAATAAATACTGACTATATATTTTTCAAAGGGAAGCCGGTAGGAATCGAGTTCTATGGAATCTTCGCCACTGATGTATATCATGATAGAGGATACAGAACGGAGGAGCTCGTTGCTAAATAATAACAGCCGCTCGGACATGATCTTTAGGTTAAGCCGCGCTTGCCTAGGTTATTTCGTGGATGGGTGACCACCTTTACATAGAGAGTTTTTTCCGTGCCTCAGAAAGCACGCTAAGCCGTTGGTCCTGGCTGTCATTTGTAGATCTTTGACAGTCGTTACGGGTAGTCAGTGGCCCGGAAGTCTGACAACCAGTTTTACCAAAAAGTATCGTATTACCCAGTACTAACTGGGTAGAGGAGGTCAGTTAGGCAGTCGCTCAATATAAAATGCTGGCCAGCCAACCCACTTGCCAACATATTTGGGAAAAAAAGGCTAGGCAGACGCTGATGATAATACCATTTGGGTATGGAGTCTTGAATACTAGCTAGCAGAGGCTTCTAAAGGAAGATAACAATTCAATGCATAACATAATATGACGACTGTAATCCCCGAAGGGTTAGGCAGAGGTGTACCTAATAGTACACCCACATTTCGCCAGTTATGTTTGTGTAATAGGTAGCCTATTGCCACCAACCGGGCCCAAATCCAGACTCCGTGGCAGTGAAAAAATTTCTGATGGAAAATTCAATAACACCTGCCCGACCTGCGTGTCAGACCCAGGACCTCATGCTAATTCCTTGCAAAACACAACTAAAATTACATGAAATATACTCACAGCACTAGCTTGAGGTGCAGAGAACCCAGACGCAGGTGTCGAGAACCCAAAACCTGTAGTTGCAGGTTGAGTACCGAAACTTGGCTGTGCGGTCTGGCCGAAAGCCGTAGCAGCTGGTTGCGCGGGCTGGCCGAAACCCGTAGTAGCTGTTTGAGCGGGTTGGCCGAAACCCGTGGTAGTTGTTTGAGCGGGCTGGCCAAAACCCGTAGTAGCTGGCTGAGGTGTTTGGCCGAAAGCCGTAGACGCCGCCGGATTGGATTGGCCGAAACCAAAACCAGAAGGCGATGCGCCGAAGCCGGCTGAAGCTAGAAAGAGAAAGGTCAAATATTTATTGTACAAAAATTGTACCACACTAAACGCATCAGGTCTACCATCACATCTTAAAGCAGGAATAATTCTATTATGGGAATCATGGGCGTACCAAGCATTTTTAAAGGGTGGGGCAGAAGTAAATAAACTAAGTAGTAGCAAATTAAAAATACTTTTTATTTACCGACTGATATGTTTTATTGACTGCACTACACCTTATTTCAATAATAACCTGCGAGGGATCTGGCTAAATCTAGCTAAAATTTCGCTTTAAAATGTATGTTGTGCTTCCAGAACGATCTTTCTATGCACATTCATCAAACAGAGGCCCACAAGACAGTTTTCAGTCATTGTTGATCATAACCAAGTTTTTATATTAATGTGAAAAATGTTAAAGTTCCCAAAGTAATATTTAATTCAGTCATTATATTAATTTTGATATACATAAATAGGTACATACTAATACACATACCTATATACAGTAAAATTAAATAAACTAATATATATGTAATATAATACATACAAATAGTCCAAAATACGAGAAACCTTATAATAATTACTATGACTACTAATATCTTAGCTTGTGAGCAATGATTTCTTTGTTTAGAAAAAAAGGCTTATGTTCAAGGGAGGATGTATTACAGTATTTTCACAGTTTTTATGCCTTGTGACTGGGCCCATAGCTACTTTTCATTGTTGTCTTTGTTTCGACAATTCAAAAGTGCCTGTAACTGGCCTATTTGAAAAAAATGCTTTGATTTTGATATAGTAAATAAACAAACACAATCCAGTGAAGAACAAGTAGCGCCATCTAGTTCTACTAAGAGTAACTAGCCTAGACGTGTTTTTGTTTCGTTCCAGCTAGTTCTGTGCCCGCGCGACGTTCACTTGTAATTTTGTTACTTTTCAATATATTTACTTTACATTAAACTCAAGCTCCGCTGTTTCATTTCCACAGATGTGTACAGGAAATAAAATCACCGTCAGTTTATTAGGTAAAACATCTATACTAATATTATAAAGCTGAAGAGTTTGTTTGTTTGTTTGCTTGCTTGAACGCGCTAATCTCAGAAACTACTGGTCCGAATTGAAAAATTCTTTTAGTGTTTGATAGCCCATTTATCGAAGAAGGCTATAGGCTACATAACATCACGGTACGACCAACAGGAGCGGAGCATTTATGAAAAAGATTGCAAAAACGGGGAAAATCCAAACGCAGACGAAGTTGCGCGGGTCAGCTAGTTAAAATATATAATACTTAAAGTAGGTGACTTGTTGCGGGCGTAATAGCCTAGTCAGCGAATGTACATAAATCGGTGAATTACCAACTGCTTGTTCAGGTAAAAACTAAAACAATTGATTTCATGTGGCGATGCTCGCACACTTACAATATAGGAATCGGTCCTAACAGACCGCAAGCACGCTTACGTTCATGTTATTGGCATACATAAAACGAGGGAGCGCGAGAACGCACAAATATTCAATGTCCTTCCCCATTTTTAACCGACTTTCTGCAAAAAGGAAGAGGTTCTCAATTCGGTAGTATTTTTTCTTAAAAAAAAAACACTAAAAAAGTCTTAAAATAACTAAGTACTTTCTGAAGTCGGCGACAAATAAAGTCAATGAAATAAAACAAAGTCATGCATGTAAAGCGAGGGGAGATTGTGGAATCTGTGGGAACCCAGCTCTCGGATTCCATAATTCTTAGATCCCTCTCAGCAACCGAAACCTATAAGTATTTGGGTATGTCGGAAGCGCTGGGTATCAATGTTGCTGACATGAAGCAATCGTTAAAAGTAGGCAGTTAGACTTCCGAAAGTAAAGTTATTTTAAGTTTTTAGCGTTTTTTTGGAAGTCTGTCTTTTTTCGCAGAAAGTTTGTTATTTATGGACGAGACTGCTACGAATTTTGAAGTACTAATAAGTTTTAATTGAAATAGAGAAAGCCATAAAACAATCTGAGCTCATAACTTTTTTGACCGTTTAACACTTTAACAGGTTCACTTTCCTTGAAGTAGACACAATAGTTAAACTATCAGCCATAGACCATCACAATCACCCATCTGAACTGCAAACTACTAAACTAACCTTGCGTGGTTGGGGTTCCAAATGCTGGTGCTGGTTGCTGAGGATTAGTTCCTCCGAGTATGCTTGTACTACCCTGAAACAACCATGATGTTGAATTATTCCCATGCGCTTTATCACACAGCATCTGCTTACCTAAAAATTACTACTTCATCTCCTTAGTTACTATAAACATGATACCCTTTGGTAAGACAATCAAACTTTCATGGCAGTCAAAGATTTACACACATTATGGTTGAAGTGACAACCCTATGTTTGTAAAATTTGCAATAACTTCACAGGATTATGTTGTGGATTTAATTCTACACATAATTTTATTTATAATTTATTATAATGGCAAGTATAAGCAATATTTTGATGTAGAAAAGACAAACTAATAAGGTGTTATAGATGAATAAAAAACTAAAAATGGGGAAAATAAACCATAATATCTATCGTCCCATTCATACAACAACAATAGAAATCATTTACAACAAAAATTGTTTGAACGGTAGGTACATACCGGTACAATTAATGGAATAAATAGAAACTGGAAGATGTAGTTCCATTTTTGAAATATGGTATTTTTTTCGTTTTTCTCGATGTGGCCATTACGTAACTTTAATATTTTTCTAACAATGTTGAGCTCTAGTACCACAAATTATAGAAAATATTGATTACTACTTGAAAAAATACATAATGACACAAAAATCAGGTTCTCAACTCACTGTGCAGGCCTTTCTGATACATGCTGTATGAATAAACATCAAGCTTCTTGATATATACCTGCATCTGTCCAAAGCCCGGACTGCCAACAGTCTGGTTGGGTGGCGAGGCAAATCCTCCAAAGTTCACCGGTGCTTTAGCAGCACCAAATGCTGGGCTGGCACCACTGCTTGCGGTTGCTGTAGAAACTGTGGATGTCAATGTTTTAACATTGAGAAAGAGGTAACGGATTATTATGTGAAGATCTTATGAAACTGTACAAGGTGGAAGTGACACTGAGATGCAAACAGTTACCTTCTATTCAGTACATCGTTGGGGTTCAGAATGATGTACTGAATACGTGGTAACCGCTTGTGTGTTGGTGTAATGGACACCAACACACAAACGGTTACCACGTAAAAAAAAAAAAAAAGTTATAAAAGTAGTAGTAGTAGTAATATAGTTAATTTGTTATAGTAAAGTAAGCTTCATAATTAAGCCTAACATTAATTGCCAGTTTCTGAATTAGTAAGCTGAAGTTTAGAATATTTAAGTAGTTCTATATTAGTGTTCATGATTAAAACTTATTCATGATCTCAGATTTGCTACTCCAAGCTGTGTTGCTAATGCCACTATAAATAGAGAAATATTAGTGACCAGTGGATTTTTCAATGGTAATTTAAAAAAAAAAAACTGCTGTTCCATGGCATTTTTACCATGTCTTGCACAGCGAGGCTCTGTATAGTCGCCCCAGGGTTGTGCCTTAACAGGCTTTGCACAGAGGGGGCTCCGGACAGGTCTTTTAAGAGGTAACGGTGCCTCCTCTCATGTGCGGATGGTGACCACCGGGGTGGTTTTAGTGCGGTAAGGTATTGCAGTTTTGTATGAAACAGCTGTTTCTTTTTTAAGTTACCGATAAAAATGTCTATGTGGGGGAGTTCCGAATGATATACTGTAAAGGTGGTAATCATTTGTGTCGATATCCCTTCCATCCTGTAAACACAAGGTGAAACTGTGCCCACACTATATTATATTTCACCGAAGGAGGACAAATTCAACAACATTTTACTTGATTTAATTTCTATTTCGTAAAAAGCTAAATATTATATACATTTATATGTATATATTTATAAATTAAAATACTTGAACATAAAAACAAAATTAAAAGTACTAACACAATGAAGATATAGGAGCTGCAGCTGCAGTAGTTTTAGCTGCACCAAAATCAGTCCAAAAGCCTCCGCCTGAAGGGCTTGTAAAATTGAATGCAGGCTTGCTTTCTGTAATAGAACAGCAAAACATATACAATATGATTTCTTTTTTATAGTTATAATTAAATAATGTGACTGTAACCACACATTTAGGATCAAATAAATTTCCCACACACATGCAAAATACACGCTTTGACTTGGGAGTTGTGGGCACCAGCCCATTATACAATACACTGCACATTTACATAAATGATGTAACTAAGTTATTGTAAAAGTATTCTGATTTAAAAGAGTGTCCATGGAGTTTCTTGCCCGTTCTTCTCCATAGAGATCTACGTTAGGGAATGGGCAACTACAGTACTTTCACAGTTTTTATGCCTTGTGACTGGGACTGTAGCTACTTTTCATTGTTGTCTTTGTTTCGACAATTCAAAAGTGCCTGTAACTGGCCTATTTGTAATAAATGCTTTGATTTTGAATCTATTGTAGCTACAGAACCAACTTTGGAAGCTTTCTATCATCATCATCATTCAGCCGAAAGACGTCCACTGCTGGACATAAGCCTCCCCCAAGAAGGGGGGTTTTGCCATAATCGCCACGCTTGGCAGGCGGGTTGGCGATCGCAGTATGGTTGTTATAAAACACAGAGAACGCTGCTGCCCATTCTCTGGTAAGTCCCTTAGTCGCCTCTTACGACACCCACGGGAAGATATGGGATGGTGCTATTCTTTACGTCCGGACACCATACAGAACAACACAAACAACAAGCTTTCTATAGTTGTGAGTGAATGGTTAGTTTAACCACCAGAGCATAAATACATTTGGCGCACAGAGCGCTTGCTTGTCATGTATATGTGACTATGGCGGTCAAAAGGTTAAGGCAAGCATGTACCTTGATTGTCTGCACCTTTAATCACCTTTAGGTGAGATAGTTGTAAACCAAGAGCTAACACTTTTACATGACTCACTAGACAAATTTTAATGGTTAATTGATTTTGATTACATGAAAGAGTAATAAAAATACTAAAGAAATAATGGGTTTACCTGCATTATTGCCTCCGGAACCAAATAATCCTTGTTTATTAGCATCTCCACTGCCAAATGCAAACCCAGAACCTGAAAAAAGTCACAATTGTTTTAGATTTCATAACATTGTTAGATTTGACAATAAAAAAATTTGGAAATGTATTTTGAATGCGTAATATTTTTGCTAAAATAATTTAATGATAGGAACTTTTTATCTGCACGAAATCTTTTACTGTAAGCCAGCAATCTAATGGAATGGAAAATAGTTTTATTTGTTAAATATTTCACAATGAAAAGGTTAGGTTAGGATTTGACATCCAAGCAAGAGAAATTCCATCATTTTTTTTCTAATTGGACCATGAGTATTGAAGTAGTGTAGAATATTCGTTTGTTCTTAGTAATTACCGGGTATTAATGGAGATATTTAAAGTTATTTACCTGTAGAAGGGGTGGCAGTACCGAATGTGGTTCCTGCCGTCGTAGTTGTGGAACCGAAGTTGAAACTCATCTTTCAACTTTACTTAACCCTGGGAAAACTATATAGGCACTGCTTTTTAGTCTTGTATCCTCAATTTTATTAGTATTTTCTAATAATATTACGTTTTCCGTTACAACAACAAATAAAAGTCAACAAACGCGGCGCGCCATTAACGACTTTTGTTCAGGTGCGTTCGTTTCTTTCTACGCTTCAATTACAGAAACAGTTGCGTTCACTTTTAAAAACATGGAACTATAAGAAAACGAACATGTTTAGTGTCCCTTGAATAGGAAAAAAAGCTCGAGTTTCTGAAGTATTCTAAATTAATGTCTTCAGCCAAAAACAATAATTGTTTAGTATGTAAAAGCGGATCAAATCGCTCTTAGAAAACGGCGCCTTAAATGGTCTAACTAAATGAACAATTTGGACTTGAAACAAAAAAAAACTGTTTATTATACTAGGTAACATACACATGTTATAAGTGGCTTTAAATATTACAATTCGAACTCCATTTGTTTTAAATTATGTTTCAGATAAACTTTGAGCATACCTCAAGAAGCAGCTGATACTGTTTGCCAATGTAGAGATTTAACCATTTCAATCAAGTCAGTCCCAGTTCACTTCTCCACCACAGTTGACGGAATTTACCTAGAGTTAACTAGGTACGTACAGATGCCAGCACATCGGGTTTCAACAATCTGTCTAATAGGTATCTTTAATAGATTTACAACTTTATCACTAAAGCGTTAGGTTCAAAGTTGATTGGGAAAAATGGGAAAATTTCACAGTTTCAGGTAGCTTAATGTACTGGCATCAAATCCATCCAATGTTTTCTAATCTTACCCGTATTTTCTGTAGGTTAATTTTCAAAAAAGCCACAAACTATTACAAATAAATATTCCCCACTTACCAAAGCAGAACAACAACGCATGCGATATTTCCTGCGCTTATTCAAAATGGCACCCTGCCAATTTGCTAACACACCTGATTTTGCATAAATTCCCTATCTAATCTTTTCATTGGGTGACTTTACAAAGCCACTCAACACCCACACCTTTGAGAGGGTATCTGGGCCTGGCAGAGTGCCAAACAGCAGTGGCTGCAAATCATAGGCGTTTACCATCCCTGTAACTACTTGTAAACAAGGTCTTTTGTTAAAAATATTGGTTGTATCGTGGTTGTAGTTTTATTTATTTTTAGTAAGATATTATGCATTTTAATAAAGTGCTAGGAAGTATAGTTATTCCTCCTACAGTTATTAAACCCAACTTTATTTTTTATTTTTTTTAGTATGGGAAATCATCAAATGACCCCCCTCCCCTCCCGTTCTAGGTGGAGCGGAAGGGAGTGTCCACAATAAAAGTTCACTGTCCTACGAACAAGATCTATAATGATTGACATAAATAATATCAGTTGTTTAATATTCTTTGGTACAACGTTCCGGGGACATTTTATCTATAATAATCTGTTCTCTAGCCGATAGTCTGCTTGATTGACGAAAACTTGTTCAGGGTGTTTGACACGGAGAAAAACTGAATTTCACAAATAAAAGTAATCTGCGTTCAGTATCTGTCAGTGTCAATCTTGGACTAAGTATTATTTACGATGCTCTGTGGACGAAGGGACGCGAAGCTGAGCATAATAATATGTTCTTAGATATACACCCTAGGAATGGAGAATATGGTAACTCAATATTTTATAGCAATGATGACATTGATTTATCTGTTGGGCGACAATCTAGATAGTTTTCTTTGAAATTCGCTCTTCAACACCAAATCAAACCAAGAATCATACTAGATATAATATTTAATACTGATCACACAAAGTTGCTAAATAATAATATATTAATACGACAAAGAAATAACTAAACCACATTATACCTAGGTCTGGGTACAAATGGTACTGGAAGCGTATCAGGTGTCAGGAGTAATCTGACATTGACGTTGGCCCGTCTCCATCTGTTCCACATTACGTAGTGATCTTTCCACAGGAGGTAGACCGTGACTGAGTACCCGCAGAGGACTATCGCCATGAAGAAGTCCATGGCTGTTTCGGTGATACGATGAGAGATGCCTGGAAGGAAATTGACTGATTCATTCATAACATAACTGTTGGCTATTCGCAAAAAAATTAGACAGAGCATGAGCAGTGGTGGCCTAGAGGTAACGTCCTCGACTTTCAAGTTTAAATTTCAATTCTAGGCAAATTTTTGTTGAGTTAAATTATTTTTTCACCAATACTGCTCTCAAAACGGCGATGGACATCGTGAGGGAGACGCATAACGGCATAACCAAGATACAAAATTACTAACACGCATTGGGAGTGGTGGATGACGGCCTATTACCACAAAGAGGTCTATGTCCCAGCAGTGGGAACGTTATAGGCCGATTATGCCATGCTATAGAGGCAGCTAGAGCTTTTTTTTGTTCAATTGAATGAAGAGAAAACATTAGGTTATAAACAAAATAGCTGAAAAAAAAAACAAAAGGCAATTTTGCTTTTGCATTTCTCACGACTACCAAAACGGTATTAAAATCTAAACGATCTCAAAATTTCAATTCCCAAAATGCAAAATTTCCTTTTCTAAAACCCTAGAACAAAACTAAAAAAGCAAAAACAAAACACACCTTCCTCTTTTCGCGTGCTTGCGTCGAGCTTACCAAAATTGGTTCCCTCAATCACAAAGTATTGTGTTCCGACGATGCATACAGCCAGCAGGCCCGCTGTCACGGTCGATAGCAACCAGAATATCAGGCAATCCGACTGCAGAATAAAAAGTATGGTATGAGTAAGTACTGCGTAATGTGTCTATGGCTTTTCATTGAACTGACATCCGATGTTTCACTCAAGTGTACGATTCACTTGAGTGAAAATTTTTGTTTTAATACACGTTCACTTTGCGCTCAGACATTTCACTTCGAGTGATAGGCCGAATGATGAACGAAAGGTAAAAAGCGGTCAATATATTTTTTATTATTTGTTGTTAAAGCGACTACACTACCGAATATACACTGTGAAAATTTCAAGTGTCTACCTATTACGGTTTAAAAGATACAGCCCTGTGACCGACGGACAGACAGCGGAGTCTTAGTAATAGGATCTCGTTGGCACCCTTTGGGCACGGAATGTTATCTAACGCAAAATTGGCCTGAGCCAGCCAGAAAAAGTTCCGTCACCATGTAATTAAAAGTGAATAGTCTCAGTGTTTCATGAGTAGGTCAAAAAGTTTCGCCCAACGTGGGGCTCGAACCCACGACCCTGAGATTAAGAGTCTCATGCTCTACCGACTGAGCTAGCCGGGCATGTCTAATTAGTAGTGTAATTGTGAATCTGTTGATTTTACATAGGATAAGTAGGTATTTCGTTTTATTTACTTGCAAGCTTCCTGCGACTCACCCGCGTGAAAAACGCAATCTATAGCACTTGGCAATAGTGTCGCTTTCCAACATTGAAACATTGTTTGAAATCAGATGATTAGTTTCAGAGATAACCTTTTACGTCCAAACTTACAAACTTTACCTCTTTATGATATTAGTAGTTGCAGTACACTTCTCGGTTGCAAGTTGTCCGACGTAGTTCGAGTCGCATCGTCCAATCCAAACCGACAATGATGTCTTATTCAATTTTATTGCATGGACATAGTTATTTCTGACATGCTCAAGCCTATTTCACTCCACATCGAGAAGTGTCATGTCAATGTCATTTAATCAATATAAAAATAGATAACTAATTTTAACATCATGTA
Source organism: Noctua fimbriata (assembly GCA_905163415.1). NCBI lineage: Eukaryota > Metazoa > Arthropoda > Insecta > Lepidoptera > Noctuidae > Noctua > Noctua fimbriata. Next base: position 9,178,221 of record LR990945.1, on the reverse strand, counting down.
GATATGCCCGGCTAGCTCAGTCGGTAGAGCATGAGACTCTTAATCTCAGGGTCGTGGGTTCGAGCCCCACGTTGGGCGAAACTTTTTGTACTATTCTTATACTCCCTTTAGGGGATTTCAAACTACGCTTTAATATTTAGCCTAATCAAATATTATATTTAGCACAACAATATTTCTCAGCGTTTTTTCTTTATTGTAATTAAAATAAAATTGCCATTGGGTTGCTGGTGAGACTGTCATAAGCACAGTGATCTCTATTCCCTTTAAAACAACGTCGTTTTTGGGTTGCTTCTAAATAACTGTTAAAGGCTTGCAGTCAAAATGAGATGTCCTGGCATGACCATTTTTTTTTTAATACCCTCTCGCTGGTCGAACTATGAGGCTAGCGTCTGCTTAACCAAACTATAAATTCAAAAACTTAATAATTTTAATGTTTTTAATCAATTTATTAGTCTTAGCAAAGGGGTACCGTATTACCCAGTACTAACAGAACGGGTTTTAGAAGTCAGATAGGCAGTCCTCCATGTAAAATACTGGTATTCAGCTGAATCTGGTAAGACTAGAAGCCGATCCCAACATATTTCGGAAAGGTTGGTATAAATGCCAGCTTACAACACTGGAAAAATGTGCACAAGCGTGATGTTATTATGTTATGTTATGCGATATAAAATTTATCAGTCTTCTTCACAAATACGTCCAAAAACATAACTAACAAGGTCACAACGAATCTACACGAGAAACTGAAACTGTTTTTCAGCGTTGCCCCAATGAAATATAGCCGTAACTAACGAAGGGGGAGTCCACGTCAGAAGGGTATTTGTCAAAAGTGGGTACCTACCTACCCGAATTCTGGGCCAAAGCCGAAGATTTGAAGCGACAGTGTTATATCGCTGGTATATTTCATCATCTAGCTGGTGCGCAACTGTGATATTAGTGAAAGACTGGGCGCTGCAAATCGATTTAAGGGTGATATCGTCAAGTTTTGGGGAGAAGTTCTTTGTAAGTTTAATGTGTTGGGGATTTAGTTACGTTTGAGAAAAATAAACGACGGAAACCATAACATCCGGAGATTTAACGAATCTGGCTATATTTTTCTACTTGATGATTTTTTGAATAGCTTGTTTATGCTGTGAATTTGTAGCTGTTAAGTAGTAGATTACAAATAATGATTAAAAAAGTCGTCCTAAGGGGATAATTTATGAACTTACAATAGTTTTTTTTTCGTAGTCGATAATTTTTAGTAAAACTGTTAACCTGTTAAAATAACTCATAAGCTTTTGGAAATATTAAAAAGAATCCAAATCGACCCATAAACTTCGGAGATGTGTCAAAAAATAGAAAGCAAACCTAAAATCTCTACTTAAAAAATTAAAAATTGACTAACATGACAAAACCTTTTGAAGGTTATTTTCGGAATTTTTTTTTTCATGAATTTTCAGAAAATTACCGTCGGTCACATGCGCATGGGCGACATTGTATGCAGGGTGGAAGGGACACGGACGCTAAAACGGTTACCACGTATTCAGTTAATCGTTCTGACCCCCCCCCATTAAAAAACAACAGCTGTTTTCTACAAAACTACTATACCTACACGTTCAAAATGTACGGAACAGCTAATTTAAAAAAAAAAAAAACCGATGGCAAAAATTCTATGTTGGGGGCTTCCGAATATGGATATGGATGGACTGTATAAAGAATGATATGGCAAGAAAGGAGGTGTCGGATGAGATGACGAGTAATAGACAAGTATGGAAGAAGAAGACATGCTGCGCCGACCCCAAATGAATTGGGATAAGGGCAAGAGAATGATGATGATGATGATGATGGGGGCTTCCGAATATTATACTGAATACGTGGTAACCGTTATAGCGTCGATGTCCCTTCCACCTTATATACCTACATAAACTCACGCCTTTTTCTATGGAGGTAGGTAGAAACAACAGAAAAAACCGCCTGCTACGATTTGCCATGTCCACATTCATACATTGTATATACAACATTATTTTTAGTTTATGCGAAACAGGCTACAAGTTGGACATCGAGCGACACTAAGTACCTATCGCAATCATTTAGATACCTACTGCCAAATTATTATTATCAATGAGCTCAAAACGACGCTGGAGGCGCGCGATCGGGCGCGCCGCGTTGTAACCACGTTTTTGTGCGGACAATCTGATAACAGAACAAGCTTATAACTTTGTGATTTTCCATGATACAGTTTTGAAATTTTGTACATAGGTTCTTTGCATAAAAATACTAGACACGTGTTTCAGGTTTCGCATATACTAAAACTAATGTTGTATAGGCAATGGCAAAATCAAAGCATTTGCCAGTTACAGGCACTTTTGAACAAAGACAACAATTAAATGAAGCTATAGTTCCAATCACAAGGCATAATAACTATGAAAGTACTGTAGTTTCCCATTTCAAAGCGTTTTATGGAAAAGAACGGGCAAGAAACTCCATGGACATTCTTTTAAATCAGAATATTGTCACAAAATCTTGGTTACATCATTCATGTCGAGATTGTACATTATGTGAGAAAGATGTAGCAAGACGTTCTCGATAAAAGTGTCCATAGTAAAGACAAAAAAGACAATTTAAAAATAAAATAATTCAAATAAGCCATGGCAACTAAGAGATGACCAATGGCATTTCTCATAATCCGCTTCATAGATGAACAAGGGCTATGAAATATTCTTACCTTAAAAAAACTTTTTGACATTGCTGCACCTAAAAGTTACATAACACCAAGTGTTTGTGAATGATAGCACTCTTTCTAGTTGTCAAATAATAACACTCAAATATTTACGAGCGATAGACGAGACAAGACGAAGAAAATCGTAATCGAATACTTGTTACTATTAAAGTAACAAATGGGTCTGTCTAGTGTCATACGCCCGCTTTTCAGGTAGCATTGGTGTGTCAAAATCAAAAATGTTCGAGCAATCCATGTATGAAAATATTCCCAATGACCGCTCTATAAGTCTTTTAAATCTCTTTGGTATCAACATAGTCTTTTTTGATACCTAGGCTTTTCCTGGCGATCTCGACAAGATCTATTGAAAAAGATCCTGAATATTTGAGCTCGGTATGAGCATCATACACCCGAACATCACAAAAAACCTTAAATAACATCTAACCAAAAATCCACACAAACACTTCATCTTCAATATTGTATTTCGCAATTTTCGAGGACAACAAAGCAAGCCCGTCGACGCTCAACGCAACGTAATTCAATAAATGACAGTCTGACAACAGAAATCCAATATATGCGTGTCGTGTGACGTGTCACGTCAAACCGTGTCAGCCATCTTTGAAACGCCATCTTGCGGTCAGTGAGCGCGCGTGAAATATTGTCAACGTTTGACAAGACGTTAATTTTGAACGTTGTGAACGTTGTAGGTTCTTGAATTTAATTTGGGGACGTCAAAGGCTATGTTTATGTTTTGGGGACACATACCTCGCATGAGTCGCATACCTACCGTCGATCAAGTCTTTGAACAGTAAATCTGTCGTACAAAATCTTCACATAACTTAACGCCTGTACCTATTTCTTCAAAGGGTTAGGCAGAGGTGAGTTTATATGTGGGTATAACACGCGAATTGCGCCAGTTATGTTTGAAAGCCATGTTATAAGGGACACGCCTAATGTCATCAACCGGGCAAAGATTCTGACTCACGAAAACACTCGTACTCATAAAATCTTTTGATTCTTTCTATTTTTGCCGAAGGGTTTGTCGGAGGTGTATTACACTACTACGGACTACGTCCGAAATAAATGTCTTCTATTCTATTCTATTACAACCACATTAACACACATTAACCACATCTGTGAAGCCCATTTTATAAATCTAGTCGCAATCCTATTTTATAGGGGGCTATGTTGCTATTTTCTGGAAACAGTTCCAGACTCGAGGCTGTTACTTGGAATTCGCTGTCTAAAGACTTAAGGGCATTACATGGCTCAAATCCCAAAAACAGCGTATGTTCAAAGAAATTTGTTGATGAATCCCTTCGTGCGTTTTCCGTGTAAAAAAAAGTATGTTATAGTTAAGTTCATCACAAATAAATTGTATTGTTTAAAATTTTAATAAACCTTCTCAATTTTTTTTGGTTAATCGTAGAAAATAGGTCCTTTTTCAACCTTAATTGAAAATTATCTCTGTAACGGCTGAATAGACCGGCATGAATTTTGTAACAACAAATACGTAATGATATACTTAACAATCTGTATTGTTTTTTTTCTGTTATTTCTTTTAATATTTTTAAATAATAAATAAAAACCGAAATTTTGCGAAATGTGCGGGGCAAGTCAACAAAAACCAGTACAGGGATCAAATAATCAAGGTCATCGAGCAATGTAATGCCCTTAATAACGTTTTACCCGTTTTGACCGTTTTGCCCGTCCTAGGAGAACCACAAAGAAGATCTACACGATTATATTTGCAAAGACTAGACCAGGTCTTTCCAATATACTGCCCCCGGGCCACCTAGCGGACCATCTGGCCCGCATAGGCCTTTTATCAGGCTCGTGAGTTATTTAAAACTTTATAGGACATCAATAAATATTCCGCGAACGTTTAAAAATGTTTAGTCAGTTATTCCAGTACCATACCTACAAATTTACCTACCCGCCCCAACTTACTTACCAGCGACTGCAGACCGCATCATTGCAGTCTAGTCCGGCGAAGGCTCTTTATTTAAATTTAGAGGTCGCTTTGCATTTCTTTTGGCCCACTACGGTTACAAAAATATTAAACTTGGCTCGTCATAAAATTATGTTGGACACCCCTGGACTAGACCAACGGGGTAGTCAATCTGCTGTAGCTTTTCAGTGTACTAGGAACCAAGGAACCAGTAAGTGCTATCTTCACACTAAATCTTTGTTTTTAAATCTAAACGAAGCTTCATTCCACTATTGCTATTAAAAACTCTTCTTAGCTTTCAAAGAACTCGATTCCGCTAACTCAGGGCTAGTAAATGGAAGAAGTGGTTTCGACTTTGCCTTTCAAAGCTCTCCACTTCATATTAATGAATAGAAGTGATACAGAACGATTTACTGTGGAACGATAAGCTGTTTATTTATCTGCTCAAAGAGTACTGCTATCAAGTAAAACAAATCATAACAACGCCTTTCATTTCCAATGGGCTAAGCAGGTGTACCTATTAGTACACCCACATTTCGCCAGTTATGTTTTAAGTCCCATGTAATAGGGCGAGCTTATTGCCATCAACCGGGCACAAATACAAACTCCGTGGAGATCATACCTTCCAGTAGCCTTCTAGTTACAGAGTTGTTGTGCGTGTACTAGTTTTTAATGTTATTACTTTACTTTAAATACCTCCATGACCCCGTATTATTCAATGCATCCATCAGCACAATGTTTTGAGTGCGTTACATTGCCTCAGAAAAAAATTCGTTTCCCAGCAATAATTTTTGCGTACAGTTACTTAGTTTGATGTACAGAATGCTTGTTTGGCGGCTTCGTGAAGGGTCCGTTTACACCTTGTATAGTAGGTACGTAAGTAGAACGAAAAGGTAGGTACTCCTACTCCCCTGGCAGGAGGCTTTACACTCATGGCATCCACAGTTACAGTTACACCAGTTAAGCAGAAGCCAGCTTCATAGGCTGAACTACGAGATGCCATATCAAAAATAAAGTACTTCTACTCCTTCCAAAATCTTCAAGAGAGATGATTTTCCTCCTAATCCCATCAAACTCCACCCCCACAAACTACACAAGGAAATTCTTCAATAAATAACCATTTAAATAAAACCCAGATTCATTTAGAGTTTCAATCCAAGCTTAATCAAATAATTTTAATGTTAATCGAGATTTCGTCAAACAATCGGAGTGTCGATTGAAGCTAGTTCAAATTACCATTGAAATTACACGGTTAAGCCTCAGCTCAGACCAAAATATTGAAATGTACCTACAGCAAATTGTATGTCAATTGCTGAATTTATGTGCTCAAGGAAAATCTGAAATGTTTGAAATTGGGTTAGTACTTGTTAGACAAGATAATTGGCCCGAAATCGTACAATGAGTGGATTAAGGCCCGCTAGCACCACGAATCGCTAAATTCGTTTAACGCTAAATATATTTAAAACATCATTCTGTCTCTGTCATCTATCATCTATCATCTTAGAAACAGAACGATGTTATAAAGGCGTTCTACGTTAATCGCGTTTAGCGATTCGTGATGCAAGCGGGCTTAAGACTACAAATCTTCGATTTCTGAAAGCAAATCAAGTCTATTGGTATAAAAACATCATGACATGACGCCTGTAATTACCAAAGGGTTTCTTAGGGGCCGAGGCGATAGGTATCTAAACAGTATGTACCCACATTTCGCCAGTTATGTTCAAGTCCCATGTGGTAGGGTGCGACCCTATTGCCGTGAACGACAAATGTAGACTTTAGGCCGCTACTGAGATATTCCTGATCCAGTAACACTGCCCGTCCTGGAAATCGAACCCATGTTCTCGTATTCAGCAGCGGCGCGTTGATATATGCTAAACATTTATTTGACATTTAAGAACCTTTTATTAGGTTTTAATAAACCATAAATTCTCCTCAAACAATGGCCCACCTTCCATTCTGGCCCGAGGAGGCGCGGGAAAAGAGCACTTAGAAGGAATTGGGGAAGGCCTTTGCACAGCAGTGGGACAGTACAGGCTAATATAAAAAAATTAGAACTCCCCAGACAATGGCCTTCCATATTGCGCTGCATGCCTTGACACCTGCGTACTTGACGATCTTATGTCTGCATCAGCGAGCGGATTTCGCATAGCGGAATTTTGAGCCAAATATAATGTATTTAATGAAAATTTGCCATCGACACGCTAAGAAGTTAAACCCTATAAATCTGTTAATAATAACATACCGACTGACCCAAGATTTAAAATTTAATCCTATTAATACAAGAGACAATTAAGACGAACTTCCTAAAATAACCTAACAAAATCATTGCTCAAAATTCGACCCCCGCTTCATTGAAAACTTAAAATGGCGGAAATATTCAACGGCTTTCAAGGAAGCCAGTTTCAATTGGGACAGAGTACCTCGAAACCTAACAGACGCGACTCAATATGCCCTTGTCGCGTCAACGCCCGTCACTCCGACTCGAGATTAGAATCGATTTGAGGAACTCTCGATTCTGAGTGACGTACTTCAAAAATGTTGGAAAACATTTCGTACCCCGAGAACAAAAGTGACCTAACACGAAATTTGCGTTTCGTGGGCAACATCAAAATTGTCAATTGACTGCCTCATTGGTCTAGTGGTCGCAAGCGCGACTACTGAGCATGAGGTCTTGGGTTCGATTCTCGGGTCGGGCAAAGCGTTATTGGGTTTTTCCGTTTAGGAATTTCTCAGTGGCAGCCACGGAGTCTGGATTCGTGCTCGGTTGATGGCAATATGCTCGCTCCCTATTACATGGCTTAATCATAACTGGCGAAACGTGGGTGCACTATTAGGTACACCTCTGCCTAACCCTTCGGGGATTACAGGCGTGATGTTATGTATGTTAACGAAATTGTGTTCGTGTTTTAGTTCGTTATCGAGGAAATGAAAGAGACGAAATGTTTTTGTTTGTCTTTTTCTAGCACAATATCGTCACTTTTTGATTCACTAGACGATAACCCATGTTATTAGGAGTAGTTTTAGGTATTTGACTCAAAACGCCGAAATTTTGAGTTATGTCACTTTCGTTCTGACTGTGCGATTTGTTTGGATAGGACGGTTTTTGACGGGAATGTTCTTTCTTTTATGATAAGGGAAGTTTGTGTAATGAGGTTTAATGGGATGTTGAAGGCATATTAGACTCGTTTTGCAAACATGTCCTAGTTCAAGGATGATGAAGGATCAAAGTGCTGTGGTGTCAGTTTGGAGTAGAATACTAAGTAGGATTGCGCTGATTTTTTTCACTTCAAGCTTAAAGTGTTTATTTCAATTAAATAATTTACAAGCAGCTTCGAACTGCCAAGGAGTCGGCCATTTAGTCAGAAAGTCGAAGCTTGAAGAATAGTCGAGAAATTGCACTGTCATAATTTTCAAAATCATAGCGTAATAAGGTAACTGCTCAATCAGACTTGCTAGATAGCTTAAAATGCTAGTTTTAACTAACAATACTGCCTCGTTGGTCTAGTGCTCGCAATAGCGACTGCTGAGCATGAAGTCCTGGGTTCGATTCCAGGTTCCCGGTTTTTAATTTTATAGTTTTACTTTAAATACCTCCACGACCGCCGTACTAAGACATGCGGAACCGGCTTTGGGTCCCATAGCAAAACCGGTTTTTCTCGGGTTTTACTATGGGACCCAAAACCGGTTTCGCCGTACTATTCAATGCATCCAATCCATTAGCACAATGTTTTGAGTGCGTTACATTGAGTCCTACAGTACCTAAAACGTAATTTTTCACACCAAAAAAAAAAAGTCGTTTCCCAGCAATAATTTTTGCGTAGAGTTACTAATTTTGATGTACAGAATGCTTGGTTGACGGCTTTGTGAAGACTCCGTTTACACCATGTGTAGATAAAATCCACTTTTCTTTTGAATCAATAATTCGCTACAATTCCCAACGAATCAAAAGACAAATTCATTCCATATTGTAGCGGAATTGAATATACACGTATACATAAACTGTCTCACCTGCAAATGGCTCCTGTTTCTAGGGTTCCCGAACCACAGCCGAAGCGCCTGTAGCACGGTGTACCGCGGCGTTCGAATTGCAGGATAGCTGAAAAAAAATAAAAAAGTATTTTTGCGGGTAGGTACACTTTTTTTGAAGGGAAAAAGCGCGGTATGTCGTTTCGATTCAAAATGTCCGTAGAGAAGTGTCATTGGGATGTGGGTAGGTGACCTGCGGTTTGAAATGCTTTTTATTGCTATGTTTGTGGTTCATGCTATTTAGAATTTTAACCAGGAGGCCTACCAAGACGTCTTAAAGCAGGAGTAATTCCAGTGTGGGAAAGAGATGGCGCTAGACGACCCGTATAGCTTTGTCTCTTTCCCGCACTGGAATTACTCCAGTTTTAAGACGTCATAGTAACCCCCCTGTTCTATCTTTATTATTTAACTGGCTTTTGTTCGTGGCTTCGCTCCCGTTATGTACGGAAATTACCCCACGGGAACGTTTTAAATGTAGCTTATGACACTCGGGGATATTGTAGGTTCCCGTTGGTGAAAGAATTTTTGTAATCTGATCGGTAGTTCCAAAAATTACCGCCTACAAGCAAATTTTTCCTCTTTATAATATTAGTATGGACCGCGACTTCGTCCGCAAAATTTGTGATAGCTCGGCTAATATGCATGATATAAATATAATTTATAGCCCTAGCACTCACGAATAATGTAGCTTTCTGCCAGTAAAAGAATTTTATCATTAGTTCCGTAGATTACCCCCTACATACAAAATTACAAACAAACAAACAAATTTCACCTCTTTAAAATATTAATATACAACATTAGTTTTAGTATATGCGAAACCTGAAACACGTGTCTAGTATTTTTATGTAAAGAATCTATGTACAAAATTTCAAAACTGTATCATGAAAAATCACAAAGTTATAAGCTTGTTCTGTCACCGCGTTATCCGCATAAAAACGTGGTCACCACGCAGTGCGTCGCGCGCATTTGAGCTCATTAATAAAAATAAATTGGCAGTAGGTACCTAAATTATTGCGATAGGTACTTAATGTCGCTCGTTGCCAACTTGTAATTTTTTTAAAATATTTTTGGGACAAAATATAACATGGTTTAAAAATTATTGGAATCGATTCAGCTACTTATTCTGAACAAACTATATTCAGGTTTCGCATATACTAATAATAATGTTGTAGATGACACTAGGGAATTTCTCTGACTCGTGATGCGTTTTGACTTTTTGAGTCACAAAAGGCATATGACCTATTTTATTTTGCGCGGGATTAAAATTGCGACGTCTAACATTGAAATTAATCATTCTCCACCCTACACTTACGACCCTTAAGTTATATTTCTCACTGTAAAAATGTATGACGCTATGTTTTTGTTTATTATGTGGCTTCTGGCTTAGAATGTACCACGGGTACCACCCCATTTCTTCCCGTGAGCATCGTTAAAGACACTAAAGGATTATCCTTTGAGGCGGTGGTCTTGTCTTCCCTGAACGCAGTCGCCGAAAAATCCTCTTAGCAGTGACCCTACGTTTGCGGGTAGGGATTTTTATTAGTTAAAATTTATACAAGGTGTTTTTTTTTATATCCCATATCTCTAGGGTATGAATGAGACCATATCAAAGTATCAACTAGCATATGAAATTATTTATTTTTATTATTTACACTAGAAACGGGATATTTACCATGTTTACTGTTTTCATTGAGTTTATTCGTGATCATGGTGCTTGCAACAGCGTCGAAATATCGGGAACTCAATGAAAACAGTAAACATGGTAAATATCCCGTTTCTAGTGTAAATAATGATGAAAGTGACCATGATAGTTTAAAATCTTATATTTATTTTTAATTATATTTTTTTTTGTTTTTCATAATTATTTCATACAAAATAATTCGACAAAATCACGATTATTAATATAAAACACCCCTGTGAAATACAACATTTTCTTAGCTTTAAATATGAATGATTGGTTTGAATGAAAATAAATTAAATTAAGATTGATGATATCTTCAAAACCATGTATTTTTGGACCACATATTCTAGGACTTTTTGTATTATTTTTATTTATAGAATAGCCCTACAGTTATGGGATGTCAAAAAAACACGTATTTCCGTCTTTTCGAACATCACTATGAATTTGAAGGAGCCAAAGGAGTGTAGAAGCATAATAAGCCTCGTTCACTCTGCTGGGACACAGGCCTCTCTAGAGGGAATGGGCTATAATCCAATCCAGCCCCCGTAGCATGACCACCGTAGACAGGGATTTGTTTGACGGAAGAATCGAAAAAATGACAGATAGTGCAATAAAATCTGTCATTGTGTCGACACAATCTGTCATTTTCATTTTTACAGTCGCGAGCTCTAGCGAAAGAGCTAAAATGATTTCAGACACCCGACACCCTTTACATCTAAACACCCTCGTGTCGCAAAGGCTGAAAAGCCGAAATAGCTTTCTGAAGTGTGTCGCCCTACTCACTGGCGAGCGGTCTACGGAAAGACTAAAGCTGTGGCGAGGTAGTGCATCCTTACCTAACCCATTTGTTCGACCTGCTGAAAATCTCCCACTTGGACATGAGTTGCCATGGCTGATCTGGAAGTCTTTAAATAGACTCCGGACCCAGGTTGGTCGCAGCAAGGAAAACCTGCTCAGGTGGAGATTCATTAATGACTCTGCCCTGCAGTGTAAATGTGGTGCTGTTCTGCAAACGATGGGGCACTTAATATCGTGTGCTGCGTGTCCTGTTGTTTGTTCACTACAGGAATTAATGGATGCTACCGAAAACGTCAAACTAGTAGCTCAGTTCTGGGCTGACACAATTTAGATTGCCATCGACACGCTAAGAAGAAGATGCTACGGGGGTTAGTATCCGTTTTGAAAGGCCATCGTGATTTCGTCTATATTTATCCCATGGACCCTACCGGTCTATTAGGAGGGTTGGGTTCAGCAGTGGACGGTTGCGAACCGACAATGATTGATGGAGATGCACATTTCTATCTACGGGTTAACAGGTGTGACGTCACAATTTGATTGATAGCTATAATAAATTCAATGGGAGATATATTAGTTGGTAGCTGCCCTAATCGAACCTTAGCTGCATTTGGTAGCTCAATTCAACCGAAATAAAAACTCACTACACTGTCATTTGGAGATCTTTGACAGTCGGTACGGGTAGTCAGAAGCAAGGAGCTCGTGGCTAAATAATAACAGCCACGCGGGTAAATCGCCTAGGTTAAGCAACGCTTGCCGAGGGCATTTCATGGATGGGTGGCCGTCCATTATATACCGAGGTCCGTACGTGCCTCGGAAAGCACGTTAAGTCGATTGTCTGTCATTTATAGGTCTTGGACAGTCGTTACGGGTAGACAAAAGCCTGAAAATCTGACAACAGTGTTACAAATTTGTTCCACAGTGACTTTGTAGTGGAGGTCAATCATGATAATCATCATCTACCTAGCTTTTTTCCAACTAGGGGTCGGCTTCCAGTCTAACCAGATGGAGCTGAATACCAGTACTTGATGACATGGAGCGCCTGCCTATCTGACCTCCACAACGCAGTTAGTACTGGGTAATACGATACCCCTTGGTAAGGCTGGTTGTCAGACATTCCACTGACTACCTGTAACGACTGTCAACGATCTATATAAATGACAGCCGGGAAAAAAGGCTTAGCGTGCTTTCCGAGCCACGGATGAACTTGGTATGTAATGGGTGATCACCCATCCATGGACTTACCTAGGTAAGCGCGGCTTAACCTAAAGATGGACCCGAGCGGCTGTTATCATTTGGCCTCGAGCTCCTCAGATATTCAGTCGATCCATGTAAAATACAGGTATTCATTCAAAGCGACCAAAATAGATGGGAAAGGCTAAGCAGATGATGAATAGAACCTCAGCTGCATAAAATAAGAACCTTATAAATCCAACCGAAATTTGAATTAATAAATTCTTCGACAAATTCAACGGGATACGAATGGGGTCGTCGATGAATGGGATTCTTTATCTTGGACGGCCATAATCCGAGTCATTATTGGAATCAACTTTTTTATTATTTCCTCTTTGGTCGTTTTTTTTTAATCGATGGAATTATGTAAGAATGGATTTGGATTATTTTTTATGAGAATTCCGATTCCGGTTGAAGTTTTTGAAGTGTCTGGGGAGATTATCTTATAATTTTGATTGATTTTCTGGTGTTTGAATGGTCGTGGCATTTACATATATATTAAAACATTTATATTATAAAGTATCCGAGTATTTATTATTTATTTTAGTATTTATATATTCACTAGGTGGACCGATGACCTGGTGAAGGTTGCAGGGATCAGCTGGATGCGAGTCGCATGGGACCGGTAATGTGGCGACATTTGGGGGAGGCCTATGTCCAGCAGTGGACGTCTTTCGGATAATACGAACATTTTGAACGCTTTACAATAGCAAGTTTTGTCTGAAACATATTTCAGCATAGCGATTCACAAACGCTTGGAATCGATTTCGATTCGACAATTAGTCATATGTCTGTCTTTTTTTGGCATTACGAAAGCGAGCGAGATAGACATACGACTTTCCGAATCGAAGCGTTTTTGAATAGCTATGCAGGCATCAATAGACGTCAAGGCTGTCCGCCCTTTGGTGTGTCATTCATAGTATTTTCGTGGATTTTACAAGTTCATCTTGTAATTAATTATTATTTCGACGGGCTCTTTTCTGGCTGAATATTCGTCTACTAAATTGATTGGATCTGACATTTATTAATTTATTCCTCATATTTTACGTAATTTAATTAATTTTATTTATTTAGTCAAAGTAATCTGCCTGTAAAATTGACAAAAGTGTTTGTTTTGTATCTAATATAGGCCAATGACCTGATATTTAAGATGCGATGGACCAACCAAGTATCGTCATGCATCAAAACTCTTCATTATACTCTTTCATCAATAATACCATTTAAAGACAACTACTAAAAGACAAACAAAGCAGAACAGCGGTGGCCCAGTGGTGGCGGACCCGACTTACGAACAGTAACTCGTGGGTTCTAACCCAGGCAGGCGCATTACTTTGTGTAATTTATTTCATCACCACTGCTCTCAAAACAGTGAAGGAAAAAATCGTGAGGAAACCCGCATGTCGTAGAACCACAAAATCGAAGACATGTGACATCTACCAACCCACCTGCGTGGTGGATTATAGCCCATTCCCTCTCATAGAGAGGAGGCCTGTATCCCAGCAGCGGGAACATTATAGGCTATAATATAATGCCACACCCAAATTTTATCAATGAACAATCAACTATGTCCATCAGAATCCACTGCTGTCTAAGTAGCTAGCATCTATCTAGGTCGCATCCAGTCGAAATCTGCATCACAATCAGTACTTATGTAGTATCGATAATCGAAATCATACAATAGTTCTATATTCAAACAAACTACAACTGAAAATAAGTTTTACCGTACCAAATAGCTCCGATTTTGCCCGAATCAAGCCGAAGGCATAATCTAGTCCCACAATATTGCAGTTGATGGAATTAAATTTAAATTGTTACTAGAATTTACCTGTCAGGGTTGCCAGTAACTTATTTATTCGCTTCTTTAAATGTTTTTGAATATTTGTTATCATCATCTGCCTAGCCTTATGTTTGGTTCGGCTTCCAGTCTTACCGGGTGAAGCTGAATACCAGTATTTTACATGGAGTGACATCCTATCTGACTTTCGCAGTACAGTTGCTGGGTAAATATTAAAAATGTGAAAGAAAAGCTGGTTCTGAAGATGGTCCAAAGAACCTATTTTTCTTTTTACTTTCCAGTTTTGAAGGCAGTAATTTACTTCTAATTTATTCTTAGATAACTCATTATCATCATCATTTCAGCCGAAAGACGTCCACTGCTGGACATAGGCCTCTCGCAAGTATCACCACAGATAATTCATATCTACTTAATCATATCATATTATCTTTTTTTATTGCAAAATGGACATGCTCTTGACCTCGATCACGCCTGATGGACAGTGATGGCTGAGGTCTATGATGGAACGAGCGTGCCCAGAAGATGATTGTTCACTCTTGCTTTGAAGGCAGACGGGTTAAATGTGGTAGGGAACACAGATGCCGGCAGAGAGTTCCACACTTTGGCTGTGGTTGTTGTTGGATGATGTGTGTGGGAGAGCGAGTGAACCACTAGTAGACTTGATACTTAAGCCAAAGCAGCTGCTTGTGCTTCTTACTTGAAGGCGAAGACAACGTTACCTGACTGTTTAAACGTTTCGATACCATCTTTGTCATGAATAGGCTGATAGTAAAATACCCAATCCATAACCATATCCATTCTAGGTTTGTGGCAGCAAGGAAAACCTATTCCGGAGGAGATGTATAGACGATTCTAGCTTGGAGGTCAAATGTGGTGCTGCTTCACAAACAGTGGGACGACTGAAGTCAGGATTTAATGACGCTAGTGATTGCGCAAAACTCATAGCTAAATCTATACTAATATTATAAAGCTGAAGAGTTTGTTTGTTTGTTTGTTTGCTTGAACGCGCTAATCTCAGGAACTACTGATTCGAATTGAAAAATTATTTTAGTGTTGGATATTCCATATGACGGAGGATCGTTAACAGTGGGTCGCGACATAGGAAATAAAACTCACAAAACCTTCGTTTACACTTTTAATTACTTGCTAACACGCACTCAATACAAAATAATCAAGGATGCCTCAGATATGGCTCGATTAAGAATTTAGGAACGCGGGAAGTTTAGCGCGGAGTAACGAACGTCTACCCAGACTGCCGGACCGATTCAAAGTGCCCTCTTTCAACTGTCACCGCACACGTGTACTACCCCCGTTACAGGTTAGCCAACCTACCTGTCTACGTCAGTACCTGTCAATGTCGAATAGCCGATTATACTTCCGGATCGACATTTGACTCGATTATTCGCTCAGTGTCGCCATTACTCCACGCTAACCATCCCCAAGTTATTACTTGACGTTCCCAAACATTAGTTGTCAAATCAGCTACTTAGTTCCTCCAGTGAGAGATAGATGGCGCTGATCCAGACCGACTGATATGCGTCGACGCTTCGACACATATAACATCACGCTACTACCAATAGGAGCCGAGCAAAATGAAAACAAGTCAGAAGCGGCGGGTGAAACCGCGGGGCACAGCTCGTTATCAATACGATGATGATGATGATGCCATCTAGCCGATTTCGGCCATAGCGACTGAATTCGATAGGTTTCTAGGGAGGTTGTCGAGAGCTTTGGTGTGGTGCTCTATCATGTGCTCTCAAGTGGCTAGCATACCCAACTTTGGCCGAAAAACTCCGAGCACAAAGCGGACAAGTCAGAACACCATTGACGAAATTGTAGGGTATAGCTGCAGGTGGCCTAGCTTTAAGGTCATCACGCTTTAAGTCTAGCTGCGACCTTCTTCTCTCTTCAAAGGCGTTAACCTTTAAATTATTATCAATATACATTGCCACCGACACCCTATGAAGAAGTGACAACCCTACCTGATGATCAACGGTACGAACAAGCCCGCGGCAAGTTGGCCAACTGTTCCACTCCATTTGGAACTGTTAAATAAGTTTTAACAATCGGATATCGGAAACTTTGCGAGCAACGTTTTTGTCGTTATTCAGGTTTGTTGAAGATATTTATCGGAATTTTTTTTTGGTTGTTAATAAATTTCTCGGTTCTGATTTGCGATTTGTTGGATTTTTTGCACCGTAACAAGAGGATTAAAGAAGAAATACATCGCCTGAAGTGTAAGAATATAAGAATGCTCCTTTACTTTAGTAAGTAAATACCCTCCTTTATAACTGATCATGTAGGCTGAGTTTGCACTCATATGCGATTATATTTTAATTATTCACCCTAATCCTAACTAATATTATAAATGCGAAAGTAAGTTTGGTTTTTACCTTTTCACGCCTAAACCACTGAACAGATCATCCTGAAATTTTGCATATTCGTTGTCAGGTGTACAGAAACGTACATAGGGTACTTTTCATCTCTAAAAAAGTACTATTCCCGAGGAAAACAACAATAACGTTCTTATGATAATAGATGGCGCCACATGTTGTTCGGATCATGATTGAATTATATTATTACAAGCAGAGTACAACCCGAATTGATAGTCAAATTCTAAATTGACGTGAGCGAAGCCGCGGAAAAAGCTAGTTGTGTACATTTTGCACCGCAACAAGAGTGTTAAAGAAGAAACAGATCGACACCTCATTGAAGAGAACGTAAAACTACTGCATGTTGCAAGTATTTATAACGTTTTTTTTTTTTGAAACCTTTCCCACTTTCTGTATAAACGCTCTTAAGCAGAGGTGTACTTTTTTTTTTTTAGGATGGGAAATCATCAAATGACCCCCCCCGCTCTGGGCGGACCGGAAGGGAGTGTCAGACTTGTACTGACTAAAGCCCATCCATGTTCCTTCTTTGCCCTTTGTGTTCCAGGGCCGCGGTATCTCTTTCGAACAGTCTCGCAGCCCTGGCAGGCAATTGAATTGTGTTTAGCTATTAGTAACAAAAGTATCGTTCATGAAATGAATAAGAATGTACTCACCTAAACCCACAAAGTTCGCAGTGATTCCTACCCACTTGGTTGAGCCATCTCTCCAGACAGCTCAGGTGGACATTCGCCAATGAGCCCTTACAATTACACGGCGAAATCAATCTGAGGACAAATTGCTTTATATTAGCCAAGGTCCATCTACGTCAACGTTGGCTAGTTTTGAGTATGAATGTAGATGGGTATAAGAGTAGAGGAAGACCAAAGAAACGATTGATGGACTGTGTGAAGGATGACATGGCAAGAAAGGAGGTGTTTGATGGAATGACAAGTAAGAGAGAAGTATGGAAGAAGAAGACACGCTGCGCCGACTAGAAATAAATAGGGATAAGGGTAGTATTCATGGTCATCATCATCATCATCATCATTTCAGCCGAAAGACGTCCACTGCTGGACATAGGCCTCCCCCAAGTGTCGTCACATTGACCGGTCCCATGCGACTCGCATCCAGCGGATCCCTGCAACCTTCACCAGGTCATCGGTCCACCTAGTGGGAGGCCTTCCAACGCAGCGTCTTCCGGTTCGCGGTCGCCACTCCAGAACTTTTCGGCCCCATCGGCCATCCGTTCTGCGAGCAATGTGCCCTGCCCACTGCCACTTATGTTTGGCTATTCTTCGGGCTACGTCGGTTACCTTGGTTCTCTTGCGGATGTCCTCATTTCTGATTTGATCACGCAAGGAAACTCTGAGCATAGCCCTCTCCATTGCCCTTTGGGTGACTTTAAGCCTTCTGATAAGGCCCATTGTGAACGACCACGTTTCGGTCCCGTATGTAATCACTGGCAACACACACTGGTCATAGACTTTCGTCTTGAGACACTGCGGTAAGTTGGACGAGAAGATACCACGCAACTTCCCGAACGCTGCCCAGCCGAGTCGGATTCGACGATTGACCTCTTTCTCGAAGTTAGACCTACCTAACTGGATCGTATTCATGGTATCACAGCATTATTCTGTGCAATGGCCGTTTTGCGATGATTTGACGCACTTTTTGCCCCAACTTTTATTTTCGTGCTTCCTTATGTTAGATATCCTTCATGTTTTAGGGCTAATTAAAGATTTTGCTTTCTTTCTTTTGTAAAGACACCAAGATAAAGTTATCGTTTAAAATTAAAGTTCGCGAGTACATTCAGAAAAAGCTGGCAGTTTCGTCACAACGTTAATGTTTTGTCTTTTTATTTTAGTAAATCCGTGTAAATTTCTATTTATATATATATATATTGATATATATTTATAGTATTTTGATATATCGTTATAGTATGTTATATATCCTTGTAGTTTATCTTAGTAATAAATTAATTTTTTGAAGATATATATACACCTACCACTGCATCACCCAAAGGTTGACTGGTAGAAAATGCCTATGGCATTCAGTCCGCCTCTGTACTTTGTACTTGAAGTGTTAAATAAATAAATAAAGAGAAAAAGAACGAATGGCAAGAATTTCCCCGGCGAGATAGGTAAAAACGTATGACAAGACGACCACGAGTCATCAGTTACTTTATAATAAACTAGCGACCCGCCCCGGCTTCACATGGGTGCAATGTAGATAATATACATATACATATAAACCTTCCTCTTGAATCACTCTATATATTGCTGAAAACTGCATTAAAATCGGTTGCATAGTTTAAAAGATCTAAGCGTACTAAACAGCAGCAGCGACTTTGTTTTATACTATGTAAAGAAGTCAGAATATAGTAAAACAATTAGCCAGGCATGAATTTAACCATGGCGATGGTATTGAGAATTTCTTAATGATTACTCCAGCTATTAGCAAAAAACTAAAGCGCAAGAGAGATAGCAAGAGGACTAGCTAATAGTAGAGTGAACACCATTGGCGAAGGTCCCATACAACTCGATTCCTACCGGCTTCCCTTTGAAAAATGGGACAGTCAGTATTCTATAGACAAATAATATAATCACATTAAAGATATGTACTCCGGCTTACCTCTTGCAAAAAATGACCCTTCACTACTGGTGAACACTGTAAGATAACTGTCATCTTAGTGGCGTGCCCAGTGGCCAACAATACGGCAAGCCCATAAGGCGAGCAGACTGTTCAGATACCCTAACATCATGAAGAGTAACAGGTTATAAGGGCAAGCTTGTAGGCTTGTACATACGAAGGTACCGCCGCTAATAATAGTTTTTACTAAGTATAGTTATCCATTAAATTATTATGTTTTTTTAATGGTATTTTGGGGTAAGGTTGTAGATTCTATTAATTAGTAAGATTCACTGCCTCGTTGGTCTAGTGGCCGCAAGCGCAACTGATGAGTTCGTGGGTTCGACTCCCAGGTCGGGCAAAGTGTTATTGAATTTTTCAAGAATTACTCAGTAGCAGCCACGGTGTCTGGATTTGCGCCCGGTTGATGGTCATACTCTCGCCTCCTATTACATGGGACTTAAACGTAACAGGCGAAATGTGGGTGTACTATTAGGTACACCTCTGCCTAACCCTTCGAGGATTACAGGCGTGATGTTATGTTACGTAATTAGATTCTAAGGCGCGTCGCAACTGGTCAGTAGAGGCGGAGTCGCGACACGGTCCAGTCGTGGTATCCATGTGGAGTAAAATTCTAAGCACGAAACGAAATAATAAAATGTCGTCACACTCTGGGGCACTTCAACTCTTGATCGCGTGGGTGACGGGCTTAGTAACTCGATAAATGAAAATATGGTGACCTATAAAACGGACTTAGCAACAACGGCCAATAGTAACTGCTACTCAACAGTAAACTTATATCGTAATATCCCATGACCTTTCCAGAAATATACCTAGTAGTAAATGTAAATACTCTACGAAATGAGATTCCGGACAATAAACGCTGCCCATCTTCAAACTCAACATCCAAATAAACAACTCACTCAATCGACGACACGCTGAGAAAACATCTTATGTTACACCTAAACGAATATTCCAAGTAAATAAACATTTGGGTACAACGTATAAAAGAATTTTCCCTCTACGCACCTTTCCCGACCACGCGTCATACAAATTCTGCAAACATTGGATCCGATACTTGAAAGAGAATCCCTTGCTGTAATTCCCAAATCGGATTTCTCAGAAAGACTGCCAGTCTTCTTTTTGTCAGTCTTCGAAATTTTAGCTTCAATTAAAGGCTTAGTAACAATCACTTCGTTAGTAACCAAAGGAATTTCTTCCGTTTGAACCATACTGTTACCAGGGTTTGTGATCTCGATAGTGTCTGGTCTGGTAGTATCTGGACTAGGTATAATCGGATGATCGCTTGGTAGTTCGCTCAGAACTATAGGTATAGAATTCGGTGTTTCTTTAACAACTTTGAAACAGGATGCCATGAATTTCTTCAGATCTATCAACGTTGCAGAACTGTCTATTGCCGCAGCCGTTTCGTTATCTAGAATTGGTATTTTAAGTTCTTTAAGATTTAGGTTTGTTAACGTTTGAGCTGGTTTACCGAAGCTTAGGGATTTCAGTGCTTCTGTTACATCTTTGCTTGTTATGATGTGTCGCATGCTGTGTTCTGATTTCGATATGCCTGGTTTGGATTGCATGACTTTCGCATGGGTAACCGCGCCAGGTAGGTCATTCGCCCCGGATGGTCCAGCATCTTCGTTCGCAGATTGATTTTTACTCTCGCTTGTCTTCACTTCACTCGTCGTATTTTTCTCTCCATTTGCTACTGTTTTTTCGTTGATGTCCATTAATACTTGTGTAACATTTGTTACAGTATCTTAAAGAAAATATAATTAAAATAAATCTTGTATGAATTATGAGGTGTTTGACAAATTTGATGTTTTGTGTTGAAATATTTATTTTATTTTTTACTGTCAATCTTTTTATATGCCAAGGAGTAAGGAGTTCACGTTATAAGGTTATTATGTTTATTTAAAAACACAGATGTGAGGTCTTCTACTTACATGTATTATTTTAGGAACACGTGGTACATTCTAAGAATAGTTAAAACAAATTGATTCTAACTACAAAAATCTCGGACAAAGTGTACACCTCACGTCGACAGATGGCGCTGCTCGATTAAAATGCGCGCTATCGTTTCGTTACCGCGCCGAGTATAAGATCTGCGCGCGCCCAAAATCAAATTGCCATCAGAAGGGTCTTAACTGACTCGACTGAACAGTGAGTGATGAACTCGGGATATGAATCTTTGTGATTCCAATCCGCTCTCTCTCAGGTCAACTATCGCAGACCTGTGAGTAGAATAACTGACGCTGTTTTTGGCCACTTTTTAAAACCCTATAATTACTAATGCTATACCAATTCTGTATGAATACTGCATGATTGATACTAAAATGGTACCCGTCATTCAGTATGTAATACATGAATTTCTATATAAAACGTTTATGTAACAAGAATAATATTATTAGCACTCGATTTCTAAAAATAGTTCGGTAGTAGCTGTGTGTTTTGAAGTAGAAATATTTATAACAACACAGATTACAGTTAATGTGTGATTCAATAATATTCTTGAATGGTCCCTACCTATTTATAGAAAATAATCAGCACAGTATTTCGTAACTAAGAAACCACGCCTTCTAACCTAAAAATAAAATCCAATCGGATTAAAAGTTCATTTATTTTCAACATTACGTGTCTAATTAATAAAGCTTATAATGCCGTGACTATGCCGTTAAATCTATATTCTTTAGACACAGGGTTTTTCAATCCATTTCTCTGGTTATAAAGTAAACGACTCCTGTCAAAATATTTATAGCAACCAAGAGCAGACGGGATTGCCATTAAAAATGTTAAGGGGCCGACAAAAACTTTTTCAGGGTATGTACTATAACCCGGTTACAGCTTCGAGTGATGCGAGCTGCTACACGACTTGCGACGCGATTAGCATCAAGTGACATGTACCCGCGTCACTTGTTCCCGTCTCGTGACAATCACGTCGATACGAAAGTCGCGTCGACCACTTCTTTCATTTTGTTTCGACTGCTGTCACTGTCGTAAACGTATCGCTTAAGGGCATTACATTGCTCGATGACCTTGATGATTTGATCCCTGTACTGGTTTTTGTTGACTTGCCCCGCACATTTAGCAAAATTTCGGTTTTTATTTATTAATTAAAAATATTAAAAGAAATAACAGAAAAAAAAAACAATACAGATTGTTAAGTATATCATTACGTATTTGTTGTTACAAAATTCATGCCGACCTATTCAGCCGTTACAGAGATAATTTACAATTAAGGTAAAAAAAAATGAGGTTTATTAAAATTTTAAACAATATAACATACTTTTTTTACACGGAAAACGCACGAAGGGATTCATCAACAAATTTCTTTGAACATACGCTGTTTTTGGGATTTTAGCCATGTAATGCCCTTAAGCCTGTGATCAAAGTACGGTTAAATTGCTTGTAAGCTGTAACTATCAGCAATTCAAGTTTATTTTTTAACATAACATCACGCCTGTAATGTTCGAAGGGTTAGGCAGAGTTGTTATTAGTACACACACATTTCGTAATTTATGTTTTAAGTCCCTTGGGGCGAGCCTAGTACCATCAACCGGACACAAATCCAAACTCCGTGGCTGCTAATGAGAAATTCCTGATGGAAAAACAGGATAACACTATACCCGACCCCGGAATCGAAACTAACACCTCATACTCATCAGTCACGCTTTGCGACCAGTTTTACGCGGTCAATTTTTTAATTAATCAATTGGTGTTTTGTTTTTACGAATATGAAAATCGACATTTAAAAACATTATTACGTATTGCTTGCTCTTACATTAAAATATTGTAAAATTTTGCATGCCATCTATATCTGACTATGTATTAGGAACCTCAACTGATTTAAGACCAAAATGTACCAATACTTATTGCAAATAAATGATTATGATTATGATTATATTTAAATTACCTCCAAATTCTAACTTCAAATCTCAAACCAAATTCTCTAATTACCATCCCGGTCGGAAGCAGTGTAAACTGGTTAAAACTAGATATAAATAAGATCTTTAAACAGTCCGGAGTAGCTTCGCCGCGCCGCGGTTGCAACGTCCACCACAGTATGCGGTCACCCTAATCCCGGTTGCACTAGTGGATTGGTTATTTACTCCGTTTTAGCATGTTACTAATTTGTAGGAGGGTTTATTAGGAGATATTGGAGTTGTATATCGTGGAGAATATGAGTAAAGTATGTAGCTGGTCTAGTGGTCGCATGGTTGTTCGATTCCCGGGTCGGGTTGGATTTTTCCCTCAGGAATTTATAAAAAGCAGCCACGGAGTCTGGATTTGTGCTCGGTTGATGGCAATAGGCTCGCCCCCTATTACATGGGACTTAAACATAACTGGCGAAATGTGGCCGTACTATAAGATACACCTCTGCCTAACCCTTCGGGGATTACAGGCGTGATGTTATGTTATGAAGCAAAATATACACGCAGGGCTTGTTATCATCTGCCTGCTTTTTTACCCGACTGCCAAGGAAAAGTTATGTTTTTCGCGCGTATCTTGTATGTTTTGTTTTTTGTCAATTTCTTTATTACCTCGTATGTTCCAAATGGCTGGATGGATTTCGACGACTAAGGTATCATTAGAACGCATCAAAAAAAAAAATGGCGGAGTTTCGGCGCTAAATTGTGAGTCGTTAATATTTTTTTTTCAACTAAACCGATCGAGAGGGTATCAAAATGAAGGAAATTAAAAGGAGATTACAAATATAATATAATATATACAAACTTGTACATGATACAATTTGTAGTCGGGTTTTTTGATACTTTTAATTACATGTTACTTGTTCTCAACTATTTTGGGGTCGGCTTCCAGTGTGACCCGATGCAGCTAAATGCCAGTATTTTAAATGTAGAACGACTCCATCTATCTTGTCTATTATACCATAAACCAGTTATAGTATGACCAGTTTAAGTGTACAGTTCAAGGTGGCGCTGATTGTCAAGCAAAAATGCATCGATATGTCAAACTTGGTACATTTATTTTAGTTCTGTGTTTCCACGCTTGCATAGATAAGTTGGTTGAAGTGTACTGGGTAATACGTCTTTGATAACTTTAATTTATTATATTGAATAATTGTAATTTGGAATTGAAATTTTAATGATAGTTATTCATTTACATTTTTATTGACTAATTTATTTAATGACTACTTTGACATTTAAATTCATCTAAAAATATGCTTGCTTGATGATTTAATTGATGATTTAATTAGTACCTACATATTTTTTACAATGTAATTTTTGAAGAGTGTTATCACGGTTTATGCACCATCTATTCCTACCAATTTGTACGCCACGATATGCGTCTGAACATGTTAGAAATTTCTGTATCTCATTATAATGCATGCAATGTATCATGTACCATGATTAAACAAATCAAATTTTACTTTACTTTACTGGTTTCCTGTCGAAACGCCTGTCAAATAAACAGGAGATAAACTACTTAGAAAGGAAGTTAGCTGTTCTTTTTCGGGCAGGCGCTTACACTTTCTGATGAGCATTTTAGATGGATATTGTAAAGAATAATACTATCCATAACCAACAATAATAATAAGACTGACTTAATTGCCAAGAGCCTTGATCGATACTTGAGGAGGCTCTCGTTAGCTAGACCAAGGGCTTGATTCGGACAGCGGTCCTCCTGGACACGGCTCGTATTGTTAGGAGGTTCGTCTCTCTGGAGCCCTGACGGTTCCCGATACCGGTGGGCTACTATTTTCTATATTTTTAAATGTAATGTTATCTGCATGTTGTTGTTGTGTTGTATGTATGTAATGTTTTTTTGAGATTGAAATATTTAAAAATGTAATTTGCCTATTCTAACCGAGTGAAGCTGAATACCAGTATTTTACATGAAGCGACTGCCTATCTGACCTCTACAATCCATACAGGCAGTCGCTTTTTTGAAAATAAAGGAATGTTTCCTTTGAGTCAAAGCTATCTCCAGTAGTTAGAGTACTTTCCCTCCAGGTGAGGTTGAAAAATTCCTCCCTGTATACAACATTATTTTTAGTATATGCGAAACCTGAATATAGTTTGTTCAGAATAAGTAACTCAATCGATTCCAATCATTTTTAAACCATGTTATTTTTTTTCCCAAAAATATTTGAAAAAGTTTAAAGTTGAACACCGAGCGACTTTGAGTACCTATCGCAATAATTTAGGTACCTACTGCCAAATTATTATTATCAATGAGCTCAAGACGACGCTGGAGGCGCGCGCTGTGTGGTGACCACGGTTTTGTGTGGACAACTAGGTAACAGAACAATCTTATAACTTTGTCATTTTTCATGATACATTTTTGAAATTTTGTACATAGATTCTTTACACAAAAATACTAGACACGTGTATCAGGTTTCGCATATACTAAAACTAATCTTGTATAACCTCTTTTACTCGATGGAAAAACTCTTTTTTTCTCGATGTTTAGATTGCAAAAGATATTGCATTCTTTTGCATGAATTGTATTCTTTTGTTAAACATTGGTAATTAAACTCGTTACTGATCAAATTACTTTAATTAATAGTCTACATTCAACGTTAGTTCTCAAAACAGTGTTGCTTTGATAAAATCTACTGAAAACCAACTTATATTTACTGTTTACAAACCACTTAACATTTCAGCCGAAACCTTATTCCCAACTGAAAAAGGTTGATCTTCGCGTGAGTTTTTGAAGTGTAGATTTTTCGAGTTGCGTTAGTAAGTTGTGCAGTTCTATTTCCATTGTGTTGCAATCGTAAAATTGTTGCTTTAATAAAAAAAAATAATCATAAAACGTTGAAAAAGGTTTTATTGGACGTCGTTATTTACTGTGTAACAGATTTTAAGTGTATTTTTAAATAACATAACATCAAGCCTGTTATTCCCGTAGGGTGTGGCAGAGGTGTATCTAATAGTACACCTACATTTCGCCTGTTATGTTTAAAGTCCCATGTAATAGGCGACCCTATTGCCATCAACCGGGCACGTATCAGGACTCCGTAGCTGCTACTGAGAAATTACTGATGGAAAAATCCAAGAACACTTTGCCCGACCCGGGAATCGAACCCAAGACCTCATGCTCAGCAGTCGCGCTTGTGACCGTGACCACTCGACCGAGCCGGCTTAAATATTTTCTAGTAATAGAGCTCATTCAAAGGACTAGGTATCCTTATCAGGGTTGTGGGAGTCAGATAGGCAGTCAATCCATGTAAAGTATTTAGACTGGATAGTATTTAGACTGGTAGCTCCAACATGGCCTGGTAAAAGACTAGGCAGGTGATGAGAGTGCCGTGAATAAAAATATTATAGCTTAAAAAAAATGGGTTGGGCCAGAGTCGTCACGCAGTGGGTGCCAGAAGACGGGTGTCGTCGCCCAGGGAGGCCTAGAAAAACGCTGGCGTGACAATTTAGAAGCGTTTATGACAGATTAGCTGGAGAAAACCGCACCGAGAAAAGAATGGAAGGCTAGGGGAGAGGCCTTTGACCATCAGCGGGACAGTATAGGCTAAGAAAAACTAAAATACACGCTTTAGGGTGACGTCATTTCGTTTTTCGTATTCTTCTCAGCAAACCCTTTCATTTGATACCCATATCATGGGAATGCATAAAAAATAACTTGTCCGCCATCTTTGAGTGTCCGCCATATTGGATTTAGAATGACGTCACTTGTCCAACCATGAATTGACATCCAAACTGAACATGTATGCAATATTTCAGCTCAATCAGAATCCGGGAAGTGGGTGAAATTTAACTTTCATGATTTATTGACATAGTTACAGGTGAAGCTAATAAAAGCGAGTTACAAAAGAAAAAGGACAGCGTTTGTTCTTAGAGACAAAAGCGATCGTCGCGGTCACCTGTCACAATTTTTTTGCAAGAGGTTTTTTTCCAATTTACAATGGACTTAAACATATCTGGCGTTTCAGCGTACTATACGAGTAGGTAGGGACACCTCTGTCCTAATCATCATCAAATACATGATCATTCTCCTGCCTTTTAGCCCAATTTATTTGGGACGGGCGCAGCATGTCTTCTTCTTCCATACTTCTATTACTCGTCATTTCATCTGACACCTCCTTTCTTGCCAATTATCATCCTTTACACGGTTCATCCATCGTTTCTTTGGTCTTCCTCTACTGTTATACCTATCCACATTCTACTTAAAACTTTCCTTACGACATTTTCCTCATTCCTCCGCATCACATGCCCATACCATGACAACCGATTACCACTCATATTTTCAGTCACCGGTGCCACTTTCAGACTTCCTCTTATGTACTCATTTCTTATTTTATCCATTCGCGTAACACCACACATCCCCCTAATCATTCGAAGAAATACAGACTTGATGTAATGTTATATTATTATAGTGGAAATCAATTACTACATACAACATTTACGCTCCGCTCGCTCATTCCGCTCCCAGCTTTCAATTACTCCTTATCCTATTACGTATTATTATTCTCCAAATAATAATTATAAATCTATGAATATTAATAGCTGTTATTATAATTAAGCTTTAGTTGTAGGCTCAGAGCTGAAATAATAGTGGCAATTTATTTGTGGATGCTGTCCTTGAATGAGGTGCTCGTGGCTAAACAATAACAGCCACGGCCAGGTTAAGCGGCGCTTGCTTAGGTTGATCCGCGGATGGGTGACCACTCATTACATACCGAGTTTCCTCCGTGCCTCGAAAAGCACGTTAAACCGTTGGTCCCCGCTATCATTTGTAGATCTTTGACAGTCCTTACAGGTATTCAGTGGCCCGAAAGTCTAACAACCAGACTTACCAAGGGGTATCGTATTAGCCAGTATTAACTGGGTTGTGGAGGATAGGTAGGTAGCCATTTGATGAAAAACACTGGTATTCAGCTGGATCCGGTTAGACTGGAAGTCGACGCTAACATAGTTGGGAAAAGGTTCGGCAGATGATGATGCTGCCCTGGAACAAAATAATACCAGCGCATTACTGTCCCACTTTTGTTCCAATCTAGCCTGCTGTTTTCTCCCGGCGACGCTTTGGTTGAGTCCGGGGACTCAACCAAAGCGGACACGGGTGGAGCGTAGAGGAGATGTGCGGGAACCGACCAATCATGAATACCTCAAATGAGACCTATTTGAAAAGAAATGCATTGACTTGGTTTTCGTTTTATTTTAAACACTGTACCACAATTTGATCTGAGATGGATACCACAAATCATTTCAAAGGCTTTGTATTTCCACACAATTCATTACTTAGCAATTTTACTTGTAGTCAAATGGTCACCAACTCTCGAGCATAAATATTTTAATTACATACAAAGCTAAAAAATAAGGCATTAAACATTTAAAACAATTCGCTAACGATGAATCAAGTTTTAATTATGTAGGCATTTCAATTATTATTAATTATGGCTATTAATTATTTTCTTCCAGCTACCGGTTTCAGTGCGCCATCAGACCGTTGGGTTTTCGCAAAATAATTTATGCCGAAAAATTATTATTTTCACTGAATTTTCTGGCTATTATTATGGTTTTACTTTTCTTGCATGAAGTCAGCGAAATATTTTAATTAGGTGGTCCGGACTGGCAGCTGCGGTACACCTATGTGGCGTTTGGTTGAGGTTATGTGAGAGTGAAGCAGTATAAAAATATGCGTTTAATTGACAAAGTAATAAGGACTAATTTGGTTTGAATGTTGTTCAGAAAATGAACCCTCGTGGTTCAGAGTGCAATGTTTAATTTTAAAACACAACAGTAAATTCTTTTTTGGATAATAATAATTATATGATGTACTTATTGATAATATTATTTAACAAACATGGTGTACCTAATACATAGTACACCCAAATTTTGCCAGTTATGTTGAAGTTCCATCTAATAGGGAGCAAGCCTATTGCCATCAACCGGGCACATATTATTTGAAAACCAAACAGCAAAAAAACATAAATAAATAGCGTTTCAAACCTACCAAAAAAGAAAAATCTATTTCTAGAATTTAAATAAGACCTAGACGTATAAAAAGCCTATTCATATTCAAAATAAAAGACCCACTTTCAGGTTAAATGTCTAAGTTTCCAGAACCTTTTTTTGTGATCCTGTATTATACAGATCTTAACCCTCTTTTTCGCATTACAATAGAAAAGAATAGATGTGTCTAGATGGATGGTACCCGGCATGCAGAGCGTGACAGGTTAAACTAGGGACATACTACGGGAAAATATAATTTAAGGTCATATATTTAACTGGGTTGCTGTAACATGGATAGATTTTCAAGGTTCAGTCGCGCTTGCTTAGGTTGATCTGTGGATGGGATAACTGACCACTGACCATCTATTACCTACCGAGTTTTCCCCGTGCCTCGGAAAGCACGTTAAGCCGTTGGTCGCGGCTGTCATTTGTAGATCTTTTGGCAGTCGTTACAGGTAGTCAGTATCCCGAAGGTCTGAAAACCAGTAAGACTTGTTGGTTGGTAGCCTTTTCCTCACGATGTTTTACCTTCACCGAAGCAAGTTATAATTATACAATCGAAAATCGCAATTTGCAATCGTGTCATGTAGGTATTGAAACGTGGTGATAAACTTTAACAATTAAACCCTCATCATCATCGTTTGCCTAGCCTTTTCCCAACTATATTGGGGTCGGCTTCCAGTCAAACCGTATCCTGCTGATTACCAGTATTTTACATGGAGCGACTGCCAATCTGACCTTCACAAGTGATCACAACCTAGTTAGTACTGGGTAATACGATACCACTTAGTAAGACTGATTGTCAGTCTGTCAGGCCCCTGTGTACCTGTAACAAGTGTCAAAGATCTACAATTGACAGCCGGAACCAACGGCGTAAAGTGCTTTCCGAGGCACGGACGAAACTCGGTATGTAATAGATGTATCCAGTTGCAACTGAATACCTGAATTTTTGTCGGTATTATTTTTTACTTTTTTGGAATGAGAATCGAATACTGAATATTTAGGTCCCTCGTTTACGCAGTCATCCTGTATATTTGACGCGACAATGACTTATTTTTGCGGCGTCGGCGTTTTTCAGACGTTTATAGATGGATTACTAAAACTCTTTTGGTTGTAGACGTCAGATCTTTTTAGGGTTAGACTCAATACATGTCGGTTTCGGCAGAGGTGTTGTTCATTTCTTGTATGTAGGTATGTCTATATTTTGTTATAATGGCAAAAAAATTGTGATTAAGGAAATAATATTCTTTGACTGCCTCGTTGGTCTAGTGGTCGCAAGCGCGACTGCTGAGCCTGAGGTTCTGGGTTCGATTCCTAGGTCGAGCCATGTGTTATTGGGTTTTTTTATTAGGAATTTCTCAGTCGCAGCCCAGAGACTGGATTTGTGCCCGGTTGATGGCAATAGGCTCGCCCCGTATTACATGGGACTTAACATAATCGGCGAAATATGGGTGTACTAATGGGAACACCCAAACCCTTCAAGGATTCCAGGCGAGATGTTATGTTATTATTATTAGGTCCAAAAATCTGTTTTAGACATAACGATCTCTTTGTATGCTAGCCAAGTAGGCATTGCATTTTTGTATGGGATGCATAGGATTTTCAAGAAATCATGCTGTGTCAAGCAATCCCTTCAACATACAATTGACGGTATGGTTTATCGTCATCCAATGATTTCTTAGATATTACAATCTAAATTCAAAGAAGATTCTGCATCATTGGTTTAACTGTAGCAAGCACTACAGCTGACAGTGCTGCTGAGCGAGAGGTCTTGGTTTCGATTCCCAGGTCGAGCCATGTGTTATTGGGTTTTTCTACTAGGAATTTCTCAGTAGCGGCCCAGAGTCTAGATTTGTGCCCCGTTGAGGGGAACTGGTTTGAAATTCAGTTGCAAGATTTGATCAATACATACTAACTAACAAGGCAAATTACATAAAAGCTCATAAAAAGTTTTAAATAAGTAACGATTTACTCCCCAATTGATACTATCGTTAAAAATATCTCGTTACTTTTTGCTTTAAATTACACTGACCCGATGTACTGGAATAAAAAAAAAGCTAAAAGAAAAAAAAGCTATTTGTAAAATTTACTTTTTTTCTTGCTTCCCTCACACATAACACCGACCTGCCGTCACACTTACCTGCACTTTTGACGGCACAGGGTAGCGGTGTGCACTAATTTGTAATTACTGCCGTCAGGGACGCAAGAGCACCAGTTTTAGCAAGCAAGCTGTTTTACTTAGGCTTGTTCTACACTCACGATTTATTGGAGCGAAAAATTGTTTAATCAGCTGTTTTTAGTCCTATGTTACTTAAGGGTTGTTTTGAACAGTGGTGGTCAGCGGTATCGGCCCTGCGAGGTATTTTGTTTTCCTCAATAGAGGAGCTCGTGGCTAAATAATAGCAGCCGCTTTTCAGGTTAAGCCGCGCTTGCCTAGGTTGACCCGTGGATGGGTGACCACTCATTTCATACCGAGTTTCCTCCGTGCCTCGGAAAGCCGGTTAGGCCGTTGGTCCCGGCTGTTATTTATGGATCTTTGACAGTCGTTAAGCAGTCAGTGGCCCAAGTGGTACCAAGGGGTATCGTATTACCCAATAGTAACTGGGTTGTGGAGGTCATGTAGGCAGTCGGTCCGTGTTAAATTCAGGTATTCAGCTGCATCCGGTTAGACTGGAAGCCGACCCTTACATAATTGGGAAAAGGCTAGGATGATGTAATAGGGGGTAAGCCTATTGACACCAACTGGGCACAAATTGGAGCAAGTGGCTGCTACTGAGAAATTCCAGATCGAAAAACCCAATAACACTTTGACCGACCTGGGAATCGAAACCAGAACCTCATGTTCAGCAGTCACGCTTGCGAGCACCAACGAGCACGTATTAAAGGTTGATTATGCTACATTCTTCTCTTCTCCCCCTTTCTTTAATAAAACACACCCAAGTTCAATTAAAGTCACAATCGATTTGAATTAAATTCAATCGATTACCAGTTACCGATTAATCGTTAACACGCAGCAAACCGCGAGCTGTATTACTGTGTGAACTGCTAACGTTAGCGTTCTAGCCTATAATTACAAATTAGTGCACATGGCTACATATTGTATGACCATGTATGTAATTATACATAGGTTTATGCACGCAGTGCGTAGGCTTATACGTTGTCAGGTGTACAGAACCCTCCTAACTAATATAATCCTGCGAACTAATATTATAAATGCGAAAGTAAGTTTGTTTGTTTGTTACCTTTTCACCGCTAAACCACTGAACGGATCATCCTGACATTTTGCATATACGTTGTCATTTTGATGTGCCGTGCTTCTCCGAGGCTATTAATGCCTGGAAACTCGCTTGCCCGAATTCTGAAGAACCCGTCCATCCATTTTCCCAGAGACGTTGGGACGAGCCGCTCTGCAGAGTAGTTCAGAACAATTTACTGCTCACGTCTGCTACTACTGCTGAGCGTGCGCGTCTGCTGGCTGTGGGTGAGTGGGAGTCGGGTCTTTGGCTTCACGCACTACCGTCGTCGAGCATAGGCACTTTGCTCGACGACACTACTTTCCGCCTTGCTGCTGCTCTACGCCTAGGCGCCCCTTGTTTTTCTCCTCATCGCTGTCACTGTGGTGAAGCTGTCAACAGCCTTGGACACCACGGCCTTTCATGCAGCCGAAGTGCGGGCCGCTTTGCACGGCACGCGAACTTAAATGATATCATCCGTCGAGCTCTTGTCACCGTCGGCGTTCCAGCTTTATTAGAACCAAATGGCTTGGCACGCGACGATGGCAAGAGACCGGACGGCATGTCTTTGTTTCCATGGAAGATGGGTAGGCCTTTAGTGTGGGATGCAACTTGTGTCGATACTCTTGCGCCATCCCATCTTCCTAGCTCATCGTGCTGTGCTGGGGCTGCGGCTGCGGCTGCAGAGAACCTCAAGCGGCGTAAATATAGTAACCTTATTGGTAACTATATTTTTTTGAGCCGTTTGGGGTTGAAACTCTGGGTCCGTGGGGTCCGAGTGCTCACAGCCTTTTCAAGGACATTTCTAAACGTTTAGTTGACTCTTCCCGTGACCCAAGGGCTGGCTTTTACCTTGGCCAAAGGCTTAGCGTTGCCATACAGCGTGGCAACGCCGCCAGTCTTTTGGGTACATTACCAGTTGACTACGTTGAGGAGGAGTTTTTTGACGCCATTTTTTAAGTTTATTTTTAAGTTAGTTAGTTAATATAGGTTATTTTAATTTATTAATGTATATTATATTATTTGATTTTAAACTGACATTTTATTATAAAAACAGAGTAGAACCAGAACTGATTGCCAAATTATAAATTAACGCGAGCGAAGCCGCGGGCAGAAGTTAGTAGGTTAATAAACGACACTTAAGTTTAACTGTTTTTTTTTCTTTAAAACAACGCACCCACGGTACAGGAGAAATTTTTAGTGTGGGACTAGGAATTTCTCCTGTATCGTGGGTGCGATTACAGATATTCAAACTCACATACATAAACAGCCAGACCCGGAACAACTGTAGGCCAAACAAATATTATTATATTTGTTCCGTGTGGGGATCGAACCCGCGACACGCAGCGTAGCAGCCAATCACTTAGCCACTGCGCCAGCCGTACCCTCGAAGTTTAAGTCGCTCCTTAGTAAACTTTTAAGGAGTCTACCCAATACACCGTATCACACTATGACTGTGCTAGGAATTTGTCAGGCTGGAAAATATTCTTTGTATTCATAAGTATGAGACTATGCCCACTAAACCGTTCAGTCACGCACGGAGGGGGTATGATATTCTGTTCATACGTTCTAGTGGGCATATTAGTCCGTGTCAAGTTACTTTCCGTGCTTGATACGTTCATAGCACACTCATGGTACGGTGTAGTGGGCAGACTCGAGAATTATTCCTCTGGTGCCTCTTCAATGCCTGAAGGGTGGACATCAACTCTTAATACTTCCCCTTGTCCTTCTCGAGGAGGAACAGCTAAGCAGCATCCTGATTGTTTGTCTGTGTGACCATTATTTTTCAAAACTACCTCATCTATACTATAATATTATAAAGCTGAAGAGTTTGTTTGTTTGTTTGCTTGAACGCGCTAATCTCATGAACTACTGGTTTGAATTGAAAAATTCTTTTTGTGTTGGATAGTCCATTTATCGAGGAAGGCTATAGGCTAAATAACATCACGCTATGACCCTTAAGGGCTGAGCAGCGGGTGACACTGCGGGGAACAGCTAGTGAATAATAAGACCCTCTCTTTGGACCATAATCCACCACTCGACCTTAGTTGGTTCCAGCACATGGCCGGTTTCCTCGCCATGTTTTTCCTTCACCGTTTTGAGAGCAGTGGTGATAGAATAAATGACATAAAGTGCTGCGGCCTGCTCGAACAAAGAAAATATACTTTTGGAGATTATTGTTTTAATTTTACTATCTAACAAGGAAAACTTAATTACTAATTTACCGATGTTTAGTGAAAACCGCAAGACCGTCTCAGTATTTTAATATTAACAAACTTATGTAAAGAAATAATTAAACCATCTGCCTGTATCTTTCGAAAACCCTAAAGCTTACGAAGTCGATACCTAAAGATACGAGTCGAGAGTCCATTCAAATCCTTGTTTCCATTTAAACAAATATCAGCTTTAAGTTACTGAGTATAAAGATGGATGGATTGTGTGAGGAATGATATGGTAGAAAAATGAGTAAACGATAGCGTGACGGCTGACAGGGAAAAATGGAAGCAAAAAACGTGTTAAACTGATCCCAAGTAACAAGGGACAAGGGCAGGCAGATGATGTTACTCAGAACAAGAGAACAAAAGTTAATTTTAGACTGACAAACACTTTCGAAAAAATTGTTCTATGTTAGCATTTTGATTTCCGCACTATGTCCTTAAAAAGGACCATTGTACGTGAGCCACGGCGGCAGTTACTCCAACCAGCCAACCTCCCTCCAGAAGCAGATCATCCGCAAGAGGTCTTTTTTTTTTTAGGATGGGAAATCATCAATTGACCCCCTCGCGGAGCGGAAGGGAGTGTCAGACTTGTACTGACTAAAACCCATCCAACTTTGCCCTTTGTGTTCCAGGGCCGCGGTATCTCTTTCGAACAGTCCCGCAGCCCTGGCAGGCATCGGCCCATGCGGACCCCTACGTGGTTGCTGACATCTCTTTGAGGCGCGCGTGGAACACGAACGCGCCGTCGACACGGCCTGTCGTCATAAGACGGCCGGACGGTGAGCTAGCCCATAAGTCGCCGTCCGTCCGCAAGGGGTCTTGGTGTTCCAACAGTTTCCTTGCGGATCTGGGTGTCGCCGGTGCCCTCGAGGAGTACATGCGCTACCCTTTCCCCCGCCTCCACGCAAGCTCTGCACAGGGGACTGTCAGTGAAGCCTAGGGTATGGAAGTGTTTGTTCAGTGAGCAGTGTCCAGTGATGGTCCCCGTCACCAGTCGCAGGGTATTTCTGTCCAGGCGTTAGTTGAAGTAGCATAAAGTAATTTTTTCCAAGTACGGAGTGTACATGTGTTTACAGTTTCCAAAAATGTAAACACATACATTTTTGGAAACTAAATTGCAAATGCTGAATAATTCGAAGCGCCTAAATACAAAATTAGCATATAAAACGGATATATAAACGCAATTGACGACGACTGAATTCTTTACAACGTTTTTTACGACTAATCTGGAGTGTGCGGAGAGCCTAATTTGCTTTTCATATATAATTTAGTTCATTTCGTTTCGCGAAGTGCGATTCATTTATTAAATGGCAGACTTTTTTGTGTCTAGGCTTTGTAGTGAGCTTATGTTTGTTAATGGAGTTTTTTTCAGTGTTTTTACGGTGTCAACTAAAAATAATGAGATAACACTAAAAAAATACTACTAAACTGAAAAACAGTAGTAGTATTGTGTGCGTCTTCTTAATAATTTATCGTGTGGTTAGTGTCTAACCTGGTGTCAGAGTTTTTATGCCGCCTATGGGCCTCTGACTTGGCTTATAATATAGGGTACGTTAATACGTACAAAGAGTGAGCATAACAAAACATCACGCCTGTAATCCCCGAAGGGTTAGGCAGAGGTGTACTTGATAGTACACTCACATTTCTTTTTTTTTAATTTTTGCCCCACCCTAGAAATTTCTCCTGTATCGTGGGTGCGTTTAAAAACATTTAAACTCACATACACGAACAGCTAGACCCGGAACAACTACCTGTAGGCCATACAAATATTTGTTCCGTGCGGGAATCGAACCCGCGACACGGAGCGCAGTAGTGTCAATCGCTCAGCCACTGCGCCAACCGTGCCGTCAAATTTCGCCAGTTATGTTTAAGTCCCATGTAATAGTGGACGTTAATAAGAAGGCTGCTAGGCTAAAATGGGATAGGGTGGGTCACGTCAGTCGCATGCACGATGACCGCTGGGCATAAGTCTCTACACGATGGTTGCCGGAAGACGAAGCGTGCCGCCGAGGCCGGCACAGAAAGAGGTGGCGAGACTATCTAGAAGCGTACCGCGAGAAAAGAGCACGTGGAAGGAATTGGGGGAGGCCTTGTCCAGCTGTGGTACACAGTACAGTACAGGCTATTAAAAAAAGTTAAACATACGAACAGTTTAAGTTAAATAAAACAGCTTTTTAATGAAATGTATTCATTAAAAAGCTGTTTTATTATAAATTTAATTATGAAACGGTAACAACGAAAACCATTTTTTTAAATTTTTGTTTATATGTCTGTTTGTTCCGGTAAATCTCCGAAACGGCTGGACCGATTTTGATGGGACTTTTACTGGCAGCTAGCTGAAGGAGTAACTAAGACTACTTTTATTTTAGAAAAAGGATAAGGGTACCGCGCAAAAAAAAATTAAACCCTTAAAATTGTTAACAAAATCCGATTCAAATAGGAAGTCATATTTTTATAATAATTTCACGTGAACGAAGGTCACTCACTGCACAAAAAATCAACGTGCAAATCACCTCTCATACTCATAAAATTCCACCATCATTTGAAGCTCTTCCAATATTTATAGTAACACAAACGACATCGCATTGCACACAGAATATCATGGGCTGTTACTGGAAGTGCGTGAACAATAAAATTTTACGAATACGAAGCGGTAATGCTCGATATTATTAAGTGTAACGTTTCTGGCCTGTATTTTCGTACTAATGTTTGGTTTCTGTGTTTGTTTTTTCGATGTTTGTTGTGGAAATACTTGTTTGAACATATGGGCTCCTGGTACTTTTGTGTCAGGATGGGACTGTTTGTCAAATAATAAATAGTAACTTTGACTGCTTTGTTCGTCTCGAGGTCGTGTGCTACTGCAGAGTATGAGGTCCTGGTATTCATTTCCATCTAGATATTCTCAGCATCAGGCCTGTAGTCCCCTAATGGTTAGGCAGAGTTGTACCTCATAACATCACCCACATTTCGCCAGTTAAGTTGTAGTCCTATGTAGTAGGAACGAGCCTATTGGAATCAACCGGGCACATATCCACACTCCGAGGTTGCTACTCTGGCTGCTCACCTCGCAATGCCAGACTCTCGGGTTTCTGACTGACCTGTGGTAACTACTGTCGTGGATCTACGAATAACAGGCAAGACCTACGGTTTAGTGTGCTTTCCGAGTCAATGAGAGGTGTCGGTAATGGATGGTAACACAGCCACGGAACAACCTCACTTAGGCTCAATTGCTTCAGCCAGGTTTATTTTTTAATCTAGAGGTATTCTGACAGTAGAGATCTTCTTTTGCATAATGTGGTCATAGTAATTGTCTGGTTAACTGAAAAAAGTCTAATCTTTTGCTGAAATGCGAAGACTCACTGAAGGAAACCGATAACCACTGCATAAAGAAAACATCAAGAAAATTGCCGATGATGTTGAAACACACCACAATACCCGGTAAAACTTTCTTGATACAGGTAAACACGAAGCAGGTAACGAGTACGATATTAAAGGCTATAACAATAACACAGATATACAGATCAATACGCTCCAAATTGGGCTGTTTCGTTCAAGTGGATGGACCTGTTATTATTGATGAAAAAGTGTTGTGGGTGTAAGGTTTTTGTTGCTTTTTTTCAGATATTTTCTGAAGTGCAGGAAGAGTAGGTCGCCGGTGGACGTTGAATTCTTCTTTAAAACGACACGTTGTTAAATTGAGTCAGCCCTGACGAGTTTGGCATTTCAGTAGCGTCCAAGAGACCTATCGAGATGAAACCAAAGGCCGGCCACACATCGATGAACTCACGCTTGTTGCCTAGATCTCTCACCCAAAGCACGGTAACACAGCGTTTGCTGCTCCCGGCGTAAGCATACTTTCCACCAAATGCTCGAACAAATGTCGGTCTTTGACTAACAGAAAAACATTCACAAGGCCAGCGTTTTTTTTGGTATCTAAAATCGTATTGTATACCAAAGTATGTACAGAAAAGGTTTCCAAATAAATTCTCAAAGTGGTGAATTTTACAAGTTTGTAATTGCATTGCCTTCTGCCGATGTGTTGGCTAGTTACTGTGCTTGATATTGCTTCAGTGGAATAATTTTATCCTTTCTCTGCTTCTGTTTGAGTATATCCTTATGCAGCCCCACTATCGGACGAGAAAGGAGGTTTACATCAGACTTATAGGACTAAAACCTTACTGTGTCTACTGCTACCATAAACCGGGGGCTCGGGAGTTGTAATATTCACTCAAATATTGCAGCGAGTGGGTTTTGAACTCTAATACTCCAATCCGACAGCCTAATTGGCTTTGCCGCTTTTACTACAACTCCATAAATTGTATACCTACCTCGTATCTTTTCGGGTAACTCGTATATTTTTATTTTACTGCCATTTTTTCAGTTGAAATTCAAATACGAGCATAATAAAACCTGATGAGGCGTTTAAAAGAATACCTAGACGATATAACCGTTTGAATTTTTATGGCCTTTTTGTATCGCTAAACGAAACGTCTAGGAGAAGAATTTTAAAAGTCAGTAAAGATTAAGATATACCTCGACTGACAATGCCCTGCTTTCGTGTTGAGGTCGCAGAATGAACTTAGATTTGGTGCGTGAACTTACGGGATAAAGGTGTCTCTCCACAGCGGCTCACGGCTAAGCTACGCTCTTGTACTTATTTTCGCTTTATATAAAACTTTTTCACATTCAAAACTCAATAAACAAGACTTTACTTTAAATACCTCCACGACCCCCGCACTATTTCGTCCGTCAGCATAGTGTATTGAGTGCGTACATTGAGTCCTACCGTAAAACGTGAGATTTCACCTCAAAAAAAGTCGTTTCCCAGCAATAGTTTTTGCTTGGTTGACGGCTTCATGAAGGGTCCGTTTACACCTTGTATGAAAGTGGACGGTCGACTTAACCCCAAAAAATGTAAACACGTACCCAAGTCTAGTCGTTGAGACTCCGCAATCGGACCGCAATAATCAGTGCCGAAATTAGTTTTACCTCATCTTCTGGAATTCGTTTTCTTGATAGGCACTCCTGGCTGACTATTGCAGCATTCTTAGAACGAAAATTAAATTTAAATAAAACGAAATTGAAAAAAAAGGCCCGAAAGGTATTTTTGAATGCAAAACGTACCTCAAAATTAATTCTAGTCTGAATTACACTTCAAGAAAGAAATATAAATGTAACTTGTAGCTTCGGCATCTGAATTAAATTTTCGTGTTTCAATGAAAACCACTAAAACTTTGTTTTGGAGTCTTGCAGCTTCTTAATCATTTTCAAATGTTAAGTTTCACAGTTTCGAGATGAAATAGTTTGAAATTAAAGCTAGTTTTAATGAAGTGCGGAGCTATTTAAATTGTTTAAGAAATTGTCTTTGTTTTATGATGTGGTCTCTATTTATTATTTATTTATTTATTTAAACTTCATGTACAATAGTGGTACATAGGCGGACTTAATGCCACAAGGCATTTTCTATCAGCCAACCTTTGGGTTAAATAAGAAAACATTGTGATAGGGTACAAAATCAATATATAAAAATAACTTCCTGCTTTCTGTGGAGAAAAGGACCAACATTTTATGCTTTGGTCAAAAAAACAAAGTTACTGCTGCAATTTGATGAAAAAGACCCATATCTCAAAAACTTAACATCAAATCTTATTCAAACTAATTTTCGTTGACAGTTTTTTTTACCTACTACAATCCTAATTTTTTTTAGAATTTTCCTCCTTTTATTTTAGAAATTAGAGCTGACAACATGCACATTTTATCACTTTGGAAGTGTCTATCTTTCAAACGATTGACTTTTAGAAAAAATGGTTTTTAGGAAACTCAATTTCATCTTTAAAGACTTATCTATAAACAGCCCGCACGTATAGGTTTGATGAAAAAAATATATTTTAGTTTCCGTTCCATGTATGGAGCCCGCCCTTAATCTTTTATTTTTATTATTTTTGTATTAAAATCGTAATGCGCTTCAGCGCTTCACTTGTAGTCCTAATAATTTCGGAAAAAAGTGGCTGTGACATACGGACGGACAGACACACATGACGAATACATAAAGGTTCCGTTTTTAGCCATTCAGCTACGGAACCAAAGCAAACAAATCAAAATCAACAAAACAATATCTAGTCAAGCGACCCACATTTCTAAACCTTAAAAACAATACATCTAAAACACCAAGAACGCAGTACTACAGCCCCGACATCCAGCCAAGACTTGTGCCAAGCCGTTTGATAGATAAAAACCAAGACGGTTCGGACAACGGCCGGCGAACAGTAAGACCACACTATACGTGGATTGGATTCTTTTTACTGGCATCTGTCCGGAAAATGGACACGGAAATGGAAATATACTAGAGTTTTGTGGCAGTAAAATTGTATTGCACTGAATATAATATTTATATTTGGATTGTTATTTGTGTGGGATTGTATTGTTTTGTGTCTCTTTCGTTTATTTCCAAGCACTTATGCAGATTTTTTTTAACCTAACTGACCCAGAAGAAGGGGTGGTGTTTTTCGCGCGCATGTATGTCTGAATGTCCGTTCCATTGTGACCTCGTATCTCCTAAACGGATGAACCGATTTGGATAAATTATACGTCGTTAGATTCGTCTTGGTGATGAAAGTGTCACATACAAATTAAAATAGCAAAAAATGTGCGGATTTCGGGCGCCATATTGTGGAGTTCGTTTTTTTTTCTTCCAATCCTGTCGAGTGGGATATAAAAATGAAGGGTGTATGAAGGAAGAATTTTTAAAGGTCTTCATCTGCCTAGACTTTTCCAAACTATGTTGGGGTCGGCTTCCAGTCTAACTGGATGCAGCTGAATACCAGCATTTTACATCGAGCGGCTGCCTATCTGACCTCCACAACCCGGTTAGTACTGGGTAATACCCAACCCCTGTCAAAGATCTACAAATGACACCCGGAACCAACGGCTTAACGTGCTTTCCGAGGCACGGAGGAAACTCGGTATGTAATGGGTGGTCACCCATCCATAGAACAACCTAGACAAGCGCGGCTTAACATAAAGATCGACCCGAGCGGCTGTTATTATTTAGCCACGAGCTCCTCATTCAATTTTTAAAGGTGATTATTAAAAATATATTTAACTTATTTGTTTAAAAGTAATTCGAAGCGACAAATCCTATTAAATATGACAAAATCGTATAATAAGAAAAGTCGAGTCTGTTCTTAATGTGTGTAACTTTGCTGTCTACCTATTTACAATCATGATCCAACAAAATCTTCAAAACTTAAAGACAATACGTGAGTTACTACCAAATTAATGTCCAGTGAAGTAAGTCAGTATTCCGAGCAAGAGGGTAATTTACGAAGCAAATTGGAAGGTAGCCAACGTAACAAGGGCTGTGGCGCTCGTTGTAATACTACCAGTTGTCTTCGTGTTCTAGTAATTTGCTCTGATGCGAAGTATTTCCTTGAGATGAAAGTGGAATTGGTTACTTGGGCTTGGAAAGTTTTTTA
The DNA here is from genome assembly GCA_905163415.1 of Noctua fimbriata. NCBI lineage: Eukaryota > Metazoa > Arthropoda > Insecta > Lepidoptera > Noctuidae > Noctua > Noctua fimbriata. Next base: position 9,136,168 of record LR990945.1, on the reverse strand, counting down.
AAGAATTTTTGGTGGTTTTAAGTGTTTAGGCAAGAAAATTGTGACGTCAAACATTTATTGACCCACAAAACCTAATATACAGGGTGTAAACAGACCCTTCACATAGCCGTCAACCAAGCATTCTGTACTTCAAACTAAGTAACTTTACGCATATATTATTGCTGGTAAGGACTTTTTTTTTGGGTTGAAAAATTACGTTTTACGGCGGGGCTCGATGGAAAGCATTCAAAACATTGAGCTGATGGATGGCTTGAAGACCATGCGCAAGCGCTGGCCGGCCGCGGAAACCTGTTGGCTTACCTCACCCTGGACGCCGCCGCACGTCGCATCGTCTTCCGCAGCTCGCTCCAGCCGCAGACGACGCCGACCACCGGACAGTCAACCAGACGCCTTCATCGCGAATCCATGTCGCTTTAGCTTGCTACCGCGTTATTCCTTTTGCCTATCGTAAATCAATTCTTGCTATCACCTACATATTTGTTTTATATTCTTCTTCACTCTAAACCTTTACTATTCTTAATATAACTTCACTTCCATCTGTAAAACCATCGCTTGCGCCTTACTCAATACACACGTTAATAAGTTACTATTGAGTGTTATTTCGCACTCTAACATACCTCCAAAAAATAATTGATTAAGTGGTTGATTTGATTGATTACGTGGCACATACTGGGTCCAATAATATGTAGTACCATTGATTCGAAAGAAGAAAAAGAAGGCTGGTTAATGGGTAGAGAATGCCCTGTGTCGTTAAATCCACCTGTCACTTCTTTACAAGATCTTTAATGATGAGAGAGAGAGATGAGAGGGCGCCACTGTGCGCAAGTAAACATCAGCTGCGTATTTTTAATTCTCTAAAAATAGATAAAGTCAATATTCAGTGAAGAAAACTAAATATAACTATAGTGTGTGAAGACTATTGGTGATTTAAGATATAGTGCATAAGTTTCAATCAAGATTCCGTAAAAAAATGAAAAATAGTGCAATAGAACGAAATAAAATTTGAATTTGAGCAAAACTAAAATAAACTGGACCGTATGATGCTCTAAGTAATAGAACGTGTATACATTTATCATTCAGTGATTTGTACATTCCAATGCAAATAATATTCGTCCAAAAGTGCACTATCATTTGGTCTAAACTTAATTCAACGCCATCTGTGTCCGCTATGCTCAAACCCTTACAAAATCAATAAACCGAATTAGTAATCGAACAAGTCAAGTCAGTTCAATATATTTAGTTAACTACAACGTATGCCAATAGAGGGCGCTTTCCATAAAAAATACATCAAAAAGCTACTAGATGGAGTCACTGCGCGTAGGATATGTTATGGATCCCAGATCGCAGATAGCATGCATACATACACAAACTCTCGATTTTTTCCCTATGGTGATGTGGGTAAGCAGGAACTATGGAAGGCCACCTTCCATGTTCCCTACATACTCCTTTTACAGATAGCAGTTCTTTTGTATCAACAGCATTTTGTAAGTAGGTATGGTGTCTGAAAATATTATGGGTGTAAAATACCTTTAAGGAAGCCGAGAGGTACTTGTTCTTCTCGTTAATGCGATAATTTTTTTCTGGACCGTTCCGGGGAAAGTGGGGTTATGGAGATATTGAAAGTTCTAACTTTTTCATTTTACTGTAAATACCTGCATGACCCTCTTATTATTTAATACACCAATAGAATAGGGTGTAAAGTTCTTCATTTCCCATAGAAAGGGGAGGATCCTCCGACCAGACGGGTATTGTGTCTGGTAGGCTACTGCCCGATAGTTGTGGTCGGGTTTTTCTATGAAGTCTTAACTCGCGGATAACTTTAACTGCGTGATTTAGGATTTTGGTGTTAGTTCTTCATTTGTGTCATAGATGACGCTGTAGTACTTTTTGCCCTATTGCTGTTTATGTTATGTTATGTACTTTTTGTAGTGCTGCTATACATCCATCAGCAAAATGTTTAAGTGCGTTACATTGAGCGCTACCTTAACTATTATTTTTCACACCAAAAAAAGTCGTTTCCCAGCAATAATTTTTGCGCAGTGTTACTTAGTTTGATGTATAGAATGCTTGGTTCACGGCTTTGTGAAGGGTCCGCTTACACTCTGTATAGCATCAATTCTAAAGTCAAATGTAAACTTAGAATCTGGATGAATATGGTGTTCGCATAAGCTCACAAAGGAAAATAAAAACATACATAACCTCACACAATCTCAAAGGAGAGTATTGATAAAACTGAGTTGTATGCAAAATAAGATATAGACATAGATATATATTAAGGCGACGTCGTGAATGTTCTTACATAAATATTTATTGAGGTCCTTTAACATAGTGGCCGGTACCGCCGACTGAGCTGAGTCGGACGACCATCTTTATTGGACGAAGTGAGAATGTTTTTGTTTTTTGAAGGCGTATTTTGAATAAAGCTAGAATTGAAGAGATGTTATCTTACACCGCTCCAAGAGGCGCTTGCCACGGTTGGTATGTGGATGGGTGGCCATCCATTACATACCGACTTTCCTCCGAGCCTTAAAAAGTACGTTAAACCGTTGATCCAGGCAGCCAATTGCAGATTGATGTCAGTCGTTACAGGTAGTCATTGGCCCGAAAATATGACAACTAGTCTTACCAAGGGGTATAAAGAAAGAAAGAAAAAATATTAATTAGTCCGCCGGGACAAAACAAAAAAATGGTTAAAATTAATTTAACCATTTTTTTGTTTTGTCCCGGAGTAAAACATATTTGTAATAAAAGTAAATAAAAGAAAATAAACAAACGAAATTAGTTCTGTACTAGGCCAAAAGGCCCCGGGTATCGTATTACCCAATACTAACTGAGTTATAAAGCCATGTAAAATACTAGTATTCAGCTGCATACGCATACGGTCAGACTGTAAGTGGACCTCAATATAGTTGGGAAAAGGCTAGGCAAATGATGATAAGACTACGAGTTGACTTGCATTACAATCCTTAAACTCTTGTCACTACGGACCATTTTTTTAATAACGCTCTTACGTTTAATTCTAAAACTAACTGTTGTCTTCGTTCGCGTGAAGTCATAAAAATATTACTTACCTTTTTGAATCGGATTTTTTTAACAATCTCAGGGGTTTTTAACCCCTCATGGTGACATGGAGAGAGCGACTGTCGCAACCCCGTGCAGGGCACGCCACCATAGTGGCGATAAGTCCCCTCTTTGAGGAGTGGCTAGAGAGGCGCCACGGCGCCCTCACCTTCCGCCTGACGCAGGTCCTCACCGGACACGGTTGTTTCGGGAGGTTCCTGCACCGAATCGGGCGGGAGGAAACGCCCGGGTGTTTCCATTGTGAGGATCGTCCGGAGGACACGGTGCAGCACACTGTGGAGGCCTGCCCCGCTTGGGCGGAGCAGCGCCGTGTCCTCGTAGAGGCGATTGGCGGCGGCGACCTCTCGCGCCCGGCCCTGGTTCAAGCCATGGTCCGGAGCGAGAGGGAATGGGAAGCCGTCACCACCTTCTGCGAAGCAGTCACCACCTTCTGCGAAGCAGTCATGCTAGTGAAGGAGGTGGCGGAACGTGAGAGGGAAAGAGCCTCACGTCCCAGCCGCCGCGGGAGACGCCCTGGGCGTCGGGGGTCACGTGGTGGCCCCCGGCCACCGTAGGCGCGGGCCTGTGGACGGCGAGTTATGGGCTAGCTCGCCGTCTGGCCGTCTTATGACGACAGGCCGTGTCGACGGCGCGTTCGTGTTCCACGCGCGCCTCAAAGAGATGTCAGCAACCACGTAGGGGTCCGCACGGGCCGATGCCTGCCAGGGCTGCGGGACTGTTCGAAAGAGATACCGCGGCCCTGGAACACAAAGGGCAAAGAAGGAACATGGATGGGTTTTAGTCAGTACAAGTCTGACACTCCCTTCCGCTCCGCCCAGAGCGGGGGGGGTCATTTGATGATTTCCCATCATAAAAAAAAAAGGGGTTTTCAACCCCAGTTATTTTACTAAAATAAAAGTAGCCTAATTTAGACCTTATAACATCAGCTATCTGTCAATAAACGTCAAAATCGGACCAGCGGTTTCGGAGATTATCTGGAACAAACAACAAAAATTAAAAAAAATGTGTTTTTGTTATAAGTGCCGTATTTAATTTCATATGCATTCAGTAAAAAGCTGTTATTTTGATATCACAAACAGACACTTCAATTTCATTTGAGATTAGGATTACTCCCAATATCTGTAGAAACAAAACTACTATTTATATCCAACAAATGCAATTTCAAATCCTCGCTCCACTCACCAAAACTACGATTACAGCGTACTTAAATCCCAGATACGAATTCGGGAATGTCCACAAGTGCTTCCAAAGCATGTGTATGCGAGGTTCTGCCTATATCGCCTGGGAGGCATAAAACTGAATCGGCTCAATTGGCTATGCCTGCGTAGAACACCGTAGTTTTCAGATCACATACGTGCTACCAATATTCTTTAGTTCATTGTAGTAAATGACTTATAGTGTTGGCGTGAGATTTAGGTTTAAAGTTTCTTAGGGAACCGGGAATTGTACCGGATCATATTGTAGCACTAGTGTTTAAATCTTGTTGTTGTGTTGTGTTTTAATGTTGCTTAGGATCTCGTGGGTAAATAATAACAGCCGCTCCGATCAATTTTCACGTTACGCCGCGCTTGACTAGGTTGGTCAGCGGATGGGTGACCTGACCACTCAATGTATACCGAGTTTCCTCCGTGCCTCGGAAAGCACGTTAAGCCGTTGATCCCGGCTGTGAATTGTCGATCTTTGACAGTCGTTACAGGTAGTCAGTACCCCTAAAGTCTGACAACCAGTCTTATTAAGGGGTATCGTATTACCTAATACTAACTGGGTTGTGGAGGTCAGATATTCAGTCGCTCCATGTAAAATACTGGTATTCAGCTGCGTCCCGTTAGACTGGAAGATGACCCCAACAACATAGTTGGGAAAAGGCTAGGTAGATGATGATGATGAGTGTTTAAATGTTAAAGTTTATCATCACGTTTCATTGCAATCGACACGATTGCTAATTGCGATTGTCGATTGCATAATTATAACTTGCTTCGGTGTAGGAAAACATAGTGAGGAAACCAGCATCCCTGAGAGATATTTCTCGACGGCATGTAAAGCCAAGTCAGAGCCCCATGGTCGGCATAAAAACTTTGACACCAGGATAGGCACTAACCACACGACAAAGAAGAAGAAATAAGATGACAATTGATGAGATGACTGCAACTCCATTTTAAGCAACCATACTGGTTGTCTACAAGGTGTCAACAGACCCTTTTTTTTTTTTTTTTTAGAGTACGGGTAATCATGAAATGACCCCCCCCGCTCTGGGTGGAGCGGAAGGGAGTGTCCGACTTGTACTGACTAAAACCCATCCATGTTCCTTCTTTGCCCTTTGTGTTCCAGGGCCGCGGTATCTCTTTCGAACAGTCCCGCAGCCCGTCAACAGACCCTTCACGAAGCCATCAACCAAGTATTCTGTAAATCAAACTAATTATTGCGGGAAATATTTTTTTTTGAGTGTAGAATCACGATTTACGATAAGAATCAATGTAACGCACTCAAAACATTGTGCTTGTCTCGACTCCCAGGTCAGCAGAAGAGCTGCAGCATGCACGGCACGTCACAGATAGGTAGTCTAGATGTATTCTGTTTTCAAAGGTCTTGAAGATCGCAAACCATGGTAGTGAGTCCACAAAAACTGTAGATGCTAGAACGTCTAGCTTGGAGACACGATCACAAAAATCGTGGAAGAAACGTTCATCCAGCTCGTCATAGATATATGTATATGGCGGCGACGTTAAAAAGTTTTCGGAAAAAAGTATACAGAACAGAACAAGTGCCTTTCGTTTTCGTTAAGGGTCTTTTTACACCCATTATACCATAACTCGAAATGAAAAATAAGGATTTAAGGAGCTACGAGGATTAAGAGCAGGAGAATGATGAGGTGGATGATGGCTTACTCCTTCTAGAGAGGAGCCCTGTGCCCCAGTAGTGGGAACGTTATAGGCTGAGTAATATTTACAGTAGCTTTACATTTTACTCCTAGTTTTAGGTGAAACGAAGTATATGCTGAAATGTAACAATTTTACAGACATTTTACGATTTTGTAAAAAGTAAAATTCATCACACCCGAGTCTAACATTTTACTGTCATAATAAAGTAAGGCTAAAGTGAAAAAATATCTGTAATATATTCAGTCCTTACATCCGAGGTCGGGGTTAAACATGGAAGATGAATAAATGGAGTACTCACGTGTGATGTCGTTAATCTTTTGATAGGTATTCACAAGTTTGGCCTGTGAGCATCGTAAATGATAAATGATGTTTATTTTGTAAATAAGTTTTAACAAACACTCTGAGAAGAAACAGCAGAAACAAACTCAGACGTCATAGTCTCTTTTAAGGTCCAGACATAATCTTAGCCAAAACACATGAGGACTATAAATGCAGATAAGTGTAATTAGGTAATTTTGTGCTATTCGTTGGAAAGATGTCTTCTAACACAAGTAATCTTTGATATCGTATCACATTTTGTGACTTGAATTATGATGATATGATATGAGGTTATATATTTTGAGGCGGTTAAAACCGACTAGTTGACGTCGATCGATTAGTGTTTAGTGGCGAGTGACAACTTTAAGTCTAATATTTCAGAGTAATTTTACGGATCCGTGTGATGGTTTGAATTTTATTATTTTGAATGTGAGGACTACGTGGGTACTGAGTACGCTCGATTTTAAATATTTTTGTTTGATTTGAGATGTTTTGACAGTTTGAGTATTTTATGCGACCTAACCAAATGTCCTTTCTTTGGTATTGTTTTCCTCCTTAAAAGAATATGTCAGACTTCTAATGCGGCTAATCGTCCCCACAAGATCTGACAAAGGCATCCAACTGAACTCCTCTGCTGATGAAAGACTGCACAACACACCTCACGATTAATAAAAATCACATTGGCACTCCATTCAAACTTACTCCATCACCAAAAAGTATTAAACATGTAGGTGAACATAAAGAATGTCTGAATGTCCTATTTATAGTACTGACCGCAATTCACGGAATATTAGGTACTAGGTCTAGAGCAAGACTTATGTGGGTGTTTGACTAATTTACAAGTTTCTCCACAAGTCTGCTCGCCGAGATTAGGTTACGGCCTCCTCCGAGACTCGTAAAAAGCCACAGAAGATAAAACGCCTTAAGATTTTTTACGGAATCTAAAAGTAGTTGGTTTTTAACCCGATTTTTGAGGCGTGGGCGCTTTGTTTCCCTGAATGATAGATCAATTTTATTTTTAGAAGAAGGTTTCCTTTCTATTTATAAACTTTAACGTCTTTTTGGCTGTGTATTTGTGCGCATATCTAGGTTTTAACCGTCTTCCAAAAAGATTTTATGTGTTTTTAGGACCTTTTCATTTATACTAAACTGCTATAGTTCATCATCATCTGCCTAGCCTTTTCCCAACAATGTTGGGGTCGGCTTCCAGTCCTAATCGGACCTAAACGAATGCAGCTGAATACCAGTATTTTGCATGGAGCGACAGCCTATCTGACCTCCACAACCCAGTACTGGGTAATAGGATACTACTACTACTTCTGTAGTTAAAGTTATAAAAATGTAGTTTTGTAATGTAGGATTTTTTAGAGATACTTAATTACACAGACACAGATAAACTTCTAGAAGTTGTGGTTTGATTATGTTATCTCCTCGTATCTATTTATATATAAAGGGTGTAAATAGACCCTTAACATATCCGAAAGGCAGTTGTTCTCCCCGTCTTTGCGATCATTTTTTTGTTCTAGACCATACCTGTAAACCTTCTAGTTACGGAGATATTGGGGGTCAAAGTTCCAACTTTTTCACAAGTTTTTTTTTTAAATACATGTTTTTAATGTACGATGTTTACTTTACACACCTCCACGACCCCCGTAGTATTCAATGCATCCACCAGCACAATGCTTTGAGTGCTTTCCATCGAGTCCTATCGTAAAACGTGATTTTTCACCACAAAAAAAAGTCGATTCCCAGCAATAATTTTTGCGTAAAGTTACTTAGCTTGATGTACAGAATGCTTGGTTGACGGCTATGTGAAGGGTCTGTTTACACCCTGTATTTATTATGCTAGTTTTAGTGTTTTTCTTTTGTACCAATTTGATTATACGTACAGTTGTTTATAGATTAATTTTATTTTGTAATTTTACTGCCCTAATTAAATTGTGCTATGTAAAGTGATGGCCTTAAACACAGGTTTAAATAAACCTAGATCAGGCAGGTCGCTATTAAACATCAGAATTGAACTATCATTACTTGCAACTGTTCAATATATTTTAGTTATATTTTACTTATAAGTACTATTTATACCATTGTATGAGCAATAATACTACTGCGCCTAAATGTACACATTTTGTAATACTTTAAAAAAAAAAAAAAAAAAGGAGGAGGTTATCAATTCATCTGTTTTTTTTACAATTATGATACGTTGACTAAGTTTAATTCTTTTTTTAATTTTATTTTATTAGTACTTTTTATTTTATTTTATTAGCCCGTATTGTCCCACTCCTGAGCAAAGGCCTCCCCCCATTCCTTCCACTTCTCACGATGGTGTGATTTTTCTCGCCAATTTGCGAGGAAGCCATCCAAGACGTCCCGTCATCTTTTCTTCGGTCTACCGCGACCCCGTCTAGCTGTTTCAGGACTCCAGTCCTTGCGATATTCGGGCCCACAGCTGTGCCGGCATCCGGCAGACATGGCCTGCCCAGTCCCATTTTAGTCTGGCAGCTTTATAAGCTGTACTTATTAGTAGCTAATAATACAAAAGTAATAGTAAGGTAATCAACGACAAGCCATTTACAAGCCTCCACAGTTAGCAGTAAAGTATTTTTCTACAAACTTTGACTAAGCATAATATGTATCTACCATTAGATTAAATTAAATATAATATTATATACATTAATAAATTAAAATAACCTATATTAACTAACTAACTTAAAAATAAAATTAAAAAATGGCGTCAAAAAACTCCTCCTCAACGCTGTCAACTGGTAATGTACCCAAAAGACTGGCGGCGTTGCCACGTTGTATGGCAACGCTAAGCCTTTGGCCAAGGTAAAAGCCAGCCCGTGGGTCACGGGAAGAGTCAACTAAACGTTTCGAAATGTCCTTGAAAAGGCTGTGAGCACTTGGACCTAGAGTTTCAACCCCAAACGGCTCGAAAATATAGTTATTAATAATAAGGTTACCATATTTACACCGCTTGAGGTTCTCTGCAGCCGCTGTGGCAGTCCCAGCACAGCACGATGAGCTAGGAAGATGGAATGGCGCAAGAGTATCGACACAAGTTGCATCCCACACTAAAGGCCTACCCATCTTCCATGGAAACAAAGACATGCCGTCCGGTCTTGCCATCGTCGCGTGCCGTTGGGTTCTAATACAGCTGGAACGCCGACGGTGACAAGAGCTTATAAATAATAATATTAAATTAAGTACCTGCACAGGCAGGAATGCAGACGCAACCACTATTAGAATGCATTTTTTTTGTGGTACTTTATGGTACTATTGATCAATTCCCTGCCTGCCGGCCAGAACTGTTTCTTACAATAAAAGTACAGGGGCTCTTAAAACACCATATGGTTAAGCATAGCATAATCAGCCTATAATGTTCCAATTGCTGGGACACAGGCCTCCTCTCTATGGGTGGCAATAGGCTGTTATCCACCACGCGGGCCCATGTCTTCGAATGTTTGTTTCTAGAACTCTTTTTTTTTTCTTTTAGTTTTTTATATCTTAATTTTTGTGACATTTACTTTACTGACTTATCAATATTTATTACTGACTATTATGTACTTGGCTTGCCTTTAGTAATTTAGTTTTTATGTTGCCTTTAGTAATTTAGTTTTTTTTTGAATATTTTGTAAATTTTATAAATTTGTACGCCTTACGAGTGAAACATGTACGTACGACATACCAATATTGTGTCGTCTTGCATGCTTAATTTGCATATACTTGCGACCCGCCCCGGCTTCACACCGGTGCTATATATACATATAAGCCTTCCTCTTGAATCACTCTATCTCATAAAAAACCGCATCAAAATCCGTTGCGTAGTTTTAAAGATCTAAGCACACATAGGGACAGACAGACAGCGGGAAGCGACTTTGTTTTATACCATGTAGTGATACGCATGTTTTGATAAATTTATTTATTTATTTATTTATTTGGATCTCCAACAAAGAATACACACAGACAATATAGGACACAGTATTACAAATGTTCTTTTAGGTGTGTTCCTTCAATTATAGGAGACCACAGCATGCCCATAAAACTAGGTTTTAACACATAAAATATAAAACAATGAAAATATTACAAAAAACAAAATAAAAACCAGAATAATTATTAAAAAGCATTTGATGCATTTGAAAGAGAATTGATAAAATTGTTTCACATACAAATTATAGTTATCACTCTACATTTATAGCAGTGGTCAATATTTTTTTGTATTTAGAGATTGTGAGGGTTATGTCCATGTCAGATTGCTTTGACAATTCATTGTACTGCCTACAGAGTCTTGGGAGAGCGGCGAAATGTCCTAGATTAGTTTTGGAACCTGAGACATAAAACAAATTGTAGCTGGTTTTCCGCGGCAGGCGAGATGGCGCGTTTATATGTAACTTGCCTAGTAATTCGCTACAGTCTATGACTCCATGGAATACTTTGTGTAGTAGAATCAGGTCTGCCATTTTTCGCCTCTTGGCAAGTGAGACCATTTTGTTGTGCCCTAGTCTGTCTTTGTAGCTGGTTACTCTTTTAGCTAATCGCTCCTTATAACATAGATGATACAGGAAGCGCCTTTGGACACTTTCCAGGTGTTTGATGTATATGTCGTAGTGAGGATTCCAAACCGGGCTGCCATATTCAAGTATAGGACGGACTAGTGTGTTAAATAATTTTATTCTGGTAGACGCCTTTTTAAATTCTTTACTGTTGCGCAAGATAAATCCCAAAATTTGAAACCCCTTTGATACTGTGTTTAGGATATGTTTGTCAAATTTAAGTTGTTTATCTAGTGTGACTCCTAGGTCACGTATTTCTTCCCCTTGCGGCAAACAGGGCGTCCCCGGGCCCGAGGGTAGCCACATATGCGGCTGCTGCCTCCGCACCGGGGTCGTCTGGCCGGCCCTCCAGCAGGGTTGCGTCGGCCCCCGAAGGGCCGGCTCTGGCGAAACCGGCTCCGGCCAAGAAGGCGGCAGCCCTGAGGCAGGGCAAGGTGGCGGCCCAAAAGAAGGGCAAGGCGGTGACTGTGCCAGCGCCAGCCGCGAGACAGCTGCCACCGCCGCCCCCCCCGCCCCCTAAGCCTTCTGCGGCCGAGACCGGGTGGCAGGTGGCCGGAGAGAGGACGAGGGAGCAAAAGGCGGCCAAAAAGGCCAGGAAGCGGCAGCGCAAGCGCCAGCAAAAAGAGCGGAGCGTCGCGGCAAGGCTCAGCGCCCCGAAGACCGCAGCTGTAGTGATTACACTACAGCCGGACGCGGAAAAGAGGGGCGTGAGCTACCGCGACGTGCTCGCTAAGGCGAGGGCGACGGTAAATCTTGGGGAGCTCGGGATCACCGGGGGCCTCCGCCTCAGAGTCACCGCGACAGGGGCTCGAGTGCTGGAGATCCCCGGCGAAACCCGTGGCTCGTCCGCGGACGCTCTGGCAGAAAAGCTTAGAGCGTCCCTAAATGCGGACGAGGCCCGAGTGTCCAGGCCCGTCAAATGCGCAGATCTGCGCATCATGGGTCTGGACGACTCGGTGACCGAGGAGGAGGTGGTGGCCGCCGTCACCAGGACCGGTGGGTGCCCTGCTGAGCAGGTCAAGGCAGGCACCTTACGTCCGGACCTGTCGGGCATGCGAACCGTAACGGTAAGCTGCCCTGTGACGACGGCGAAAGCCATTGTGGAGGGCCGAAGGCTCTTGGTGGGCTGGGTTTCGGCGCAGGTTAAGCTGCTGGAACCCAGACCTCTGAGGTGCTTCCGCTGCCATGTGGGGCACCATGTGTCGGTCCGGTGCACCTCGGAGGTGGACCGCAGTGGCCTATGCTTCCGCTGCGGCCAGCCCGGTCACAGGGCCGCGGCTTGCTCCGCCGCGCCGCACTGCGCTGCATGTGCGGCAACCGGCAAGTCGGCCGATCACCGGGCAGGGAGCAAGGCCTGCGGTACACCCGCCAAGGCCAAGGCCAGGGGCAACGGAAGGCCCTCCACCTCCACCGCCAAAACCCCCACCGTCGCCATCACCGCAGCCGCCGCCACTGTCGCCGCCGCGGCCGCCACTGCTGCAACTTCTGCAGCGGGGCCCTCGCAGGGGGCCCGGGAGGGGGCTGAAATGGAGTGCCAATAACGGCCCCATTACGCCTTCTCCAGGCGAACATCAACCGCTGCGCCTGCGCTCAGGATCTGTTGATCCAGAGCATGGCGCAGTGGTCGATTAATATCGCCGTGGTCTCTGAGCCGTACTTTGCCCCGCCCAGGGATGACTGGGTGGAGGACCTTAGCGGCTCAGTGACCATAATTGCGTCGGCCGCCGCCGGTACCCCGACCCTTGAGAGTGTCAGGAAGGGTCAGGGGTGCGTAGCAGCACGGTTCGGGGAGATCGTTGTAGTGGGAGTCTACTTCTCTCCGAACCGAACTCTCGCCGAGTTCCACAACTCCCTCAGGGAGTTGAGTGTCGTCATCGGGAGCCATTCACTCCCCGTGCTTGTGCTCGGGGACTTCAATGCCAAGAACTTGGCTTGGGGTTCTCGTTACACGGATGTGCGGGGTAGGATGGTGGAGGACTGGGCACTGGAGACAGGCCTGGTCGTCCTAAATCGGGGTTCTGTCCCCACGTGCGTGCGGATGCAGGGTGAGTCGGTGGTGGACATATCGTTCGCTAGCCCCGCCCTGTCGCCGCGTGTCGTTGACTGGCGCGTCATGGAGGGGGTGGAGACCTATTCCGACCACCGGTACATCCGGTTCGACGTCTCCACTCAGACCTCAAGCGCGCCGGTCCTACAGGCCCCGAGTGGTCCGCGATGGGCGCTGAAGCAGCTGGACCGGGAGCTCCTCCTGGAAGCCTCGATCGTGCAGGCCTGGGTGTCATCACCGGCCAGGCCTGCCGACATCAACAACGAGGCGAGTTGGTTCCAGGAGGCCATGTCCGAGATTTGCGACGTGGCAATGCCCCGAGTTCGGCCAGGAAGCGCCCGACGTCAGGTGTACTGGTGGTCGCGAGAGCTGACGTCTTTGCGTGAGGCGTGCGTTGCCGCGCGGCACCGGTACGCCAGGCATCGCAGGCTCCGCATCCGCCCTCCGGATGCGGCAGCCATTGAGGCGGAGCTTTACGAGGGGTACAGAGCGGCGAAGACCGCCCTCCAAGAGGCTGTCCGGCGGGCCAAGAACCTGGCCCGCGAGGAGATGCTGGAGTCTCTGAACGGAGATCCGTGGGGGCGCCCTTACAAGATGGTGCGGGACAAACTCCGCACCCGGGCCCCCCCGCTGACGCAGAGTCTCCGGCCTGAGCTCGTGGAGGACGTGGTGAGCGCTCTGTTCCCTTCGCGAGGGAGGCATCCTCCCCCGCCTATGGCTCCGCCGCAGCTTGCGGTGCCGGACGCGGACCACACCGATGACGACGTTCCGGAGGTGACTGGGGTAGACCTGGGAGTGGCGGTACGCAGGCTGAAGGCCAGAAATACCGCCCCGGGACCCGATGGCTTGCCTGGCAAAGCCTGGGTCCTGGCCTCTGAGGCTCTCGGGCCCCGACTGGAAGGGCTCCTAAGCGCATGCTTGGAGAGAGGCCAGTTCCCGCTTCGTTGGAAGACGGGGAAGCTGGTCCTCATCCGGAAGCCAGGGCGCCCTGCGGACTCTCCGTCCGCATACCGGCCCATCGTGTTGCTCGACGAGGTGGGCAAGCTCTTTGAAAGAGTTATTGCTAACCGCCTCGCCGGGCACCTCGCGGGGATGGGGCCGGATCTTGCGGAACACCAGTTTGGTTTCCGCAAGGGGCGCTCGACGGTGGACGCCATCATGCGCGTGAGAGCCCTCACGACGGGGGACGCGGTTTCCCGGGGCGGGGTTGTATTGGCGGTGTCTCTTGACATCGCCAACGCCTTCAACTCCATGCCCTGGAGCTGCATTGGGGAGGCACTCCGGTATCACCGGGTGCCGACCTACCTTCGTCGTGTGGTCGGGGATTACCTGACGGATAGGGCCGTCATCTACCCCGGTCGGAGCGGAGAATGGAACCGGCGAGAGATGTCGTGCGGTGTTCCACAGGGATCGGTTCTGGGACCGGCCTTGTGGAACATCGGTTACGACTGGGTGCTGCGCGCCGACCTCCCTAGCGGCGTCAGCGTAGTCTGCTACGCTGACGACACGCTGGTACTGGCACAAGGGAGGTCGCACGAGGCGGCGGCCGAAAACATGACACGCGGGGTTGCGATAGTCGTGGAGAGGATCCGGCAATTGGGTCTCGAGGTGGCATTGCACAAGTCCGAGGCCATGTGTTTTCATGGGCCTCGGAATGCGCCACCGTCGGGATCCCTACTGACGGCAGGAGGGGTTTCCATCGGCGTCGGGTTGACGCTGAAGTACCTGGGACTCGTCCTTGACAGCCGGTGGAACTTCGTGGAGCATTTCCGACGTTTGGCCCCCAAACTGGAACGGACCGGGGCTGCCTTCAAGCGGCTCCTGCCCAACCTGGGGGGTCCAAACGCCTCCTGCCGGAGGCTCTACGCGGGGGTCGTGCGGTCCATGGCCCTTTACGGGGCCCCGGTGTGGGCGCGTTTTCTGAGGCGGCAAGCCGCCCGCTACCTGAACGCGCCCCAAAAGGGGATAGCCCTAAGGCTAGTCCGGGGCTACCGCACGATCTCCGGTGAGGCGGCGAGCCTCCTTGCCGGATTGCCGCCATGGGATCTGGAGGCGATAGTCCTCGCACGCCTTCACGAATGGCGCGCGGAGGCACTACGTCGGGGGGAAACTCCGCTGCCGCGGCAAATCACCGCTCGGCGGACAGACCTCCGGCGCGATCTCATGGTGACATGGAGAGAGCGACTGTCGCAACCCCGTGCAGGGCACGCCACCATAGTGGCGATAAGTCCCCTCTTTGAGGAGTGGCTAGAGAGGCGCCACGGCGCCCTCACCTTCCGCCTGACGCAGGTCCTCACCGGACACGGTTGTTTCGGGAGGTTCCTGCACCGAATCGGGCGGGAGGAAACGCCCGGGTGTTTCCACTGTGAGGATCGTCCGGAGGACACGGTGCAGCACACTGTGGAGGCCTGCCCTGCTTGGGCGGAGCAGCGCCGTGTCCTCGTAGAGGCGATTGGCGGCGGCGACCTCTCGCGCCCGGCCCTGGTTCAAGCCATGGTCCGGAGCGAGAGGGAATGGGAAGCCGTCACCTCCTTCTGCGAAGCAGTCATGCTAGTGAAGGAGGTGGCGGAACGTGAGAGGGAAAGAGCCTCACGTCCCAGCCGCCGCGGGAGACGCCCTGGGCGTCGGGGGTCACGTGGTGGCCCCCGGCCACCGTAGGCGCGGGCCTGTGGACGGCGAGTTTTGGGCTAGCTCGCCGTCCGGCCGTCTTATGACGACAGGCCGTGTCGACGGCGCGTTCGTGTTCCACGCGCGCCTCAAAGAGATGTCAGCAACCACGTAGGGGTCCGCACGGGCCGATGCCTGCCAGGGCTGCGGGACTGTTCGAAAGAGAGAAAGAGATACCGCGGCCCTGGAACACAAAGGGCAAAGAAGGAACATGGATGGGTTTTAGTCAGTACAAGTCTGACACTCCCTTCCGCTCCGCCCAGAGCGGGGGGGGTCATTTGATGATTTCCCATCCTATAATTTTTGTTGACCTATCGTGTAAGTGTTAGGTAAGACAATTTTGTTACGGCTGAATTGCATGTAGTAACACTTAGAGACGTTAAGAAGCATTTCGTTCATTTTGCACCAGTTCGTCAGTCTGTTCAGATCTTCCTGCAATAAGGCAGCGTCAGATTCAGTTACCATTGGTTTCATTATTTTCATGTCATCGGCAAAAAGATAGAATTTTGAATGCCTAAAGCAGTGCGTGATGTCGTTAATGAAGATTTATTTATTTATTTATTTATTTATATACACTTCAAGCACAAAGTACAGAGGCGGACTTAATGCCATAGGCATTTTCTACCAGTCAACCTTTGGGTGATGCAGAGACAAACAGTGGTAGGTGTAAATATATGCAAAAAGAAGAAGATGTTGAAGAGAATTGGGCCTAAATGTGATCCTTGTGGAACCCCGGATGTGGCTTTAAAATACTTTGAATGATGGCCAGTCATTACTACTTTTGACGACCGGTCACTGAGGTAAGATTGAAACCACTTTAGCATTGATCCTCCTACACCCAAGTGCTGGAGTTTAGCTATAAGAAGAGAATGATCTACCTTATCGAACGCCTTACTGAAGTCAGTGTAAATGGTGTCAACAGGAATACGTCTATCTAAGTATTCAGATAGAGCCGACACGTAGCACATGAGATTAGTGGTCGTAGATCTGTATTTGATAAAACCGTGTTGGTCGCTGTTGAGAAGGTGTTTTACATGCGATGTTAGACGTTCGGTTATAAGCTTCTCAAATACTTTGCCGAAGATGACTAAAATAGAAATGGGTCTGTAGTTTGACACCATGTTCTTTTGCCCTGCTTTGAAAATGGGTACGACCAGTGCCTTTTTCCATTGGTCGGGAAAAATACCGTCTTTAAGAGATTTGTTGTATATAATACTAAGAGGTAAAGCTAGCGCTTTTGCACATCTCTTTATAAACACGGGAGGAATACCGTCTTCACCTACGCCTTTCTGTTCATCCAAGGATGTTAAGGTTCGGAATATTTCGTTAGCACTGAGTTCCAGTTTACAAAGAGTCGGCAAGTTGTTGTTTATGTCAACATTTGACGGTTGCGAGGACGTCGTATTGTTATAAACACTTGCGAAGTTTTCAGCAAACAAGTTACATATGTCGTGGCCAGTTGATGCAGTTTTGTTGTTATAATACATTACCGCGGGGTAATTGCTGCTGGATTTCCTTTTATTTTTAATGAAAGACCAGAAGATTTTAGGGTTTTTTAAAACCGCGATTTCTAACTTCTCCGTATATTTTTTGTAGCAAATCGTTCTCAACTTGCTACAGTCAGTACGCAGCGTTTCAAATGATATAATGTCAAGGGGATTATTGTATTTTTTTACTCTAACGCGAAATTTGTGTTTTTCTTTAAAGAGTCGCTTAAGCTTGGGCGTGTACCATGCCGGGTACTCTTTCCTAGACATCGTTTTCAGTGGTACGTGTTGCTTTATAACGTCGTGCAAACTATCATATAAAATATTGACCATGTCTTCAACCGAGGCACAGCCTCCCATTGAACTTTCCCAGTCTATAGACATAAGTGAAACTAGGATTTTGTCGTAGTCTGCCTTAAAGAAATTAGGTTTAGTGGCCAGTTTTGTTTGTAGAGAATTTATGTTGTTGACAGTGGGTATAGCGAACTCGAGCGGTGGATGTAAAGGATCTTCTTGTGTCAGATGTGTGTGGCAACGTGTCAAGTTATGTACTGCAGTATTACAAAGAACTAGATCTAGTGTTCTAGATTTGTTATTTGTTAGGTAATTATACTGATCTAAGTCATTCATAGAAATATAATCAAGGAAGTGTTTGGTAACATCGTTATTGTTGGTAGGGCAAGGAGTAGTGTGACTCACCTGACTTTCCTCATTAGTTTTCCACGTTATACTACTAAGATTAAAGTCACCAATGGTAACAGTACGTTCGCTTTTGTCCAGGGCATTTTGAGCCGAGTCTAGGAATGTTTGGGTGGTTTCTTGGGTAATGGGGGGCGGTAAGTAGACGCCACAAATGTAGATCGTGTTTTTCTTATTTCCAGGACAGACCATATCAATGGAAATCCACAGATCCTCACAATGACTTTCTAAGTGTGGCATACGACGTGAATTTAAGTGCCTAGCTACAGCTATCAAGACGCCACCTCCGTGTCTACGTGCTCTATATCTACTGGACTCGCGATCTCGCCTGTAGACTACATATCTATCGTCGAATAGTTCTGAGTCGTAGATGCCACCGTTCAGCCAAGTCTCCGTAAGCACAACTATATCGTAGTCTTGTAGAGACATGTTATGATAAAAAGTGTCGGTTTTAGTTCTTAGACCACGTACGTTTTGATAGTATATCTTCAGAGTATGATTGAATATGAAGAGGTTATACACGTTATCTTGCACAGTACAATAAAAAAAAAAATAATAAAAACAGAATTAAAAATATAGATAAAATCAACTGACAGTCTGTAAGACCTCCTGACAAGTGATTACAATACGTTCAGATTGGTCAGTCTTCGTCATGAAAATTCTGCCATTACGCACCCACACGTATTTGTAACCAAGCTCCTTGCCTCGAAGTCGTGTCGCCGCGTGTAAGGCTTTATTATCTGCTGACAGGTGTTCAACAACGTAGATTGGAGTTGGTTTATCCATTGCAATGCCTAGGTGGCTTGTGTTCAGTTTGTTGTTGGTGTTGCTTTTGTTGTAGTTGGTTGCTGCGGCGAGGAAAGAGTCCCGAATTCGTGGGGTATTGAACTTTACGAGGATAGACCTGGGTCGGGCATTTTGGGTGTCTTTTTTAGCGGTCCTGGTGCAGAAGGCAATATCGGCTTCATTAATTTGACATTTGGTAGTATTACTGATTTGCAATATAGTAGTGACAATATTTTCCGAGCGGTTCTCTGGCACGTTTTGCAGTTCAATGTTGGTGGCTCTGTTGTGTTGTTCCATTAGGTTGATACGCTTATTGAGGTCTTGTATGGATGATTGCAGCTTACTATTCTCTCTTTCCAACACTTGCAATTTAGAGGAGTTGTGCTCAAGAGTAACTTTCATTTCTTCATATTTTTCGTTGAAGAAGTCTAGAGAGGTACGAAAACCCAAAATCAAGTCGCTGAATTGTTTGAACTGTTCCCCCACTGCTTCTTTGAGTGCGTTCGCGATCTCTTGTCTGATTATTTCTCTAAAGGAGCTCTTTGTTAATTCTAAGACTGTGTCGTCATTAGCGATTGTTGGGCTCAACGTCGAGTCTTCAAGTTTCTCTCTGGTCGACGTGTTGTTAGAGTTAGTAGGTGAAACCCTGTTTTGACTCAAAGTCGAGCTCTGATGGCGTTTATTGCGGGTAGTGACGTAAGTATCAGCTTCTGTGATTGTCGTTTGTTTAGATTCATCGTCAGGCGAACTTACAGGGCTATCGGTTCGCGATGATCGTACCGGTGTATCAGTGTTGTTTGTTTTCGGTAATTTGCTTAGACAAACTTGACATTTCCATATCGCTTTGTGCGACACTTTCATTGCTTTAAATCCCTTGGCAGTAGTATTGGAACAGAGTAGATCGTATCTCGAGTTACAATTTGAACATTGCAGGTATTCTTTCCCTCTTAATACGCTTGTACAACCGGCACAGTTATTTTTATTGTTTGCCGTTGCCATGTTGTCGAAAGATCAAATTTTTAAAATCTTTTAAAATACAAAAATTAATGCTTGTGGCTGGATTCGAACTCGAGTCACTTCGACTGCTCCCCGATGTGGCTATGGGAGCCGTTACGCCAATTGAACTACGAGAATGGTTGCGAATTTTGCGTTCATGAGTTACTGGGGATTTTTTTTTTAAATAAAAATGACGTTATGATTTTTGAATCATATGACGGTCATTCCAGACAAATTCTTAACGTTTTTTTTTAAGGGTTTTTTCTTACTGTTTTACACTTTTTGCCTTTGCTCTTGCCGTAATTTGTTGCGTTCGTACACTGTTTATGTCCTGGTCGGTATTTGGAGCACTTTTAACTGTAAGTATCGCTTTAAATTATGACAGATTACTGAGTAATTGTTTCGATATTGGTTTTGAGTTTTTCACACATTTAAGGCACATATGTCTTGGATAACACTCTCACTTGTTTATTGTCCTTGAAGTTTCACTTTGATGATAGAATTATGCAGTTGTTTACTTAAATTTATTTTTAATCACTTATTGAATACGGAGCAGCTTTTCGAGAAGTGTTCACCTAGTGGCGCCATCTGTCTGATGAAAATAAATAAAATTACCTTTAACTTTAGAACATGCAGCCTTAACCGTTTTGAGAGCAGATAGTTAAGTCGTAGAAATTCTGACTATGTTTAGCGGCAAAACTTCACAGGCTTATATTATCCGAACTTTAAACTATGCATGCAATAACTTTGGTCCGGGATTTAAAGTCGCAACCATGTAAATGGCCTATGTGGTGGGCAGAGAGCCAACTATTTGAGATAATACCCCGAATATAAAACTGTTGGTATATACTCGTATTAATGTAGTTTTGGTTTAGTGTTAATTTTTATTAGAGACTATCTGTTGTCCGCGGCTTTCGTCCATGTGAATTGTTTTATCAAAATACTAGCTGTTGCCAGCGACCTTCGTCCGCGTAAAATTTTATAGCCTATAACCTTTCTCGATAAATGGGCTATCCAACACAAAATGAATTTTTCAAATCGAACCAGTAGTTCCTGAGATTAGCGTGTTCAAGCAAACAAACAAACAAACAAACTCTTCAGCTTTATAATATTAGTATAGATTATTTTCCTAATTGAATCAGATTTTGTTAAGTTTTTGTACGAAACCCTAATCCTTTTTCTAAAATAAATGTAACTTAAGTTACTCCTTATAACAAAAGCTGTCTGCCAGTAAAAAAAGTTCAGTCAAATTCGGTCCAGCCTTTTCGGAGATTAGTCGGGATAAACAGACCGACAGACGAAAAAAAAAAGATGTTTTGTTATAAGTATCGTATATACTTTCATATGCATTAATTAAAACGCTGTTATTTTGAAATTACAAACAGACACTTCAATTTTATTTTTTGGGTAGATAACAAACGAACTAACGCGGCAGCTTGGTGACGCTAGGGAGACGCGGTTGGACACCCACGACACAATAGTCTATAATAACTATAATAGTAGTGACTAAAGACGAAGGCAAATGTTCGAGCTAAAACATACAACTCTGCCTAAAACATAACACAAGAACACGCCTGCAATCCCCGAAGGGATTGGTGTCCGTGTCGTGCATGTTTTGTGTGTTAAGTGTTATTTTTTTGATGGCATCTCGCAGGACATCTTAGGAGGTTGTCGTCTGCTTAACCGGACTATCCTGTGGGTGCTTTGAGTGTAAGACAAGCGGTAATAAACTTAAAATAAAAGCGACTACACGCAAAGGACACCCCGTGAGGGGTACTAGCCTCGGCTTAGGGCGTTGCTGGGGGAGGACAGCAAAGGAACATACTGGATAGGAACAAGATCATTATTTAGGGACGGGTTTAAAACTACAGGTTCAGCATCGCGGCCTGGCACGACAAGGGTGGAGGGGGCGGGGACGGCAAGGTTTGTTAAACGTAACTACGACTTATACACTCAAGGAGATTACACTCAAAACAACGGAGAAGAACAAGAAATCACATATGGTATATATACCACCCTTGCAAAGTTGCTACCGACATTTATCACAAGCAGAAACTCGGTCAAACTTTTTGGCAATCCATCGCCTGTTAACCGTCGTGAGCGCAGCTCGGCCATTAACAGAGCTATCAAGCGAATTGCTGTCATTATCGCTACTATGTATCTTCGATGCTTTGTCAGGCCTAAGTTTGGTGTAGAGTGCTCTAACCTGGGTGATAAGTACGATTCAATCGTCGAATGTGAGTGGGATATGGATTGCTATATACAACGTGTTTTTTTTTGATATCCCATAACTCTAGAGTTATATTCTATTAGTAAAAATAATACAAAAAATCCTAGAATTAGTGTTCTAAAAATGCTTAGTTTCGAAGATATCATCAATCATAATTAATCTAAGTTTCATTGATTCATTACTACTAATCATTACTTCATTACTAGTAATTCATTTTCATTCATATTTAAAGCTACGTAAATGCAACGTTGTCATATTTCACGTAAGAGTGTTTTACATTAATAATTGTGACTTTGTCGTATTATTTCGTATGAAAAACGAACACAAAAAAAAAATATAATTCATATGCCAGTTGATTCTTTGATATAGTCTCATTCATAACCTCGAGTTACGGGGCCTAAAAAAACACCACCTATGGTCGTTTGCGATTTTCCAAGCTTCAATCAACTTTTCTGTGAGTGGGGAAAAAATAAAATTAAAATAAGTGTACCAAGTTTGACATATCGATGCAAATTTTCATGACAAGCAACACCACTTTGAATTGCACACTTAAAATGGTCATACTATAAGCCGTGGTCCCGGCTGTCATTTGTAGACCTTTGACAATCGTTACAGGTAGTCAGTGGCCCGAAAGTCTGACAACCAGTCTTACCATGGGGTATGGGGTAACTGGGTTGTGGAGGTTAGATAGGCAATCGCTCCATTTAAAATGCTGGTATTCAGTTGCACCCGGTTAGGCTGGAAGCCGACCCCAACATAGTTGGGAAACAGCTAGGCAGATGATGAGTTGTTTGCGATTTTCAAATTGTGTCGGACTCTTGTAAATTAAGTTTAGGAGTTACGAGGTCAAAATGAAACGGACATACAAACACATACTTACGCGCGGAAAACATTACCCTCCTTCTGGGTCTGGTAAATATAATCAGCTGTCCCATAAATTTGGGTCAAGTAGGTATTGAATTTTATTTTGTTTGTTATAGGACACCTGATATTTTTTTCATGATCTCGATCGTGGTCCCTTACAGAATCTTCTTTAGTTAGATCATAGCACAAAACAGTATGCAGCTTTGATGTCTCCTCCAGAACTTTAGCCTGTCCATTTTTGATAATAAATTGTAAGAAATCATTACCATTCTCTTGCACTTATCCCAATTCATTTGGGGCCGGCGCGGCATGTCTTCTTCTTCCATACTTCTCTATTACTCGCACACCTCCTTTCTTGCCATATAATCCTTTACACAAAATTTGTAACTTATCGCTTCTTCTGTGCATTTATACTGGGTGGTTCAAATAGTGACGTCATAAAAAATTGATTCCTCATGCCGAGGGGTATCCGAAAATACTCATGTATGTTACGCGTTTTTTGTTTTTTTTTTTTATTTTGATTTTTTTGAACACGGCTTTTTCAAATTCTTCTACGTTAACTTCGCAGCATTTTCTATTCTCAAGAGTAACAAAAAACTGTGGACATATAACCATCATCTCCCTGCCCTTGCCCCATGTTACTTGGGGTCGGCGCAACACGTTTTTGGCGGGAAGGCCTGCAATGCACCCAAGTCAAAGAAAAGGAGGTCTAGGGCTGTCGGAGGAACTGCGCCTCCCCAAAAGCCGGACTCCCGACCCAGGGAAGGAGGAGCCGAGGAAATGGAATGCCATTAATGGCACAATTCCGTTTCCTCCAAGCTAACATCAACCACGCCGCCAGAGCTCAGGATCTATTGCTCCAGAGCATGGCGGAGTGGTTGATCCACGTGGCTGTGGTCGCCGAGCCGTATTTTGTCCCCTCCCGCGATAACTGGGCGGGGGACCTGGATGGTTTGGTGGCCATCATTGGCGCGACTCTTGTCAGTCCGTCCCGAGGACACGGTTGGGTGGCCGCCCTCGTGGACGGCATATAATTGGGGCATATTTCTCTCCCAACAAGAGTCTCGCTGACTTCGAGGAGTTCCTTGTCGAGCTAGGTGCGGTCGTGAGCCGGTTCCACCCTCGCCCGGTGCTGTTGCTCGGGGATCTCAACGCCAAGTCTGCGGCTTGGGGATCCCCGATCACCGATCCTAGGGGTGAGGTGTTGGAGGAGTGGGCGGTCGAAACCGGCCTGACCGTCCTGAATCGGGGCTCGGTGTACACGTGCGTGCGCCAGCGGGGCGGGTCCATAGTGGACGTGTCGTTCGCAAGCTCCGCTGTTGCAGGCCGTGTACACGACTGGCGAGTTGCCGTAGGGGTGGAAACGCTGTCGGATCATCGATACATTCGATTTGACGTCTCCACCCAGACTGCGGGCGGTGGTCGCCCGTCGGCCCCGCAAATGGACGGTCCTCGCTGGTCGTACAAAAGAATCGACAGGGAACTTCTCGAGGAGGCCGCAATCCTGCAGGCCTGGGTCCGGGAAACACCCTCGAACGGAACCGCCGACGTCGAAGCGGAGGCGCAGTGGTTCCGCGGGGCAATGACGCAAATTTGCGATGCGTCTATGCCCCGTGTCAGCCAACCCACAAGGCGCCAGCTGTACTGGTGGTCCACCGTCATCGCGCAGCTGCGCGTGGCGTGCGTGGAGGTGAGACGCCGGTACACCCGATACCGGAGGAGACGTCGTCGGGTTCCAGAAGAAGAGGCCGCGCTGTATGAGGTGTACCGCGCGGCGAAGGAGGCTCTGTGGCTGGCCGTCGGCGAGGCGAAGACCCGAGCTAGGGAAGAGATGTTGTCGACACTAGACGTAAATCCGTGGGGGCGCCCTTATCGTGCGGTCCGAGGGAAACTTCGTGCCTGGGCGCCCCCACTCACTGAGAGTCTGCAGCCTCAGCTGCTGGAGGAAGTGGTCGCAACTCTCTTTCCTGCTAGAGAGGAACACATACCGCCGCCGATGGTTTTGCCCACAGCCACGGAGTCAGAGGATGACGAGGACGTCAGCGTCCCTGAGGTGACACAAGCAGAGATGAGGGCGGCAATAACGCGGCTTCGGGCCAAAACCGTTGCCCCGGGGCCCGACGGAGTTCCCGGTGGCGCGCTTGTCCTCGCTCTGAAAGAGCTAGAGCCCCAGCTGAGAGGACTCTACTCAGCTTGTCTTGAGCGGGGCCAATTCCCTAGTCAGTGGAAAACGGGTCGTTTGGTCCTGCTCAGGAAGGCGGGGCGCCCAGCGGACTCGCCGTCCGCTTACCGGCCCATAGTGCTGCTGGACGAGGTGGGTAAGCTTTTCGAACGGATCATTACGAACGGTGTGGGCCACTGACCTGAAGGCTGGAAGCATCGCGATACTGCGAAAACCGCAGAGGGCGATGGCCGTCAGGTCTATCAGGGGGTATCGCACAATCTCCTACTAGGCGGCTTGTGCACTGGCCGGGTCGCCACCCTGGGACCTAGAGGCGAGGGTCCTCGCGTCGCTGTACCGGTGGCGCGAGGAGGCGCGGATGCGGGGCGGTGAGCCGATGCAGCGAGAGATCGATCTGCGTCGGTCCCAGCTCCGCGAGGTCCTGGTGGCGGAGTGGCGGAACAGGCTTTTGCGCCCTACCGCCGGTCTCGCTACCATCGAGGCGATCCGACCGGTGCTCGAGGAATGGCTCG
This sequence comes from Noctua fimbriata, assembly GCA_905163415.1. Taxonomy (NCBI): domain Eukaryota; kingdom Metazoa; phylum Arthropoda; class Insecta; order Lepidoptera; family Noctuidae; genus Noctua; species Noctua fimbriata. The sequence goes on along the minus strand of LR990945.1, from coordinate 9,110,867 downwards.
AGCGGAGGCACGGCTCCCTGTCGTTTCGGGCGACGCAGGTTTTCTCGGGGCATGGTTGCTTCGGGAAGTACCTGTGTCGCATAAACAGGGAGCCGGACGCCCGGTGTCATCACTGCGTCCACTGCTTGGAGGACACGGCGCGGCATACGCTGGCAGAGTGTGCCGCATGGGAGGAGCCGCGCCGTGCCCTCGTAACAGAAGTCAGAACCGACCTGTCGCTGCCGGCCGTCGCTCGTTCGATGGTCGGGAGCGCAGAGTCGTGGGATGCGGTGATCTCCTTCTGTGAAACCGTCATCTCACAGAAGGAGGCTGCGGAAAGGATGAGGGAGGCCGAGACCACTCTCCCGACCCGCAGACGTACCGGGCGTCGGCGGAGGGCGGACAACGCCCTCTTCCAGCCCCCCTAAACGGGTGCAGAGGGACGGTGGACTTGGGGACGTCCGCCGTCCCTTCATATAACTGGACCCGAGGCGGTGGCGCGTAGTGTTCCACGCGCGCCCCTATTGGAAGTCGCGGGGGGTGTACACCTCACTCCCCCCGCGGAACTGAGGAGGCCCGCAGAAGCGGGCCGGCACTAGCCGGGGATCGTGGAAGGCGCACTAGTTCCCATGATCCCCGGTGCAAGTGTGCGAGGGAACACCGGTGTGGTTTTAGTCAGTACGAGTCTGACAGACCCCTCCGCTCTCCCCAGGGCGGAGGACATCCATAGAGGATTTCCACACCGAGAACAAAAAAACGGCGCAACACGTTTTATTCTTCCATTCTCCTTTATCAACCGTCACGCTATCATTTACAACAAAATAATGATAGATTGTTTTAAAACGATTCCACGCAATTTTCTAAACAAGATAAGTAGGTATACAATATTTACATCCTTTTGTATGATGGTTGTCACGTCAATGACAACAAAACGAGTATAATTTTGAGCTCTTATTCTATTGAAACTCCTGCACTGAGCGAGTTCAAGGCCAACTGTGTTGCAACTCTGTTGCCACTGTCGATCCAAAAATAACGAGCCAATGAAAGTTAATTAGAAGTCATTCTTACTAATAATAATACGAGCGATAGGCAGGTCATATCATAACATCACGTATGTATTCCCCAAAGGGTTAGGCGGAGGAGTATAGTACACCCACATTTCGCCAGTTATGTTCAAGTCCCAGTAATAGTGGGCCAGCCTAATGTCATTATCCGGGCACAAATACAGACCCCGTGGCTGCTACTGAGAATTTCCTGATGGAAAAACCCAATAACACTTAGCCCGACGCGGGAATCAAACCCAGGACCTCATACTCAGCAGTCGCGCTTGCAACCACTAGACCGACGAGGCAGTCAAAAGAAACGAGGTTTTATTTAACAGAATAAATACAATTCTCTCTTCCTCCCAGAAAGCATAAAGAACACATTCAGTCGAAGCAAATATCGCCATTTAGACTTCAATAATAAAAGGAAAACTTCAATAAAATATAAGTTTGAAAAACATTAGACATTACATTCGATGTCTGGATGACCTAGCTATCGATTTTCAACGTCGTTACACTTTTGTTGCTGTTAGTTAAGCGAAATAGTATTTTTGAATTGTTGTCTAGAAATAAAGCTAATTGCAGTTAGAAATGTTCAAAATCTTGTCTCATCCACGAGCGGTTTCTAGCGTATTTTTCTTCGCGTACCCTTAGTGATCACGCTTTTAATGATTTTCATTGATTTTTTAATGATTTTTATATGATATTTTAATGATTTTTAATAACTTACTGTGAATTACTGTTTTTACAATTTTATTTATCTCAATTTATTATTATTGTTGATTATGGATGGGTATATTTCCTGAAAAAAAACAACAATATTTTAGGATTAAACCGAGGTCTACCTAAAGTAAAGTCATCATTTTTAGGTCCCATATAATAACCGGCAAACCTATAACCATCAACTGCAATGGGCATAAATTTAGGCTTCGGGCCACAACATTGAGGCACATCGCTGCTTAACCATTCCAGGATTAGAGGCGTTAGCAAATAATCTACCAATTAAACAATCCAAACCAATAACAAAACAAAGGCCAATCCTAGTCATTTATCGCAACGCCATATATCACACACTGTCGACAACACATGCATAACACATAAAATTTCTAAGCACGTCCGAATCAGAGGCAGTTACGCAATGTAATCGAAGCAAATGTACCAGTTTGGAGTATACGGCCTGTAGGGAGGTCATCTATTACTCCTTGTTGAATCTTTAATGACAGGACAACTGGGTTTTGGTCTAGGAGAAGTATTTTTTACAGTGGGAGCAAGCAAGACTGCCAAGTCATAGGTATTTTTTTTTCGGATGGAAATTCATCAAATGGCACCGCTCTGGGCGGAGTAAGAGAGTGTCAAATTGTACTGACTAAAACCCATCCATGTTCCTTCTTACAAAAACTAAAACCCATCCATGTTTCTCCTTTGTGTTCCAGGGCCGCGGTATCTCTTTAACAGTCCCGCAGCCCAAGTCATAGATCTCAAGTTTGACCCAAGACACGCACCTCTGATTTTTAGAATTCATGTGCGTGTTGTATAATTATTACTTGCTTCGGTGAACAAACAAAACATTGTGAGAAAACCAGCATGCCTGAGGAATATTTCTCGACGGCATGTAAAGCCAAGTCAGAGTCCCATGGGCGGCATAGAAACTCTGACACCAGGTTAGGCACTAACTACACGATAAAGAAGAAGTGGGAATCGCTTTAAATATTAGAATTATTATTAGATATGTTAAATAGAAAAAAAACATTATTTGACTAAACTTTTCTCAATTTATGTTGGGGTAGGCTTGAGCAGCTCGTGGCTAAATAATAACAGGCGCTCGTATCGATCTTCAGGTCACCCATTAAATATCGATTTTCATCCGTGGCTCGGAAAGCACTTTAAGCCGTTGGTCCCGGATGTCATTTGTAGATCTTTGACAGTCGTTACAAGTACTCAGTGGCCCAAAACTCTGACAGCCAGTCTTACCGAGGGGTATCGTATCACCCAGTATTAACTGGGTTGTGGAGGTCAGATAGGTAGTCGCTCCATGCAAAATACGTGTATTCGGCTACATCCAGTTAGACTGGAAGCCGACCCCAACATAGTTGGGAAAAGGCTAGGCAGATGATGATGTTGGGGTAGGCTTACAGTCTCCCCACCGAGGGTGTCTCCACGTTGTCGTCGTGGTGGGGCTTGAGTGTCTCAATGATCTTGGAGTTTTTTTTCCCATTCCAAGTGAGAGGCCAGACTAAGAGAGACACACACGCCGGAGTCGCTTCAGACTCTGGCGAGGGGTGCCCTGTCCGTCGTTCCGGGCAGTGCGCGATTCACGCTCCGAGTCATCGGAGTGTGAATATGGGGAGGGACACATCGTGTACCGTGCGATGGCTCACGGAGCGGGCTCATCGGACGGTACGTGATTGGTGATTCACTCCTCGAGGTTCTCGGGGAGTGAATCGGGGTCGGGGATATTCCTGCACATGCCACGCAACGGTCGTTGCGGGGCATGTTCTGGGATGTGACATTCGTCGCCCTCTGGTACGCGTCTGCCCATCAGACGTGACCGTGAGGGTGATAGAATGGTCATAAGGGAATAATGGGGGGGGAAATGACGTGAAGTGAGGAGACAGGGACCACACCCTTCAAAGGACACAAAAACCATGAAAAAGGCGAATTGTAAACTAATACCCCAGGGCGGTACCAGCTGCTCAGCAGCTGGAGAATCCGCCACGATCCCTTCGGGATCGTCAAGCCCACCGTATTCTGGGGGGGGCAACAATCGCCATCCGCTTGCCGATGGCAACGAGAGCCGAGGAGGCTCCTCGAGATCGAGGTCTTTTGAAGACCTCATCTCTTTTAGTTTTAGGAACAATAACCGAGGACGGGTCGAGCGCCACGCGGCGAACGCAGTGTCGGACTCTGGCGCTGCGTCACAGAGGCCGGGAACGGAGGCTGCAGCGGAGCCTCGCGTGGCTTTGGAGAGGGTGGGTGGTATGTCGTCTACCTTCGACAACACACCCACCCTTTCCCAAGCAGTTGCGGCCGCTCCCTCCAAGTTTTGGGGGAAGCGGCCGCGTGTCTGTGAGTCGGACGCGTGCACGGCGGGTCTGTCCTCAAGCGAGGAGAACCTGCCGGCCGCGAAGGTGCCGACAGCCAGGAGGGGTAGAGGTCGCGGGACAGCTTCCGGAACAAAAACTCCGGCAGCGTCACGTGACACCCGGGGCCGCTTCCTGAAGCGCCCCGATACGCCGATGGCCAGCGGAGCGAGTGACTCGGATCGCGTCTCATCCGCGGTCTCGATCGACGAGCTGGGAGGGGTCACCGTCTCTCTTGTGGGCACAAAGGCGGAGGCCAACGCCGCGAAGCGTGCTCAGAACAGAGCAATCGCGGCCGATGAGGTCGCCGAAATGGCCCGTCAGGCCCGAGAGCGGCGGTCTGCCCAGGCGGCCAATGGAGAGAGCCTAACAGCAGAGGCTCTCAACCGCCAGGTGATGGACGGCGTGGACGTTGTCCTGAAGGTTGCGACCAAGTCCGGCAACCTGAAGGGCTCGTTCACGCGCGCCCTCAAAGAGGCGGCAGAGGAGATCAGGGAGGCAGTGGAGGCTCTCCATGGCCGCACGACCTCGGAGGAGACGGCGAGGCTGTGGAGGGAGAACAGCCGTCTCCGATCCGAGCTGGAGGACCTCAGGCGAGAGTTTGCCGCTCAGCGGAGTGTCGGGCAGCAGCAGGCAGCTCCCACGTCGGCGACTGCACCTGCGGCGCCATCATCTCTAAGCTTGTCGGACTACGACATAGAGAGGGTGGCGAGAATCTGCATGGTGCAGTGTGGTGGCATGGTGAGTGCCCGCCTGGAGGCAATTGAGTCCCGACTCCCGCCAGCTGATATCATTCGGCCCCCGCTTGCGGCGGATAGGCGCAGGATGGAAGAGCCTGCCAGGACGAAGCCCACGCAGGTAGCTCGGAAACCTGAGGAGGGGGCCAAGAAATCCATGGCAGGGCCCAAGAAGCCCGTGGAGGGTGCGTCCAAGCCCCCTCTCCAAACGTCCGAGCTCCCGGTGGCGGCTTCTGCCACCCACGCGACGACGGGTAAAGGTGGCCGTCGGAAGAAAAAAGCAGCGGGTACGACCGCGCCCCCTTCTACCCAAGAGACCACGCTCCCGGGTACCACGCCTCCCGCCCAGGAGGCGTGGACGACGGTGGTGAAGAGGGGCCGCAAAAAGAGGATGTCGCAGCCGACACCCCGCCAGGGACCGACTCGACCAGAGGCCACGAGGCCGCCCAAGGTCACTACCCCACGCTCAGAGGCTGTAGTTATTACACTGCAGCCCGAAGCCGCCAACAGGGGAGTGACCTACAAGTCGCTCCTGGCGGAAATGAGGCAGAAGCTGAACTTTAGCGAATTTGGCACCCCGGCTGGCTTCGTTTTCAGAACGGCAGCCACGGGTGCCAAGGTGCTTCAAGTGTCGGGTGCTGCAAGACAGGAGAGGGCGGACAATTTGGCCACCAAGCTCCGGGAAGTCCTCAAGCCAGAAGACGCCCGAGTGTCCAGGCCCACTGTCACGGCTGAATTGCGCGTGAATGGACTGGACGACTCGGTTACCCCGGAGGAAGTAGTGGCGGCCATTGCCCGAATTGGTGGATGTCCGCCTGAGAATGTGGTGGCAGGCGAAATTCGCAGCGGCGCGGACGGGCTGGGCACGGTCTGGGTGCGGTGCCCGGTAGCGGCTGCGAACAAGGCTGCAGATGGCGGACGGCTGCTGGTGGGTTGGGTGGCTGCCAGGGTCAAACTCCTGCCAAGACGGACTGTGCAGTGCTTCCGGTGTCTGGAAAAGGGCCACGTCCGGGCACAGTGCACTGCACAAATTGATCGCAGCGAACTGTGTTTCCGCTGCGGTCAACCCGGCCACAAGGCGGCCCAGTGCTCCGGAGTGCCAAACTGCAGCCTATGCGCAGCTGCAGGAAAGCCTACGGAGCACAGACTTGGCGGGAAGGCCTGCAAGGCACCCAAGTCAAAGAAAAGGAGGTCTAGGGCTGTCGGAGGAACTGCGCCTCCCCAAAAGCCTGACTCCCGACCCAGGGAAGGAGGAGCCGAGGAAATGGAATGCCATTAATGGCACAATTCCGTTTCCTCCAAGCTAACATCAACCACGCCGCCAGAGCTCAGGATCTATTGCTCCAGAGCATGGCGGAGTGGTTGATCCACGTGGCTGTGGTCGCCGAGCCGTATTTTGTCCCCTCCCGCGATAACTGGGTGGGGGACCTGGATGGTTTGGTGGCCATCATTGGCGCGACTCTTGTCAGTCCGTCCCGAGGACACGGTTGGGTGGCCGCCCTCGTGGACGGCATAGTCACAATTGGGGCATATTTCTCTCCCAACAAGAGTCTCGCTGACTTCGAGGAGTTCCTTGTCGAGCTAGGTGCGGTCGTGAGCCGGTTCCACCCTCGCCCGGTGCTGTTGCTCGGGGATCTCAACGCCAAGTCTGCGGCTTGGGGATCCCCGATCACCGATCCTAGGGGTGAGGTGTTGGAGGAGTGGGCGGTCGAAACCGGCCTGACCGTCCTGAATCGGGGCTCGGTGTACACGTGCGTGCGCCAGCGGGGCGGGTCCATAGTGGACGTGTCGTTCGCAAGCTCCGCTGTTGCAGGCCGTGTACACGACTGGCGAGTTGCCGTAGGGGTGGAAACGCTGTCGGATCATCGATACATTCGATTTGACGTCTCCACCCAGACTGCGGGCGGTGGTCGCCCGTCGGCCCCGCAAATGGACGGTCCTCGCTGGTCGTACAAAAGAATCGACAGGGAACTTCTCGAGGAGGCCGCAATCCTGCAGGCCTGGGTCCGGGAAACACCGTCAAACGAACCCGTCGACGTCGAAGCGGAGGCGCAGTGGTTCCGCGGGGCAATGACGCAAATTTGCGATGCGTCTATGCCCCGTGTCAGCCAACCCACAAGGCGCCAGCTGTACTGGTGGTCCGCCGATATCGCGCAGCTGCGCGTGGCGTGCGTGGAGGTGAGACGCCAGTACACCCGATATCGGAGGAGACGTCGTCGGGTTCCGGAAGAAGAGGCCGCGCTGTATGAGGTGTACCGCGCGGCGAAGGAGGCTCTGTGGCTGGCCGTCGGCGAGGCGAAGACCCGAGCTAGGGAAGAGATGTTGTCGACACTAGACGTAAATCCGTGGGGGCGCCCTTATCGTGCGGTCCGAGGGAAACTTCGTGCCTGGGCGCCCCCACTCACTGAGAGTCTGCAGCCTCAGCTGCTGGAGGAAGTGGTCGCAACTCTCTTTCCTGCTAGAGAGGAGCACATACCGCCGCCGATGGCTTTGCCCACAGCCACGGAGTCAGAGGATGACGAGGACGTCAGCGTCCCTGAGGTGACACAACCAGAGATGAGGGCGGCAATAACGCGGCTTCGGGCCAAAACCGTTGCCCCGGGGCCCGACGGAGTTCCCGGCGGTGCGCTTGCCCTCGCTCTGAAAGAGCTAGAGCCCCAGCTGAGAGGACTCTACTCAGCTTGTCTTGAGCGGGGCCAATTCCCTAGTCAGTGGAAAACGGGTCGTTTGGTCCTGCTCAGGAAGGCGGGGCGCCCAGCGGACTCGCCGTCCGCTTACCGGCCCATAGTGCTGCTGGACGAGGTGGGTAAGCTTTTCGAACGGATCATTGCTGCCCGCCTCGCTGGCCACTTGTACAGAGAGGGGCCGGATCTGGACGATAGCCAGTTTGGCTTTCGGCATGGGCGCTCCACTGTGGACGCCATAATGCGGGTAAGAGTCCTGGCGGAGGAAGCGGTGTCCCGGGGTGGGGTGATGTTGGCGGTGTCCTTGGACATCTCCAACGCTTTTAACACCCTGCCTTGGAGCTGTATTCGGGAGGCGCTGTGTTACCACAGGGTGCCCCCGTACCTCCGTCGCATCGTTGGGGCTTATTTAGCGGAAAGGTGTGTCACCTACAGGGGACGCGACGGCGGAGGCCGGCGCAACATGTCGTGCGGTGTTCCACAGGGTTCAGTCGTTGGCCCACCCCTGTGGAACATCGGGTACGACTGGGTGCTGAGAGGCGAGCTCCAACCGGGGGTGGCCCTGGTGTGTTACGCCGACGACACGCTGGTCACGGCCCGGGGGAGCTCGTACAGGGAGGCAGCGTTGCTAGCGACAGTTGCGGTCTCGCAGGTTGTGAGCCGCATACGGCGCCTGGGCCTGGAGGTGGCCCTCAACAAGTCGGAGGCCATGGTCTTTCATGGCCCCCGGCGGGCGCCGCCACCGGGATCACATATTGTGGTCGGGGGGACCCAAATTGCTGTCGAGTCCACCATGAAGTATCTAGGATTGGTGCTCGACAGCCGTTGGGACTTCGGCCCCCACTTCCGGCGGCTGGTGCCCAAGTTGATGGGTGCGGCGGGCGCGCTCGCAACGCTGCTTCCCAATCTGGGGGGCCCGAGCACCGCCTGTAGGAGATTGTACCTAGGGGTCCTGCGATCCATGGCCCTGTACGGGGCCCCGGTGTGGGCCACTGACCTGACGGCTGGAAGCATCGCGATACTGCGAAAACCGCAGAGGGCGATGGCCGTCAGGTCTATCAGGGGGTATCGCACAATCTCCTACGAGGCGGCTTGTGCACTGGCCGGGTCGCCACCCTGGGACCTAGAGGCGAGGGTCCTCGCGTCGCTGTACCGGTGGCGCGAGGAGGCGCGGACGCGGGGCGGTGAGCCGATGCAGCGAGAGATCGATCTGCGTCGGTCCCAGCTCCGCGAGGTCCTGGTGGCGGAGTGGCGGAACAGGCTTTTGCGCCCTACCGCCGGTCTCGCTACCATCGAGGCGATCCGACCGGTGCTCGAGGAATGGCTCGAGTGGAGGCACGGCTCCCTGTCGTTTCGGGCGACGCAGGTTTTCTCGGGGCATGGTTGCTTCGGTTCGCTACCTGTGTCGCATAAACAGGGAGCCGGACGCCCGGTGTCATCACTGCGTCCACTGCTTGGAGGACACGGCGCGGCATACGCTGGCAGAGTGTGCCGCATGGGAGGAGCCGCGCCGTGCCCTCATAACAGAAGTCGGAACCGACCTGTCGCTGCCGGCCGTCGCTCGTTCGATGGTCGGGAGCGCGGAGTCGTGGGATGCGGTGATCTCCTTCTGTGAAACCGTCATCTCACAGAAGGAGGCTGCGGAAAGGATGAGGGAGGCCGAGACCACTCTCCCGACCCGCAGCAGACGTACCGGGCGTCGGCGGAGGGCGGACAACGCCCTCTTCCAGCCCCCCTAAACGGGTGCAGAGGGACGGTGGACTTGGGGACGTCCGCCGTCCCTTCATATAACTGGACCCGAGGCGGTGGCGCGTAGTGTTCCACGCGCGCCCCTATTGGAAGTCGCGGGGTTTGTACACCTCACTCCCCCCGCGGAACTGAGGAGGCCCGCAGAAGCGGGCCGGCACTAGCCGGGGATCGTGGAAGGCGCACTAGTTCCCATGATCCCCGGTGCAAGTGTGCGAGGGAACACCGGTGTGGTTTTAGTCAGTACGAGTCTGACAGACCCCTCCGCTCTCCCCAGGGCGGAGGACATCCATAGAGGATTTCCACACCGAGAACAAAAAAAAAAAAAGGCTTACAGTCTACCCGGATGCTGCTGAATATCAAACATGGAGAAACTGTCTATCTGACACCCAGTTACGAGACAGATTTGTAGCTCTTCAAGGACTGTATCTTTTAATGATATCCTAATGTCAAGTAAACAAGGCTACACATTTTAAATAATAAAAAAACATATTACGTCCACATTTTTTAAAGGCTTTCTTTTCCTCCCCATTCAACTAGAGCTGTTTTCACCAATTTGATTCCGGTCTACTTTTATAAAATACTTTTTAAAACTGCGGGTGACTTGAGGATTGAACTAAGTACCCCCCCCCCCCCACACTCAGTAGTTGTGCTAGCAGCCATTAAACCACGGAGGCATTAATAATAGGTACGTCACATTAATCATCGTCAAACAAACCGAGTGAAAACGGCAAGTTATATAGTTTACTTTAAAAAACTCGCCTTTTAACTAAAATAATAAATTCATGAACTAAACCAAGACACATGGCTTGCATACGAAATACCTCTGAAATCCATCGCACAACATATGGTACCCCTAACGGAAAATGGACCCATTTCACTCGGATCAAAGCCGCCCAAGATGAAGGCTTTATTTGAGTAATGGTCCTGATCACAGCATTATACAGGACGGCATTCAAATCGTTGGGACATTTCACACTGGAAATGGACGGTTGAGTTGTTTTACTTACATACATTACATGGTTCGGATGTACGAAGTGAAGACTCAAAGGACCACTCTTCTAAGAAGTTGGTCCTTTTAGATGCTAGTTAAGCAAGCGTAGCACATGTCTACGCTGTGCTATGAAACGCTACGCCGTAGCTCGGTGCGTAGCACATAGCGTAGCAAGACGCAGTTTGGTCTTGATCACAGCATTCTAAAGGACGGTATTCAAATCGTTAGGACATTTCTCACTCGGAATGGACGGTTGAAGGGTTTTGCTTACTTACGTAATTTTGTTAGGATGTATGAAGTGAAGAGTCAAAGAGTGGTCCTCTTTTAAGAAGTTTGTCCTTATAAATAATTCTAGTCAAGCAAGCGTAGCAAGTGTCTACGCTGTGCTATGAAACGCTACGCCGTAGCTCGGTTCGTAGCAGGAAGTATAGCAAGTCACGGTTGTTTGTTTTCAAAGGTCCAGTCCAAACGTTATGGACAGATTGCTAACTGCGGACACTAACAGATATTTCAGGGCATTATCAGTCAGTACGTGCCAGTAGCTGCGTCCGCAATTTGTCTGTACCAGTTTGACTATGACAGAAGTTTAACAGTCACTTTATTACGCAATACCATTTTTCATTCACTCTTGTTTGTCACGCACGTCTTTGTACCTAAACTTATTCTTAAGCCTCCAGAATAGACCCCTTTAAAAATATATTCGAACAGTCTCACAAAACTTTACCGATTACGTCATAATCTTAGTGAAACTTCACCTTCAGACTTTGTTTCAGAAATCAGTTCGTAAACTAATCCCGGATTCCGTTCACGGATTCCCCGCTAACTTATCGGAACATGTTTCAGAGTTCCGTATTCCGGTTCCGTGTTTTTGAGGTTATTTCTTGACCTTTGCTAAATGAGGTGAATGATGATCTTTTGTGTCATTTGGGCAGGATATTATGGGAAAGATACGGAAATGACAATGATAGTTGTGCGGTCTGGACTTTTACAAAGAAATCAGCAAACTGATGGCTTCAATTTGTTACACAAAGATCCTTTAATCACAGTCCAAAATCGTAAAGATATCAATACGCTATCGAAGTTGCGGGTGCTACGCCGTAGCATACGTAACTAGCCTAAGAAGGCATTTATATGAGAACACGCGATCGTTGCAGCAGTGCTTGTTACGTCGTAGCACAGGGCTTGCTACGTCGTAGTTTAACGCGTAGCGCAATGTAATCGAAGCAAATATACCTCTAGTTTGGAGTATACGGGGTTGTAGGGAGGCCATCTAATACGTCTTGTTGAATTTTTAATGACAACATAACTGGGTTTTGGTCTAGAAGTAAATTTTACCGTGGGAATGCTTTCGATATTAGAATTATTATTAGATCTATACTAATATTATAAAGATGTAATTTTTTTTTGTAAGACTTTGTTTGTGGGGGGTAACCTCTGGAACTTATAATTCAATTCTAAAAATTCGTTTACTGGTATATAGCTACAGTATTCGTGGGTGCTATAAGCAATAAATTACATTTATATCATGCGTATTAGCCAAGCTATCACAATTTTTGCGGACGAAATCGCGGGCTAAATGCTAGTATTTTTGCGCTTACTACGTCGTAGCACAGAGCTTGCTACGTCGTAGTTCAACGCGTAGCATCTTCCCTGAACTACGCAGGATGTTTTTTGAATAATGTTACGGTTTGTGTGTAATTGTGTTAAGTAAGACTGACTTATTTTTTTCCTTCTCTACAACATTTCCAAAAAATATCTGTGGTATTTCAGTAAAATTATTTTTCAAAGTTACCTAACATACTCGCATTATTTTTCACCCAACAACCAATTTTTGTAGACAAACAAACTCAAAGTCACTCCCTCAAGTCGTACCACATCTACATTACGTCATAAATCGTCGCACCGATGACGTCACCGCAACAAATCAACCATCGGTGACGTAACACTTGCGACCGATTGAATTTATGATGTGTTTCCGCAACAATATGTGGGTAGTTGAATATAAATAGGTTGGAGTCGCGTTTTATTGGGGAGATGTGTCTTGTGAGAGGGAAAATGAGGTATCGCTGCCCTTGTTTTCGTTTTTAGATATTTGTGGGGTATCAAAGTTACCTGGGTTTTTTTTTCCAAGTCGATTATATTCGTAAGCGTTAGTTTTGCGTTAATTTATGTACAGATAAGACGACGAGGCGATGACAATGATGAAAAATGTATGGAACTGACTTAAGGTACTGAAATACTTATGTAATGCCACTGATAATTTAAGTGCTGGGCCCTCTAGAGCAATAACGACAGAACGTTTGAAAAAAAGCGTTTAGGAATTGGAGTTTGCGACACATCGCCCACACACAAATCTAGAATAATTGTTGGTTCACCCATGTAAAATACTGGTCTTCAGCTGCATAAGGTTAGACTGGAAGCCGACCCCAATATAGTTGGGAAAAGGCTAGGCTGATGATGAGTTGGTTCACCCAAACATCTGTACCACTTAGAAATCGATCTTGGTATCCTTTACTCAGTAACTACTTCGAAACTTCGTTTCTTGAGCCGTCGATACCAATAAAGACAATTTTATCAGTTCAAAATATTACTTTTTTATCTTATCTTATTACAATAATGAATATGACAGTTTGTGAGGAAGGATGGATGAATGGTTGTTACTTTTTCACGCAGTAACTACTGCATGGATTCTGATGAAATTTGGCACACAGATAATTTACATCCTGGATTAATAAGTAGGATACCATTTATCTCGGTAGTATAATCCCATGGAAAAATTACCAAACTCCAAGCAGGCGAAGCAGTAGGCATAAGTTAGTAATAACATAAAAATATAAACCCATTTCTAGATCAATCAACACTTCTCGATTCAATCAAATAAATTAGATTAACCTACATCGATAGAATTGAGAAAAATACTAATTTTTCTTCGAGTTTTCATGATTGAAGCCTACACCGTCTTACATAAAAAGTCTTAATATTCAGAAATGTGAAAAAGAATGAATTTTTTCAAAAGGTTTTGCAATTAGGTTTCAAGTAATCTAATTATATTATAAAAAAAGTTTGATTGCTTTCTGTTTTACCTAGAATACAATTATTATCTTAGCATGTGGTTGGTAATTGCTAGACTTGAGTGACTCTTAAGATTTTTTTTATAATCCACTAGCATTTAGCCTCGTTGGTCTAGTGGTTGCAAGCGCGACTGCTGATCATGAGGTCCTGGGTTCGATTCCCAGGTCGAGCAAAGTGTTATTGGGTTATTCCATCAGGAATTTCTCAGTAGCAGCCACGGAGTCTGGATTTGTGCCCGGTTGAGGGCAATAGACTCGCCTTCTATTACATGGGACTTAAACATAACTGGCGAAATGTGGGTGTACTTTTGGGCGAGATGATATGCTATCATTTACCTACAACTTGATTCACACAAAATGCTTTCAATCATTCGTATGACTCTTTTAGTGATGTAGATTCATTTTTTTTTATATCCTCATCATCATCCACCACCGATGACCGTTGCGGTAGACGTGGTCTTGAGCTGCGACTACAAATCGGGAAGCGTAAGGTGGGACACCCTCAGGCTCGATAGAGCGACGGTATCCGCAGGGTGGCTGGTAAAAACTGGATGAGAGTTGCCGAGAATCGAGTTAAGTGGCGTAGAGGTCTATGTCTATCAGTAGACTGCTGTATGCTGATGGATGATAATAATCATCATCTCCTGCCTTTGTCTCATATCAGTTGGACTCGACACAAAGCAAAACCTTAAAAAAAAAACACAATTTTATAGAACTATTTAATTGCCAAGTTCCAAAAATATTTTTTTCGGCCAGATAAAATAATGGCCCATTTTTACTGAAACTAGAAAACTTTAACGACGATAAGACAAGTTACTAAATTTAAAACATAAGTTTAGGTCCAAACACGTGTCGGCTGCCGAACATTTAAGCCCGAATTTAAACTTTTAGGCACGAAGCTTGTAATTTCTTAGACTTATAATAGTTCAAGACTGAAAATTTTGTTCAAAAAAACTAAAGAATTTTTTTGACTAGAAAACTTTGTCTATAAATAATAGTCTTTATCGAAATTCGATAAAAATTCGTTATCTTTTGCAGTTCTTTAGTTTTTTTTTCTTTAGTTCCATTTTTTTTGTAGATTAAATGTGATTTTAGTAGTTTTTCTAAGTGTAGAAAAACTACTAAAACTACTACTACTGTGTGTGTGTGTAGTGTGTGTGTGTGTGTGTAGTGTGTGTGTGTGTGTGTTGTGTGTGTGTGTAGTGTGTGTTGTGTGTGTGTGTGTGTGTGTGTGTGTGTGTAGTGTGTAGTGTGTGTGTGTTTAATGTGATTTTAGTGGTTTGTTCCATCAGGAATTTCTCTGTAGCAGCCATGGAGGCTGGATCTGTGCCCGATTGATGGTAATAGTCTCGCCCCCTATTATATGGGACTTTAACGTAACTGGAGAAATGTGGGTGTACTATTAGGTACACCTCTGCCTAACCGTTCGGGAATTACATGCGTGATGTTATATTATTTGTAGTTTTATTTCTCAGAATCGGTTGAATCTCAGAATCTGTTGAAAATGAATTTGGTAAAAAACCAGTTTGAATTAAAGATAGTGCAATAAGTGAGCCTCTACTAAGTACGTTTATGTAATACTAGCTGATGCCTGTGGCTTCGCCCGCGTGGAGTACGATAATTGGCCCACGGGATCATACTACCGGAATAAAATCCTATGTGTTAATTCAGGTTATAAACTATCTGTGTGCAAACTTTCATCCAAATCCGTTCAGTAGTTCTAAATTTTTGACAGTTCTAACTTCAAGCAATTACTAAACTACAGAATAAAAAACGTATCTTAAATTATTGCTTTTACTCAAGTAATCACTTTGGCTTGTTTATAGATACGGGTGTAAGTCTAACAACAGAGAAAGAGAGAGAACAAAGCTGTGCAGGTGGCAATATACTGCATAATCAGCCTATAATGTTCCCACTGCTGGGACACAGGCCTCCTCTCTATGAGATTGAATGGGCTTTAATCCACCACGCGGGCCTAGTGCGGGTTGGTAGATGTCACATGTCTTCGAACTTTTGGTTCTACGACATGCCGGTTTCCTCACAATGTTTTTCTTCACCGTTTTGAGAGCAGTGGTAATGAAATAAATTACACAAAGTAATGCACCTGCCTGGGTTCGAACCCACGACTTACTGGGCAAAGTGTAAGTCAGGGCCGCCATCAGTGGGCCTCCGCTGCTCTCGGCAATATACTGGGTATTATTTCAGTCTATCGCAAAGAAGAGGAAGTCTAACAACGTTGCACTTATCAAGCCTGCACTGGGATTAATTAATTAGGACCGGTCCTTTTCCCCCATTATCGTAACTCTAGACCAGCTAAGATCAACAGCGCTTGCAACTCGAAGCAATTAAACTTCCTTGTCCCAGGAGATGGGGGACTGCCTTGAAAGACGCAGCTAAATTAGACCAAAGAGATTTCTGAAGGCATTAGGAACTTTTTTTTGCGATTAGTTTTAACTGACCGCAAAAGTATTAAAGAGGAGTGTGGATGACCAAGTGATCGGAAGGTTTTTGATTGATCAGTTCCTAAGACATTTTTTATCTTACCACGGCGAAGCCAAAAGGAAGGGTTATGATTTTAGCAGTCTACGTATGTTGTATTGCATGTTTGTATTTACGTATGTTCCTCCATAACGCCTAAACTATTCATCCGATTTTGATGAATAAGGTGTCAATCGATTCGTTATTATAGCCCGGTTAACATAGGCTACATTTTATAGGAGCAGTCCACTTTTCCTTATAAGCCCCGATTTTAATTAGAGCGTGATTTTTCAGTAGTCGGGGATTTTAGTTGTAGTATACCACTACCACACAAATTCTTGTTTGGTTTAATGTGGCATTAAGGGCCAGACTCCACCAAAGTGGAGACGAGCGCAGCGGAGAGGAGATGTGCAAAACTCAACAGGAGAGGCGAAAAACGAAATGTAAATATTACCCAATGTAAAATGTTGGTCGGTTTCCGCACGGCTCCACTCCGCTCCACTTTGGTGAAGTCCAAGCACAAAACAGTCAGTTTATGTTTTAAGTCAGATTTTTTAATTATTTTTTTTTTGCTGTTGCGATTGCTGGTTGCAAGCGCTTGACCAATGAGGCAGTCGTGGCTTTTTCACATTGCTTAGGTGTTAATGTACGATTTGACTAAAAAGTTAGATGTCCTTTTAAATCTGTAAGCTTATCTCAGTAATCACATGCCCTACCGATACCATCATCATCTGCGTAGCCTTCTCCCAACTATGTTGGCGGCTTCCAGTCTAACCGGTTGCAGCTAAATACCAGTATTTCACATGGATCGACTGCCTATCTGACTTCCACAATCCAGTTAATACTGGGTAATAGGATATCCCTTGGTAAGACTGGTTGTCAGACTCTTCGGGCCACTGACTACCTGTAACGACTGTCACAGATCTGGAAAATGACAGCCGGCACCAACGGCTTAGCGTGCTTTTCGAGGCACAGAGGAAACTGGGTATGCAATGGGTGGTCACCCATCCACAAACCAGCCTAGGCAAGCTCGGCTTAACCTAAAGTTCGACCCGAGCGGCAGTTATTATTTAGCCACGAGCTCCTACCGATACCATCAAACCCAAATCGATCACAAAACTGATTACATAATAATCGATTCTAACTACCGTGATCGGTGTACCGAGACGAAAATCAATTAGCTAACGACGATTAATCACTAGTGCAGTGCACAGCGTTATCGATATATCACAATTCTCGGCTGTCGATCAATCTATGCGACACTGTGTTGATTCATTTGAATTTGATAGTTGACGTCGTCACGTGTTTTGGTGACATTTTGAATTTGGAGTTAGCGATTTTGTTTTTTTGTAGGAACTGGTATAATTACGGTTTCCAGATCCATTAACTAGGATTTTCGGAGAAAATTCCGGACATTTGAAGAAAATTCCTGAATTTTTATTCCGCAGCACGAATAACTTTACTATGCTATTTTTTATTTACAAGATAGCACAATAAAAAGGAGAACGATTTTTTGCAGTACATTGCGGTGTGCTTAAAATATATATAAATTACAATGCTACTTATATTATAGTATGATATGATGTAGGTCAAGCCCTAAATGAGGGCATCAAACATAATGCCTGGTCCATAGTGATTCGTTGTTACCGAAACTCGAAAATTTATCACATAATTATAAATATGCTTATAAATGCACATAATTATAAGTGCTAACATTGGGTAATTTGATAATTTAGGCATATTTGGCGGGAAGCGGGGATTAGAAACAAACAAGTTACATCTACTGACCAATCAGAGCGCACACTGTTAAGAATACTACAATATTATGATGTTTTCTGTGGTTTACAAAGTAATTTAGAGGCCAATCTTGATCTTAGGCCAAACTAGTTTGTCCTAAGTCTACCGGTTTACACTGCAACCAACTTAGTTGTAGCTCTCGCTAGCCGTACGACAGAGCTGGAAGATGCTTGAAACATTGCGCCAGTGCTCGCACTCGCAAGCTCTTGCTTCCAGCCCTGGCAAGAGCACTCGTGCACGTATCACCAACTTTAACACCTGTATTTTATGCAAATCATCGTTTTTTTATTTTTATATTTTATTCTGTATGGGCTTACTCTTGACCTCAATCTAGTCCTGAGGACAGAGATGAGGTCGACGGTGGAACGACCTAACCCAAAAGAAGCCTATTAACTCGCGATTTAAATAGATTGGGGTTGGGGTTGATTGGGGTTTTTGGATTCTTATTCTTAAAAACGTTTTTACATTATCAGAGTAAAATACCTGTGACATACGGATGGTCAGACAGGCAGAAGGACGGGACGAATTTATTAGGGGTCCGGGTTTTGCCGTTTGTTAACAGAACCCTAAAAATGAACAAAATTGACATAAGCTGCCGATATGATTATGACAATTTTGTTGAAAGTTACTGTAGCAATGCGAAGGTCTTTGAAAGCGATGGTCTCTTGTCTTGGCCTTCAGAAATCGTTGATACATTTTAGAAAGCTCGTGAAACATTTTCAAGCAAACATAAATACTGCTTTCTTTTCTTGACAGGGGTATAAAATATGAAGCCATGACGCAAGATGGACGCGAAGGGTATTCGCTGTTTGTTTTCAAATACAATTTAATAATTTAAAAGATAGTTCGAGAAAATTTGTTAGAACCTGAAAAATGTTTGCTTAACAGAAATTATTTTAAAACAATGAGTCGACATTTTGAAGTTCTTTTATAAAATTAAAAAAAAAGTACTCAGATTGTTGTTCAAAAATTAATTAAATAAGGTTAAAAAACTGAAATGGCTTTATTTGTCAGTCCTTTTTTTTCCATCTCTACTTAACTTGATGTACCAGTTAAAGATAGTAATAGTTTACAGTTACTGTTAGCCTATGTAATCGCACCGCCGGGCAAAGGCCTACCCCCACGACATCCAAATCTTTCGATTCAGATATAGGCCTAATGTGGACTAGTCATTGGTTCTGTCCAGCTCGTCCCACCGTCTCCTGCGAGGTCTACCGCGTCGCCTTCTGGCTGTACCACAACGTGGTTATTTAGGCCTACAGCTCGTTGGGCATACGGCAAACATGGCCATCCCTGTCCCACTTCAGCTTAGCGGCTTTTTGAGCAACGTCAGTAATTTGTGTTTTAGAGCGCAGTTTGGTGTTGCGTAACTATATGGTCAATTAGTTTAACACCTGAGCTCCATCGCGCGTTGGCAAACCTTGGGCTTGGAATTTTGAATGTTTGTCAAAGACTAAGTCTGGGATCCATAGATCAAAATAGGAAGAAAGCACGTCCATGATTTTTTCCTTGATTGATTTCCTTTCATGAGCTTTTTCATGGAACAGTAGCTCTTCCAGGCACTTTCGGTTCGTCTTATGACTTCCTTGTCTTCATCATCATCATCATCATTTCAGCCGAAAGACGTCCACTGCTGGACATAGGCCTCCCCCAAGTGTCGCCACATTGACCGGTCCCGTGCGACTCGCATCCAGCGGATCCCTGCAGCCTTCACCAGGTCATCGGTCCACCTAGTGGGAGGCCTTCCAACGCAGCGTCTTCCGGTTCGCGGTCGCCACTCTAGAACTTTTCGGCCCCATCGGCCATCCGTTCTGCGAGCAATGTGCCCTGCCCACTGCCACTTCAGTTTGGCTATTCTTCGGGCTACGTCGGTTACCTTGGTTCTCTTGCGGATGTCCTCATTTCTGATTTTATCACGCAAAGAAACTCCGAGCATAGCCCTCTCCATTGCCCTTTGGGTGACTTTAAGCCTTCTGATAAGGCCCATTGTGAGCGACCATGTTTCGGTCCCGTAAGTAATCCCTAAGTATTCCTTGTCTTATTGGAATAGTTTAGCTAACAAAAAAATCTCAGTAAACTCGCACTAACCAAACATTCCATCTAAATAACGCTTAACCGAAATAAAGTTTTCAAAAAACATATTCCATGCAGAACGATCCAGAAATATAGGTCGTATTCTAAAACAAATAGGATTCCAAATGCTTTAAGTCTGCAAGTTACGATTCAATCGAGAACAGATTCGCACTAAACGTATATAAGTTTCACTTAGTTCAGATTTATTCCGCTGGAGGCGTGGCGATAGCTGGAGTTACGTTAAGCCGTTGAGAGGTGATTTTTCAGTTCAATTTTTGCGGTATAAAAAAGTGATGGGGACAATTTGTGGCAGGTAAATGCCGGATTACTATAATGACCTTGTTGTTTCAAGGATACTGATACTGTTTCTTTTCATCGAAATTAAATAAACTATGTTTTGAATATGAATGGATGGGCTTTGTGAAGGATGATATACAGGGTGTAAAGAACCCTTCACGAAGCCGTCAACCAAGCATTATGTACATCAAACTAAGTAAGTTTACGCAAAAAATATTGCTGGGAAACAACTACATTTTTTTTGGGGTGAAAAATCACGTTTTATGGTAGGACTCAATGTGGAGAAAAAGTTGGATCTTTGACTCCCAATATCTCCGTAACAAGAAGGTTCCCAGGTATGGTCCAGAACGGCGGGACGTGAGAGGGAAAGAGCCTCACGTCCCAGCCGCCGCGGGAGACGTCCTGGGCGTCCGGGGTCACGTGGTGGCCCCCGGCCACCGTAGGCGCGGGCCTGTGGACGGCGAGTTATGGGCTAGCTCGCCGTCCGGCCGTCTTATGACGACAGGCCGTGTCGACGGCAAGTTCGTGTTCCACGCGCGCCTCAAAGTGATGTCAGCAACCACGTAGGGGTCCGCACGGGTCGATGCCTGCCAGGGCTGCGGGACTGTTCGAAAGAGATACCGCGGCCCTGGAACACAAAGGGCAAAGAAGGAACATGGATGGGTTTTAGTCAGTACAAGTCTGACACTCCCTTCCGCTCCGCCAAGAGCGGGGGGGTCATTTGATGATTTTGAATATCGTAATAACGAGGAAAACAAGTGCCTTTCTGTTTCGTTAAGGGTCTTGTTACACGCTTTAGTAAGAAAGGAAATGTCTGATGAGGTGGTGATGGAAGAAGAAGATATGCTGCGCCGACCCCAAATAATTTGGGACCAGGGAAAGAGATTGATAATTGACATACATTCTTTCGTAATTTTTTGTTCCCGCTAATGTGAACAGATATCATCATCATCATTTCAGCCGAAAGACGTCCACTGCTGAACATAGGCCTCCCCCAAGTGTCGCCACATTGACCGGTCCCGTGCGACTCGCATCCAGCGGATCCCTGCAACCTTCACCAGGTCATCGGTCCACCTAGTGGGAGGCCTTCCAACGCAGCGTGTTCCGGTTCGCGGTCGCCACTCCAGAACTTTTCGGCCCCATCGGCCATCCGTTCTGCGAGCAATGTGCCCTGCCTACTGCCACTTAAGTTTGGCTATTCTTCGGGCTACGTCGGTTACCTTGGTTCTCTTGCGGATGTCCTCATTTCTGATTTGATCACGCAAGGAAACTCCGAGATATATAGATATCCAGTGCACAATTATAGGGCTTGCTAGGTTACACAAGACAACCCTCAAAATGCATTAATGTCTAAATAAACCTACCACACTTTCTTGAATGAAACTAATTCAGTAATTTGGGCCGTAGGAGGTAAAACACAGCACACCACATTCAAAAAGAAAACGAAAATTAAAAACATTTCAGCATTGCCGTGCCCAGGTAAATATATATTCAAACACAAGTGTAATTAAAACACGAGGTTTCAAAAAGTAATTTGGGAAAACAAACTCCAAGCAATTCCATATGTGAGAGAACTATTTCAATAAAATATGGAAAATGGAGAAATAATTCGTAGTTAATACTGTTTGCATTCAGTCTACTCCCAAAGGAAGGTGCTTGCAATCAGGAAGTCAGTTACTGGAACAATGAAAACTGCAAACGATAATAAACTCTAGCTTTCAAAGTTTTAAGTTCAAAATCTGTAAGTTGCCATGTAAAAGTGTCGCAGATAGTACTTTTTTTTTTGCTGTCGACGCTTGGTTTCGTTTGAGAGAACTTTATTTTTTAAACAAATAAATGGTTGGAAGATATTGAGTGTCTAAACTAGTGACTCTTTTTGAATTTGAGAACCGTGTTTTTACAACATTTTGTGTTGTGGGTTGTTTTGTTTTTTAAGAGGAATAGCAAACAGTTACATTATGAAAACTTAAAATTGTGTGCTACTTTGACCTGAATGCGGATCTCCTCGACAAACTTGACCGGCTTCTAAGTAACTGCATTCGATTTGTTTTCAACTTGCGTAAATATGATCATGTCTCCGAGCACCGGACTCTTCTTAAGTGGTTGCCCATACGTCAGCGTAGGGAGCATAGGGCGCTAACTACCTTGTTTTCTTTCCTTATTTCTCCCTCTTCCCTAGTTACCTTGCTCCCCACTTTCAGTATATTTGTGCCAACCATAATAGGAGCCTGCGATCATCGCAAAACCGTCTGCTTCAATGTCCCTCTCACCGCACTGACTTCATTCACCGATCATTCTTTGTCCAGTCTATTTCGCTGGGGAATGCGCTTCCCCAGGAAATCAGGATGGTATCCAATCACTTATCTTTTAAAATTAAAGTTCGCGAGTACATTCGGAAGAAGTTGGCAGATTCGTCAACTTACCAGAGAATGGGCAGCAGCGTTCTCTGTGATTTTTATAACAAACATACTGCGATCGCCAACCCGCCTGCCAAGCGTGGCGATTATGGCAAAACCCCCCTTGGGGAGGCCTATGTCCACCAGTGGACGTCTTTCGGCTGAAATGATGATGATGAATGATGATTTTCAGATATACCTACCACTGCTTGTCTCTGCGTCACCCAAAGGTTGACTGGTAGAAAATGCCTATGGCATTAAGTCCGCCTCTGTACTTTTGTGCTTGAAGTGTTAAATAAATAAATAAAATTCATCATCATCATCATTTCAGCCGAAAGACGTCCACTGCTGGACATAGGCCTCCCCCAAGAAGGGGGGGGGTTTTGCCATAATCGCCACGCTTGGCAGGCGGGTTGGCGATCGCAGTATGGTGTTATAAAACACAGAGAACGCTGCTGCCCATTCTCTGGTAAGTCCCTTAGTCGCCTCTTACGACACCCACGGGAAGATATGGGATGGTGCTATTCTTTACGTCCGGACACCATACAGAACATAATAAATAAAATTAGTGTAACAATATTTGCATTTTGCCAATAGTCTATCTAACCCAGCTTTCAGTCTAACCGGAGACAGTTGAAAACTTTTATTGCTATACCAAAATATAAAGGCTAAACCAATATGAACAAATTGCGGACTTCTGTGAACACCGGACTTATCACCTGCCTAGCCTTTTCCCAACCATGTTGGGGTCGGCTTCCAGTCTAACCGGATGCAGATGAATACTAGAAGTTTACATGGAGCGACGCCCCACAACCCAGTTAGAGCTGGGTAATACGATACCCCTTGGTAAGACTGGTAGTCAAACTTTCGGGCCACTTACCTGTAACGACTGCCAAAGATTTACAAATGAAAGGCGGGACCAACGGCTTACCGTGGATTCCGAGGCACGGAGGAAACTTGTAATGGGTGGTCACCCATCCACAAACCTAGCCAAGCGCGGCTTAACCTGAAGATTGATCCGAACGTCCTGTTATTATTTAGCCACGAGCTCCTCCATTAATTCAGTCAAGGATCATAAACTCCAATATTAACTCCCACCCCGAAGTACCAGGAAATCATAAACGATAAGAATCCCCAATTAATTCCAAACATGTTCACAAGTCACAAATATTCGTCGCCCTCACCTTATAAGAACATCGCTCCTTAATAGCAATTCCTTACGTTGTTCAAGTATCATCTAAGCACTCGAAGATTTTTCCCCTTTTTCTTTGCTTCAACTCAGGCACGTTCAGAATTCAGCAATCTATAGACATTACCCTTTAAAATTACCATTGGAATTTGTTCGACTGCGTTCAGAAGAGCTATTCGCTACGTTTTTATTTTAGTTTCAATTTTCGTCTTTGAAATTGGAAGGTACTCTATACTTTTTGGAATTGTTCAACTATTAAACGTTGTATGAGTTTTAGGGGATTGTTTGTAGGTAGTTAATGGTCTTAATTTGATTTTGGTAAATGCTGGTTAAAAATAACAATAATCCCCAAAGAATTAGGCAGAGGTGTACCCAAAAGTATATAAGTTATTTTTTTTAAGTCCCATTTGTAATAGGGGTCGAGCTTATTGCAATCAACCGGGAACAAATCCAAACCCCGTGGCTGCTACGAAGTAATTCCTGTTGGAAAAACCTAATAACACTTTGCCCGACCCGGGAGTCGAACCCAGGACCTCTTGTTCAGCAGCCGTGCTTGCGACCACTAGACCAACGAAACCCAAAGGTTCGTTATTGTGGTTGGTTAAAAATATTGTTGAAAATGATACCTTTTTATCCATCAACATCGTGGTGGAACACGTATGGTCTTGAACCGGAAATTCAGGGACATTCGTTATCCTCAATGGGCCTGGTGGAATATGGCCTACTGGGAGTAGACTCACAGAAATCACAGGGAGACAGCCTGTGTCCCAGCCGTGGGAACTTTATGTTAAACTAGCAGTTGCCCGCGACCTTTGTCCTAATTAATAAAATATTATTCTCCATTTGAATCGGATTTTGTTATCAATTTCAAGGATTTTAAGTTTTCTAATCTTTTTTCTAAAATAAAAGAACTTATTATAACATCAGCTATCTGCCTGTAAAAATTCCGTCAAAATCGATACAGCCGTTTCAGAGATTAGCCGGAACAAACAGACAAAAAATATATTCAAAAACTAGAAAAATCACGCTTTATAAAGTATGAAACAAGAAAATATCGTCTGAAATTCTTATGTACCTACAAACCATTCAATATTAATGTATCGTCTATTAAATAAAACAACTTACGTTACGTTATATATTTTAATGTATTTAATAAATATTCATAGTGATTTTCAGAGAAAAGCCGTGGTCCTATCCACGTATGTCAACTTCTTAAAATTTTAGCTTACAAACAAACAAACAATCAATCACAAAGCTAAAATTAAGGAGGCAAATTAACTATCGCATCAAGTTTTCTGTAGATGCTCGTCGCCGGCCGAAGTTTGCCGAAGACACCCGAGTCTTTCCCGAAGTTTATTTATTTAGATGGAGGCCATTCATATTACGTCAGAGATGACGTACCTCCAAATGTTGTGAGAAAAAGGGGTTGGAAATGATAAATGGTGAGAGAACAAAGAACATTGCTTGAAACGGTCTATGAATGTAGTTATACAATCTGTACGATAATTTCTACTTTATTTTGTAGTTATTAAGGGTGTACATAGACCCTTAACGAAGCCGAAAGGCACTTGTTGTCCCCGTCTTTGCGATATTTTTTTTGTTCTAGACCATACCTGGGAACCTTCTAGTTACGGAGATATCGGGGGTCAAAGTTCCAACTATTTCACAAGTTTTTTGTTTTTTAAACATGTTTTTATTGTAAGATTGTTTTTTATTAAGTAAAGATTATTACGTGTTTAAATGTTTGTGATTTTTGAGTGACGCGATTGCACAGATTCGCCAAAATTACGTAAACATAGTCACCATTTTATTATCACTGATAATATTTAACTTAAAAATAGCCAAACAAAAAATTAAAACATTAATTATGTTAGGTATTTACCAAGTGTAGTTCCCATCAATTAGTGTAGTATATAAGTTAGTACCCAAAAAGTCATTTCAGTAGGCCGTTGGTTCATAGAGAGGATTTCTCCAATGTAGGGATGTGCATTTGTGTAGTGTAGGTACTTTAAGAAAACTGCTAGTTCTTGATAATCCATACTTCCATACTAATATTACAATCCATATCCATACTATTAATATCCATACTATCCATATCCATACTAATATTATAAATGCGAAAGTAAGTGACTGTGTTTGTTACCTTTTCACGTTTAAATCACTTAACCGACCATCCTGATTGATTTTTTTTTCATGTTTTTGAATCATGATTGAATTATATTATTACAAGCAGAGTACACGCCGAAGTGATTGTCAAATTCTAAATTAAGCAAATTCAAATTAAAATTAATTTATTTTGTGAACGTAAGTAACACACAAAAATGAACCATAACAGTCACACCGTAGGTTTACTTTTGTTAAGCTGTCATAACCGAGGCGAGAGAGATAGCCATAAGGGAGCCCTTTGTCTCTTTCATTCAATTGCCAACAGATAAAAATGTTAAAGATGGTAGAAAATATTACACCGGTAGTCACCTCACACTACAAGTAAAATAAATTACGTGTATATGTTTTTTGCTTTAAGATAAATTTTAATTATTTTCTTTTATAGGTTTACAGTCTGTACATAATACTAATTTATTTGTTTTAAGTCAAATTAAATATTAGTATGATTGTTTGGAAGCTATTATATATTCATTATGGTAACACAGAAATCTGTCATCAATGGTGTTAATTTGGCGTCCTAAGTTGTTTTGAGAAAATTATAAGATTTATCTTTTTTATTTTAAGTGTGAAAATGGTTAAAAGTATTGTATCACGTCATGTAAAAGTGAATCACATGGTGGGTGTGGCGAATCATTTCACAGGTAACAAATTTTATAGATTTTGTTTACTAACTATGATTAGTGTGACCATGCCTTAGACGTTTTGCGGACGAAAGACTTATGCTCTCGTGTATTTTTCATTAAAACTGTTAATATTATGCGCATGATAATTATAATTAGTACCTATGTATCGCGTTATTGTAATAGCATTATTTTTGTTTGTTACAGCTTTCCATTGAAAGAAGAAATTAGGCGACAATGTCGATTCCCGAATTTCAAACCATAACCAAAAGTTCTGTTGTGTGCAGCCTTCATTTTAAGCCAGAGGATTTTCATACTACAAAAACACGACGAGCGTTAAATGTTTATGCAGTATCATCATTTTTTTCAGTGGTTTTATCATCAGTACAACTAATGAACGCGGAAAGAAGGCAGGTTGAGTGTGCTTAATAGATGTCCTCCTGCGCGAAGCTCTTTTCAGTCGGCATTGGCGGGCGCCTTGCAACTAGAGGCTCCGGCCGCTCCTGGTATCTTGCAAGGAATGACGTGAAGGAAGAGGGTTTCGTTTCACAGAGATAACAACGCCGAAGTTAACTCTTCATAAGGTTTCAGGAAGTAACTCTTTAGGGCTTTCTGTTGAACATTTTTTCCATTTAAAAGTTCCGGATTGATGACTACGATTTGTTCAAATTTTGTGCGCACTTACATACCTACTTCGTAGGTTTGCCTTATCGAGAATATTTATCAAAAGTCTGATGCGATTAAAACAAATATTTTATACAAGACTCAATCATCTAATTAGTCCACCACATTCTATCCAATTTATAACGAATGAAGAACCACACAAATTACAACTAGTAGTTCGTATTTAAATTTAAGAATATTCCATCATGCGAAATGTAATGCATTGAGAAACTTAGGCAGTAAGATTAAGGCTTACGGCAGAAAATCCACAAAACAATTCTGTTTAACCATGTTTAATTTTAATAAATGTTTATTACACACTTTCAATTTTATTCCCTCCATTTGAATACCCAAACACCAATTCTGCAGAGCAGACAGAAAAAGAGCATGGAAAGGAAACTAACTGTTATAAATATCTCTCTCGTCACGTTTTTCTGTTAGAGTGCTCAGTCCAGTTTATTATACTAAGTCCATGGGCAGGAGCACGTTGTAATTGTTGACCTGTCGCGGCCCGACCCGTGAGGAAAGTGTACGGGAGTAACGATGACATTCAAATAAAAAATGGCTAGTGATGTCCATAACCATTAGTAAGTTTAGTGTTGGAATTCCAGAGAAACTGAATGCGATTAACACATCTAAACAACTTGACATTGAAAGATGTGCGGATCCTGGTCGCTTTAATTCACTCTTAGGATTACAATTGTATGGCATCATAGCAATGTCGTTTGAAGGAGCGCAAGAAACAAAAGCGAGTTGAAAGAAATCGTCCAAGTGGGATTCGGATCACACACGAGGGGTTCCGTGCCACCGTCATACTAGTAAAACGTTTGTATGTTTATAATAATCGAGCAAAAAACGCCAAAAACTTAGATATACAAAACACAAATACAAAATAGTTAAACGTGTTTGGAGTGTACATATGGTGCCCGTATTAACAGACTCCGCTAGTTGTTTGTGTATTTTTTGTTAATTGTATTATTTTATGTTTCAGCGAGTGTAGTAACACACATTATCATTTGCCTAGCCTTTTTCCAACTATATTGGGGGCGGTTTCCAGTCTAATCGGATAGACGCCAAAATTATACACATTCTCTGAAAATTTCAAGTGTCTACCAATTACGGTTAAAAAGATAGAGCCCTGTGACAGAGTAGCAGACAGCGGAGCGGTCCTGTTGGCAGGCTTCGGTTACGGAACTCTAAAAACGAGTTGAAAAAAGAATTCGGTTTACGTTACAATATTTTCTTTTGTATGTGAAATTGCCAAAATTACATATACTTTTATCCTTTTTTGTTTCGCAACAGATATTGTTGTGTTTCATTTTCACGGTTCGTGTATTCCTTTCCGATTTGTCTCACTTTGATGAAATTTTTACGTTCCTCGAGAAATATATGTTTGAAGAGAAATATGTCATTATACTGAACGTTCGTCTTTTATTTTTATTATTATTGATAACATTTTCGGTAATGTTTTCAAAGGGATATAAAATTACTTTTGAAAGAGATTTTGGTAAATAATCTTTTTTTTGTCTTCCTAGTTGCATGAGGTCCTGGGTTCGATTCCCAGGTCGGCCAAAGTGTTATTGGGTTTTTCCATCAGGAATTTCTAGCAGCTACTGAGTCTGGATTTGTGCCCGGTTGAGGGCAATGGTCTCGCCTCCTATTACGTCGGACTTAAACATAACTGGCGAAATGTGGGTGTAGGTACTAATAGGTAGAGCTCTGTCTAACCCTTCGGGGCTTTTAGGCATGATGATATGTTATCTTTAATGGGGACGTGGTAGTGATAACAATTAATGCTGGGAGGGAACGCACTGAAAGGTCATACACTGACCTCATTGGTGATGTCTTTCAGAAAGATCAGGTGCCTAGTACTGGCAACCGGCGTTCGTGTATGACCAGATTCATGTCTTCAAAGTTCGAGTGAATCGGTTTCTTGTAGACGAGCGAGCTCCACCCTAGGCCGCGTCATCGCTCCACATCAGGCGAGTTGCGGCCAAACGCAAGCCTATTTAGTGTAAAAAAAAAAACAGTCGACGAGGCAAAAAGAGAATGTAAGGATCGTATTGAAACTCAAACTCAAAGCATTTATTTTGAATTAGACCATAATAGGCACTTTTTAATGTCATAAAAGCAAAGATGGCGAAGCTACAGTCCCAGACACAAGGCAAAATAACTTGTGAAAGTACTTTAGTTGCCCATTCTAAAGCGTAGATCTCTATGGAGAAGAATGAGCAAGAAACTCCATGGACACTCTTTTCAATAAAAATATTTTTACAAGATCTTGGTTACACCATTCATGTTGAGATAATAAATAAATGTGAGAACGATGTAGAAAGACGTGCGCATTAAGAGCGTGCACATGAAGCAGGTAGCGTTTTGTAATTTTTTTTTAATCGTTTCCCCACAATTCCTGCCTACTCCCCTGGGAAAAAAGCGTGAGTTTGTACAATGTGTAAACGGATCCTTCACGCCATCAACCAAGTATTCTGTACATCAAACTATGTATCTCTACGCAAAAATTATTGCTGGGAAACGCCTTTTTTAAGGTGCAAAATCACGTTTTACGGTAGGACTCAATGTAACGCACTCAAAACATTGAGCTGATGGATGCATTGAATAATACGGGGGTCGTGAAGGTATTTAAAGTAAAGTTACAGCATTTAAAACTTGTATTTAAGAAAAATCTTGTGATAAATTTTGAACTTTGATCCTCAACATCTTCGTAACTAGAAGGTTCCCAGGTATGGTCTAGAACCAAAAAAGTATCGCAATGACGGGGCATTTGCTTTCCATCTTCGTTAAGGGTACTTTTACACCCATTATATGAATTAAACAGATAAAATACGGAACACTACGCTGCGCTCAAACATCGGAATTGCAGACGTAGGCTTTTGCCTTCCAGGCTCAAATGGGATGGGGTGGGTCACGTGAGCCGCATGCATAACAACCGATGAGCAAAGGTCTCAACACGATGGATGCCTGAGGATGGACGGCGCCGCCAAGGCCGGCCTAGAAAGAGGTGGCGAGATAATCTCATCATCATCATCATCATTTCAGCCGAAAGACGTCCATTGCTGGACATAGGCCTCCCCCATTGGGAGGGTTTTGCCATAATCGCCACGCTTGGCACGCGGGTTGGCGATCGCAGTAGGGTTGTCAAAAAAAAAAAAAAAAAGCACAGAGAACGCTGCTGCCCATTCTCTGGTAAGTCCCTTAGTCGCCTCTTACGACACCCACGGGAAGATATGGGATGGTGCTATTCTTTACGTCCGGACACCATACAGTACAGATAATCTAGACGCACATAATGAAGGCTGGTTCGAGGTGGCGCTGGAGAAGAGTACCTGGAAGTATATGAGGGAGGCATTCACCCAGCAAACAGGACATTCAAGGCTATTGAAAAAAAAAGAAAAATTTAAGCGTTGTTATCAAATAAATGCCTTTGTTTTAAAAAGTTGGTTTGAATGCACTGTGGACAATGCAAAATAAGCATGCGCATCAGCCGAAATGGGTGTGATGGCTTCCTGCTACCGTTAAGGGTCTTACGAAATACGTTAAGATGAGGTTCACAATAGTTCTGTGCAGACAGCAGTAAAGATATGTGCAGTGTACGTACCTTAGACTGCGACCTGCACTCGTTGACCTTCCAGCTGCCGTTCCTGATGCTGATGATGATTGTGTTGGATGACGATGAATCTAATGGCTTAATCAAACTTCAGTCGAGGTGCGCGTTTGTCGGAGGTAGGACACGAAGCAAAACACTTTTTAGAACATACATTTTTCCATACTAGGTAAACAAAAACACAATTTACACTGTAGTCCAAACATAAACACTTTTAAATCCAAAAGTTCAGTTTTTAAACTTGATTTAAGTAAACCACGGCAGCGAATCCTGCGATAAATAAAGTTAAGTACCTATTGGTTAAGAGATTGGCCAATCGGGGAGAACTATTGCCTTTAATGGCTTCCGATGGCCACGTGGTCTCCTCTTGACCTATATTTGGTTGAAAAATGAGAAGATTTAAATCGGATTTCTGTTAAATAAATTATTATACACAGCCAAACAGCTGAAGTGTATTTTACTCTCAATTTATTCATTTTAAAAATGATAAGTGCAGTTTAGGTGAAGGAGGAGCTCGTGGCTAATTAATAAATACCCGCACGGGTCGGTCTTCAAGGTAAAACCGCCCTTGCCAAAGATCGGTCTGAGGATGGGTGACCATCAAATACATACCAAGTATCCTCCGTGCCTCGGAAAGCTCGTTAAGCCGTTGGTCCCGGCGGTCATTTGTAGATTTGTGTCAGTCGGTACAGATGTTCAGTAGTCACCCATCTACGAACCAACCTAGGCAAGCGCGGCTTAACCTGACAATCGACCCGAGCGGCTGTTATTATTTAGCCACGAGCTCCTCTTATGGCTTACAGGAGAGAAAGGAAGAAAACAAAACCGGCCAAGTGCGACTCGGACTCATGCATGAAAGGTTCCGTACTATAGTACGGGAACCCCCTTTAATTTATTATTGTTGTTATACCGGCTATAGAAATACACATTCTGTAAAAATTTCGACTGTCTACTTATTACGGGTCATGAAATAGAGCCCGCTGGCAGACAGACAGACGGATAGCGGAGGCTTAGTAATAGGATCCTGTTGGTTACCCTTCGAACCATATAAAGTATTGCTCAAACTCCAAGTAACAGGAAGATGACGACGTTGAGTAAGCAACGTATCCCAAATTACTAGTTGTATTAAAACAACTCATAAGCCAATATACAGCTGTAAGCTATTTAAGTTTCGCCAGCAATACTATCATGTCGGTAAAACATATCTGAAACATCAACACTGGATCGAGCTGAAATCTACGGAACTGCGGTGTTATATGTTTGAGTAGGATAACCAAATATTGAATACACTATATCGTAACATGAAAGTTATTAGTATATAGTTACTTACACACATTATCTGCCTAGCCTATTTTTAACTATGTTGGGGTCGGCTTCCAGTCTAAGTGGATGCAGCTGAATAACTGCATTTTACATGGAGCATCTGCTTTTATTCTTTGCACCCTCTACCCCCACACTAGGAATTTCTCCTATATCGTGGGTGTGTTTACAAACATTTTAAACAGCCAAACCCGGAACTTCACAGACTTTCGGGCTTCTAACTAGCCGCAATGACTGTCAAAGATCTACAAATGTCAGCCGGGACCAACGACTTAACGTGCTATCCGAGGCACGGAGGAAACTCGGTATGTAATCGGTGGTCACCCATACGCAGACCAACCTAAGCAATATTTGATCCGAGCGGCTGTTATTATTTAGCTACGAGCTCCTCCAGAGGTGAATTAGTACCGGCACATTTAAGGGTATTCCAGAAATACTCAAAATTGTGCACCTTAAACGACTAACACTGCTTGTAAATTCTTGGGGATAATCTCGGTAAAGGTATGCTGATCTGATGGTCGCAGATGTTCTTACGGAATCACGGACGGGATGCGGGGAGGGCTTACGCTACTCAGCTGGGCAAAAAGGATGGTACTATACAAAGTGTAACAGAAAGGGTATAGTCATATGAAATGATATGCTGCAGACCATCAAACTGGACAACTTCCTCCATGGGTCCAATATCGTAAATGCGAAAAGATTATCAGCTGTCCCATACATTTGGGTCGAGTAGGTATTGAAATTTTTGCATGGGATAGCTGATAACTTTTTCGCATGCATCTGGTATTCCGCTACACCAGGTTAGACTGGAAGCCGACTCCAACATAGCTGGGAAAAGGTCAGATGATGATGATGATGATAATCAAACATTAAAAAGCGTCAATCCAAGCTCACTGCAAACGCAATAACAACAATATTTAAATAACATTTCCTCCATCTGCAGTCTCCACAATAAGCACGCTTTGCATCTCGTTAACCAAGTTTTTCTTCATAAATTAATTTAATTTTTATCCGCAGCTGAGGGTCTCGATAAGCTGCAGCTGAGACAACTGTCAACGACAAATTCCTGCGGGCGAGAGGGGAAGAGAACTGTGTATGTGACACACTGGTGACGAAGGACGGCAAATATTCACAGTTTTATCCCGAAACCAGAGTCCCTAGCATGAGCGCGCGGTGTAAACGTTACGTAGTTTTTTTAATCGAAAATACAATTATCCTATAGGATTTTAGTTAAATGATTTGCAACATGTTTAAAAGCATTAACGTCTTACGGCATTTCATGCAAACTTTCAAGTGTTTTTTTTTCGAAATGACTGAACCGATTTTAATGAAACTTCGAATGCATAAGTAGGATACATAAGTCTAAAAACTTGATAGAGAACATTTTCGAAAAATAGTGTTACAGCTAAATTATACCGATTTTAGATTTTCCATAGAAACAGAAATTTCCAATTATCTTTTTTTTAATAAGACATTTTGAAAAGATCTCTGTCAAGTTTTTAGACTTATGTATCCTGCTTATACGTACGAAGTTTCATTAAAATCGGTTAAGTCATTTCGAAAAAAATCACTTGTAAGTTTGTATGAAATGCCGTAAGACGTTAACGCTCTTAATCAGTATCATCCATAAATATGAATCAATATCTGCTTAGCCTTTTCCCAATTTGTTGTGGTGGGTCAAAGTGTTATTGGTTTTTCCATCAGGAATTTCTCAGTAGCAGCTATGGAGCCTGGATTTGTGACTGGTTGATGGTTTGGCTCGCCCCCTGTTACATGGGACTGGGACGATCTTCACAGGGTGGCTGGTAGCAACTGGATGAGAGTTGCTGAGAATCGAGTTGAGTGGCGTGCGATTGAGGAGCCCTATGTCTAAGCAGTGGACTGCTGTAGGCTGATGATGATGATGAAACAAAACTTACAAAATGTGGGCTGTACTGTTAAGTACACCTCTGCTTAAGAGCGTTTATACAGAAAGTGGGAAGCGTCTCAAATTGCTGTCAAATATTTCGCTGTTTTTATTAATTTGGCAATATTACTGTATGGAAATAAGAAATATGGCTAACTAGTGAACTAAAATATTGATTATGAAATGCAATAATTAATATCGATACACCGGATATTTAGTTTTAGATATAAAAAAAGTATTTGGAAACTTTCCAAATGCCTTTTTACACCTAAAACGGTTACAACATCAAATTCAGTTTTTTAATTGCAATTAATTCCCTCTGTACCATATTTACGCAAATAAATGATTTTGATTTGATTAGATGAACGCTCGGTTAACAAGGCATGATGTTATGTTTGTGATTCTCGCCAGTTCACCATTTCAAGAGTCCGTATGTCCCAATCGCGGGTGGTCTCTCAACAATGTTCAGAATTACCACTACACATCGCTGGCTCTACTTGCGGCCGACAGTTTAGTTATCCTCTTTAGCTTGCCTCACCTTTGCTACTTCACTACTTGAGTTGTTATCTAGAGAATATGTTTCTTAACTAGTTTTTCCGCGCGACTTTATTTGGAAGTGTGTAAGTTAACAAAAGCGACCATACCGCCAATAATCGGTGAAGAAAAACATCGTGAGTAAACTTGGATTTACTGTTCATAAAAATTATACAGAAAAAATTAAGTGGCGCCATCTATTATCATAAGTATGTTATTGTTGTTTTTTTCGGGAACACTACTTTTTTCGGGATAAAAGGTACCCTATGTCCGTTTCTGTACACTTGACAACATATATGCAAAATTTCAGGATGATCGGTTCTGTCGTTTATTCGGGAAATGGTAACAAACAAACAAACTTTCCTTGCATTTCTATTATTAGTTAGGATAAATACTTTTTTTATAAATTAATAACTAATTTAAACACTAATTAATCCCTGCAGGCAAAACAGCAGAAAATCTGAGCGAACCGTGGATAATTTAATTAGAACTTTCGAACCATTTGCTAATTTATACGTATCATAAAGCATTAAGTAATTATGCAGTCCAACTAAAAACACATAAAAATAAGTTTTATGCGCTTAAAGAGATTTATGAAATCGCATTTTAAGCTAGTTCAGTTTAACTTTAGTTTAGCTACGTTAAATCGTTATGCTGTTATAGGAATTAATGTAAAATAAAGAATTATATGTATTAAATGCGAAAATGTTAAATGCGTAAAGTTCTGTATGGTGTCCGGACGTAAAGAATAGCACCATCCCATATCTTCCCGTGGGTGTCGTAAGAGGCGACTAAGGGACTTACCAGAGAATGGGCAGCAGCGTTCTCTGATTCTACAACAACCATTCTGCGATCGCCAACCCGCCTGCCAAGCGTGGCGATTATGGCAAAACCCCCCTTCTTGGGGGAGGCCTATGTCCAGCAGTGGACTTTTCGGCTGAAATGATGATGATGAAATGCGAAAATAATAGTTATGGATTTAAGAATTTTGGCTTATTTGCGGCGTTGTTTGACAATTGCATGCAAGGTATAAATTACGCCTGGTGCGTGCTTACACACATAACCAAGATACGTCTTGATTATGTTCATGTAATCGTCGTTCATTCTACAAAACTTTTCAGTATCCGGTATAGGTACTGACACCTACTTGACGGATACTGAAAAGGAACAGTAACGGTTAAAAGTAACAGTTATCTTGGACATCACTGATGATGTCCAAGATAAACATAGAAAGTACATAAGAATTTAAAAAAAAGTCTAATATGGTACTTAAATCGAAAAAAGAAAGGTTTTATTTCCTCATACGCAATGTATCGTTACTGTGGCAAAACACATGTAGCGAACGGCAAGCGCAACGACGAGTTCGATGAACTCTGCAGCTAGGCAGGAAGTGAACAGCTGATTTCACGCGTAGTTCGTTAGAGTATTTCAACATCCATTGTTGGATTTTTGATTTTAACCGTATTATGTACGTAAATGGAGTGCTGCGTACAGGGAATGTAATTTTACATTGAAATAAAGGAAAAGTAACTGAAAAGAAAAATTAAAATACAAAATTTTCCGGAGATAAATTCCGGTGGAATATGATTCAAAATAAGGAGCTGAATGCAGTCAGTTTGTGGAGGGCTGTCCCTTACACCCTGCATACATAAAAGGCGAGTCATTAACTGTTACATCGCATCCTAAAATCATTTTTAAATTCCCCAAAGTCCACGCTCGTATTAATAGATTACCTCTCCAAAGAACTTGAATGCGCAAAGAAACGGTTACCATTTCTACAAAATTCAGGTACTCTTTGCGCATTAGTACTCCCAAAAATAAATCGCCAACGTACTCGTATAAAGCGGTACCCATAACTACAATCTCCTGCTCGTCGACAAACAACTCACTTTGCACGTTTATCAGAATGTTGACCCGCTACTGCAGACTTTTTGGCGTCAGTGACGTCACAAACGACAAAATAAATGTGCGTTTCTTTCGATGAGAAGGGAAAACAGTCTCTGTATGGACGTGTATTCTGAATGTTTGTAAAAGTGGTCGATTGAATTAAAGCCATCACGCCTGTAATCCCCGAAGGGTTAGGCAGAGGTGTATCTAATAGTACACCCACATGTCGCCAGTTATGTTTAAGTCCCATGTAATAGGGGGTAAGCCTATTGCCATCAACTGGGCGCAAATCCAGACTCCGTGGCTGCTACTGAGAAATTCCTGATGGAAAAATCCAATAACACTTTGCCCGACCCGGGAATCGAACCCAGGACTAAGGCTCAGGCTCAGCAGTCGTGCTTGCGACCACCAGCACAAAAAGGCAGTCAAAAAAAAAAAGTGGTAATTTTTAGCTTTAGACGTGTCATCATCATCTGCTTAGCCTTTTCCGAACTATATTGGGGTCGGCTTCCAGTCTAATAGGATGCAGCTGAATACCAATATTTTACATGGAGCTACAGCCTATCTGACCTCTACAAACTAGCTAGTCCTGGGTAATACAGTACCCCTTGGTAAGACTGGTTGTCAGACTTTCGGGCCCCTGACTATGTGCAACAACTGTCAAAGATCTACAAAAGACAGCTGGTACGTAAAATAGTTTGATATACAAAATGCTTGGTTGATAGCTTCGTGAAGGGTCCGTTTACACTAGTATAGGCGATGGCTACTGCTTCAAGGTTCTATTAATAAGGTCTTCCATCAATGTTCTGTGTTATATCAGCGTCTCGCAAAAATCGCGAGATGCTGAATTGGAATTGGACATTTGTATTCCCAATGCATTCAAAACTTGTTTCTAGTCTTAAGGTGGAAACGCCAGGGTAGCCTGCAAAATGCAAATTTTCTTACTTTTTTTTGCAATTTGCACGTCAGTGTCAGGTTGTATTAATTCCCATTGAATGACTGTTTGGTGGATGGGATTAACTTAGAGGGTTTTAGTGAAGATTTTAATTATTATGGTACTGTAAATACATACGTGTTATTGTCGCAAATCATATTTCGTTCTACATCCAGCCTGACGCCGACCTGCAATTAAAAATAAAAAAAGTGCCTGCTCTTGATCCCAATCTAGTCCTGAGGACAGAGATGAGGTCGACGATGGAACGAGCTAACGAAAAAAAAGCCCATTAACTGGCGTCTTAAATAGATTAGGGTCATATGAACTTGGGAACACCGACGCAGGCAGGGAATTCCACTCCTTGGCTGTGCGCATAATAAAAGATTTAGCAAAGCGCCTCGTGCGAATGTGTGGAACATCGACAAGGTATGGGTGATAACCTGCAGTACGTCTGGACTCCTGATGGAAGAAGGGAGATGGTGGAATGAAATGGCAGAAAACGTAAGAAAATAAGAATTTCGCGGGCTAACTTGGGGCTTCCCTCTTAAGGCGCAGATATACGACTTTTAATGATTTTAAATTGAACGTCACTTCTAAACTTCTAATTTTATTTCTTTAAAAAAAAATATATGTTATACTAGATATTTTTTTATATAATTGGATATGTGAAAATGTGACATTATATATTTAAGACATAGTGTAATTAATTTGTAAAATAATGTCTAACGCGGGCAAAAAAACGATAATCACGCAAAAACTATCGCGTGTATTTGCATGAAACTTTGACCATCTAAAAGACAATTTAAAGACCCATATTTTAGTATACGATTTTTATTTGTATTCTGTTTTATAAATCAAGGGGGGTTGTTTTTCTAATAAACTTGGTGCGCGGGAGTCCTTGCGGGCGACGGTTCTACGACTCGCCCAAGGGAGCTGGCACTTAATTTCGCCTTAAGAATTGAAATAAAACACACTCACGAATAACCTCGAAAGTCAAACATTTTGAATAAGAACTCATTACAAGAACAAGGTAACTTTTAGGTGAAATTAAGCTCGACTTAATATCAAATGAAATGGGGTATCAAATAATTAAATATACATTGTTGCTCTTAATTTATAGTTTAATTTGTAGCGTGGGTATTACATTCGCCGCCATCTTTGTTTCAACAAGTTTGAGACAATAATTAAATAGTTTTAGTTAATTCGTTTGTGTCGAAACGCTTTGGGGAATGAAATGTATTTTTGTTTTTGGTGCTGGCTTCTGTTTAGTTTCCTTTCGTTGTTTTCTGTTTATGTTGGGTAAATGTATTTTTTTTTTTTTTTTAGTTAGCCCGTATTGTCTCACTCCTGAGCAAAGGCCTCCCCCCATTCCTTCCACTTCTCACGATGGTGTGCTTCTTCTCGCCAATTCGCGAGGAAGCCATCCAAGACGTCCCGCCATCTTCTCTTCGGTAAATGTTTTTTAGGGTTACATAATTCAGTCGCAAAAACGGAACCCTTTTATGAAACGGAACCTTTTTTGTTTGATGGACAGACAACGTGGACCACGTTGTCTGTCCATCCCCAGACCCAGACCCAGACCATCTGTCAAGACCCTTTTAGTCACTAACGTGTGCAGGTATCAAGCTGAAATTAATATCAAATACTCATGCTACCTCTTGGAGCAGTGAAGTGAAAAATCCAACATGTAAGTCAACATGTAAGTCAACGCGATGAAAAGATATGACATTATATGTCTCATATTTTGCGATTTCACAAGGAAATCAAAATAGGGTACTTCCCGTTGACCTAGAATCATGAAATTTCGCAAGAAGCAATGCCTTACAGCACATGTAAAGGAGAAAACCGTTAATGTGTAGTTTAAAAACAAAATACCTCCAAGTTTATACGGAACCCTCGGTGCGCGAGTCCAACTCGCACTTGGTCGGTTTTTGTAATATAAGACTAGCTTTTTCCCTTGGTTTCGTTTGCCAGAAATTAAATTAAATTTGTCGGAAATTACCCCAAGGAAACGTATTTCAGAGATATAAAACGCTATGTTCTAAACTATGTCGTGATCTACCTATCTCCTTTCAGTCCGATGAGGAGTGAAAAGTAAATATTTTAATAGACTAAATATTTCACAAGACTATCTGCGAAATATTAATTATTCTATTCAAATATTTACAAGGCAATCCAAGCAAAGCTCTACTGAGAGCTTTTGCGAAAATACACTTTGGGGGATGTACTGGTAAGTCTATTTTGTGTTAGAACTGGAAAGAATTTTGTCTTAGGGGCCAGAATAACAACAAATTGTGATTTTAATACTTGTCATCCTTCCATCAATAGAGGAGCTCGTGGCTAAATAATAACAGCCGCTCGGGTCGATCTTTAGATTAGGTCGTGCTTGCCTAGGTTGGTCTGTGAATGGGTGACCGCCCATTACATACGAGTTTCCTCCGTGCTTCGGTAACCACGTTAAGCCGTTGGACCCGGCTGTCATTTGTAGATCTTTGACAGTCGTTAGGTAGCCAGTGGCCCAAAAAGTCAGACAACCAGTCTTACCAAGGGGTATTGCGTTATCCAGTATTAACTGGGTTGTGGCAGTCAGATAGGCAGTCGCTCCATGTAAAATACTGGTATTCAGCTTCGTCCGGTTAGACTGGAAGCCGACGCCAATATAGTTGGGAAAAGGCAAGGCAGATGGTGATCCTTCCATCAATAGTGTAGCTGACTCTAACAGAATCATTTCGACTGTGCGAAAGGGATAGAGGATGGATGTTTGATACTCTGTCACCCAAAAACTACTGAACGGCGGCGGAACAACCGACATCACGGAATTTACCGCGTACATCCGCAAGTTTGCTCACAGCTTGCAGCCAACTCCAGCTTCCCGTCACAATAAAGCGAGCATTTTTATATTTAAGGATCTGCAGACCACTGATCACGTTGGGGTCACCAGTATGGACGTGTGATCGAGTGTAGACTCGACTTGCTTACCCAACACACCGACAACTCCTCCATAGGCTTTGGATGGAATTTGGCTCACCGATAGTTTATAACCTAGATTAGCACATACAATACTATATAACATTATTTTTAGTATATGCGAAACCTGAATATAGTTTGTTCAGAATAAGGAACTGAATCGATTCCAATAATTTTTAAACCATGTTGTATTTTTTCACAAAACTATTTAAAAAAGTTAAAAGTTGGACACCGAGCGACTTTGAGTACCTACCGCAATAATTTAGGTACCTACTGCCAAATTATTATTATCAATGAGCTCAAGACGATGCTGGAGGCGCGCGCTGCGTGGTGACCACATTTTTGTGCGGTCAACTAGGTAACAGAACAAGCTTATAACTTTTTGATTTTTCATGATACAGTTTTGAAATTTTGTACATACATTCTTTA
This sequence comes from Noctua fimbriata, assembly GCA_905163415.1. Lineage (NCBI taxonomy): Eukaryota > Metazoa > Arthropoda > Insecta > Lepidoptera > Noctuidae > Noctua > Noctua fimbriata. The sequence goes on along the minus strand of LR990945.1, from coordinate 9,070,255 downwards.
CATAAAAATATTAGACACGTGTATCAGGTTTCGCATATAGTAAAACTAATGTTATATCCCAGGAGTACGGTCTCGTGCGAAAATTACCGAACTCCACGAGGGTGAAACCTCGAGATCTTCCTAGTTTTCTTTGACCTTGTTCCAAAACCTACTTAAGTATTCCTTTTCTAGGTATTTTTAATTAGTTGCCACCTAAATAACGAGACCAAGGACAGTCGAAACCGCTTCGTTAATATTTCAAAGCAATTTCTCTTCAACTTCTCTTCGTAATAAGCTGTTTAAGTAATTTGTCAGCATTACTTTTCTTTTGAATTTTTTATTAATAATTATAGAAGTCCGTCTTCCGGCAACTATCGTGTGGAGTCTTGTGCCCAGCGGTCATCGTGCATACGGCTGACGTGACCCGCCCAACCCCATTTTAGCCTAGCAGCCTTTTTGACAACATCCACTATGCCCGTTTTGGAACGCAGCGTGGTGTTTCGAACCCTGTCTTGTCTTTTGACACCCAGAAAACTGCGTTCCATTGCCCTCTGGCAAACTCCAAGGCGGAACTTCTGAGACTCGGTGAGGGCTGGCCCGAGGAGGCGCGGGAAAAGAGTACATGGAAGGAATTGGGAGAGGCCTTTGCCCAGCAGTGGGACAGTACAGGCTAAATAAAAAAAATAAAAAATTACAGAAGTTCCTTGTTCGATCTTCAGGTTAAGCCACGCTTGCCAAGGTTGGTCCGTGGATGGGTGACCACCCATTACATACCGAGTGTCCTCCGTGCCTCGGAAAGCACGTTAAGTCGTTGGTCCCGGCTGTCATTTTTAAATCTTTAACATTCGTTACGGGTAGTCAGTGGCCCTAAAAAGTCTAAAAAGTCTTACCAAGGGGTATCGTATCACCTAGTACTATCTGGGTTGTGGAGGTCAGATAGGCAGTCGCTCCATGTAAAATACTGGTATTCAGCTGCATCCGGTTAGACTGGAAGCCGACCCCAACATAGTTGGAAAAAGGCTAGGCTGAATGGCAGAAGTTCGTCCATCTCTTTCTTTACTACTATATTAACGGTCGGTAAGAAAGAGATGCCAAGATAAACAAATACTAAATGTTAATCTAAGTGTTTACATTTTTGCGGCCAACGATTTTGTTTAGGAAATTGTGAAGCAACGTTTTGTTTTAATCAGCCGATTTGTATTTAAACCCTGGTTAAATGGCCTGAAACAACGATTACTGAAGAAATTCAGGAAGGAGGCTGTTAGCATTTAGTTTTTATGGCGTAGATGGGAGAATGGTCTTCCGGAGGCCTTGGCCTTTCTTTGTATGTGTTATTTGCCCTTGAATATTATGTGAATACGCGAGGTTGGGTAGTGCCCTTTGCAATGGCTGAGTTGAAGGTTGACGATGTATATGTCAAGTTCGTGTTCATGCACGTTGTTGGGAGTATGGCACACTCAGAATAGGTTTTATTGAAACTATTTTTGTACCATATTTACCAAAAGTTTAATCATCATCATCATCATTCTCTTGCCCTTATCATAATTCATTTGGGGTCGGCGCAGCATGTCTTCTTCTTCCATTACTCGTCCTCTCATCAGACAACGCCTTTCTTGCTATATTATCTTTTACACAGTCCATTCATTGTTTCTTTGGTCTTCCTCTACTCTTATACCGATCCACATTCATACTCAAAGCGTCAACGTTACCGAATGTTTAATATTTAATTATAAATATTGTGAACTCTTTTTTAAAGATTTTTGGATATCCGTTATACAGGGTGGAAGACATCGATTACTACGTATTCAGTACATCATCCTGAACCCTCATATAGAAATTTTATATCGGTAACTGCGAAAAAAATCTGCTGTTTCCTTCAAAAGTGCCATTACAGAGTCAAAATGTATGGAACAGCTGATTTTTTGTGGTTCAGAATGATGTACTGAGTAGGTGAGAACCGAATGTGCGTCGATGTCCCTTCCATCCGGTATATTAAACCCTAGCACTTCGCCTGCGACATCGTCCGCAAAAATTGTGATAGCTCGGCTAACATTCATGATATACGAGATCCGAAGATTACCCCCTACATTCAAACTTACAAACAACCTCTTTATAATATTAGTATTGATGACAATACAGCTACCAAAAAAAAACAACTGCCAACATACAAAAGTTCTATTTCCAAAATTACTACTGCTATATACCCCATAGTTTTCTTTTACGGTAACCCATAGCAATAGAATGTAAATCCCTTGTTTTCGCCAAGGTTTGGGCAGGGAAACGTCTCCTATTAGGAAGGATTTTAAACATTAGTTGAGAAAGAAAATGTCAATAATTTTACTCAATCGTTATTGGGTTAGATTGCTTTCTGGGGTCAGTGGAGAAAAAGAGGTTTTCGGTTGATAATTTTGTTGCATTAGCAGTAATCAAGAAGAGCTCATGGTTAAGTAATAACAGACACTGGGGTCGATCAGCAGGTTATGCCGCGCTTGCCTAGGTTGGTTTGTGGATGTGTGAGCACCCATTACATACTGAGTTTCCTCCGTGCCTCGGAAAACACGTTAGGCCGTTGGTTCCGGCTGTCATTTGTAGATCTTTGACAGTCGTTACAGGTAGTCACTGGCCGAAAGTCTGACCACTAGTCTTACCAAAAGGTATTGTATTACCCAGAATTCAATCTACATCCGGTAAGACTGGAAACCGATCCCAATATACACGAATATTTTTACATCGTTCTGGAGCCGAAACATAGTAACTCCAGTCGAGTAATAGTTACTATTAGCATTGTTATTGTTTTTTTAAGACATCAAATAAAGAAGTTAGAAATTTATCACTTTTATTCTGTCATTCGAGTTAAATCTTAGTAGCGGTTTCACTATTTCATTCATAAACGCAAGGTCGTGCGCTCGCGGTGGGTCAATGAACTTCGGAGGAATAACCAGCTGAAAAAGTACTTGCAAGTAGATATTTCATTTCAGGTACGATTAAGGTTGGTGTAAGTTCATTTACCTCCATCATCTCTCGTCTCCTCGTAAACGAGAGAAATTAATTGACAATTAATTCACCAGTCTCGCATCACGAAATCACTAATACTCGTACTTATTCAACTACACAACGACGAGTACGCTTGGGAGTTGTTTTTAAGGCATTGAATCGAGTGTTGATCAATCGATCTAATAGGTACTTAAGAAACATACCCAATACCCTACCATATGATAAATAAAAAATAGTATTACAGCTTAAAACAATTTTGTTGCGGCAATGCTAGTGGCGGCTTCTACAAAGGCAGGCAATTCGAACAGAAAAAGACCCTATTTTTATAACGTTAACCGTGGAATTCGGTTGTGCATCCTTGTAAAGTCTATACAATAGATTTCTCAGAATATTTTTTAGTAAACTGCGTATTTACCTAGTTTGATGAAATTTCTAAATTTCACCGTTTACGGTTAAGAAATAAAGTCTGAATTCGCTTTTCGTGTTATTATTTGTTTACCTATTTATCTACCGCGTATGTATTTTTATTTATGTTGATGTACCTATCTTAAAGAACACGGCGCCGAATTATTGCTTGATTTAAATTGCGTTTATCTACTTATAAGTTCAATAACTCTAAGTTTTCCGTCATACTTTCTACAGGCTTAGGAACGTCGCGTTTAGCTAATGCGTCTCTGTCACTTTTCACAATATTAAACGCGTCCACAATCGCACTTCTTAACTCATCTCGAGTAGTATGTTCCTCGAAATAAACTAGTCTTTTTATCTCACACCACAAATAAAAATCCAGAGGGGTTAAGTCAGGGCTCCTTGCGGGCCAAGCCACAGGGCCACCACGACCTCTTCCACTGTTCACCAAACTCACTGTTCAGATACGCACGCACTAAATTCGCATAATGAGCAGGGCATCCAACATGCTGATAGTACATACCGCGTAAATAAGCCAGAGGCACATCCTCTAGCAACTCCGGTATCATATTCTGCAGCATATCCAAATAAGAACCACCAGTCAGGTGCCCTTCAATAAAAATAGGCTCTATTATTTGGTCATTAATAATGCCTGCCCAAACATTCCATGATCGAGGAGGCGCTGGGTTACAGCCAGATTGGTGGAGGTGAAGGGAACTTGAGGGTCGGTGATTCCACGAGCGCGCAGTGAGTTCAGGTTTTCCGGCTGAGCATACAAGAGTCTAGCCTCTTCCAAGTTCTGGTGCGCCATCCCATAAAAATCCACCATTGCCCAATACTCCACATTGGAGTAGACATATTGCCGAATCATTTTTGACACGTGACTAGGTTACGCGTGAGTGACCTCATACAGCGAAACGCGCGACTATACTAGAAAGGGCGCCGATCGCGTCGGCTAGACTGTGTAAGCGTGGGGTGGGGGCGTGGCTTACGGATCAAGCTGTCTGATCGATGAATGGATTTTTCAATGGGTACCGTTTGCATGTGTTGCCGCTCGTTGATACGTTACGTACACACACATATGCATTTACCGCAAGGACTACTACTTCGAGTTCTCATTATTTAACAAAAAAAACAATAAATTTAATTTTTCGTGATTTATTTTATTGTTACTTTTTGAAAAAAATAGTCCCAATCGTTTCGAGTTCGATGATCGAGTTTATGGCTTTCGGTTCCAGAACGACCTAAAAGTAACCGTGTATAATACTTGGAAAAAGGCTAGGCAGATAATGATGATGATCTTGCACGTTATAACTACCGTAATTGCTCGATTAACATAAGGCCCATTTCAAAGCGAAGATGGCGCCTATTGCCATCAGCCGGGCACAAAATCCAGACTCCGTAGCCGCTACGGAAAAATTTCATACTTAACGAGATTGAGAATAATATTGACTACCTCGGTGGTCTAGTGGTTGCAAGAGCGACTGCTGAGCATGAGCTCCTGGGTTCGATTGCCAAGTCGGGCAAAAGTGTTATTGGGTTTTTCCATCAGGAATTTCTGAGTAGCAGCCACGGAGTCTGGATTTGCGCCCGGTTGATGGTAATATGCTACATGGGACTTAAACACGTAACTGGCGACATGTGGGTGTATTATTAGATACACCTCTACCTAACCCTTCGGGGATTACAGTCGTGATGTTATGTCATGTACGTGTGACCACTTATATTCAATCGACCACTCGCACTTGCGATTCCTAAGTTAAAAATGTACCTAAGAAGTTTCAAAGTCACCGCCACTATTTCGGCATAACACAACAGCTCACGCGGCCGTCAAAAAAGCATTAGTGAAACTCGTTAAATCTGTTGTTACTTATGTAGCAAACATTACAATGTCATTAAACACAATCGTTGCTCCCGGTCACGCGCGACGTTGCTTGTATATCGCTGGGTTTTTTTTCTTGCATCCCTAATAGTGTGGTTTGGAAGCAAGCGATTTTTTTCAAAAGAATACGCTAAGGGAAAAGATTTAAAGATTGGTTTTGCATGGTACTGCGTGCGGATTTAAACTTGGTAGGTTTCAATGCCTCTTTGGTCTAGTGGTCGCAAACGCGACTGCTGAGCATGAGGTCTTGGTTCGATTCCCAGGTCCGGCGAAATGTTATTGTGTTTTAGCAGCCACGGAGTCTGGATTTGCGCCCATCATCATTTCAGCCGAAAGACGTCCACTGCTGGGCTAGGCCTCAGACCAAGAGTCGCCACATTGACCGGTTCCATGCGACTCCGTTCTGCAAGCAATTTGCTCTGCCCACTGCCACTTAAGTTTGGTAATTTTTCGGGCTACGTCGGTTACCTTGGTTCTCTTGCGGATGTCCTCATTTCTGATTTGATTACGCATGGAAACTCCGAGCATAGCCTTTTCCATTGTCCTTTGGGTGACTCCAAGCCTTCTGATGAGGCCCATTGTGAATGACACGTATATGATCTCTGGCAACGCACACTGGTCATAGACTTTCGTCTTGAGACCCTGCGGCAAGTTTGGCGAGAAGATACCACGTAGCTTCCCGAACGCTGCCCAGCCGAGTCGGATTCGACAATTGACCTCTTTCTCGAAGTGAGACCTACCTAACTGGACCGTTTGTCCCAGGTAGACATAATCGTCTAAAACTTCGCGTGCAGAGTCTCCGATCTTGATAGGAGTGGGTGTTACATGGGCATTAACATGACTTTGGTTTTGTCCATGTTCATTTTAAGACCCACTATTTCGGAAGCTCTACTGAGGTCATCGAGCATTGTACTGAGGTCTTCCATGGTCTCAGCCATGACCACTATAACGTCGGCAAACCGATTCATGATTGGCAAGATATTTTATGGAATGCTACAATTAAAGAAGATAAAATAAAAAAAAAAATAATTTTAGTGTTTGTTTTTGGAACTCTTTTGTATTTTTTTGCAAAAAGGTTTTATGCACGTTTCATAATAGGCTTTTCCACTAAAGCTCTAACAAACAGGCTCCAAATCTAAGGCTTTTAGCGATAAATGGAGAATGACTGGAAAAATTACCTCATTCTCCCGCTTGTTTCCAAGCCACACGCTAAAACAACGAAGCAGGCGCGCGGATCGAATGAGAAAAGCGCTCATTACGGCCGGCACATCCATCGAATTTGTACATAGAGCTGTTCTTTTGACACCCCACATCAAATTTGGGATATTTATCGATGTTATTTAGAGGGTTGTTACATCGATGGGAATACCTACATAATGTTTTACTGGGTTTGCGAATAAAAGAGTTTCATAAGCTATTTTTATTATGACTGTTGCCCGCGACCTTCGTTCGTGTTAAATTATAATGTTCTTGAAAACTTTTATAATCGAGAACTCTTCCAAGTTATTAATAGTGCGATTGCTTACTACTATTATAAAAGCGACAGTTTGTGAGGATGTATGGATGTTTGTGCCTCTATCATGCAAAAAATGCTTGAAAATGGGTGAAATTTGGCACACATGTACTTTATAACCTGGATTAACATATAGTATACTTTTTATCCCGGTTGTACGATCCCGTGAGATAATTACCGAACTCAACGCGGGTGAAGCCGCGGGCATAATTTAGTATTTTTATAACTTGAAAACGGTCGTACTACATCCACTGAGGTCAAAGAAAAGTCCATATTTCTATTGTGTGAATAAAATTGAATAATAAAACCCAATAATGAAGCCACGTGATGGCAATAATAAGCAGTGGCGGACAAAATAAAAGGGGAAAATATAATAACACAAACAGAATTTGTGAGTGTGTTTGAGTTGTGGGGCGACTCTTTGACATTTTTGAATGTTACTGGAATTAATAATAAATTTGAAAGGTTATTCTGTATTTGGAAAAGGGCATTATTAGTTGAGTGCCTCGGTGGTCTAGTGGTCGCAAGCGCTACTGCTGAGCATGAGGTCCTGGGTTTGATTCCCAGATCGGGTAAAGTGTTATTGGGTTTTCCATCAGGAATAAATATCAGTAACAGCCGACGGAGCCTGAATTTGGGCCCGGTTGATGGCAATAAGCACGTATTACATGGGACTTAAAACATAACTGGCAAAATGTGAATATGCTATTTATTTATGTATTTAATTATAATGGTTGTGTTTACAACCAATTACAGTAACTATAATTAAAAAACATAAAACAGAAAATTGTAAAAATTTTAAATATACAAAATAACAAAGTAAAGCAAATTTTTTTTTTTTTACAACTCTCCTCTCCGACAGCAACTCGGGTGTTCGTTCACTTGAAATACTTGACAGAGACAATATATCGTTCTTGTATGGTCTTCTATACTTTTAGTTTCCATAGGCAATTTACGTCAATAAATAAGTCTAGTCCAGTCCTACGCCAGTCTGGAGCTAGACACAGACGCGAAAAATTTGACATATAGCCAGACTGAAGCTCTCAACAATACAAGGGCTAACCGGACCTCATGCTCAACAGTAACAGTTGCGCTTGCGACCACTCGACAAACGAGGATAAAAACATAGGACTCTTTTTGTCTCGCTAGTAAAATCCCGAGGGACAATTACCGAACTCCACTTGGACGAGGACGTGGACATAAGCTAGTTAATTATGATATTAAAGGATGGAAGACGTTGTATTTTTTCTCTGGGGAGTTGTAAATCAAGAGATTGCTAGCTCTGCTAAAGTCACATTTCAGCCATACTACAATAAGTCGAATTTTGCTGCTGCACCGCGACCAGTACACTACGTGCCAAAATAACGGGTACACACCTACGGTCACAATTATAACTGCTCCTAAAGGAATATAAATTTCAATTTTAAAATCTCCATATTGCCGCACGGTGTCGTGTTTGCAAAAATGCGGAAAACAATTCATAATGTATACATTTATTTTGCTTCCAGTGTAGTTTCTGGGTCTCTGTTGTTTAGGCCCGGTCCACGGCCTCGGGTGATGCGTGTGGCGTCAAGCGGCACGCGCGCATTTTACTTGTTTCCTTGTTGCGAGTACCGAAGCAACAACAACTAGCATAAGCACGCAGTGTAAGAGCGGTTTTCGACTAGCGTGTTTTTAGTAGTGTAGCTCGTACCGGCTTACGCGCGTACACGCTTGCCACAGTACGCGCTTCAAAAAACGAACGCGCGTACACGGGCTTGTACGCGTTCGCATGGGGTGACTGGGCGCGTGTGGAGGCGTCTTTTGTGGCTCACGCATATACGAGTTTATAAGCGCGTCAACACTAGCAATTTTAAAATTGAAAATACTGGTTTCACATGTATTTTACATTACACGCTCGTGCTGCCTCAGTCACTCCTTAATTCGCATCGCAGTGACTTGTGACACGTTCTAAACATTTCTTTGATTTGTTTTCCCGCCGCCGCTGTCGCAAGACGCGTGTCGCTTGTGTTCAGCTCGTGGCCAAGAGGTTCTAGTTGAAACTCGCTACTGTTAGTATTCGCATAGTTATGCAAATATGTACCCAATGCAAAGTGGCTTTAGGCTTTATTAAGCGAAATGAAACGGTCTTTAAAAGTGTTTTTGTTTGTAGTTTCTACATTGTGCTTCTTTTGCGAGAAGTCCCGTATTCGAACCGCAGCAGGTCAGGTAAACTTTTGTATTTAAAAAAAATGGTTTGGTAGCAGCCTGCCAGTATGAATTCGTACCAGGATGCAAAGGCTCGCCCCTATCACATTATGAGGCTTTGATATAATTAGTAAAATGTGAGAACCCACAACCTCGTGCATGAGGTTACTTACTTTTTACTGATGTTTGCTTATCGTGTCCTTCGTGGTGAGTCTGATTCCCCTGAACTAGTATCTCTACTTGTAAGACTTTTTGTTCTTTCCGTACCCAAATACCAAGTGAGACTGCGCACAACACAACTGGACACATATTGTTAGATGTTCCTTCAACACGCACAGTCTCTTATTCTAACCCTCCCCTGGTTCACGCCCTGGCAATGCTGAATGCTCTACTGACTCTCCTTAGATTTTATTGTTGACATTTTGGAAATAGTTTTTGTTTTTTGCTTTGACATTCCTGTATTAATTTAAATTTTTATAATTGCCATTATTTATCTTCTATATTAATATTTGTATTTCTACCTTCTGACAGTTATAATTTTTGTTATAACTTACATTTTATTGTTGACATTCTGAGAATATTTATTGATCGACTTGCTTTGACATTTTTTTTTTATAATTTAAATTGGTTATGGTATTTGTTGCATGTAATTTAATTGATATTATGTATGTATTTGATTGATAATTGAATTGAATTTAAATTGATGATAATATTTGTACGCCAAACGGCAAAACATAGAGCACATATGAAAATGTAACGCCTCGTAGTCTACTCTATGTTAACAAATAAACATTCTGATTCTGATTCTGACATCGACACCGGAGTGTGATTTATTTGCGCCGAGATGGTTAGACGTATGTCGTGGATGTTTGAGCTACTGTGAGAGGATGAACGAAAGATGACTTTGTCTTGTTATTATTAAGTATTTTATTAATAATATTTTATAATTTATATAAAAGTTCTGGAGTTGCGACAGCGAACCGGAAGACGCTGCGTTGGAAGGCCTCCCACTAGGTGGCCCGATGACCTGGTGAAGGTTGCAGGGATCCGCTGGATGCGAGTCGCACGGGACCGGTCAATGTGGCGACACTTGGGGGAGGCCTATGTCCAGCAGTGGACGTCTTTCGGCTGAAATGATGATGATGATTTTTATAATTCCTTATTGTAAATATGTTTCTTTTAACTGTGCAATAACTTGTCTTGTCTGTTATATTGTTCATGTTTTCTCAAATAAATTAATAAATGGGAGTCGAGACCTTAACCTCTGTGCCGTACATTATATATATATAAAAGTACGCGCTAGCCCCGAAGTAACCTATATTACTCAAGATAACTTACAAGATTCCCTAGCTTTCGCGATATTTCACGAATCTACCGCTAAATGTGAAAGTTATCAAAGAAAATATCACGATTCTGTTCCCAATTGATATTCCGAGCACAATCCAATTATCTGATGATGAAGTTTAATGTCTGAAAAGATTTACTTTCAGGCATTCCGGAGCGATGTGTTGTGGTGAATCGAAATGAATTTAAAGATGCTTGCAATTTTGCTGGATTTTTGTCTTAATTGGGACCGAAAAAAATCGACCAGTATTCTGGAACTAATACAGATATCATTAACACTAGAAACGGGATATTCACAATGTTTACTGATTGATTTGAGTTCCCGATATTTCGGCGCTGTTGCAAGCACCATGATCACGGAACCACCACCACCCACCCGCCTGCAATAACATCAGTTTATCCGTGATCATGATGCTTGCAACAGCGCCGAAATATCGGGAACGCAAGTCAATCAGTAAACATGGTAAATAACCTGTTTCTAGTGTTAATGATAATGTTAGTGACCATGATAGTTTAAAATCTTATAATACAGTTTTTCATAGTAATTTGGCTCTATCTTTTGCTAGCGGCTTTGCTCGCCATATCGCTTTTTTTTAATAGCTTTTACCGTCCCACTGCTGGGCAAAGGCCTCCCCCCAATACCTTCCATATGTTCTTTTCCCGTAAAACTAGAACAACTCAATATTTTAACATTAATATTGCATTGGATTTTCAATTCTCGGTTTAACACTGAGAGTTGAAATTGTAATCTAAGCATTCATTTAGGTATTAATATATATGTCGTGTTAGGATCAAAGACAACATAATGGTCCTTATTCAAGCTAAATGACAGTCCTAGGATCGTTCCTAAAGACATTTCTATCGCCCTATTAATCATCCTATTAGATTTCTAAAATGGGTCTAGATTATCTAGGTAGCCGTAATTTAGGCTAAGTAACAATTAATTACACAAACTAAGCTCTCCTTGGAAGATTGATTAGTGGGAATATTCAGTGCTTGGAGAAGAAAATACTGGATTGAGATGGTTGGTTTTCAAATATAGGATGTAAACGGGGTCCGTTTACATCCTATATTTGAAAAGCAACCATCTCAATTCAGTATTTTGTACATCAAACTAAGTAACTTTAAGCAAAAATTATTGCTGGGAAAAGACTTTTTTTTCTAGGGTGAAAAATTACGTTTTTCGGTAGGACTCAATGTAGCACACTTAAAACACTGTGCTGATGGATGGATTGAATAGTACAAGGGTCGTGGAGGTGATTAAAAACATGTATTAAATTTTTTTTTAAAAAAGTCGCAACTTTGACCCCCAATATCTCCGTAACTAGAAGGTTCCCAGGTATGATCTAGAACAAAAAAAATATCGCAATGACGAGGAGAACAAGTGCCTTTCGACTTCGTTAAGGGTCTTGTTACACCCTTTAGTAACGTCTTTTTTTTATTAAATTTTCTTGTTGGAATCCTCCAAACTATCTAATGTTATAAATGTGGTGGATTGCCCTCGTTGGTCTAGTAGTCGCAAGCGTGACTGCTGAGCTAGAGGTCCTGGGTTCGATTCCCGTTTCGGGCTAAGTATTATTGGGCTTTTCCAATCAGGAATTTCTCAGTAGCAGCCACGGAGTCTGTAACTGTGCCCGGTAGATGGCAATAGGCTCGCCCCCTATTACATGGAACGTTAACATAACTGGAAAAATGGGAGTGTAGTATTAGGTACACCTCTGCCTAACCCTTCGGGAATTACAGGCGTATATGTTATGTTATATTATATTATATGTTTTGTTAGGTATTATAAATATAATAATGAGCTTGTTTGTCACGAAATGTTGCTTATTCCGATAGAATGTTCTCGACTACGCAGACAAAAGCTTGTCTAAAATAAACTTAATTTACTCATTTCGTGTTTATAATAAGATTTTGCCTCCCCCAAATAATAAAAAACCCAATACTCAATATATTTATCGCGCCAACATACTTACAAAACTAATCAGAAACCTGCCATTCAAACCACACATTTTAAATCCCCCTCCAACAAACTGGGGTCAAAAAAACTATTAGCACGACATCTTACAACCCTACTTTCAATTACGAAGGCAAACGGCGTTCAGAATTGAGTGACAGCCCTCCCAGATCAAGTGACCCTCTTTCGCAGTCAAGAATTTCCCTCTGAGTTCAACATTGAATAAATTAAAGAGAAATAATTATTTTGATAACGACGGTATATGACAAAATGACATTGAATTTTCGGGGATTTACGACAAGAATGCTAAATTATATTGTCACAGTAGACTTGTTCAGTCATCATCATCATCATCATTTCAGCCGAAAGACGTCCACTGCTGGACATAGGCCTCCCCCAAGTGTCGCCACATTGACCGGTCCCGTGTGACTCGCATCCAGCGGATCCCTGCAACCTTCACCAGGTCATCGGTCCACCTAGTGGGAGGCCTTCCAACGCAGCGTCTTCCGGTTCGCGGTCGCCACTCCAGAACTTTTCGGCCCCATCGGCCATCCGTTCTGCGAGCAATGTGCCCTGCCCACTGCCACTTAAGTTTGGCTATTCTTCAGACTCTCTCTCTCTCTCTTTGACTTGTTCAGTATTTAACTAGAAATATAGCCTAGACTATAGAATATACCTTACTAGTTGATGCTCGCGGCTTTGCCCGCGTGGAGTTCGGTAATTGTCTCGCAGGATCATACTATAGGGATAAAATATCGTCATCTTTCTGCCCTTATCCCATTCTACTTGGGGTCGGCGCAACATGTTTTGTTCTTCCATCCTCCCCTGTCAGCCGTCACGGCATCATTTACTCCTTTCTCTTTCATATCATTCGTCACACAATTCATCCAATTTTGGCCTTTCTCTCCCTCTCTCCATACATCGAAATTCATGTCCATAACTCTTATAGTCACATGCATTTCATCATTGCATTTCCAGACCAAGACAAACGACTTTCTTTCAATTTTTTTAAAACCGGCGCCATTTTCAAACTTCCTCTAATATACTCATTCCTTACTTTATCCATTCTTGTCACTCCACAGTCTCCACACATCCCAACATTCTCATCTTCGTTACATACAATCGTTTTTCATCTATCTTCTTCACAGCCCAGCTAAAAAGTATGCTATGTTAATCAAGGTTATAAACTGTATGTGTTGCTTATTTCATCTAAATTCGTTCAGTCAGTTTTGTAACAAACATCCATCCTCACAAACTTTCGCATTTACAACAGTAGTACGAAGTAATAAAATTAAGCCGGCAGGAATCGGCTTCTTAAGTGCCTTCGGGCTTGGTACAGGAACATTGTAACACAGCTCTTTTACAATATTGTTAATTCGATGGTTAAAATGGCGGTCTTATCACTTATAGGATATGATTCTTCTTCTAGGCAAGCGTGCTCCACCCTAGGCCGCATCATCGCTCCACATCAGGCCAGTTGCAGCCAAACGCAAACCTAAGTAGTAAAAAATATGGGATATTCTTCCAGAAAACGATTTGATGGACACAACGAAATTAAGTTAAAACTAAGAACAAAGAGGAGCAGGCATCAGGAGGAGCAGTGCTGGCCCAGTGGTGGCGGCCCCGATTTACAGCAGCAAGTCTTGGGTTCGAACCCAGGCAGGCGCATTACTTTGTGTAATTTATGTCATCACCACTGCTCTCAAAACGTTGAAGGAAAACATCGTGAGGAAACCGGCATGTCCTAGAACCATAAATTCGAAGACATGTGACAACCCGCACAGGGCCCGTGTGGTGGATTATAGCTCATCCCCTCTCATAGAGAGGAGGCCTGTCCCAGAAGTGAGAATATTATAGGCTGATTATGCTAATGCTAGGAACAAACGATCGGAATCGGTTGACACATATATACATGCAAATCGTTTATGCAATTCTAAGTATGCTTCAGGTAATTGGTTACTTGTGAGTAACATATTATACGTGTAGTGCATCATCGTCTGCCTAGCCTTTTCCCAACTTTGTTAGGTTCGGCTTCCAGTCTTACAGAATTAATTTGAATACCAGTATTTTACATGGTGTTTGGTGGTCACCTATCCACGGACCAACCTAAGCAAGCCCGGCTTAACCTGAAGATCGACCCGAGCGGGTGCTTAGCCACGAGCTCCTAAGTACTATATGTATGTAGGTATGTAGTGCAACATAACAATAAATTAGTTGACGACCCTAACACCCACGTTTGATTTCACAAAACAGGACCAGGTTGATTTACCGGCTTTCTTTATACTGTGATATAGTGTTTGGAATTTGTGTCTAGTACTCAGAAAGGTAAGGCTCTTTGAAATTGGCTATTTGAGTAATTTCTCAACAGCTGCTAGTTAGGCTTAAATTAATTCCTCAACTGTTCCCTCGGTTAGCCAAAATGCTGGGAAAATCAAACGACAGTGCTTTAGTTTTCTTCGCCAAGAATGAACATCAGTAATACTCTGGTATACTCTGGTCCCACAAAGGAATAGCAGGTACATTGCCATACCAGAGACGAAGATGAAATATGCCGGTTTTTCCGGCGGAATCGTGCTGATACTGTTTCAGGAGTTTAAGGAACAGGCGTAGAGTTCATCAATACTATATTGAAAAGAGAGGATTCTCCGACCAGACGGGTGTTGTGTCTGGTGGGCTACTGCCCGACAGTTGTTCTTGGGTTGTTCTATGATCTTAACTCGCGGACAACTTTAACATCGCGATTTAGGATTTTGATGTTAAGTTCATCATTTGCATCATAGATGGCGCTATACTACTGTTTGTACTGTGCAGCTACACTTTTAGCCTGCGTCTTTCCACAACTGGCAAAGGCCTTTCCCTTTGACCTCGAGGCTATGAGTTTTTTCGATCCAGGGCTGGTGAGGACCAGTGGTCGTCGGTTTTGTCCCTCAATCTTCTACGAGGTCTGCCGCTACGCCTTCTGGTTGTGTTAGAACTCCGCCAAATGTCTATTTTAGCCCACATCTCATTGGGAACACCGTAATGCTAAATTGCAGTATGAAACTGACTATCGGAAAAACATTCCTTTAGAATTCTACTGAGAAATTCCTTTGAAGAAAAGCTAATAAAACTTCGTCCAAAGTGGCTGTCGAATTTGGGACTTACAAGAAACCTACCTAGACAATGCAATACAAGAATATTTAGCCACGAGTTCTATCTGCATAGTCCCTACCTAACTATGTTGGGGTCGGTTTTCAGTCTAATCGGATGCAACTGCATATCAAAATTTTACATGGAGCGACTCCCTGTCTTACTTCAACAACCCAGGAACTAAACAAAACCCCTTGGTAAGAGTGGTTGTCAGGCTTTCAGGCTTTTGACGGCCGGTAATGACTATCAAACTAAGAATGACCGACGGCATAACGTGGTTTCCGAGCCATTATTTAATTAACCTATTGACGAACAGGCCTCGCAGTTAATCACCTCATACGGCTGGTATTGCTTAGCCACGAATGTCTAAATCATAACATAACAACACGCCTGTAATTCCCGAAGGGTTAGACAGAGGTGTATCTAATAGTACACCTACATTTTGCCAATTACGTTAAAGTCCCATGTAATAGGGAGCGAGCCTATTGCCAACAACCGGGCACAAATCCAGTCTCCGTGGCTGCTACTGTGAAATTCCTGATTGAAAAACCGAATAACACTTTTCCCGACCCAAGAATCGAACCCAGGACCTCATGCTCAGCGAGGCCGTCCTAAATCATCTGCAACATAATAATACATCCATTACTTAACCCTAACCTCGATTCCCAAATCTTAAATCATAATTATTCACTTGGAATGACGTTAACCCTATTAAAAATGATTGCTCGACTTGTCTTGATGCAGAACTTGGCCGACTAACTTAATCGACCCTTGTCAGCCGGTGTTATTTCATTCAGATAACTTTGAAGGGCTGCAGATATACCTACAGATAGGTCTAAGTTCGTACTTATAGCAGTTTGTCCCTTTGCTACATTTATATTAATTATGTTAGTTTTTCGTGGAGGATTTTGAGAGAATGGAGTGTTAGGTTATTTTTTGTCTTACGGTTGTAATAATGGTTTTGCTGCTTTAAATCGTCTGCCTAGCCTTTTCCAAACTATGTTGGGGTAGGCTTCCGGTATAACCTGAGGCAGCTGAATACCAGTATTTTACATTGAGCGCCGTCCTATTTAACCTCTACAACCCAGAAAGTACTGGGTAATACGATACCTCCTGGTAAGACTGGTTGTCAGATTGCTTTAAATCTACGACATCTAGACGCATCTCAAATTATTTAGCTAGTCGGTACTAGGTGTCTGTCATAATACGTCACTCATTCGTTCGGAAAATAAGAGCGTGCTATCTGTTGGTTCGCCGAACAAAATAAATGTGATGGTCGCGTATTCACTTGACGGTTGCTTTGGCTAGGAAGCGGCCAAATGGCAATTTTAAAAGATCTTAAGAAACAATATGCTCCAAAATACACGCTTGTGCTCTTGTTTGGAAAATGTAAGCTTAGAAGCTATACGGTATGATGTTCAATAAACGCTATAGTGCTTTAAGCAAGCATGGTAATAAGACTTTTTTTTTCTCTATGTAAACTGACATTAATACTAATATTAATATGATTTAAGAAAAACGAAAATTTTATCAGCCCTGTGGTAATTTAGGAACAGTCACATGACCTAACACACGGTTGTAACTTTTAAGCCCACTTGTTACAATTCCATGTACTGTCTACTCCATGTCCTGTCTATACCAAACAAAAGTTTGGCGGAATTCCACAAAACCAGTGAACTAGTGGTTTTTGTTAGAATCTGGAATCAACCGCGGAATCGAGGTGAAAGTTTTTGTAGGAAGGATTATGGAACTAACCAGCAACAGTCGAGTGGTGATAGAAAATACAATAGGTCGGAACTTGACGTTTGGAAGTTCGATCTTGGTGTTGTATATTTAATCATCGTTACATGCATGTGATACAATCTTTAATTGAAGCTAGAAAGTTTAAGTTTATTAGTACATAAAAAAACAACAGCACAGTATTTGGAAACAATAGGTTGTACTACCACTGTGTTAAAATTATTGTCTGGATTCAGGGCTCCTAAACTAGGTACGCAGACCTGTATCTTAAGAGTCGGAGATTTTGCGGCGTCAATTTATATAATACAACCGTGACTTTTCGATTTGTTTACAGTGGTTGTTAACACAGCAGCCCCCGTAGCATGACCACCGTAGACAAGGATTTCTTTGACGGAAGAATCGACAAAATAGATTGTGTCGACACAATGACAGATTTCTTTGCACTATCTGTCATTTTGTCGATTCTTCCGTTAAAGAAATCTTGTCTACGGTGGTTATGCTACGGGGCAGGTGGAGTGAATGATTGTGTTTGTGTATCTAGGGGTGTGTAGGGAGGAGTGCATGTGAAATGTGACTGTTTAAATAGCTTTCTTTCAAAGAAACTTTAATAAAGTTAAGTTATTCGACCAGCATGTTGTTGGGACTTGTACAAACCCCTTAATCCTCTTAAGTTTCACAAAATTCTGTTCTGCACATAACACAGTACAGACGCAGTCCGCTCGTTAAGCCGTCTGTCCCGGCTGTCATTTGTTGATCTTTGACAGTCGTTACAGTGGCCCGATAGTCTGACAACTAAGTCTTACCAATGGGTATTGTATTACCCAGTACTAAGTTGATTGTGGCGTGACTCCATCTAAAATACTAGTATTCAGCTGCATTCAGGTAAACCGGATGCCTACCCTAAAATAATTCGGAAAAGGCTAGGCAGGAGATTAATCTGGTGTTCACAGAAGTCCGCAATTTGTTCATATTGGTTTAGCCATTATATTTTGGTATTGCAAGAAAAATATTAAACCACTAGCACCTCGCCCGCGACTCCGTTCGCAAATATTGTGATAGCTCGGCTAATATGCATGATATAAATGTATATTATAGCCTATAGCACCCACGAATAAAGTAGCTTTTTGCCTAGTGAAGGAATTTTTAGAATTGGATTATTAGTTCCGGGGATTACCCCCTATATACAAACTAAAAAACAAATACCTCTTTATAAATTTACTAGCTGACCCGCGCAACTTCGCCTGCGTTTGGATTTTTCCCCGTTTTTGCAACATTTTTCATGAATGCTCCGCTCGTATTAGTCGTAGCGTGATGGTATATAGCCTATAGCTTTTCACAATAAATGGGCTATCAAACACTAAAAGAATTTTTCAATTCGGACCAGTAGTTCCTGAGATTAGCGCGTTCAAGCAAACAAACAAACTCTTCAGCTTTATAATATTATAGTATAGATTAGTATATATTTATGTACTAGCTAGTTGGATATTTGTTGAGGTTCTTAGATAACCAACACACAGAAAAAATGCTCAGAGTTCTATAAAAAAACCTTTCTCATTACGTTACGTAAACTGCTCCACATCCCAACCCATGCACAAAGGCTAATTAAAATCCTTTCACAAATATAATAAGTGCTATGACAAGTAGAGTTACTTTCATACGTAATATTATATTTTAATATTAATATTTTCGCTATTTCGTTTGAATCATTGCTAAAGGTAATTAGTAGATTGCGATACTAAAAGCGTTGCATTTCGGTAAATTATAATTGTAGCATATTTATTGCTGGTATGTGAGACTCGCTTTTCTTTATGCGCATATAGAAAGCGGTTTGGTCTGTCTGTTTGTAAACTACTCTACATCAAAACCCATGCACAAAAGCTAATTAAAATTCTTTAACAAAAATTACAAAAAAAACAAACACAATATTCATAGCCTCGTTGGTCTAGTGGTCGTAAGCGCGACTGCTGAGCATTAGGTCCAGGGTTCGTATCCCAGGTCGGGCAAAGTATTATTGGATTTTTTTAACAGGAATTTTTCAGTAGCAGCTACGGAGCCTGGATTTGTGCCCGGTTGATGGCAATAGGCTCGCCACTTATTACACGGGACTTAAACCTAACTGGCGGAATATGGGTGTACTAATGGGTACCTATACCTTTGCCTAACCCTTCGGGGATTACAGACGTGATTTTATGTGTTATTTTAATAATTTTCGACAGACCATCCAGGTCTAGCGGACACAAGCATGACTGCTGGTCCTGCGGGGTAACTGGGTAACATAATATTTTTTTTTTTCAAAATTCTTTGTGTTATAGTTTTGCTGTCGGGCAGATGTTGGATGGAGATGGACCCTATTACCAAGGCTTCGCTGTCCGTCCGTCCGTCTGTTTGTCAGTGGGCTGTATCTCACGATAAAAGGTAGACAGTTGAAATTTTTCACAGAATGTCTATTTCTGTTGCCGCTATAACGACAAATAATAAAAATAAATTAAAAGGGGCTCCCTAATATGATGGTACGGAACCCTACATGTACGAGTCCGATTTGCACTTGGCCGGTTTTTTTAAAGCAATCGATTAAAAATTGGTTTATACGTCCTTTGGAATGTGAAGGCAATTTGCAAAGAAAAGCGTTATGCAATTACATGATGCTAGGTGAGATCTTTGGGTCTTTCATGTCGTAACAATTTTTCAGTAACAGCGCGTCTGGATTTTAGCTTAGTGACTGGCAATAGGCCTCGATTACGTGTAATGTCTCGCTTAATCTGAGAACCTATCATTATCTGCCTAGCCTTTTAGGGTCAGCTTTCAGTCTAACCAGATGCAGCTGAATACCGTCATTTTACATGGAGCGACTGTCTATCTGACCTCCACAACCCAGTTAGTACTGGGTAATACGGTACCCTTTGGTAAGACTGGTTGTCACACTTTCGGGCCACTAACTACCTGTGTTGCTATGTATGGCTAATATTTTACTGCCTAATCCGTCGGTGAATGCAGGCGTGATGTTAAAATATCTGTGGGATCTGTGTCTAGTCATGAAAGGGCTGAAACAAATAAGAGAAGAATTTCCTAACTTGTATTTTCTAAAGTTTTCAGTAGATTTACGAAACACCATGCACTTTTACGAATTGCAATAAAGTTGCTATAAAAATTTACTTTCGTATTTTTGCTGCAGACGCGTCGCAATAAATTCATGTGAAGTGTTTGTGTCGTTTTGTCGTAGTGCTGTTAGTCGCACGGTTATGTCGCACTTTGTTTAAGTGGATATATTGTTTGTCTGTTGTGTTTATTAATTGGTGTGTGGGGTTTACAATCTTTTGAGGTATTTTTTTGTTTGATTGATTTATTTATTTTTACCAGGTGTTACGCCGATGGTGTCTGCTGTCATTTGTTGCTTTTTGACAGTCGTTACGGGTTGATTTTCAAGAATAAGCAGTGCTTCCCAAGGTTAGCCAGAGCATTGGTGACCATCCATTACATACCAAGTTGTCCCCATTCCTCGGAAAACACGTTAATCCGTTGGTTCCTGCTGACATTTGTAGATCTTGTCATTAAAAGGCAGCCAGTGGCCCGAGAGACTGACTACCAGTCTTACCAAAGGGTACCGTATTACCCAGTAACAGGGTCGTGAAAGTCAGATATACAGCAGCTCAATGTAAAATACTGGTATTTTCTTGTATTGTAGAAATAACATGCCGGGCATGACAAGGATTCGTTTAAATATTACAGACAGAATTATGTAGTCAAATCATCATTTATCCATTTGAGTTATGCCATAGGCCTTTAAACAGTAATTTGTAATTTTTCTTTTCTATCATCATAAAAAAAAATCTCGTCGTTTCGTAAACGTTGAAACTATGATATGCCTGCCTTTTCCTAACTATATTGGGGTCAGTTTCCAGTATAAACGGATGCAGCTGAATACCAGTATTATACACGAAGCAACTGCCTATCTGACCTCCACAAGCCAGTTAGTACTGGGTAATACGATACCCGCAAACCCTTGAAACGTCCTTCGCTAAATCGAATTCATTTTCATCGAATAACTTTAAATCGAGAAGCAGAGCCGGGTGAAAACCCGATACAACACCAGAGTCTGTAGCTTGCAACAAACTACTTACCATCATAGTACAGTTCTAAGCTGTTTAATAATTCAGTTGTACTAAGGATATTAACCACGATAAGTTTTCTCTAACTTCATTAACAAACACACAACACGGTAATCAGGTTAATAACCAACGTAATTAGGAATATGAATATCCTAATTCATTCCGCTTTTAGGTTACTTGGTCAGAAGTTCAGAACTGTCTGAATTCTGACGTTTGTAGAACTTTGGTGAATGTTAGAAGTGGAATAAACATTTGGAAATTTATGAAATTAGTTTTATTTGATGCTGAAGAGCTCGTGGTTATATAATAACAGCCGCTCGGGTCGATCTTTCGGTTTAGCCGTTGGTCTGTGGATGAGTGACTACCCATTACATACCGAGTTTCCTCCGTGCCTCGGAAAGCACGTTAAGCCGTTGGTGCTGGCCGTCATTTGTAGATCTTTGACAGTGGTTACAGGTAGTCACTGGCCCAAAAAGTCTGACAACCAGTCTTAATAAGGGGTATCGTATTATCTATTACTAAGCCTCCGCTGTCCGTCCATCCGTCTGTCAGCAGGCTGTATCTCATGATACGTAATAGGTAGACAGTTGCAATTTTCACAGAATCTGTATTTCTGTTGCCGCTATGACAACAAATAATAAATATAAATTAGAAATTAAAGGGGTCTCCTTTAATTTCTAATTTATTTTTATGTTTCCCTACCACGATGGTTCAAAACCCTTCATGCGCGAGGCGACTCACACTTGACCGGTTTTTTTTTAGTTTTGCACAGCCAGACTAGTGCCTGTTTAGTTATTTTCTTCACAACAGCACGCGAAATGGCCTGTTTTTATTAAAACATATCCTTATACATCTTACACACGGGAACACCCAAATACTCCGAAATATTTTATTCCGAGTTTCGATGTTCCGATTTTCAAAAGTCCGAATTTCATAATACCTAAGAATTATAATGTGTATTACTAAAAATCACGAAATTTATTTTACCGAAAGTCGTAAATCCATGCAATAACTCGGTATTTTGAGAATACTAATTATGAACGTTAGGAATATTGCAATTGCTGAATTTTAAAAATAGGATAAATGATAAATCGGAGTTGTTATATTCGGAATCTTGAACCATTCGGAATTATGAAAATCTGTATTTTAAAATTCGGATTTGTGACTATCGGAATAATTTTATTTCGTATTTATATAGTGTACCCCTTACACACATGTCTTTCCCACATCCTTATTGCAACCCCCTACGACGTATCAGAGTTTCATATTCGTTTGCCTTCTAATAACACAAATATGTTTGCTTTCCCTAATGGACCGACGTTGCTTACTTTATGAGAAGGGGTTAATCGATCTGTGTTTGTTCTAAGATAATGTCTGACCTGGCTTAGACTGTATTCTGTTATATATGTAACTTGTGTTGATTTTGAGTGTGTTTTAGTGGTTTCCTTATGTAATAGAGCTTGGGCCTACGGCTTCGCTTGGGTGGTATAATGTGTACTTAGATATTTGAAGAGACCATGATTATAACATATATTATTTATTTAACAATTTATGTACACACTAAATACAAAAAAGAAGAAAGGAACAGAAAATAGTACAAAGGTGATGCTTATTTCTAAAGAAATCTCTTCCAGCATACCTGCGAAAGGAGATACGAAAAAAGAGATGTAGACATAGTTTGTAAAACAAGAAGAGAAAATGGAATACAGAAAAAAAAAAGTAAGAAAAGAAAAAAAAATGAAACGAAAGAAAAAAGCACAACTATTTAAACATAATAATATAAGAATATACTAACATACTTATAAATACAAAGACAAAACATAACAATACTGTAAATGCAATAAAATAACTAATAATAAATACTTATGCAACTATGACGAAATGGAAAGATTCTTTCACTCTTCTTTTGAAAACTGCAACAGTCTTTTCCCAACAGTCCAGTCCAGTCCAGTCCAGTCCAGTCAGTCCTATTTCTAATGTGGGTAGGCAGAAATGTTTTAATGCCACCTGCAACGATCTTTACATACTCCTTTCACTTACATCTGATCAAACACAGATCAAACAATGAGGTGTATGTACTTAGTAAGTAAGATCTATGTTATAAGATATATTGTATTAGCATAAGATGGGCAGTAATAAATGGTAACCGATCGGCTCCAGTCGTTTCAATAATAACACTAGTTCCCTACATGGCGACCCTGCCATTCGGGGCGCGTGACGCGTTAGTACTATAGTGTTACGGCTCCAAACAGACAAAAAAAAAATGTGAAGAAAAATTACGGTGCAATAATATTACAATATGTAAAATCCGAGTTGACCAGTTGACACAATAATAAATTATGTGTCGATCAAACGTAGAAAAGGAGACGGTTTTTTTAAACCAGAATGCTGCAGGATCAAACAATGGACATGTCGAAGAGATGAAGATGCACATGTCGAATATTAGCATTGTGCTGCTAGTAATTTGTATACTACTGGGTCTCGGCGCTATTTATTTTGTGTACAAACAGTACAAGAAGTGCCACCATTCATGGATCACAGACCAAATAGTACAACATAACTTCCGGCGATCAATCAACCGTACCAGAGGTAGCCGAGGAGACGAACGAGAGGTCCATGTCCCGATGAAATAGGAGGCAACAGCACAAGAATGCAGAAGAACAAGTGTGAAGAGCAGTGGTAACTTTGTGAGTGATTTGTGCGATTTCAACATACAAAAGTGCATAATGTGTGATAGTGATATTATACTCGTAGAGTGGATTCTTCACAGAATTATGGATTTTAAAGTTTAAAGACTATAAAGTTTATTTTATTAAGTACTACCTAGGAAAAAGGTGAAACTATAACTCACCTTCTGAATTTTGTTTACTAATGTAGTTAAGTCGTGTACTACGTGTATCATGTTACGCCTGTATCCCCTACTACCGTAACTCACCGTGAGAATGTGGTATGTATATTAAATATTAATTCATTGATTGCGAGGGAATGGAAGATGAATTAATTAAATGTTTAGATGAACTTACATTAATAAGAAAATATCTAGTTAAGAAAGGAAAATCGCGTTTCAAGGGTAATGTTATAAAAAATAAATTATCAGAGACAGACATAATATTTGATAAAAGTACAACATTAATTAAAATATTGAGTACTAAGGAAGGAATTAAATCGGAAGCTTTAGCACGATTAACTCTTATAAGAGATGAAATAAAAACGTGTTACTTAAAAATTCAACAGTTATGTACGGAAGATAGTAGTAGTGAAAGTGATTTTTGTGACACGAGCTCAAATACTGAAGTAATCATGGAATTCGATTTAAAAACTGCGTGTAATTTGATTCCTGTAATGAACAATAAGGAAAATAACATCAAGAGTATCATTGACTCTGTTGAAATGTATTCAGATATGCTGTCAGAAGCAGGGAAGAAATTACTAATAACATTTGTTTTAAAAAGTAGACTGTCAGAAAATGCTAAGCTACGAATGTCCCATAGTTACACATCTACAAACGATCTTGTTAAAGACTTACGTTCCACACTGTTACCTAAAAAGTCATTTACTGCCATACAATCGCGATTACAAAATACAACACAAGGTTGGCGCACTATCGACCAATACGGTACTGAAATTGAAAAACTTTTCACCAACCTGACAATATCGCAAGCCGATGGTAATTCTCAGAATTATGTAGTTTTAAAGCCAATTAACGAAAAACTAGCGATAAAACGATTTGCAGATGGGTTAAGCGATTCCCGGCTCAGTACAATTATTGCAGCACGTAACTATGACACGCTGAAGGATGCAATCCAGGCGGCGAAGGACGAGGAGTTGACTACGGCATCAACTTCGGGAGCAGAAAATGTCATGCATTTTTCACGTCGTGGTAGAGGTGAGTCGCATGCTTATGATAATTATTCTCGTCGAGGGAATTCTTATAGTCGTCGAGCACGGGGACAACGTGGATATTATCACCAGAACTCAAACAATCAGCGAGGATATTATCACCATAACTCAAATAATGTCCGGAGAAATTTTGATCAATCACGTGGAAGATCATTTTATCGCTCTCGTGGTGAACCTCGAAGCTCATTCAACTCAAATCGAGGACGAGGCAACCAAGTGCCTCACGAGAACCGATCGAGATACGAAACTCATGGTAGTGGAAATCATCGTCGCGTGTTTTATACGGAACAATCTAATAATAATAATAATAGTAACAATAACAACGAATCCGTAAATTCTAAATCAGAAGAAATGCAGTTTTTTCGATCATAAACAAAATATTTTGATGTTAGCAGGCAAAGCAAAATTTTTAACATTATACTTTGGCAATAGAAAATACTTTTGGTTGGTAGATACAGGAGCATCCATTTCCATAATAAAGAGAGTCGCGTTACCGAATAACATGACTATAATTAGAGATGATACTATTATAAATGGTATTGGTGGTCAAACAAAAACAAACGGTTTTATTAATCTTAGCCTGACTCATCGTAATGGGCAACAACATGTTGACTTTCATGTCAAGCTGCATGTTTTCGATAACATTTCCTTAAAAGCAGATGGAATTTTAGGTTTAGATTTTCTATGTCATTACACATCCAATATCAACTTGGAGACTAATATCATTACCTTGTCTAAATATGGAGTGGAATATTCTTTAGTGTTAAGTGACACGATAGATTATTCAAACGAAGTGTTACACATTCCAGCCAGAAGTGAATCATTTCATTATTTACTTTTAAATAACCACACTGATGAACATTGTGTTATACATAGCAAGCAATTAACGGAAAACGTGTTTCTTGCGGGCTGTTTAGGAAAAATTAAAAACAACAGATTACCTGTAAAAATTTTAAATACCAATGAGCATGACGTTACATTGCCAATGTTTCAGCCAGAGATTTATTCGATGCAAGATTATGATTTATGCGACTTTAAATTACAAAATAACAATTTACAGAGGGCAAAAGTGTTATTAGACATTTTAAAATTAAATAATCTTAACATAGAAGAACGACAATCAATACAAGGAATATGTGCTAAGTATTCCGACGTGTTCTTTTTACCAGGCGACAAATTAACAACTACAAACGTTTATGAACAGTCAATAACTTTAAAACCAAATACTAGTCCTGTTTATGTTAAACAGTATCGACTGCCTCATTCCTTGAAAAATGAAGTCAATAAACAAATACAAAACATGATTAACAACGACATAATAGAGGAAGCAAGGAGTGAGTGGTCAAGCCCAATTTTATTGGTCCCAAAGAAAAGTGGAAATGACAAAAAATGGCGTTTAGTCGTCGATTATCGTAGACTTAATGACTGTATTGTAGATGACAAGTTTCCTTTACCAAATATTACCGAAATTTTGGACTCTCTGTCTGGATCAGTCTATTTCTCACATTTAGACTTAAATCAGGGTTATTACCAAGTAGCTTTAGATGAAAACAGTAGAGAGTATACTGCGTTTACTACAAACACTGGACAATACCAAATGAAAAGGTTACCGATGGGACTCAAGACAAGTCCAAGTGCTTTCAGCAGAGTAATGTCAGTAGCCATGTCCGGATTAACATTTGACAGATGTTTTATTTATTTAGACGATCTAGTAGTTTTTGGAAGAAACTTAGATATCCATAACAAGAACTTAGTTAACGTTTTAGAAAGACTGAGAAAACATAATTTGAAATTAAATCCAGAAAAATGTAATTTTTTGCAAAAGAAAATTCTTTATTTAGGCCATCTAGTAACACAAAATGGAGTTTTACCCGATCCAGCAAAAATAGAGATATTACAAAAATATCCCACACCAACTAATACAGATGAAGTAAAAAGATTTGTGGCGTTTTGTAACTATTACAGAAAATTTATTAAAAATTTTGCAGAAATTACCTATCCATTAAATAAATTAACCAGAAAATATGAACGATTTAACTGGGATAAAGAATGTCAAAATGCATTCGTCACGTTAAAACATGCTTTAACAACTCCACCAGTATTAGAATTTCCCGATTTCACTGAAGAAAATGAATTTGTTTTACAAACTGACGCATCAGGTACAGCTGTTGGAGCAGTTTTGTGCAATCAAAATATGAAACCAGTAGCTTATGCTAGTAGACCACTCAATAAAGCTGAACTAAACTATCCAACTATACAAAAAGAGCTATTAGCAATTGTGTGGGCAGTGAAGTATTTCAGGCCTTACATTTACGGAAAAACATTCACAATTATGACCGACCACAGACCATTAATATATTTATTCTCAATGAAAGATCCATCAAGTAGGCTAACTAAGTTCAGATTAGCGCTCGAAGAATACGATTATAAGATATTGTATATAAAAGGGAAGGATAACAGTGTTGCAGACGCGTTGTCTAGAATAACAATAACATCAGATAACTTAAAACAAATGAATGAAGAAATTATGTTAGTGATGACTAGAGCGCAAAAACGGCGTTTAGAATTAGACAAACAAGTACATGACACACCTCTTCTCAGTGGACCCGACGACTCGTGGCCTGATCAACCACCAGTAGTCGAGGTACTAAGAGTACCAAGTGACTCCGTAGAAATGACTTTTATAAAAAATGATGAACTAACTAAATTAAGAAGACAAAACAACGTAGACGTAGAGAACGAATGTTTCATTTACAGTCGTCATAGAAAAACGTTATTTATTAATCTTAACTTTAGGGCACAATTTACGCGAGACGAATTTGTGACTAAGTTAGGAGAATATTGTAAGAATATAAATATAAATGAACTATGCATAGTCAAGAACAAAGAATACGAAAGCTTTATCAAAGATTTATTAAAAGAAATCAATGAATATAAGGAATGGACAGGTCCACGGATATATGTATTTAGAGGAGTTAAGAGAATTGATGATGAGGAAGAAAAGAACTATATTTTACATGATTTTCATCTACTACCTACCGCAGGTCATGCAGGTATACGTAGGATGACGAACAACATAAAGAGGAAATTTTACTGGCCAGGCATCGACAAAGATATAAAAGAATTTGTGAGTAAATGCACAAAGTGTCAGAAAATGAAGCATTGTAGGTATGTCAAGGCGCCCATGGAGATAACTACAACAGCTTCACATTCTTTTGAAAAAATATTTCTCGACATTGCAGGTCCATTAGAAAGGGATATACACGGTAATTGTTACATTTTGACCCTCCAGTGTGAGCTTACTAAGTTTGTAGAGGCATATCCTCTGAAAAACAAAGAAACAGTAAGTGTTGCGAAAGCATTAGTTGATAATTTTATACTAAGATTTGGAGTGCCAAATGCCATAGCGACTGACCGTGGCACAGAATTCGTGTCATCAGTAATGGATCAGGTATGTAAACTTCTGGGAATAAACAAATTGATATCTACTGCATATCACCATCAAACTATTGGTGCCCTTGAGAATACACATAAACACCTTGGTGTTTTTTTGCGGATACAATGTGATGGAAAAAAAGACACATGGAGTCAGTGGTTACCTTTTTGGTGTTATAGTTTCAATAATACTGTTCATACAGAAACAAAGTACACACCTTTCGAACTTGTATTTGGTAGAGCTAGTGTAATACCATGTAGAGTCAGTCAATATATTGAACCATTATATAACCCGGAAAGTTATCCTTTAGATCTAAAGCATAAATTACAAGTTGCACACCAAGATGCTCGCAACAACTTACTCAAAAGTAAACAATACCGTAAGTTATCTTACGATAAAAATGTTAATAATGTAACGTATAATAATGGACAACTAATACTAGTTAAAAATGAAACAGCCACTAAATTAGAAACTCTGTGGCAAGGACCATTTGTTATTTTAGAAGATTTAGGTGTTAATGTGAAGATTTTAAAGAGTAATAAACCTTATGTAATCCATAAAAATAGAACTAAGCCATTTAGAACCTAAGCATAATCTAAGTAATCATTTAAACTAAAAAAAAAAAAAAATGTTCATTTGTTATTTTTTTTTTTTTTTTTATCTCTCCCCCCCGAGGTGAGGTGTATGTACTTAGTAAGTAAGATCTATGTTATAAGATATATTGTATTAGCATAAGATGGGCAGTAATAAATGGTAACCGATCGGCTCCAGTCGTTTCAATAATAACACTAGTTCCCTACAACAACAACTACAGAGATCTGTTTGTGTTTTTATTTTAGTATATTCGTAAAAATGTCTATTTACATTAATCTAAATTTTGTTTTATATTTATAGTATTTTGTATATCCTTGTAGCTAATCTTAGTATTAATTAAAATTATTTTCAGATATATACCTACCACTGCTTGTCTCTGCATCACCCAAAGGTTGACTGGTAGAAATTGCCTATGGCATTAAACCCGCCTCTGTACTTTTGTGCTTGAAGTGTTAAATAAATAAATAAATAAACACGCACGTCGGTTGCGAGTACTACGCACCTGATCTTTCTGAAGAACCTCAACACTAAGGTCAGTGTACGTCCTTCAAGATTATCATAAGCACTGAATAACCAGCCTATAATGATCCCACTGCTGGGACACAGGCCTCCTCTCGATGTGATGTCTCCGAATATTTGGTTCTAAGATATGCCGGTTCCATCACGATGTTTTTCTTCACCGTTTTGAGAAAGTATCGCGCCTGCCTGAGATCGAACCCACGAGCTAATGTGTAAGTCGGGGCCTTTACGACTGGGCAAGCACTTTTTTTTTCCTTTTTTCATCCATCCAGATAATATTCAATGGCCACACTGATGCTTAGGAACAAAAAGGTATTCATGATGCAGTTGGGAAAGGAACATCGAAAATCCAGTATAAACTGTAAGGACTTTTTTCGGTATTAACGTATGCAAACTTTGGGCTGAAACCTTTTTCCGTAAGGGTGAATGGGTTTTCTAAAACACTGGCGGTTTTTGTAGTTTTGGTAGAATTTTTGTGATCAAGCAAACTTCCCATTTTTAGCCGACTACTGCGAAGCCAAAACGAAAGGTTATGATTTTAGCTGTCTATGTTTGTATGTGTGTATGTATTTACGTATGTTTCTCCGTAGTGCCTAAACTATTCATCCGATTTTGACGAATAAGGTGTCAATCGATTCGCGTACAAGCGCTTATTGCTGCGAGTTTGCGCGGGGTGAGTGGCGTGGGGGGCGGCGTCTCTCGCGGGTCGAGCTTCTACGTGCTTATAAGCGCGTCAACCCTCGTTGCGAGTGGCAAAAAGTGCGCTTATACGCGCCTACGCGCGCTTCCAAAAAATAGCTTATACGCTCCGAAAATACGCTAATCTGAAATCATCCTAGGTTAAGGTTCGTTTTGTAGAATATCAAAACTGTTTCAGAATGAAAAACAATATGCATCGTTTGAATATTGATAAAGATATCGATTCAACATTATTTTATTGTCATACCACAATAAATTTTATACTAATATTTTAATGTAAAAGTTCTTATGTTTGTTACTCAATCACGCAAAAACGGCTGAACGGATTTGGATGAAAATTGGCACACATGTTGTTTATAACCTGGATTTATTTTGGTCTCAGCAAACAAGTCCAGTTCTCAGACGAAGTCGTGTGCAGAAGCTAGTGAATGAATAAAGAGTTCGTAGAAAATAAGGTTCCATTATGACCAGAATGCACTCTGCAATTTATTTAAGTAATGCAATGTTCCGAAAAATATAAAGATCTTTTATATTCTGGTTGGTCTCCCGTACTCATAGTAAAATGGTAGTTTGGACGTAAAAAACGGCATATAACAGACTTCCATGAAAAATTGTTCAATTTTGCATTCGAGTTTCAAAGTAAAAATATTTTTGCAAAGAATTAACCAACGATTTTTCGTGTAAAGGTTTTTATCAGTTTGGTTATGTATTTTTTGGTGAAAGAAGTGACGAATCAAGTGAAAACTCATTCATTTACGCCAACGCAACATTGGACAAATTGTCATTCATCATTCTCTTGCCCTTATCCCAATTCATTTTGAGCCGGCGCACCATGTCTTCTTTTTTCATATTTCTCATCGTTTACACATTCCATTCCTCATTTCTTTGGTCTTTCTCTACTCTTATACCCATCCACATTCATACTCAGAACTTTCCTCACGACATTTTCCTCATTCCTCCGCATCACATCTCCATACCACGACAACCGATAACCACACAACTTTTCAGTCACCGGCGTCACTTTCAGACTTGCTCTTATGTACTTATATCTTATTTTAGTCATTCGCGTTACACCATTAGACAAATTGTAGCTTCTGAAAATGCCGCATGTAAAAACTTATAAACGAACGCAGGGACCTGGTTGACGTCCACGCCGACTCAATATCGACGTTTGTCAGACGTAATTAGTATTAGTGTTTAATACAATTATCTAGAATTTAAGTACATTAAGTCTTTTGTGTTTGCCTGTAATTAGTTATGCAGTTATATGTTCCTATCAGTTTTTCGAATCAGCGTGTTCGCGACAACGTCATTCGATATAGCGGTTTTCGACTTAATGTGTTTTCGAACTGGCGTACCACTCTTAAGTTTTTTCGAAATAGCGTTCGTCGCAATAACGTCATTCGAATCTTCATATCACTCCCGTAACAACTATTGGTGAATCTTAACTAAGATTTAAAAAAAAAACCAACCGACATAATTCAGGCTTTTCTCAATGCCTAAGGTGTCCCCTTTATCTTATAAAGGTCAAGAAGAAAGATAAACATAGCATCGGAGTATCTAACGACTGTTTGTAAGATTTCTTAAATAAATATTTGTCATAGAGGGTCGACTGAATAATTTTGCTGTCACGTTTCGTAACATAAGCGAATTCTAAATAGAAAATACATTTTGTTAAAACATAATGAATTCGTTTGTGTTAAGTATCATTTAAATATTAGCCAGTCTGCTATAAGACTGGCTAATAAGTTCTGAAAACTAAAACCAACTCCGACAAAAACGGCAAATAAAAATCTATAAACAAGACATTTTTTTTTCGGTTTTTAATTACCTGTGGCCCACCTACATGTTGTATGATGACTCCTTTCAAGCCCAATATGTAGAATTAGAAATTATCACGATTACAGATTTTTAACTCTCTCGCCAGGAAAAAGGCTTTAGAATTAAAAAACTCTTAAACTTATACTGTCACTTACGGGATATCTTTCGTGATTGTTCATTATTTTGAGCTCCCGTTGTTGTAGTAGACCCCCGACATTATACAACATTATTTTTGTATTTGCGAAACCTGAATATAGTTTGTTCAGAATAAGTAACTTAATCGATTCCAGTAATTTTTATACCATGTTATATTTTGTCCCAAAAATATTTAAAAATGTTAAAAGTTGGATACCGAGCGACTTCGACTATCGCAATAATGTAGGTACCTACTGTCAAATTATTATTATCAATGAGCTCAAGACGAAGCTGAAGGCGCGCGCTGCGTGGTGACCGCGTTTTTGTGCGGACAACTAGGTAATATAACAAGCTTATAACTTTGTGATTTTTCATGATACAGTTTTGAAATTTTGTACATAGATTCTTTACATAAAAATACTAGACACGTGTAACAGGTTTCGCATACACTAAAAATAATGTTGTATAAAAAACACAAATACATAAACCAGTAAGCATCGTCTACAAAGAAAAAACTAAAACGCACTTCAAATCGAATACAAAACACCCCCATACTTTAACAGTAAAGATTTACAAACTCAATAAAGGGCTAGATTCACGCAAACGGCCCGGCCCGATCGACCAGTAAACTACTGAGATGGACGTATACATCTTCTCTGGTCGACTAGATGTGAACATTACCTACAGAGTGATCAATAATTCCACAGATTATATATGTGGGTTGAATATTGTATTGTTTGATAGTGTTTTGTTTTGAAGAGCTCATGGCTAATTGATTACAGCCGCTCGAATCAATCTTCAGGTTAAGCCGGGCTCATCTAGTTTGTTCTGTGAATGGGTGACCACCCATTACATACCGACTTTCCTCCGTGACTCAGAAAGCATGTTAAGATGTTGGTCCCGGCTGTCATTTGTAGATCTTTGACAGTGGCCCGAAAGTCTGACAACAAGTCTTATCAAGGTGTATCGTATTATCCAGTACTAACTGGTTTGTGGAGGTCAGATAGGCGGTCGCTCCATGTAAAATACTGGTATTCAGCTGCATTCGCTTAGACTAGAAGCCGACCCCAACGTAGTTGGGGGCTAGGCAGATGATGAGTGTTTTGTTTTTGATAGCCGATTGTTTCTCTTCACGGAACGTGCAGATGCCTCGGCGGTATTGTCAACACTTTCTACATAAACCAAGTGACACCATTGACTCGCACTACGACAGCAAATGACGTATACAGGATGTAAAGAGACCCTTTATAAAACCGTCAACCAAGGGGTCTGTACATCAAATTAACATTGCACTAACATTTTTGCAGGGATACTACTTTTTTTGTTGTGCAAAATCACATTTTACGGTAGTGCTCAATGAAACATACTCAAAAAATTATGTGCTTATGATGCATTGAGTAGTACTCGGGTCCTGGAGGTATTTAAAGTAAAGTTTTAACAGCTTGTGTTTTTAAAAAAAAAAACCGGTGTTAAAGTTGGAACTTTGACCTCCAATATTCTAGTTACGGAACTAGAAGCTTCCCAGCCCCCGTAGCATGACCACCGTAGACAAGAATTTCTTTGACGGAAGAATCGACAAAATGACAGATTGTGTCGACACATTGACAGATTTCTTTGCACTATTTGTCATTTTGTCGATTCTTCCGTCAAAGAGCCGTAGACAAGGATTTCTTTGACGGAAATTGCTGCCCTCGTAGCATGACCACTGGTAATGCTACGAGGGCAGCATGGCCTAGAACTTAGAAAAAAACTTTTTTGAAAAAAAAACCGACTTCGGTGAAATCGGTGAACATACATAAAAAAAGATTTTGGTGAAATACATAACCTCCACCTTTTTTAGAAGTCAGTTAAAAAAAATATCGGAATGACGGAAAGAAAAAGTGAACAATTGCTTCGTTGGTCTAGTAGTCGCAAGCGCGACTGCTGAGCATAAGATCCTGGGTACGATTCCCGGGCCGGGAAACATTTTTTTAGGTACTTCCATCAGGATTTTTTCAGTAGCAGCCACGGAGTCTGCATTTGTGCCCGGTTGATGGCAATAGGTTCGCCCCTTATTACATGGGACTAAAACATAACCGGCGAAATGTGGGTGTGCTATTAGATACACCTCTGCCAAAACCTTCGAGGATTACAGGCTTGATGTTATATTGTGTTTGAATTCATTAAAATACAGGCATTTAACATTCAATCTAATGAATTTAATGTTATGTAATGAAACGAATGCAATGTAATGAAATTATTGTAACGTAAATAAATGAATGTGAGGTAATAAAATAAATGTAATATAATAAAAAATAAAAAAAAACATTTTATTTCGGTCATTTTACATCCACATATTGTTAGTATACATGAAAAAACCTTATAAACTATTTTAGTAAAATATGTAGGCCAGATAAGTTAAACATGAACGGACAATCAAATTTCCTCGCAATGACAATAAAAAAAAATGAAATGTAATATAATGTTATGTGATAATTACGAAAATTAACTTTAAAATGTTTTATGTATTTATGGTAGAATTAAAAGGTTTTTTGATTTTATTTATAGACAGAACAAAAAAAACAAAAAAAAAAAAAAAAACATGAATGAACACAAAAACACACGAAACACACACACACACACACACACATGTGTAAAAACTTACAGCTGAAGCGAATGTGTGACGATTAGCGTTCACATTCTGTGTCCTTCAAAGATCGTATCTTGAACATTTATATTATTCCACTGTAATGCCTTGATTCATTGTTAAGGTCCCACTAAAGTAGTGTTTAAGTCTGTTGAGGACTTTTGTAGGGCTGGAGAAGGCCACATTACGTATTTGAACGACAGTAAGATTTTATTTGGGAGGCGGTAAGTAAAATCTAGCACAGAAATAAAATTCTTAAGGCTTAGGACACGAGGTATTTGCTTTTAAAAAGGATTCTTATTCATTCAGTGGCTTTAAACAGGATTAACACACTATAGAATAGAGGGTTTTTATTTCAGACCGGAGTCCATAGTGTTAGTAACCATTTTACTTAACTTCTAGTGTTAGTAGGTTACAGACACAGATGAAAATATACAATTAAAATTCAGCGTGGAGCCACATCCACCTCCACAGCATCGGGGAATCCCACCGATCTGCTGATCAAATCAAATTTATTCGTAATTGTAGGTTTCATTACAAGAGGATGTTATAATAAAATGGTTAGTTCGCTACATTTTACTCGAGAGCATACAAATAATAATAAAGTTAGTTGTGTCGAAACCACTGACACACATTTAAAATAAAATAACTCAATTACTTACATAATAACACACAATTCCTTACGCACTAACACACAATTTCCAATGTCAACATAATAATAATCTAAATGTTCAATTGATAGCTTAAATCTACATTGATAACTACAGAAACAGCCAATAAAATAACTCAATTACTTACATACTAACACACAATTACCAATGGCAACATAATAATCAAAATGTTTAATTATTAACTTAAATCTACATTGAAAACAAAATTCTTATGAATGTCTGTTCACAGTGAACTGGAGGTGCATGTCAGAAATGCGATTAAGACATTTTGACTGTACTTTGCGAGCCTTATATCTAAGAACATAATAATAGTTGCGGGATGGGAGTTGTACCATAGTATTACGAATATGTGACCAAAAGGAAAAGTACCGGGTAGGTTAACTAGACGCGTGGGGGCGTGACCTAGCAGCGTCTTAAACTAGACACAAGAATTCACGTAACAGTAACGGCAGTGTACTGTATGGTGTCGGACGTAAAGAATAGCACCATCCCATATCTTCTCGTGGGTGTCGTAAGAGGCGACTAAGGGACTTACCAGAGAATGGGCAGCAGCGTTCTCTGTGCTTTTGTAACAACCGTACTGCGATCGCCAACCCGCCTGCCAAGCGTGGCGATTATGGCAAAACCCCCCTTTGGGGGAGGCCTATGTCCAGCAGTGGACGTCTTTCGGCTGAAATGATGATGATGATGAGTAACGGCAGTGTCGCCCAAAGGGACACTGCCAGCCGATTTTTTGATAGACTGTATCAATCTTTTACATCTTTAAGTTGGTTTTACTAGGTGTCGTGTTGAACAATTGTCAAATTTGTCATGTAGCGAGGCACCTAGCGTCAGTGCGTATGGTACAATTTAAGTTGCTTCGGTGAAGGAAAGCATCGTGAGGAAACCAGCATGCCTGATAGATATTTCTCGACGGCATGTAAAGCCAAGTCAGAGGCCCATGGGGGGCATAAAAACTCTTTCTCTCTCTTTTTTCTTTCTTTTTTATCATGTGGTTAGCAACACGATTTTTTTTTCTATTTTGTATAGTCATAACGCGAGCGAATCCACGGACAAAAGCTATTGATCATAAATTGCAATAATTATCATACTTTTGGTACTTATTGGAATAGTTTCAGATGTAAAAAAGTATCTAAAAAGTTACCAAATGATTTTCTAACAGCTGAACAGCAGCAGCAGCAGCTGAGCAGCTTCCATGCCTGCGTCGGTGTTCCCAAGTTCATATGACCCCAATCTGTTTAAGTCGCGAGTTAATAGGCTTCTTTTGGGTTAGCTTGTTCCATATTCGACCTCATCTCTGTCCTCAGGACTAGATTGAGGTCAAGAGTAAGCCCATTCAGGACAAAAAAAAATAACAGTGCATTTGGTAATCTTCCTTCAAAAAATAAATCTTCACACATTTATTTTGTTTCCCTCTCGAAAGATTTCCAACGCGAGGTAGAATTTTAGAATACGACGGAAAAAAGAAAAAGGTAATACGTACCTGAATGCGTTCGATCCTGTTTGTTCAACATTTTTGCCCAAATGACGGGTCCCTAAATTCGTATAGGATTTTGCTGGCGTTTCGAAGATTTTTAGGAAAACCTTCGCCATATTTTATGCACTGCGGAGAAGGAAAATATCCGGGTTAGTGAGTTTTTTGAGCATTGGTTCAGAATCAAAGCTCAGTTTTGGTCGATGTAGTGATTGCTCGACGCAAAGGCTTGTCCCAATTGGACAGTTCAATTTTTGGGTTGTATTGACTGCAACGTCCATTTTGGTCGGTTTTTTAGAGTTATATCTAGTTTTCGGTTGTTTCCTGTACAACACCCTTTACGAAGCCGAAATACACTTGTTTTCCTTGTCATTCCGAACTTTTTTTTTGTTCTGGACGTTACCAACCACCAACCAACTTACCAACATTTCACGTTTTTTTTTTTTTTTAAATAAGGTTTTATTTACTTACTTTAAATATCTCCATGACCCTCGTACTATTCAATGCAATCATTAGCACAATATTTTAGTGCGTTACATTGAGTCCTACATTAAAACATTATTTTATACCCAAAAAAAAAAGTCGATTCCCAGCAATACTTTTTATGTTAATGTGGCGACACTTGGGCGAGGCCTATGTCCAGCAGTGGACGTCTTTCGGCTGAAATGATGATGATGATGATGATGACTTTTCATGTAGAGTTACTTAGTGTGTTGTATAGAATACTTAATTGACGGCTTCGTGAAGGGTCCGATTACAACGAGGACAACTGCGGACACTGCGGTATCTAAGTTTGCGCATCTGCTATTAGAATGAAGAAGTAGTGACAAAAAGAAGATCATCATCATCTGCCTAGCCGTTTCCCAACTATGTTGTGGCGGCCTCCAGTCTAACCGGATGCATCTGTATATCAGTATTTTACATGGAGCGACTGCCTATCAGACCTCCACACTCCAGTTAGTACTAGGCAATACGATACCCCTTGGTAAGACTGGTTCTCAGACTTTCGGGCCACTGACTACCTGTAACGACTGTCAAAAATCTATAGATGACAGCCGGGACCAACGGCTTGACATGCTTTCCGAAGCACGGAGGAAACTAGGTTTGTAATGGGTGGTCACCTATCCACGGACCAACCTAGACAAGCGCAACTTAACCTGAAGATCAACCCGAGTGGTTGTTATTATTTAGCCACGAGCTCCTCCTCCGTGTGACAAAAAGATATATTAACAAAAATTGATTAAAAGTATGCTTAGATGGTTTTGGTCATATAGAGAGAGCAAAAAGTGAGTAACAAAAGGTATTTATTAGGCAGATGTGAGTGTCAACGCCGGGAGGTGACACCCTAATAGGACATACACTAGTGGCAGTACTTTCATACAAGCTTTAAAGCTTGGCTTGCCCTTATTACCGACTATTCTTCATGATGTTAGAGTTTCTAAACGGTCTGCTTGTCACAGGAGCTTGCCTTATTGTTGGCCCCTAGACATGCCAATGGCATACACCTTATTGGTAAGGCTCTTCAGAAGGGTCAGGCGCGTAGTATTCGCATCCAGCTTACATAAATGACCTGGTGTATGAACGTGGACGAGGAGAAAGGACTATGTAAGGATCGTAGCAGTTTCTGCCTACCGCCATGGGAAAAAGGCGTGATTTTATATATGTTGGATGTTTCGACCGATCCTTAAACGGTAGTTTAGGGACAGTTGACAATTACATATAACCTACATTCATGTGAACTATTTGGTATTTAATGACAAACATTTTGTAGGTCAAGCACTCGGGCTAGAATTATTTCAGCCATTACTGTCCCTTCATATGTCACGGCCAAAGTATTCAAATATATTCTAAGAGTGTTGGTACTTCAAACTTAAAGCATTTTCAATTAGACCACTACAGGCACTTTTGAATGTCAAAAAAAAAATCCAGTCGACAGTTCCAGTCACAAGGCATAATAATCAGTGAAAGTACTGTATTTGCCCATAGCAAAGCGACAAAAAGTGAAGCAAAAGAAAATTGTGGCTTCTCAGACATACCCCTCCGATGCATTATGTCGAAGTTGCAGAAAGCGACACCTGCTACCATGGCCCGCCTGGAAGACCCTAAACTGATTGCGAAGCCAGGTGGGCCGCTGCATATACAAACTCCGGTGGGAGTATTCCGATGACGCCATGTGTGACTGCGGTACCTCAACGCAAACTATGGCTTGCCTCCTGTCCTGCACTATGTGCGGTTTGAGGGACCTGTCCGAGCCCACCTCCAGCGCGCCGTCGAGTTGGTAGAGTTCTGGTCAAAAGAAATTTAATAAAAAAAAGGGAAATCATCCATACGACGAAAAAGAAGATTCCAAACCGTAGATCTCTATGAAAAAGAATGGGCAAGAAACTCCATGGACACTCTTTTAAATCAAAATATTGATACCTATTCTTGGTTACATCATTAATGTTGCGATTATACTTACGAAGGAAGTAGAAAGACGTGCCAGTTAAGTAAAAAGAGTAAAGACAAAAAAAGAGCGTCCAGAGTAAAAAGATATAATCAACAATTCAAAAATAAACTACTACTTGTTTATTTAACACTTCAAGCACAAAGTACCGAGGCGGACTTAATGCCGTAGGCATTTTCTACCAGTCAACCTTTGGGTGATGCAGAGACAAACAGTGGTAGGTGTACTACTTGTATATTATGTCTTTACTACACCCTAGGCTTAGGCTAAATAATATCAGCTGCTCGGGTCGATTTTAAGGATAAGCCGTGCTTGCCTAGGTTGGTCTGTAGATGGGTGACCACCCATTATATACCAAGTCTCCTCCGTGCCTCTGAAAACACGTTAAGCCGTTGGTCCCGGCTGTCATTTGTAGATCTCTGACAGTCGTTACAGGTAGTTAGTGACCCAAAAGCCTGACAACCAGTCTAACCAAGGGTATCGTATTACCCAGTACTAGGCAGTCTCTCCATGTAAAATACTGGTATCCACCTGCACCCGGTTAGACTGGGAGCCAACCTCAACATAGTTGGGAAAAGGCTAGGCAGATGATGACTACACCCTAGGTCAGCTTTGCAACCAAACTTGTGGAGATACTGCTTACGTTTCCTGTATGGATGGGGCAACCAAATGAGGCAGTTCTTAGTTACTAAAAACCTCACTGATTTTTACACATCATCATCAAAATTTCTGCCGAAAGACGTCCACAGCTGGACATAGGCCTCCCCCAAGTGTCGCTACATTGACCGGTCCTGTGCGTCTCGCATCCAGCGGATCCCCGAAACCTTCACCAGGTCTTCGGTCCACCCAGTCATCCAACGCAGGAAGGAAAGTCTTCCGGTTCGCGGTCGCCACTAAGCATACTACGCATTTAACATCCTTAAGCAGTCGTTTTTTTTTACAAGACTAAAGAATCATAGAGTTTTTACGAGCATGAGGTTCTGGGTTCGATTACCACTTGATGGCACTTGGCTTATTCTCTGACTCGACCATAAAATTGACATGCGTACTATTATTATTATTTTTTCATGTTATAATTATTTGTGTGAGTTTCATTATTCCACGATAATTTGTGTACGTTTCCAAAATTTAGGAAAAAGGTTTTTAGTCTACTTAGATGTGTCTGAATATAATTCATGGCATAGTTTTGTTACATCGTCACCGAGAGATGAATATAGCTCATTTGAGACAAGGATGACATAACACAAAAAATCTGATTTTTCGATGTTATTTGTAGTTGAACATAAAATTATTGAAAGTAAGTATTATAATTAAGTAACGAAATACGTAAAAAACTTATCATCTTTTGATAAAAAATATTATTATAATATTTTTTTTAGTATAATTTGAAAAAACTGCTGTCCAGTATTTTTTATTTTTCGAGTTATGTTATTACTACCGCAAACAAGTTTTATATTTCCAGAATTACAGCTAAC
Organism: Noctua fimbriata; assembly: GCA_905163415.1. Lineage (NCBI taxonomy): Eukaryota > Metazoa > Arthropoda > Insecta > Lepidoptera > Noctuidae > Noctua > Noctua fimbriata. The sequence goes on along the minus strand of LR990945.1, from coordinate 9,029,220 downwards.
AAATGTTTTCAAATCACAGTTTTAAAGTTCAAACTTTTTAACAAAACTCGTTTCAATTGTAACATTTTAAACTGCATTTAGAACTTTAAATACTTGTTTTTCTAACTCTGAGCTGAATTTATTGCTGTCGGGCAACTAAACATAAGCATTATTTATTTTCGTGTGTTTTTTATTAGTATTATATTACACGTCTAGTCGACCTGCATGCAGTTGAATACCAGTTTTTTACGTGAAGCGCCTGCCTGTCTTTTTTTTTTTAATAACACTGGTCTACATCAAAATTGCCTTTTACATGAAAATATACTATATTGATTGTATTCCACTCGCTGAACATAAATATACCAGTTAAAATTCATAGTTAGCTCTTATTGTGCATTTATGCCATATAAATATAATAGCGGGTAGCGTGACAGATATATCACATTAATGATGATAACTCAAAATATTTAGTGATTACCCGCGGAAAATTTTTATTATTTCACATTTGTTTGTTGCGTTTAACGCTGACTGTGTTTTGTTCAACAGTTAAAACGTGAAATTGTTACCGTTTTTTTACATTTTTAGTGAAAAATCTACAGTTTTCGTTATGTCGCGTAAATGTGTTAATAGTGCAGACAATTTTTGCTACATTTGTGGTAAGGTGACCCTTACTAACCAAAGATGCTCAATAACATAACGTTTAGAAACTGCTTACTTCCATTATTTTGGAATTAAAATTAAAAACCAAGACAAATCGTGGGTACCACATTTTAGTTGCACAACTTGCTCCACAAATCTGATTAAGTGGCTAAACAAAATGAAACAAGTACTGTTGTTTTTTGTGCGAATGGGATAGTCGGGCTAGATCTTTGACATTACATAAAAAAAGATTGGAATCCTAGACTAAGCCTGAATCCTGGAGAAAAGAACGTCAAGCACCTTCCTCTAGTTAATTCCCAAAAAATTCTTCTACCACCTTTACATATCAAATTGGGACTAATGGAAAACTTTGTGAAGGCTCTCAACAAGGATGGACCAGCATTCAAATACCTGCGAAGTAAATTTCCACGTATAAGCGACGCCAAAATTAAAGAAGGAATCTTTATCGGACCTCAAATAAGAGAGATTCTAAAAGACCAAAACTTTGATTCAGTTTTACAGGGCTTTGAAAAAGAAGCATGGGAATCTTTTAGAGCAGTCAAAACAACAACAACAACATGGAACATGGTTAACATGGTTTTTTGGGCAATAAGAGAAATGAAAATTATGTTGAACTTGTGAACAATCTCCTTCAAAAGTATCAACAGTTGGGTTGCAATATGTCCCTAAAAATTCATTTTCTTCACTCTCATCTTGATTTTTTCCCTTCTAACTGCGGTGATGTAAGTGACGAACATGGTGAACGATTCCACCAAGATATCTCGACAATGGAAAAGAGATACCAGGGTCGATGGGATGCGTCAATGTTAGCGGACTACTGCTGGAATTTGAAAAGAGATACCCATAACAGTGATTACAAAAGACAAACGAAAAAGAAGAGAAAATCTTAAATAAATACGTTATTTTTTTTTTAATTGTAATATTTCCAATTTTATATAAGTAAAAAGCAAAAAATAATAGTAAATAATTATTATAGTTTTTTTTAATAAAATGTTTTGTACTTTAACGTGTTACTAGAAGCCAAATTTTGTATATTAGGTATATTTCCAAAATAAGAGCTAATTAAAAAAACATATTCTTGTTTTTCTATTCAGTAACCTTAAAGCAATATAAAAATAAAGTATTCAATTGAAAGGCACACAAAAAGTTACATTTTGTAGACCAGTTATTAAATTCAGATTGTACCAGCAAGTTATACATTCCTCTTATTTCTCATCACCATTTTCGAGACCTTAACACTTTACTAAACACTTTTTGGTCCTTCGAGCCGGATTGTAATCGCAAAATAAAACTTTACCTAATATTTGAGAACTTTTTGATATTGACATAAAACTTTGATTTTGAACCATTTCAGACAAGTTTTATAAACACTAAATGAGATAACAAATTGTTATGGTTCGATTGCAATAAGTATACAAAGATAAAAGATAAAAGATTGCTCCCCCCGGGACTCACGCTCCACAATTACTGTCATGTATCAAGATTTTCCGATTTGCACCTTCCTCTGTCAAAACATAGAAACAAATCACCTTGTTTACGTCCCAACTTTTGAATAACCATTGAAAATACAATATGACGCTGTTCCGACTGGCAAACAGTAAGTTGTAAATAAAAACATTATGTGACTTCACCAACATAACTTGAGATATCATGGTGGCACTGCTTGCTAAGTAAAACCTCATCCACCTGTTATATTCAGTATTTTTCAACCTCATTTTTATAACTATGTTGGGGTCAGCATCCAGGGTAACTGAATGCAGCTGAATACAAGTATTTTACATGGAACGATTGCCTATCTGACCTCCACAACACAGTTAGGTAAGACTGTTTGTCAGACTTCGGGCGACTGAATACCTGTAACGACCGTAGATCTACAAATGACAACCGGGACCAACGGCTTAACGAGCTTTCCGAGGCACGGATGAAACTGGGTATGTAATGGGTGGTCACCCATCCACAGACCAACCTAGGCAAGCACGACTTAACCTAAAGATCGACCCGAGCAGCTGTTATTATTTAGCCACGAGCTAACTACTAGGAGGGAACTATGTATGTAATGGAGTTAACTATGGACCGATCCTGGAAAGCGCTTTTTATCCTTGAAGGCCCCTGCGGCTAATATTATTCAGCCACGAGCTCATCCAGTACATTTCAAACGTAGTCTCAAATTCCACTGCGTCTCAACATATGTTAGTCAAGTTATACGTACACTACTATGTTGAACGGAATTGCACATTTGTGGTTTTATTGCAGTAGAAACCTGTTATGGAAACATGGAATATTTTGAGGTGGACCAATGTGGGTTATATTTCTCTTCCTGAACGCGCACTATTTCCACTTCTACGTCTATTCTACGAAGATAAAGGCGCTCCCTCACTGCGAACATTCGTCTGTAATGAATCAGTTCAGATTCGAGCATTACACCAATGAGTGAGGAGAAGCGAGCATTACAGTACGTAACCTGTAACGATACATTTTGTAACATTCACATGTTTCTGTACAAAATTGAGTCTTGGATTGTTACATCACAGGCGAATGCTCCGGCGAGGGAGCGCCTTTAGACATATCTTTTTACCCGACTGCTGCGAATCCCAAAAGGAGGGTTATGTGTTGGACCTGTATGTTTGTCCGTTTATTTTGTTCCCTCTTAACTTCTAAACAGGTGAAACGATTTGGATAAATTATACGTCGAGATTTGTGTTGGTGGCGCGGGTGTCACTGGTTACAGTAAAATAAAAAAACAAAGAAAAATGGCGGAGTTTGGACACCATATTGTGGAGTTATATTTTTTTTTCTTCCAATCCCGTCGAGTAGCCACATGATGAACATCAAAATAAAAGGTTTAAGAAGGTGATTACAAAAATAAATACAACTTAGGCACGCTGCGCGTGGCCGCGTGGTACAAAATGATTAAATTCAGAAAAAAGTTTCTCCAAAATTTAATCTAATTTAAAATCAAATCAAAATCAGATCAGTTTATTGCAAACATGTTGTACAGGGGTTGGAATAAGAATTTAGGAACAAACTACCAACACACAAATTCACAAACATACATACATAATACACATATATATCAACTCACACACACACTCACTCACACTACTCATATTATGTATGTAGTCTCATATTATGTATAGATTTATTTGTGCTTCGATTTGTCAACAGTATATATTATACAACATTAGTTTTAGTATATGCGAAAAATGATACACGTGTCTAGTATTTTTATGTAAAGAATCTATGTACAAAATTTCAAAACTGTATCATGAAAAAGGTAGGTACTTAAAGTCGCTCGGTTTCCAACTTATAACTTTTTTTTAATATTTTTGGGAAAAAATATAACACGGTTTAAAAATTATTGGAACAAACTATATTCTTACTTTTACTTAATCTGAACAAACTATATTCAGGTTTCGCATATACTAAAAATAATGTTGTATACTGTAGATATATCGAAGCTGAATCTATATTAATTGAATGCTGCAGCATCAAAGAGCGAGGAGACGGTACAGACGTGGCTATCCGTGAGCTATCTACTCGTAGTTCCGTAAGTCTTCGGATAAGTTCGTCGCAGTTGAGAAATGTCGATGCACTGGGGAGATGTCGGTTCTTGGATTGAGAGCGGTGGATAAGAAAGAGCGGTGTATTATATTTGAATGGCGAAGGCAACTGCAAACGAATCTTACTAATATTATAAATGCGAAAGTTTATGAGGATGTATGGAAAGAAAGAAAGAAAGAAAGAAAGAAAGAAAGAAAGAAAGAAAGAAAAAGAGAGAAAGAAAGAAAGAAAGAAAGAAAATATATTTATTTGCCACATGACGTGCATCACACAAAATGGATGGATATGCATGTTTGTTCCTCTTTCACGTAAAAACGGTTGAACGGATTTGAGTGAAATTTTGCACACAGATAATTTATGACCTGAATTAACATATAGTATACTTTTTACCCCTGTAGTACGATCCAGTGGGATAATTACCGAACTTGGCGCAGGCGACGCCGAGGGCATAAGCTACTTCAAAATATATATTTTTTTAAATAATTTAGCTTCGCTGTTACTTTCATCATTCAAACTAATGGCGTTAGCAAAGCCAGTTCCACACATCGTCAATAGTTGATAGTCTGTTAAAGTCATTTTATATTCTACTTAGCTTGATCTCATTGATTAGATTATGATTTAGCTATGGAGACGCCATCTACAGTGCGCAGTATACTTAGCAAAATATCGTAAACTAGCCTTTGCTCGCGGCTTCGCTCGCGTTAATTCAGAATTTTAAAATCAATTCGGGTAAAAATATAACCTCTGCTTGTAATAATATAACTCAATCATAATTCGAATGACACGTGGCGCCATCTATTATCATAAAAGAAAGGTCCGTTTCTGTCTACCTGATAACGTGTGTGCAAAATTCCAGGATGGTCGGTTCAGTGGTTTAGGCGTGCAAAGGTAAGAAACAAATAAACAAACTCACTTTCGTATTTATAATATTAGTACGGAAGTAAGGGTAAGGATTTTCTGTTATTTCATTAAACTGTTACACCTAACAACTTGCACGTTGGAAAGTCCTATCCATCGCTCTTGATTCTAAGTTTTATTTGGTCTGGAGTCAATCCAAATGATATAGCACATGCAAGGCGAAGATCCGAAATATATTCGCTTCAGTCAAACACATTGCTTGTCTGAATGCATGATTTATAGTATATCTCAGAGGGTCACTCTGTTTGGGATTTATTTGAATTGTGTCCCGTCAATGTGATTTTTTTTTTAACGTCTCGCAAGTCAATCTAAGAGGTTTATTTATTAATACAACATTATTTTTAGTATATGCGAAACCTGAATATAGTTTGTTCAGAAAAAGTAACTGAATCGATTCCAATAATTTTTAAACCATGTTATATTTTTTCCCATAATGATCGTGTGTTAAGCGACGCTATGTGTATGTCGCCATGATTATCTCTTTTTTTATTTTCTATCCTTAGAGGGTGCTGGTCGTTGTCCCCCACGATGACCAGTCGGCTTGGGGGAGGGTGTTGTTTTATTGTTGTAGGTATTTTTGTTTCTATGTATTGTTGTATTTTCCGTTTGCCGAGAGTTAGTTGCTATTGTTTCTGGTTTGTAGGGACGTTAGTAAGAGAGTTGGTTCTGTTTCTCATCACATCAAATGCGTTGGTTCTGGAACCCCAGAGAAACTTATTGAACTAGAAACAGCAATCAACGAAATTAAATGGGATATTATTGGAATAAGCGAAATGAGAAGATTAGGTGAAGGAATAGAAGACTACGGAAATTATATATTACACTACAAAGGAGAAACACCAGGGCAATATGGTGTAGGTTTTTTGATAAAAAAGAAATATACTAACCGAATAGTAGAATTGAAAGGAATATCCGAAAGAATAGCAATTCTCAACATTAAACTTCCCGCACAGAATAGCAGAGATGAACCTTGGTCAATTATCCAAGCATACTCACCAACTGAAGCAGAAAATAAAGAAGATGTAGACAAAATAGAAGACTTCTATAAAAAATTACAAGGAACTGTTGATACTGCCTACAAAAATATAATAATAATGGGTGATTTTAACGGGCAAATTGGGGAATGCCACGGAGGCGAAGAGTATACTGTAGGAAGACACGGTTTTGGCAACAGAAGCAAAAACGGAGAAAGATTGGTGAACTTTGGCTTGGAAAATAAACTAAGTATCATGAATAGTTTTTACAAAAAGAAAAAGAGCAAGAAATGGACGTGGACTTCCCCAAATAGCTTGTATAGAAATGAAATCGATTATATTATGACCAATAAACCAAGAGCTTTTAAAGACATGTCAATTATACATCATTTAAATTTTAACTCTGACCATAAGATGATTCGTGCGACGCTACGAGGGACACATACAAAGAAAAGTCGTAAATTGCAATCTAAATCAGTACCCTATGTGAACATTAACAATGATGCAGAGATAAGGAACAAACTAAAACAAATTCTGGATAGAAAAGAGGAAAAAGATAACAATAAATCAACCCAAGCGAAATATTGCGATTTTGTAAATATTCTAAAAACTGAAGCCAGAAAGGTATGTACAAATAATAAAGCAGTACTATCCACCGAAACAACTCAACTACTTAAAGAAAGAAAATTGCTTTTACAAGGCACGAAAAGTAAAGAGAAACGTAAAGAGATTGCAGAACTAAGTAAAAAGATTAACGAACAAATAAGGAAAGACAGAAAGCAAAAAAGAGCAAACACTTTCCAATATCATATTAAGAAAACAGGTGGAGTAAAGAAAGCGTTTAAAGAGTTAGAATCAAAGAAAAATTGGATGCCAAACATGAATGATAAACGAGGAAAATGCACTAGCAAAAGATTTGAAATATTAAATATTGCTACGGAATATTATAAGGACCTGTATAAAAGCAATAATTAAGTAAGTTGTGTTTTAATTAAGTTGAATTGAGTTGAATTTTTAAAATTTTAATTGTATTTGAAATGTAATTTATTTTATTTTTTAACTAAATTGTGATGTTTTTGTTTTTTTTTTTTTTTTTTTTTTTTTTTTGTGTTTGTAGTGTTATTATGGTCTGACTGTATTTTGTTAATTGTCAATGGGTGTAAATTACCTGAATAAAAATGAATTATTATTATTATAATAATGATGAACTCAATACGACTGTGATCGAGGACACACAAGAATCTGAACCTATACCACCTGTTCTAGAAGAAGAGACCGAAAAAGCTATTATTACGCAGAAGCTAAGAAAAGCACCCGGTCCCGATCAAATCACCAATGAACTTCTCAAGATATCAATGCCAGCAATTGTACCCAAACTAACCAATTTATTTAACGAAATAATAAAAACAGAAAATATCCCAGAAGATTGGACGAAATCAACGATAGTTTTGTTGCACAAAAAGGGGGACAAAGGGGACATTGGCAATTATAGGCCGATAAGCTTAATGTCTAATATATATAAGATCTTCTCAAAAATATTACTATTTAGACTAACTAACACTCTTGATGAAAATCAGCCGAAGGAGCAAGCTGGATTTAGGAGCAATTTCTCGACTATAGACCATATTCACGTCCTGCGACAGATACTTCAGAAATACAAAGAATACAATAAAGTATACTATCTGGGTTTCGTAGATTTCAACAAAGCGTTCGACTCCTTGGAACACCACTATATATGGGAATCATTAGAGCGACAAGGGGTCCATAGAAAGTACTTACGCATACTAAAAAACATCTACGAGAAAAGCACAGCACAAATAAAACTGGAAACGACTGGCGACGAGTTCCCAATCGAAAGAGGCGTCCGTCAAGGTGACCCTATTTCGCCGAAGATATTCTCAGCTGTGTTGGAGATGATCTTTATGAGACTGGGTTGGGATAATTTCGGACTTAACGTGAACGGAGAGAAATTAAGTCATTTAAGATTCGCTGACGATTTAATACTGTTCTCCGAATGCCCGAAAACCTTGGAAAAAATGCTACAACAATTATCAGACGAAAGTTCAAATGCAGGTCTCAGTATGAATATAACAAAAACAAAAATAATGAGCAACTCTTCGAAAAAGGAGGCTATTAGAATCAATAATCAGCAATTAGAATACGTAAATGAGTACATTTATTTAGGACAATTAATATCACCAACGGAGAACATGCAGAAAGAAATCGAAAGAAGAATAGCTAACACTTGGAAGAGATTCTGGTCGTTAAGCGAAATTATGAAAAACAAAGAGATGCCAATGTCGGAGAAAAGAAAAGTTTTCAATACTTGTATCCTGCCATGTTTGACATACGCATGCCAAACTTGGGCCTTAACCGAACAACAACAAAATAAAATCAATATATGTCAGAATGGAATAGAGAGAAGTATATTGGGAATAAGGAGAAGAGATAGAGTACAGTTAAAAAAGATAAAAGGAAAGATTAAGTTCAAAAAAGTTCAAACAGTATGCAGAAAATTGAAGTGGCGCTGGACGGGACATATGTTGAGAGAAAAGAAAGAGAAATGGACCCAAATAATAACTGAATGGTACCCTAGAGAAAGCAAAAGAAGCAGAGGAAGACAGCCAAAGCGATGGGAAGATGATTTTAAGAAAGTAGCAGGCCCAGAATGGTTACGTACAGCAAAAGACAGAAGCAAGTGGAAAGCCTTAGAGGAGGCCTTTGTCGAAAGACAAGCTGTTAAGAGGGGAGACCAACCGAATGCCGAGGATAGAATTTAGTTTTAAGTAAATTAGCTCACACCTCTATTCTAAACTATTTAAATATTTTTTGTCAATTATGTTGAAACTAGCAGCAATAAAGGCTTATTTTATTTATTTTATATTTTTTCCCAAAAATATTTAAAAAAGTTATAAGTTGGATACCGAGCGACTTTGAGTACCTATCGCAATCATTTAGGTACCTACTGCCAAATTATTATTATCAATGAGCTCAAGACGACGCTGGAGGCGCGCGCTGCGTGGTGACCACGATTTTGTGCGGACAACTAGATAACAGAACAAGCTTATAACTTTGTGATTTTTCATGATACAGTTTTGAAATTTTGTACATATATTCTTTACATAAAAATACTAGACACGTGTCAGGTTTCGCATATACTAAAATTAATGTTGTATAACAGTTACTTGCTTCACCTTACAGTTTGCACCAAAGCGCGCAGCAAGTCATCAATATAATAACAGTAAGGTAGAAGCGGGGTAACCCACAAAAATCAAAGTTTCTTCCTTTTTTTGAAATTTACAGGTCAGTGTCAGGTTGTATGTTGAAGAAAAATCAGTCACGCAAGTAAAACGTATGTTATTCATTAACTATTTCATGAAAAAGTCATTTAATGGGATTAAATGAAATTAGAGGGTTGTATTGATGATTTTAATGATTTAATATGAGAAGATTATGTTGAGTTTTATATATTCTCTTCTTCTTTTACACACTTTGTCTACATCTCTTTTTTTACTATCTCCTTTCGCAGGTATGCTGGAAGAGATTTCTTTAGAAATAAGCATCACCTTTGTACTATTTTCTGTTCCTTTCTTCTTTTCTGTATTTAGTGTGTTAATAAACTGTTAAATAAATAAAAAATATATTAAACTATCATGGTCACTAACATTATCATTAACACTAGAAACGCGATATGTACCACGTTTACTGATTGATCAGTTTATCCGTGATCATGGTGCTTCCAACAGCGCCGAAATATCGGGAACTCAAATCAATCAGTAAACATGGTAAATATCCCGTTTCTAGTGTTAATGATAATGTTAAATGTGAGAGTCTTAAATGTGAGAGATTATGTACACCTCTGCCTAACCCTTCGGGGATAACAGGCGTGATGTTGTGTGCTATGTTTTGAATCACTCACACACACTATCTTGTCATATCATATTATTTTAACATAAAAAAATATTTTTCCAAGCAGTAATATTACAAAATTCAACTTACGATTTTAAGTTATAAAACATTCAGGATACCTCCCAAGACGAAAATATTTTCTTTTGAAATATGTTTTTTCAGTCAACTTTAAACATTTGCAAGAGTCTCACAGTTTAATTTATACTTATATTATAATATCGAAAGTAACTCTGTCGGTCTGTCTTACCTTAGGGCCTTAGGGTGCGTTCCCACTATATCATGACGACAGATTACCGTGTCGTTTAAAGCGTCGTGGCTTGTGTATTTAAAAGGAGCTGTTCACTTATAGTACGACACGATTAACTGTCGTCCACGACTTTTCCATAAATCAATCGTCACGACATAGTGGCATCGTGCTCTTTTTTTTTAGGATGGGAAATCATCAAATGACCCCTCCCGCTCTGGGCGGAGTGGAAGGAAGTGTCAGACCTGTACTGACTAAAACTCATCCATGTTCCTTCTTAGACCTTTGTGTTCCAGGGCCGCGGTATCTCTTTCGCAGCAACAGTCCCGCAGCCCCGGACCGAGACCACTTCCTGGTTGCTCACATCTCTTTGAGGCGCGCGTGGAACATGAACGCGCCGTCGACACGGCCCGTTAAGACGGCCGGACGGCGAGCTAGCGTGGGAACGCGCGCGTAGGATTGAACCTCATCTAGCAGCACGGGATCGCATTTTACCATGCTCCTATCCTTTTCTGTCACTCAAAACCGTCATTTGCTAGAGCGAGAAACAGAGCGGGAATTCTATCGCCCTCCACCCGACTGTAGTCGAGGGTAAAGCTAGTCATACATCAAGTTCGCTATTGCGTCTCGAAGGACTATCGCTCTGATATTCTAAATCATTTGAAATGCACTGTGTACACGTCGAATTATGTTTAACTGGATTAAAGACTTCCTAACTTTGAGAGAGCAATGTATGTTGGTAATTTAATTCGTTACTGATATGTGTGTGTTTTGTTGTATTTAACTTTGTATCACACAAGTATTACCTTGAATGGGTTTGAGTTCTGAGAATTTTGGGTATTGATGACCGGCTTATTCCACAAATCCGCCTGAAATTCCCCCTTAGGGGGGAAAACTGGAATCGGTAAAAATACTTATTCCACAGATCCCCCCTGAAAGTGCCCCCGCGCGGGAAAACTGGATTATAAAAAAAAAGTCTGAAATTCCCCCCTTATGATCCCCCCTAGGGGGGAAAACAGGAATCTTAAAAAAACAACGTCTAGAAATCCCCGCTGAGATCGTTAAAATTTAAGGAGTGCCTCTGCTAGCGGCGCTAGGTACAGATTTGTGAAGTTTTTGCCTATTCTTATTTTACTAATACTGGTCGACATCCAAATTAATGCCTAAGCTAATATTTTCACTGTTAGTAATAACATGAAATAGCATCACGCCTGTAATCTCCGAAAGGTTAAGCATAAGAATAAGAACTTTTATTTATTAAAACAAGTGTATACATACAGAATTAAAATAATACATGCACGCAAGATCTTAAATAAGAGTAGCTCACGACATGCCTGTCATTTCTCATGGCGTGCAAATATTTTAGGTACAATTATTATGAATCAATGATTTTTAAATTTTACACTTATACAACATTATTTTTAGTATATGCGAAACCTGAATATAGTTTGTTCAGATTAAGTAACTGAATCGATTCCAATAATTTTTAAACCATGTTATATTTTTTTCCAAAAATATATAAAAAAGTTAAAAGTTGGATACCGAGCGACTTTGAGTACCTACCGCAATTATTTAGGTACCTACTGCCAAATTATTGTTATCAATGAGCTCAAGACGAAGCAGGAGGCGCGCGCTTCGTGGTGACCGCGTTTTTGTGCGGACAACTAGGTAACAGAACAAGCTTATAACTTTGTGATTTTTCATGATACAGTTTTGAAATTTTTTACATAGATTCTTTACATAAAAATACTAGACAGGTGTATCAGGTTTCGCATATACTAAAACTAATGTTGTATATTAAATATGTCAGTCACAGTTAAACAAATTTCTTAAATTCAATCATTTACATTAACCAATGACTTATTATTTATTTTCTTATCCAATATTACAGATTACAGTTAGGTAGAGTTATAACTACTAGTACACAAACGTTTCGCCAGTTGTGTTTTAAGTCCCATGTAATTGGGGTCGGGCCTAATGCCATCAACCGGGCTCCTTGGCTGCTACTGAGAAATTCCCGATAGAAAAACTCGATAACGCTTTGGCCGACCAGGGAATCGAACCCAGGACCTCATGTTCAGCAGTCGCGCTTGCGACCTAACCCTTCGGGGATTTCTAGCGTGATGTTATGTTATGTAATTCTTCTATTGAAAACATTACTGGCTGATTATACTATGATGCCCATTGGATACTTTTACCAATAATTCCTGAATCGTAAAGCAAAAAAAAAAAATACACCCTTCAAATCAAAACTCTAAGGATCAGGAAATAAGCTTTAACATTGAACAATACCGTTAACCCTATCAGTTATGCTAAGTAACCCTCAGATGCTCGCAAACAGCAAGACACGGAGTAAACATAAGATGATTAATTAAACCACAGAGGATTAGGGACCTTTAAGGTCGTCGTACATGAGACAGACTCAACGCCAACTCGACTTCGCCTCACTTTACTACAAGAAGAAGTACCCTTAACGAAGCTGAAAGACTCGTGTTCTCCTAGTCATTGCGATATTTTTTTTTGTTCTAGACCATACCTGGGAAACTTCTAGTTACGGAAATATTGGAGGTCAATGTTACGAGTTTTTCACAAGTATTTTAATAGATACAAGTTTTTAATGTTATAATACATCCACGATCATTGAGTCTTACAGTAAAACGTGATTTTTAACCCCAAAAAAGTCGTTTCCCAGCAATAATAGTTTGATGTACGTGAATGCTTGTTTGACGGCTTCGTGAAGTGTCCGTTAACAGCCAATATATTTTCAACATTTATACTTATAGTAGCAGTTGGTGAATAAATAATAACAGCCGCACGAGTCGATATTCAAGGTCAAGCAGCGCTTGCCAAGGTCAGTCTGTGGATAGGTTCCATTACATACCAAATTTCGTTCCTGTCTCGGAAAACACGGGCCATTGGGCCTTGGGCCTCGCTGTGGTTTGTAGATCTTTGACAGTCGTTACAGGTGGTCAATAGCTCGAAAGTCTGACAACCAGTCTTACCAAGTAACTTGTTGTGGAGGTCCAATAGGCAGTCGCTTCATGTAAAATACTGGTGTTCAGCTGCATTCGGTTAGACTGGCAGCCGACCCCAACATATCTGGGAAAAGGCTAGGCAGGTGAAGACTTGAAAGAAGTGTACATCGCGTGGACAACGCATGCTCCCCGCATCGTACACTTCTTATGGCCATGATGAAATTTCTACCATAAGGAGCACAATATAAAGCTGTTTTCGTGTGAGTTGAGTCGGAGTGAAGTTGGCGTCAAGTCTGTGTAATATGCGAAAGCCTTTAAGCCACGGAGGATTGGTCCCTTAAACGGCTAACGTTTAGTTTACGTGTATTTGAGTTGAGTGTTTGAATAATATTCTGGTTTGAGTTTCGACAATCAGGTGAAATGGTATGATCGTTTTGAGCAAAAGTTCTGAATAGGACAGGGTGTCTCCATAAGTATTTGTCGTGTCATTAAGCTCGTTGGGTTATGAGTCGAGCTACACGATAACTGACAAATGCTTGCACACTCACTGGACTGGTCCATTCAAATATGTGTGGTTCTTTCTTCAAAAGACTATCTCAGACACTAATCTGCATACTTCTCATGTGAGTTTACCAAGATTATGTCTGGACCTTAAAAGAGAGTATGACCTCTCAATTTGTTTCGGCTGTTTCTTCTCAGAGTAGTCAGGTACGAAACACCGGCCCCACATAGTTTTAAAAAAGACGTTTATATGTTTATATTTACTTACTTAGTCTTATTTTAGTTAGTCTTATTTTTATCATTATTTTAGTTCTATTTGTAGTCTATATATAATGTACATAGATAATGTTGTGTACAGCTGTAATTGGTATCTTCATAAGACCCCTAATCTGTATTCTTTTATTGTTAAGCGTAAAATGTATGTACTGTTGGCGTACCTATTTTAAATAAATAAACAAAATAAATCAGAGAAATCTGAAAAAGGTTGTAACAAAAACCATCACTCATGTTTGTCCTTCCTGAAGAACCAAAATTGACACAAACAAAGCTTTTAACCAAATCCTTTACAGCCAAAACACCTGTAATACCTTCGAACCTTCGCTGGTATACAAAATATATACATATATATATATATATATAAAGCTGTTAAGAGTAGTAAACAAAAACTAAATCGCGTACAATCCCTTGAACCTTTCAATTGAAACATTTCACGTGGAGGTATTAGTCAATGAATAAATAGATACAGAAGGTCGGATAGATAAAACGAGCGAGAACGCACGCACAGATAGATTCAGTTGTTTTACCACCGCCCCTTAAGATGGGATATGGGCTGTGATTCTCCATACAAATTTTGACGAAATCGACGTTTCGTATCCTCCTTTTTTCTTCCTGAATAATGCCTCAAGAGCAATCATTTTTCATAGAATCAAGATCTATTGCAGACACGTGCCTGTCATTTCTTTTTTTTTAGCAACTAATAAGTAAAGAAAATATGACCTTCCAAAATTGACAAAAAATGCCTCATTTTTACGGCCGGCGGTTTTTTTTGTATGTACTAGCAGACAAATTCGAAAAGTTTTGAACATAAAAAAAAAATTGAAAAAAAAAAATTAAAATGTTTTCTCCGCAGTCGCTGTCACGACACGCGTGTCACTTAGAGATAAGACAGTGTACAGCGAGTGCAAGTGCACTCGCGACTGTCATTTGTTTGAGATCGCCGCCTGTTTTCGATTCTTGTATGAAGGTGGCCTTCTGTACTATTTCTATTTAGTGGTATTAATGGTTCCATGTGTGAATCGAACTGTTATTTAGTCGATGGCGTTGTTTATACAGGGTGCGAATATACGCGCTGCGTGGAGTACCTGAACATCCGAGGTTTAGATTTTGGAACTTCGTTTTCAGTCAGATTATATCGGCCCGTATTTAGAATTCAAATGATCAGATATTTACTAGAAAAAGAGGATTTAGTTGAGGAGCTCTTTAGGGCAGTACATCCACCTTGTAATCGTCGAAGTGATAGGCAGAAGTGTACCTAAGAGTACACCCATATTTCGCCTGTTATGTTTAAGTCCCATGTAATAGGGGGCGAGCTTAATGCCATCCTATACATCGTCCATTTTATTCCTGCCTGTATAATATGTTCCAACATATCTATATATAGACGCGACCCAATAATGCGGGATATAAGGAAAATTATGGTTTACCTTTTTGTACTTATCTTGTCCCTTTTATTGGACAGTCTCCTTTTTATTGTCAGTCGGTAAATTGAAAGAACTGTTTTGACAGGGTTCCACAGTTCATTGGATTGACTGTGAAGTTATAATTTGTGTAGGAATAATATTATTATAGTGGAATAGCACTTCGTCCGCAAAAATTGTTATAGCTCGGGTAATATGCATGCTATAAATATAATTTACAGCTTAGAGCACTCACGAATAATGTAGCTTTCTGCCAGTGAAGGCATTTTTAGAATTGGATCATTAGTTCCGGAGATAATTTTCCTCCTTATAATATTAGTGTAGAAAACCTTTTTGTGAACAAACCATTTGTGGAAAGACACATTTTTGACCAAGGTAACCGACGTAGCCCGAAGAATAGCCAAACTGAAGTGGCAGTGGGTAGGGCACATTGCTCGCAGAACGGATGGCCGATGGGGCCGAAAAGTTCTGGAGTGGCGACCGCGAACCGGAAGACGTTGCGTTGGAAGGCCTCCCACTAGGTGGACCGATGACCTGGTGAAGGCTGCAGGGATCCGCTGGATGCGAGTCGCACGGGACCGGTCAATGTGGCGACACTTGGGGGAGGCCTATGTCCAGCAGTGGACGTCTTTCGGCTGAAATGATGATGATGATGACATTTTTGACAATAACCACTTGACCAAAAACTAAACGTTCAAGTGATACGCGTCTTGCGATAACAACAGCGGAGAAAACCAATGAAAGGTGTTGTTTGTGTTTCATTGTGGCCTGATGACGGTGTCTTTTGAACGACGCTTTCATGATTTCAAACCTGATCGAAGAAATTCTTTGCTTTCTATGAACCCATTCTCAATAAGGCAATGTCATCGTCATCTGCGTAGCCTTTCAACAACTATGTTGGGATCGCCTTCCAGTGTAACCGGATGCAGCTAAATACCAGTATTTTACATGGAGCGACTGCCTATCACAACCTACACAACCCAGTTAGCACTAGGTAAAACGATCCCCTTGGTAAGACTGGCTGTGTGACTTTCGGGCCACAGACTGCTAAACAACTATCAAAGATCAACAATTGACAGCCGGGACCAACGGCTTAACGTGTTTTCCTAGGCACGGAGGAAACTCGGTATGTAATGGGTCGTCACCCATCATCGGACCAACCTAGGCAAGCGTGTCTTAACCATTGGAAGACCATCGTCAGACAGCATCACCTGTCTGGCATGAATGCTGAAATGGGCCTTTTTGGCGTGAGGCACACAGCACATATTATGTATTTTCTCTTTTTTTAATTCGTCGTTTATTTTGTATCTTTTTTTATTCTGTGTGCTTGATGAAATAACGTCAAATAACATCCAAATTTATTCTTTCTTTCTTTCTAACCTGAAGATAGACCCGAGTGGCTATTATTAATTAAACACGAGCTCCTCGCTCACAAAACTCCTGGACCCTCCAACACAAAATTCACAAAAAACTATTACGAACGATCCATGAGACTCGATTCTCTATTATCCTTCACTAAAAACTTCAGTAATTATTCGAATCTGAAGCTTCGGGGAACCGCTTAGCGCTCAGGTGCCACCCAATCCGCTTGACAAATAGCTTGGGAGAGAAATTTACGGACACTGCTCTTACGAACTGACTTAATACGTAGCTGGCTTTTGTTTTCACATTGATTACTTTAAGAGTTTGAGGTAGACTAGTATGTGGGGTGTGATAGTTGTTTTAAAGGATTACTACGTAAGTATAGTCACCAGCGTATCAATTTACTAGAAACTGTCAAATTTTGTTATTCGAATTTGAACTTATGCATCAACATTTATGGTTTAAAAATCATTTGGAGAAATTTGTCAGTTTGTGGTAACTTGGTGTGCTGGCGATTGTACATATTTGTACGGATTTAAAAAACACGTCTGCTCCTTTCAGGGATTTTAGTGGTGATGTTATGTTATGTTTATTTTCATGTGTCATGTTTTGGTCTTCGGGTACGAATCCTGTTTTGCTCGTCCCACTTTTGGTCTTTCAGTACTAATTAAAATGCGCATGATTTTTGATGTAATGTGAAAATATAGCAGCAATATACCTACCTGTTAAGTATGTACAGTGAACACATAAGAGTGTATGTAACAACACAATTACTAGTATACCTGCAAGCGAATGAGACGCGTTTATCAAGGGTAAAATGTAATAGATACTTGACTTCAAGTAGATTTTGTGAGCAAAAGGTTTTATACGTGCAGTAAGTAACTTTTTATCGCTGTTTGTTTGTCTGTTTCGACACATTTTCATCAAATGACGAACGTTGTGTTGTTAAGCTGCGCTTGCTAAGGGTGGTCTGTGGATGGGTGACCATCCATTACATACCGAGTTTCCTCCGTGCCTCTGAATGCACGTTAAGCCGTTGGTTACGTCTGTTATTTATAGATCTTTGACAGTCGTTACAGGTATAGCCCGATTCGAAAGTCTGCCAAGGAGTCTTACCAAGCGGTAAAGTATTATCCAGTACTGACTGGGTTGTGGAGATCAGATAGACAGTCGCTCCATGTAAAATACTGGTATTCAGCTGCATCCAGTGATACTGGAAGAAAACTGAAAGCTAGATGACTATGACGAACGTTGAGACTACAATCTTGAGATCATCATCTCCTGACCTTATCCTAATTTGTTTGGGGTCGGCGCAGCATGTCTTTTTCTTCCATGCTTCTCTATTACTCGTCATCTCAGCATTCACCTCCTTTCTAGCCATATCATCCTTCACACATTCCATCCATCTTCCTCTACTCTTACAGCCATCTTCCTACCTTGAGGTGACAGACATAATTTCACCTTTGACATCACCTCCCTCCAAAAATAAATCCAACACCAAAATACGTGATATATTTCAACTCAAACAAAGTAAAGAAGACCGAGCACGCTATAATAGACCACTGGAGAACACTCCATTTCCACGTAACACGCGAAATTTTAATATTTTAACAGGCTAAACAGAATTATGTACATTTGGAAGCAAAGAAAACCTTTTAAATATACATTTTGTTTCAAACAAGCACACGTACTTCGTTAGACAGAGATTGATGTGCTGCTTTTGTTTCAAAATGCGTCGTAATGATAAGTAATATCATGATGAATGCGGACGAGCGGTTTGCTTGGAAAAAATATGGACTATTCCACTTTGTCCCACAAAATTGTCCCACAGAAAGACAAAGTTTTTGTTTTTATTATTAACTAACTAAATCTAAATTAACTTAATTACCTATTCCACAGTTTATACTTTTGCAGCTTTAGTGTGCGTGTATATAGGGTCTTTGGGTTGTGTGTACGGAGAGAAATGAAATGCTGCGGAACTCTATAATTACTTTACTCATTAAACTTGTTACGAAATATTACAAGGAGTAGCTAATCAGGTTGGGAGCGCGTCTATAGTTTACGGTGGTTACGAGCGAACTAGTGTCGCCGGGCGCTGCAAGTATCATGAATACAAAACGATGTGTCAGCGCTCCTACACAGCTATCATAGTTTTACTTGTTGTACTTAAGCTTGTGTTATTGTTCCGAAATAAACTTTTTATATATTTTTTTTTAGTTTGAAGTCCACTTTGTTCCACTAATCTATTTATTTCGGTAGGTTAGTGTTGAAATTGTGAGAATTCCTAATAATAATTTCCATTAAAAACAAAGATAAAAATGGGGTTAGTTTTGACTAACTCTGATATTTAATTTTATTTCTTACCAGCTGTTACCCGCGACTTTCGTCCGCTTGAAATTATTGAAAAATATTATTTCCCTATTTAAATTGAATGTTATTAATAGTTACACGGAACCTTAATCCTTTTTCTAAAATAATACTAAGATACTTCTTATAAAATCAGCTATCTGCCAGTAAACATCCCGTCAAAATCAGTCCAGTCGTTTTGGAGATTAGCCAAGACAAACGGACAGAAAGACAGACAAAAATTATATAAGTACCGTATATACTTTCAAATGCATTCATTAAAAAGCGCGAGTATTTTGGAATAACAAACAGACACTTCAATTTTATTTATTTGTATAAATTCATCATTCACAGCATTATTTTCCAAATTCATCTAAACCTAATACTATCTGTCCTATTGTATTCCATCGAAAACCTTTAGTGGGGTTAAGTAAACACCAAAATTTTAAACATGGGATAGTGTGGAATATTCCAGAATTAGTAGAAACCTTCTTTTTGTTTTCTCATTGCCGTGTTGCCGTTATCAAACCTTTTTTGTGAGACTAAATCCTCATGGAAACACAGCCTTAAGGGACGTTGAAGGTTTTTTGTCGGGCTCAAACCCTACGGTCTCTATCTTTAGTTCAGATACTGAGAAACGTACATTAAATTCCCATTTCTCAGCTTATATATATATATATTTCAGGCCCTCCAGAGTTTGGCTGTATGCCAGTTTCGACACTAATACTGCTGCACTGTCGTCTAGTTTCCAAGTATAATAGCGAAACACCACTAATTTTATCACAAAATGATTAAAGGATGATTTTCACCAAACGGCTCGCATCGCGTCGGATCGGAACGTATTTTACAATTTTTAAACGATATTAAACCGTGTACACAGTAGTTAGGGTCTATGTTACCAAGCCGCGCCGGCTAAGACGCCCGCGGTCAAGCTGGTGTAGCTTGACACGCGATCGTAGCCGAAACTATGCTGCGACGCGAAACGAAACCAAACGATGGGTGGATTGTGTGAGGAATGATATGAAAGAAAAAGGTGTAAATTATTGCGTGACGGTTGACAGAGGAGAATGGAAGAAAAAAACGTGTTGCGCTTACCCCAAGTAACATGGGACAAGGGCAGGAAGATGATGGTGGTGACGTTATTATCCTATTATAAGATTCTGATAAAGCGGCCATTTTAAGCCCCCAGGATGACGATGATAATTATGACAAGGATATGCGTCTCCCAAGCCTCACTTTTTGCTTCACAACACATCATCCATTACACATTCTGCAGGGACGAATAAATTAGCCCTAAACCACAAAGTATGTCCTTTTTGCGGTTCAAAGACCTCATATATTTTAATATCATGACGTCACAACTTGAGACGACGTGTGTCTATGTAAAGGAAGCTTTTTCTATACATTTTTCCTGTACTGAAATATTCATATTGAATAGATTCCGGGCGTATGGAGAATATATGGGGAACAACGGATTGACTGTTCAAGCACATATGGCCCAGGTTTGTAGGTATATGAAAAACAAGTGAAGGTAGAAATATTTTTGGTCCTTTTAGTCGGTTCTGTGTTTTGTTTTGATTTTTGTGTGGATGGAAATATTTTAAATCTTTAATCTCTTTTTTCGTAATTTTTTTTACCTCCCTGTTTAAATACAGGGTGTAAGGGACAGCCCTCCAGAAAATGATGGGATGAACTCAGTGTATCATACTAAGATGACCGGCACAAGAAATTATTTCAGGAATGTTATAGGAATCCAACAAATTTGATTTTATTTGTTTTATTTCCTCGTATGCAATGTATCGTTACCGTGGCAAAACGCACGTAGCGAACGGCAAGCGCGACGACGAGTTCGATGAACTCTGTAGCTAGGCAGGAAGTGAACAGCTGATTTCATGCGTCGTTGGTTAGAGTATTTCAACATCCATTGTTGGATTTTAGATTTTAGCTGTATTATTTATATTAATGGAGTGCTGCGTAATTTTACATTGAAATAAAGGAATAGTAACAGAAAAAAAAATAAAAAAATTCCGGAGAAAAATTTTCGGTGGAATATGATTCAAAACAAGGAGCTGAATGCACCCTGTCAGTTTGTGGAGGGCTGTCACTTACACCCTGTATTTCTTAGGAATTGTCAAGAGATAGCTCTGATATGAAGAACAGGGTTTAAAGTTCTTCATCCCTAGAAAAGAGAGGGTTTTCCGACCAGATGGGTGATATGTCTGGTGGGCTACTGCACGGCAGTTGTTGTCGGGTTCATCTATAATTATTTTCTTAAGATGCAGTTAACTTTAACTGCGCGATTTGGAATTCTGATGTTAGTTCTAAATTTGTTGCAATAGATGGCGCTGTAGCACTTTTTGTACTTTTTTTTATTGGCATCTCGTTGGTCAACCTAGGAGGTTGTCGTCTGCTTAACCGGACTGTCTTGTGGGTGCCTTGAGTGGCCTCCAGCCAGGGTTAAAAAAATACAAACAAAGTGACTACACGCTAAGGGCATCCCCCGAAGGGTACGGGCCTCGGCTTAGGGCGTCGCTGGGGGAGGACAGCAAACGGACAGGCTGGATCTTAATTTTTGTACTATGTTGCGCTAGTACTTTTACTCTTACGCTACAGGGAAACCAAACCTAAGACATAATTCGACACTACAGGGTGTAACAGAAAGGGTACAGTCATATGAAAGGATATGCTGCAGACCATCAAACTGAACAACTTCCACCATGGGTCCAATATCGTAAATGCGAAAAAAATATCAGCTGTCCCATACTAAATTTCAATACCTACTCGACCCAAATGTATGGGACAGCTGATAATTTCTGACCAACCAGGTATTCCGGACCAGGTCAAAATAGAATATCTAGTATTCAATCCTTTACCGTCTTCCAAGACTTATTCCATAACACGCTGTCTAAACTCCAACACACGTAGCCTATCGACTATCGAAACCTACTACACTACACTACACTACGTAGACAACACGGCTTTTCCACGTTAACCAGAATACCGACCGTCCGATAGCATGTCGAACGTAGCTGGTAAACTACGACTTGGCACCAATATCGGTTGTACACAAAAATTCTTCGGAATACGGACGCCTTGGAGCTATAACCTCTATCTATTATTTTATGTGCGTTTGATAATCGATTTGATCTGTTCTGTGTAATAGATTCAACAAGATACTAAACTTCTATAGTTTAAGTTATAATTTTTGTTAGGATTATTTAGCGTTACTTAATTACACAGACACAAAAAAATATTTAGTAGTTGTGGGTTGATTATGTTATCCCTATCGTATCAAATTGTACATATTTACTTAAGCTAGTTTTAATGTTTTTTTGTACTAATTTGATTATTCTTATCTTCTTCTTATCTGTTAATAGATTAATTTTATTTTATTATTTTAATGTCCTAATTAAATAATATTCTATCCATCCTCATCACATGTACATACCAAGACAGACTCCCTCTCATCTTTTCTGTAACATCTCTTCTGTCTTCACCGTAGTGTATGAACTTTATTTTAGTTCAAACACAAATATCAAACAGTGTCAAACGCCTACCTCGGTACTATTAAAACACGCCATACAAAATATTTACATAATGTCAGGGAAGCATTTATGTATAAATAAAAGCCTTCTATGTAAGACAACACCGCTTTGTTATACGTAGGTACTACTAGCAAACATCACACGAAATGTTCGGGCGAAGTGAATGCAAACGTAGGGGTCGATTATTGAAGTAGATACGTATTTTTATGACAGATTTTTATTTCCAAATATGGGCGAATTTGACCAATGAAGAGAAAGTCCACCGTGATCAATATTTTATAATTTCATTTAGTAATATAAAAGAGTAGTATTTATACGAGCGAAAATAAATTCAAATTAAAGTTACCTTTAACACTAGACACGGGATATTTACCATGTTTACTGATTTCTACGAACAAGAAAGAGGGTAGACCGATTTGTCTGCTCACAAACACCCACCCGCAATAACTTCAGTTTATCCGTGATCATGGTGCTTGCAACAGCGCCGAAATATCGTAACTCAAAAAAATCAGTAAACATGGTAAATATTTCGTTTCTAGTGTTAATGATAATGTTAGTGACCATGACAGTTTAAAATCGTATATTTCATAGTAATTTGGCACTAGCTTGGCGACTTTGCTTTGGCGACTAAGGGACTTACCAGTGAATGGGCAGCAGCGTTCTCTGTGATTTTTTTTTATAACAAACATACTGCGATCGCCAACCCGCCTGGCAAGCGTGGCGATTATGGCAAAACCCCCCTTGGGGAGGCCTATGTCCAGCAGTGGACGTCTTTCGGCTGAAATGATGATGATGATGATGATGATGGCACTAGCTTTTGCCAGCGGCTTTGCTCGCCATATCGCTTTTTTTAATAGCCTTTACCGTCACCTGGGCAAAGGTCTCCCCCACAATTCCCTCCATATGCTCTTTTCCCGAAAAACTTATACAACTCAATATTTTAATATTGCATTGGATTTTCAATTCTCGGTTTAACCCTGAAAGTTGAAATTGTAACAGAGTCACAATCTAAGCTATTATATTATAGATGTCAAAAATACTGAATATGGGCGACTGAAATACTAAGTGGGCGACTGAAATACTAAGTGGGCGACAAAGAATGAGGGAATGCAAAAATTTAAAACGGCGTCTTCGACTACGATTAGAGGAGTAGTCCTCTAATCACGCAAATTCTAAAAATTTAACACAAAAGAAATTGATAGGTGTATAATAATTCTATCGTCTCAGTTCCCGAGGAGAAAAAAGGGGAACACGAAACGTTGATCTCGTGATTTTTTTTCTGATATAATCAGTCTAAGCTGCAGCTGTCCCTATCGCACTCTACGGGGGCAGGCTTGACACAGCGCGACGGCAATAGTTTCTTAAAATACTAATTTTTCAAATTCCTCAAAGGCTCTTTTGAACTGAAATGAAAGTGTACTTAGGTACACCTGGTACACCTTCTGCCTAATACTTTGTGGATTGCTGGCATGGTTTTTATTTTATTTTAATATATCACTCGCTTGACAATAACGAGTGATTATATTAGCGAGCGATGCGAGAATCGAACCCTTTATATGGAAATATTGAACGTGACAGTTAACAGGATGAAGAAAATTACCATTTTGTTTACTTACTAACGTGTAAATGCAGTTTTTCTTAGGTTGGCAGGACAGGATTAGGTTATACATGGTGTAAGCAGACCCTTCACGAAGCCGTCAACCAAGCATTCTGTACATCAAATTAAGTAACTTTACGCTAAAATTATTGCTGGGAAACGACTTTTTTTTTGAGATGAAATATCACATTTTACGGTAGGACTCAATGGAACGCACTCAAAGCATTGTGCTGATGGATGGATTGAATAGTACGGGGGTCGTGGAGGTGTTAAAGTAAAAATCTTACATTAAAAACAAGTATTTAAAAAAAAAAAACTTTTGAGAAAGTTATAAATTTGACCCCTAATATCTCCCTAACTAGAAGATTCCCGGGAAGGTTTCTGATAGGTATGGTCTAGAACAAAAAATGATCGTAAAGACAGGGAGAACAAGTGCCTTTCGACTTCGTTAAGGGTCTATTTACACTTTTTATTTCAGGCATTTTTTTTTTTTTGACTGCTTCGTAACTTAGATCCCGCTGCCCCCCGACCCACGCAAGTGTGTGGAGCAAACACTGGTGTGGTTTTAGTCAGTACGAGTTTAACAGACCCTTCTGCTCTCCCTAGGGCGGTGGACATCGATTGAAGATTATCACATTGAGAAAAAAGAAGTCGTCGTAACTTCACAAGCTACTGCTGAGCATAAGGTTCGACTCATCGACGGTTGGTTTTTTTTAATCTTTTTATATTACCCAACTGGCTGCGCCCCACGAGTGAATTTATTATAAAATTATTAGGTATATCATATTTGAATCGGATGTTGCTAACAGTTTCAAGGTTTTGATTTTATGCACGGAACCCATCGTTTTTCTAAAATAAAAGTAGCTTATGTTCCTCCTTATTATATTAGCTATCTGTCAATGAATCCGTCAAAATCGATGCAGCTGTTACGGAGTTTAGCCGGAACAAAGACACATACAGACGGAGAGACAGAAAAATGAAAAACAAAAAAATTGTTTTATATGCATTCAGTAAACAGCAGTTATTTTGAAATTACAAAACATATACTTCAATTTTATTTATTTGTATAGAGTATAGATGTATAAAGGGTGTAACAAGACCCTTAACGAAACCGAAAGGTTCTCCCCGTCATTACAATCATTTTTTTGTTCTAGACCATACCTGGGAACCTTCTAGTTACGGAGATATTGGGAGTCAAAGTTCCAACTTTTTCACAATTTTTTTTTTAAATACGTGTTTTTAATGTAAGATTTTTACTTTAAACACCTCCACGACCCCCGTACTATTCAATCCTTCTATCACAATGCTTTGAGTGCCCCAAAAAAAAGTCGTTTCCCAGCAATAATTTTTGCGTAAAGTTACTTAGTTTGATGTACATAATGCTTGGTTGATGGCCTCGTTAAGGGTCTTGTTACACCCTGTAGATAGCAGACGATGTTAATAGACTGGTCTCCTATTACATAGGATTCTCGAAATGTTGGTGTACTAAAGATACACCTGTGCCTAACCCTACGAGGAAACAAGACTGATGTTATGTTGGGTTTAAAGATTCTTTATTTTTGTTATCCTTTTGTTTTTGCGAAATGTACACGCCATGTGTGTTACGTTGATCTACCGATTGAAACCACACTGTCTGTCTGTCTTTACCGTATAGAGGCGTCCGGAATATCTGTTGGTACGCACCAGTGCTACGCCTTTGGCACGTCATGTAAGGCAGTAAAGTCATTTGGCTCAACAACGTTTGGGTGCAAGGCAGCATGTGACCGCTACATGTCAAAGCTAAGGGCCTATGCACACGGTGCGTTGCGTCGCAGCGGCGTCCTGCATATAAAAATACGTGGCATGTCACACGACACAATACGACGCGCTCCGGCGCCGCGCCGCACGCACACTGGACATACTACCCGTGAGACGAGGAAGGGAGGGGTAAATGCGTTGCGACGCTAATATTGACGTGTGCTGTATCTAGTTTTAATAAACTCCATCACAATAGTGAAGTGAATTTGTTCAGTTGACGCAGCTGCCACAAGCCCCCAAACTTCAACATGAATCGAAACGATCAATATTGACACTTTTAGACACGGTTTTGATGTTCCAAACACGTTTAGTTCAGCCGCTGTTGAAGCCGCGGACAACAGCTATACAGATATTAGCATTAACACTAGAAACGGAATATTTACCATGTTTACTGATTGCTTTGAGAGATGAAAGAGAGCATCCATCGCTTACTCACTCACCCTTTATATTCTCAAGCACGAGTTCTAATTACTAACTGATGAGTTAACTAATATTAGTTAATTATTAATTTATCAGTTTGCCTTTACAAGTTCTAAGTAGTAATTAAGTGCGTTCATGAATTGAACATACAGGTTAATTATACAGGGTGAATTTTCCAAGAGGTCGTGGATGGCCAAATGCGAAACTATGAGGAATAGCGAAAAATACTCAAACGAGTCTGGAGCTCGATTTTGATGAAAACTAAAACTGCATCTTTAGATTTTAGAAATCAATATTCCTAGCCAGGAATCGAACCCATTGATTTCGGAAAAAAACACACACCGTATTATTACACCATTCAATAGTGTCGCTAATAAGGGCCGAAGTCTGGAAATTAATTACATACGGCACACTTTTTTATTTTTCAAAAAAATCGGTCTCGAGATTCCTTTGAGTATTTTCGCTATTCCTCATAATTTCGGATTTGGCCATCCACGCCGACTTGAAAAGTTCACCCTGTATATCTGGTTAATTAAAATTGCTTAGAACTCCAGCTATACTATCCGTGTTGAGAAAGCAAACTGAAATTGTTGTATGGATAACATAACATAATATCACGCCTGTAATCCCCGAAGGGTTAGCCAGAGGTGTACCTAATAGTACACCCACATTTCGCGAGTCATGTTAAAGTAACATGTAATGGGCAACTACAGTACTTTCATAAGTGATTATGCCTTGTGACTGTGACTGTAGCTTCGCTTTCTTTTTTTTTCTGACATTCAAAAGTGCCTGTAATGGTCTAATTGAAATAAATGCTTTAAATTTGATTCTGAATAGAGAGCGAGCCTATTGCCATCAACCGGGCATAGAGGCAGGCTCCGTGGCTGCCATTGAGAAATTCCTAATGGAAAAACCCAATAACACTTGTTGTTTGATACGTTTCTATTAATTCATTATAATAATAACAACCTCAATGGGATTATTGAAGGTTCCTACATTCACCGAGGTCGGTCCTTTGGATGGGTGACCATTCATTTCATTTGTAGACTCACCACGCCTCGGAAAACACCGTTTTAACCGTTAGTCCCGGCTGTCATTAAATGATTGACAGTCGTTACGGGTAGTCAGAACCCCGGATGATCTGACAACTAGTCTTACCAAGGGGTGTTGAATTACCCAGTATCTGTGGAGGTCCGATAGGCAGTCGCTCCATGTAAAATACAGGGTGGAATGGACACCGGTGCACAAACGGTTACCACGTATACGCTACATCACTCTGAACCCCCCCTCAGAACCGGTAATAAAAAAAAATCAACAGCCTCACACAACAAATTAAAAAAAAATTTCGTGTTCAGAATAATTTACTGAATACGTGGTAACCATTTTAGCGTCGATATCCCTACACCCTGTATATTAAGCTGCATTCGGTGAGATAAAAGAAAAAAAGCCAAGCACATGATGACTTTTAAAAACTAGATATTAGTTCTTGCAACGCTGCATCGTTAACACTTCATTAAGAACAAATTACTAAAAGCTAAAATAAAAACAGAGAGTCTAATTTTCAACAAAGAAAATTAAATGCTCTGTCACACTCAGTGGTATACTCATAAGCAATAAATAAATAAAAAAAAAATTTATTAATATTAAAAACATTGTAAACTTCAAATTAGTGAAAGTAAGCAATATGTATTTTATATGGTGTAATAAATGCCCATAAAAATGTAAATTCATTATTTCGGACAACAAAAGATCCACTGTGTTAGTAAGTTACTTATAATTAATGTTATTAAAATATTACCTCAAAGTTTAAAACTAATTATTTAAATGAAATGAAATGCAATGAAATATAGACACTAAGTAAAATGCTGAACCGATGTTCTCTTAAAATAACGGTTTCTACTTAGAGATAATAACTATTTCGCATTGATAAATTAAAAAACTCAAGTCTCATGTAAAAGGGGCGAGCCTATTGCGATCAACCGGGCACAAATCCAGACTCCTTGGCTGCTACTGAGAAATTCCTGATGGAAAACTCAATAACAATTTTCCCGACCCAGGAATCGAACCCAGGACCTCATGCTCAGCAGTCAAGAGTCAAAGCATTTCTTTCCATTAGACCATCTCACAAGCACTTTTGAATGTCAAAAAAATAAACAAAAAAAGCGAAGCTACAGTCACAGTCAGTCGCGATTGCAACCACTAAAGGGTGGAAATAGACCCTTAACATATCCGAAAATCACTTGTTATCCTCGTCTTTGGATCATTTTTTTGTTCTAGACCATACCTGGGAACCTTCTAGTTACGGGGATATTGGGGGTCAAAGTTTCAACATTTTCACAAGTTTTTTTTAAAATACCTGTTTTTAATGTAAGATTTTTACTTTACAGGTGTGTAAAGTAAAAATCTTACAATCTTAAATGTTGAAACTTTGACCCCCAATATCCCCGTAACTAGAAGGTTCCCAGGTATGGTCTAGAACAAAAAAATGACGTTGCCGTTTTTAGAATTATAAGTTGATTCATCTTCATCATTGTCCTGACCTTATCTCAATTTATTTGGGGTTGGCGCAGCATGTCTTCTTCTTCCACACTTCTCTATTATTCGTCATCTCAGCAGTCACCTCCTTTCTAGCCATCTTCTTCCATACGTCTCTATTACTCTTCATCTCAGCAGTCACCTCCTTTCTAGCCATATTATCATCCTTCAAACAGTCTTCCTTTACTCTTATAGACGTCCACATCCATAAGTACTTAAAATAATATGATATACTGATTATGCTAACTTTGCCTCTTATGAGTAACTGTGAATCTAAAATAAAATAAAATATTTTCTATCTATACGGGGTGGAATCTAAGGACACCGAAGCGAAAACGGTTACCACGTATTCAGTACATCTTCTATTCACATCATTTTCTTCGATTATAAAAAAAAATAGCTGTTTCCTACAAAAGTGCAATACCTACACGGTCAAAATGTATGGAACAGCAGTTTTTTTTTTAATAACCGATGAAAAAATTCATTGTAGGCTTTGAATGATGTACTGAAAACGTTGTAACCATTTTCGCGTCGGTGTCTGTTCCACCCTGTATAAAAATCTATTAATACCGACAAATAAATTGCCAACTAATTAGTAGTTATTAACTAAACACAAGATAACGTTATCACTTTATTTCAAGACCCTAATATTCATTACCTACGTGCGTGATAAGCTCATAAAATGTTTATGAGTTCTTCTCTTAGGCCTTGGGGGTCTAAAATGGCCGTTTTGGCAGAATCATAATGGGATAATAATATGAATCAACTACCACGACCCCCGTACTATTCAATCCATCCATCAGCACAATGCTTTGAGGGCTTTCCATCGAGTCCTATCGTAAGACGTGATTTTTCATTGCAAAAAAAAGTCGATTCCCAGCAATAATGTTTGCGTACATTTACTTAGTTTGATGAATAGAATGCTTGGTTGACGGCTACGTGAAGGGTCTATTTACACCCTGTATATCAGCGAGGCAGTTTGTACAAACTTCGCCACATAATATAATATCACAACCATATTTCCCCCTCGGATTAAGCAGATGTGTACTATTATACATAGTTCACCCACATTTCGCTAGTTATGTAAATGGCCAAGTAAAAAGTCATCCGTATGTTTTTATTTCGTTACACACCAAACTGTAAGTTTTCAATACGTTTTTTATAAATATTTTCAATACAAGCAACCGACGACAAAAAGTAAATATTTATACGAAAACGTAAATCAGAAAATGATAAATGAATGTCACAGTGTCATTGCAGAGAAAACACGAAATAAAACTTTAAAATATACGCCACGTCAACACGTAGTAATGAAACGAAAATATCGAAATAAAAACAAGAGAAAAATGACGAAATTTACGACGTACAATAAAAATAAGATGGTATTTTCGCTGGTTTAAAGGCTATCAATGTGCAATGACAAGCTTTCAATATACATGAAAAACTACTTTTGAAATACATATTTTTTGTTTCGTAAACATTGATTTTATCATATGAAATATTTAAGTGTCTGGTATAAAATAATATCTGACAAAATACATCATCATCTGCCTAACCTTTTCCCAACTATGTTGGGGTCGGCTTCCAGTCTATCCGAATGCAACTGAATACCAATATTTTACATGGAGCGACTGCCTATCTGAACTCCACAACCCAGCTAATACTGGGTAACACGATACCCCATGGTAAGACTGGTTGTCAAACTTTCGGGCCTATTGACTACCTGTGACCAACGGCTTAACGTGCTTTCCGAAGCACGGAGAAAACTCGGTAAGTAATGTGTGATCACCCGTCCAGGGACCAATTTAGGGAACCGTGGCTGAACCTGAAGATCGACCCGAGTGGCTGTTATTTTTCAGCCACGAGCTCTGACATTTTGCCAATTATTACATGGAACTAAACATAACTGGCGAAATATGGGTGTACTTGATAAAGGTTCCTCTCAGCCTAAACTAGCCCGTCTGGGATATCATGCATGATGTCACGTATGTCATCTTCTTAGCGTATCGTGGGCAAATTTTCATCAAATAAAATCCAAAATTCTGCGATTCTGCTATGCAAACTCCGTTCGCTGATACAGTCAAAGATCGTCAAGTGCGCAGGTGTCATGGCATACAGCGCAAGATGGAAGATGCGTCATTGCCTGTGGAGACACACCGCATACACATTTGAGATCTGAGTCGTCCATGAACACCCATCTGTACAGATTGTCTTTGCTACGGCTGACTTGGGTTCAGAGTCTATTCAGAGATTTCCAAGTTGGCCACGGCAAAGCATGCCCAGGTGGAAGGCTTTCGAACAAACTCATGTTATCAAATTCTCTAAAACACTTCAGCGCACAACTCAATACGGACGCATGGAGGACTGGTCGTCCATTTTGTGCACTTCAATTTCGTGACGAGTTATGATTTGCGTTAAATTTTATCGTCTGTTATTTGACAGTATTGATCGGTAGCTGTTATCGTTATTATGTCCAGACCCTGTCGTTAAAAATTATGACGATTTATTATGGTCGATACTTTGTCATGTATAATGGTATGTTTGGAAACGCTTGACTTTTTTTTCGAGGGTAATATCGCGATAAAATTGTTTCATGTGTTTATATTTCGAAAACGGTTTGTCTTTTGTTTTATTTGTTATTGGAATTCTTGTTTTATTTGAAGGTAAAATAAAAGCAACTTCAAAATTAAACTAATTCAGATGAAATCAGTGGGGGGATTGATTATTTGGAGATATTAGAGGGCTTTTTTTTTTTAGGATGGGAAATCATCAAATGAACCCGCTCTGGGCGGAGCGGAAGGGAGTGTCAGACTTGTACTGACTAAAACCCATCCATGTTCCTTTTTTGCCCTTTGTGTTCCATGTCCGCGGTATTTCTTTCGAACCGTCCCGCAGCCCTGGCAGGCATCGGCCCATGCGGACCCCTACGTGGTTGCTGACATCTCTTTGAGGCGCGCGTGGAACACGAACGCGCCGTCGACACGGCCTGTCGTCATAAGACGGCCGGACAGCGAGCTAGCCCATAACTCGCCGTCCACAGGCCCGCGCCTACGGTGGCCGGGGGCCACCACGTGACCCCCGACGCCCAGGGCGTCTCCCGCGGTGGCTGGAACGTGAGGCTCTTTCCCTCTCACGTCCCGCTGGATTGCCAAGCCTGTTTTTTTTGTTATTAAACCATATATTAACCGTTTTCAGATTATTTCCTTTTTCTTGCCAAATTTCATGATTCTAGATCAATGGATAGTTCACTTATACGTTTTGATTCTAAACTTGTACTGTCACTAACGGGATATCTTCCGTGATTGTTCAACAACGTTTTGATTCTCTCATGAAATCGCAAAATATGCGACATAAAAGGTCATAATTATCTTTTGGTCGCGTTGACTTACAAGCTTGATTTTTTCACAGCTGAAAGAAATCGTAGACCCGAGTATTTGATATAAATTTCAAGTCTCTTGACAGACAGACAGACCAATAAAGTGATTTTTTTCCTTTTGAGGTACGAAACCCTACAAATGGACGATTTTTGTCAAGCCAAAAAACCGTGAGATGCATTAATTTAAAATGATTAAATAGCCTGGCAGTGTCTCTCACATAAAATTAGAAAATATGAGTCAGATGTTAAGCAACAGCGTTTATAAAATAAAATAAAACTTTGAAATAAAACTAAAAAAAATTTCGAGGGTCCCAGAAAACGTGTTTTATTTAACTCAACCATTTGCGTCAAACAATCACGTGTCTCGTTAACATTTTATTCAACTTGCTTTTATTTCGTAACGACTAACATCTTGAGAGTTCCAACAAACTCAATTAGGGAGTCAAAAGACCTACGTTTTTCTACGTAAACTACCAAAAAAATTGTATAAGGGTGTCACCTGACTGGGAGCATTTGTTATACTTAGAATACTAGCAAAATTATGCTAAAAAAAAGTATAATAAAAAACAAAAATCTCCAAAATCTTATTTCAATATTAATAATCAGTTCATAAACTATTTCTACAATTCATAATTTTACTATTAATATGATTTTTTGCTGAGTTATTAACAATTGCAATAAAATATCATATCAATATATGATAATCCAGGTTATAAACTATTTACATACATAAATTCACGCTTTTCTCCAATGGGGGCAGGCAGAAACCACGGAACGCCACCTACTACGTCGTCCTCCGTTCCATGGTCCACCGTCTTCCTGTCCCCCTTACATACTCCTTTTGTTATAAACTGTGCTAAATTTCATCCAAATCCGTTCAGTAGTTTTCGCGTGAAAGACTAACAAACATCCATCCATCAATCCTCACTAACTTTCTCATTTAGTAGTGTATGGTAAAATTATAATGTTCTCTTTAAGATAGGTTCAGATTAAAGAAACATTGAATCTGAACAAAAACAAGAGGTATCTTTTTTCGACTTTCTAGTATGACTAGATAGCCCATAAACGATGTTGTTGATCCACCCCGAAGCAGGCGAAATCACGCTGCTGGCCGGAGATGGAAGTTGGCCGAAGTTCAGTGCTGTGTTGTACGACTTGCTCAGCAAACCAGTGGCGAAGCGTCGAAATGGTCTTCGGTCTGTTAAAAACTGGATAAGAAGCTGTTGCCGTTGATGGCTTGACGTAAAACATGAAACCCTAAATCGGGATTATCACGTTAACTTAATTGGCATTTATTAACTCGGTTGTAAATTTTGAAAGAATATAATATTAACGTTTGTGCCTGCTAGGGTGCTCGACAGGACACAATGCGATACGTGTACTCTCACATCATCCTAGAAGCGACTGCCCAAAGGAGGGGTCCTTTGGGCACCCACCTTTAGAATCCACAACAACTAACTTGGAAAAATATTCCGAAAACTTAACACATACATTCCGCTTAGTTTTTTGTTCAGACCTAAAAGTAAGTTGTTGGGTTAAATAAAAAGCAACACACGATACGTGATCTTTTAAAGATTCGTTAGGGACAGACGCTAGCACATCAAGCTACTACAATAGATTTTCAACTTTGTCGTTAAAGCATTAGGTTCAAGGTCGATTGGGAAAATTTAACAGTATCGGGTAGCTTGATGTGCTGG
The DNA here is from genome assembly GCA_905163415.1 of Noctua fimbriata. NCBI lineage: Eukaryota > Metazoa > Arthropoda > Insecta > Lepidoptera > Noctuidae > Noctua > Noctua fimbriata. The sequence goes on along the minus strand of LR990945.1, from coordinate 8,995,127 downwards.
AGTCTGTACTAACGCGCTCACTTACGGTCCACCAGTTTTCAACCTTATTACTTAGGGCATAAGGGTGAAAAGTGGTCGGCTAGTTCTTCGAAAAGGGGTTAAAGAGTTTTTGAGAGCGTTCTTAGGTTACGAAGTTATAAATCCTGTCTAGTAAAGTTGGTACATAGAAATTACTACGGACTACCCTGATAGCCTAGTGGTCGAAAGAATGGCTGCTGAACGTGTGGCAACGCATTTGACTTCAGGCCAAGGACCCAGAAAAGTGGCATTTGGTTTCGGTATTTCTATGACGGCTGTCAACGATCGACATAAGTTTTCGGCAGCTTGCTAGGTTAGTCCGTGGATGAGTGGCCACCCATTACATACCGAGTTTCCTCCGTGCCTCGGAAAGCACGTTAAGCCGTTGGTCTCGGCTGTCATTTGTAGATCTTTGACAGTCGTTACAGCTAGTCAGTGGCCCGAAAATCTGACAACCAGTTTTACAATTGGGTATTGTATTACCCAGTACTAACTGGGTTGTGGAGGTCAGATAGACAGTCGCTACGTGTAAAAGCTCCGTGTAACTTTTCTTTAAAAATTTTTATAGAGCTCCTGGCTGAATAATAACAGCCACACGGATCGATCTTCTAGGTTAAGCAGCGCTTGCCCATGGTCGGTCCGTGGATGGGTGACCATCAATTGTTACATACTGAGTTTCTTCCTTGCCTCGGAAAGCCGTTGGTCCCGGCTGACATTTTTAGATCTTTTAAAGACAGGTTGTCAGTGACCCGAAAGTCTGACAACTGGGTTGTGGAGGTCAGATAGACAGTCGCTCCATGTAAAATACCGGTATTCAGCTCATTCTGTTAGACTGGAAGCCGACCCTAACATAGTTGGGAAAAGGCTCCGCAGATGATGGTAAACCAGAGAATTGTACAAGACGATATTATTAACTCCTGAAAAAGATATATTGTATAAAAGGTTCAGGTACGTTTGTTTGGTAAATGCTATAGTAGGTACTCAATACTTAGATTTTTTTCAATTTTACGAGACAAATAGTTCTTTCAAATAAAAACTAAAACCTTCATGCCTCCCAAAATCTTTTGAAATAAATCACGAAAAAACGACGATTTTCAATCTAGACAAATAAATAAAAATGGAATTGTCTGTTTGTAATCTAATACACATAAATAAAATGAAGTGTCGAAAAATATTTTGAAATTACAAACCGACATGGTTTGTAATTTAATTTTTTTTTTTTTGTTTTTTTTTTGTCGGTTTGTCTGTCTGTGTGTTTCGGATAATATCCGAAACGGCGGGACCGATTTTGACGGGACTTTCACTGGCAGATACTGTTTTTATACGGAGTAACTTAGGCTACTTTTATTTTAGAAAAAGGACGAGGGTTCCGTCCAAACAAAATGAAAACCCTTGAAATTGTTAACAAAAACCGATTTAAATAGGAAAGTCATATTTTTATAATAATTTCACGCAGACGAAGGTCGCGCGGCACAACTAGTCTATCACAGACATATAACAACACTCTAGGGAGTTACCAAGCTAAGTCTGGATTGAAATAAATAGAACAAAAAGTTTTAATACCAAATTTTTGGACTGCACGACTTCTCTAACTAGTTGTTATCTGGGGTCTATCTCTAGAGTCTTATAGAGGTTATATATGATCTTGACCCTGTCTTTGTAATACCTAGGTTATATATGACTTGTGTGTAATTTGACTAATTTGATATAAATAGTAGTTACTGAGGAACACACTTGCCTTATTCTTTGGGGATTACAGGCCTGATATTATGATGCTATTTAGAAAAAAACCGACTACCAAAAAAACACTAAAAAGTGGAAAATAATTTTGCTTCCGGAAAAGTTAATGAACAAACAAAAGTCAACGTTGTTTGTTTCATTGACTTTTTTGCCACCGACTTCTGGAAGTAAAGTTATTTTATTTTAGCCATTTTAGTTGAGGTATGATGGTATCTCACACAAATTCTTGTCGAGTATTCGTTTACCATTACTAAAAGTTAACTAGAATAGTAATTAGTAGATAATTGACATAGACATAGAAGAAAAAATATGTATTATAGAAGATAACTTATAAACTACCTAAATTAGGGATTGGGGTCGGCGCAGCATGTCTTCTTCTTTCATATTTCTCCATTACTAGTCATCTCATCAGACACCTCCTTTCTTGCCATATCATCCTTAACACAGTCCAGCCGTCGTTTCCTTGGTCTTCCTCTACTCTTATACCCATTCATATTCATACTCAAAACTTTCCTCACAGCATTTTTCTTTTATTATTATTTAGCCGCAAGCCGGAGAGCTTTCATATTTGTTTTTGTTTATCAGCCTGCTCTGTCCCACTGCTGAGCAAAGGCCTCCCCCGTGGCTTTCCAATCCTGCTTACAATTTGCTCTCTCTGACCAATCCGTTAAGAATGAGTCCAGATCGTCACGCCAGCGTTTCTTGGGCCTGCTTCGGTTACGACGGCCGTCTTCAGGTACCCACTGTGTGACAATCTTCGCCCATCTGTCCGGGTTCATCCTTAAAACGTGACTCGCCTAGTCCCAGTCCAGTTGGCGATAAATCTGGGAAGCATTCATAATAAAAAAAAACACAAGTAATAATTAAATAGTGCACTATCATCTTCATTCTCTTGCCCTTATCCCAATTCATTTGGGTCGGCGCAGCATGTCTTCTTCTTCAATACTTCTCTATTACTCGAGAATATATAGTTTATATCATAAACCGATCGCTCGGGAGCTTTTCGCCTCAAACTGCATTTGCGTGGTACCAAGATAGTGTTGTGTGTTTGTGCATATGCATAAGACTATGATTCAATTAGGTCGCGTTCGAAACTGCATGACCTTGTTAGTTATATTAAGGGCATTATATTGCTCGATGACCTTGATGATTTGATCCCTGTACTGGTTTTTGTTGACTTGCCCCGCACATTTCGCAAAATTTCGGCTTTTATTTATTATTTAAAAATATTAAAAGAAATAACAGAAAAAAAAACAATATTGATTGTTAAGTATATCATTACGTATTTGTTGTTACAAAATTCATGCCGATCTATTCAGCCGTTACAGAGATAATTTACAATTAAGGTTGAAAAAGGACCTATTTTCTAGGATTAACCAAAAAAAATTGAGAAGGTTTATTAAAATTTTAAACAATACAATTTATTTGTGATGAACTTAACTATAACATACTTTTTTTACACGGAAAACGCACGAAGGGATTCATCAACAAATTTCTTTGAACATACGCTGTGTTTGGGATTTGAGCCATGTAATGCCCTTAAACAACTTATACTCAAATATAAAACAGTTTCAATATGGACATGACAGGATCTCAAGGCTCTCAAAACGGCGAAGGAAAACATCGTGAGGAAACCGGCATGCCGGTTTCCTCACGATGTCTTAGAACCAAAAATTCGAACAAATTCTAATAAACCTGCACTGGGCCCGCGTGTTGGATTTAGCCCATTCCTCCTCATAAAGAGGAGGCCTCTGTCCCAGCGGTGGGAACATTATAGGCTGATTATGCAATATGGACATGACTTCAATCCAAAATGATGTATTGCAGAAAAAAATCGATAAAATCTCAAAGCCAGAGCATCTGATCTCGTCGCCATTCGACGTTTTTTGGGCCTACCCATCTGGAATTGGATAGAAATACGTGGGTACGTACCCACATGTTTTCTATTGACAGCAAGCAATGTCTCAAAAGAAAAATCATAGCAAGCTTTCGGAGTTCCGTACATTGCGATGATGAACACACGCCACATCACAGCGTATCTTCTAACTCACGTAAGTAGTACTTTCATACTTCCCCCTGCTTGTTGCAATTCAATAATAAATTAAGCTTTTACAACATTTGACAGTATTTCGTGTCAGCCATATTGAAAAGTTTGCCTATTTTTAACAGAAAGTTAGAAAAAAACTGAAGTATAATGGCATTCTTTTCGGTAAAGGAAATCACTTATATAAACTACTTAGGGCTCATTTATGTAGACGCGGCGTTGTGCGACGCGGCCCGATTTCAATTCAAACATATGGCGATGTATGAGAGCGTTTACGGAAAAGCGATTTTACGCGCGTTGGCTTAAAATGCAGAATTGCTCGCAGATGACATCGCCGCGTCGCACGCGTCATTCAATGCGGCGGTGCACGCTCTGCATCTTCGTAAACAACATCGTACATTGCCATATGTTTGTGTTTGGGCGTCTGATAACGCGGGACGCGTCACGCGTCGCCCCTCCGTAAAAGGAAAAACGCGCAACGCGCCGTGCGACGCGCCGCTCAACGCGCCGCCCGACGCGCCGTGTCTCAGTAAATGAGCACTTATGCATACGGTACCTACATCGGTATTTTAAACTTCGAAGATCAGTAATACAGTCAAAATATACGAACGTCTTGTCTTGATATTGTTTAACTTCTATGCAGTGTTCAAGCGGAACAGTTAATTATTGTTATCACTGTACAACATTCACTGTGTAACACACAAGAACTAACATTGTTAGCTCTTAGTTTGCAAAGGGCTCTGAGCAAGTGTGTTGTCGACGACATTCCTTGCGGTTGCAACTTTGTCATAGTATGCAGATGACGTAGTCTATAAATTCCTCGGAGCATATCTATTTTAGCAGTGTTTTATTGATTGACTTTGAGAGCTGTGAACCGGATTTAAGGCCAAACAATTTTTTAACTGACTTCTAAAAAAGGAGGCGGTTATGCATTCAACTACCAGGTTTTTTTTTCATGTATATCTGGGTGATGTGCTAATATTTACTAGTTACGGTGTAAAACTGTTGATACTTGGACAAGGATTTGTGTGAGATACCACAACTAAAAAGGGTAACATAAAAACTATTTTGCAAAAATAGTAGTAGTAAAGTCGGTGACTTGTTTGTTTCATTGCATAATTTTACATATTACGCAGATACCATTTAATAATTTGTGTACACTTCAAATTAGATATAGACGTTGCTTGATTGTGATTGGCTGAAACAACGCGTCTTCAGTTTTCGTATTCCGATGCTTTAGCAAACGGCATCAAAACCGCCAAAAATTGACTTACGTGGTGTTACAACTTAAACGACGATGTGCAGGACGATCGACTTTAATCATCTTCTACAAGTGGTGATATCATACTATCAAGAGAACTATCAAAAATAGTTCTTACTACTATTATAAATGCAAAAGTTTGTGGCGATGTATGGATGGATAGATGTTTGTTATTCTTTCACGCAAAAACTACTGAAAGAATTTTGTTCATAACTTTTTTATCCCGGTGGTATGATCCCGTGGGGCAATTACCGAATTCCACGCTTCTTAAGCTAGTATTAAATTATAAATGTGAGGATTTGTTTAGATGTTTGTCACTCAATCACGCAAAAACAACGATTTTGGATGAAATTCGACACACAGATTGTTTATATCCTAGATTAACAAGGATACTCTTATTCCAGTAAATTCTCTGAACCCATAATAACAGGGTTTCCTCGTCTCGATGTTATAGTCATAGATCGATATGTAGCCTCTCTCTGGTTTATTCTAGGTTGGACGAACGCCTTTTGGCAAACCCAAAAATAGATTCCAATTTCTACCTTTGACTGATGTATTTTTAGGCAAATCTAGAAGTATCTCATTTTTTACAAATTAGCTGCCAGCGCCGTTTATTGAAATTGCTGCCGGCGACTTTGACTTGACGGAAAAAAGCAAAAACAGGTGTTGGCAATTTGGCTATACGGAGTGGATTAATTATAGTAATAAAATAAGAAAAACTTGTGATGCAAGAGCCAGCGAAGCGAGCTCAGGACTTGGGCCATCCCGACTCTGGCAGGTTAGGTTCGAAGGGGATGGCGGGGTCTAGTGAGCGAACTAAGACCCCGCCATCCCCTTCGTGTTAGGTTACTTTAAACCCTGCAAACCGGGCCAAGAACCTGGCCCGCGAGGAGATGCTGGAGTCTCTGAACGGAGATCCGTGGGGGCGCCCTTACAAGATGGTGCGGGACAAACTCCGCACCCGGGCCCCCCCGCTGACGCAGAGTCTCCGGCCTGAGCTCGTGGAGGACGTGGTGAGCGCTCTGTTCCCTTCGCGAGGGAGGCATCCTCCCCCGCCTATGGCTCTGCCGCCGCTTGCGGTGCCGGAAGCGGACCACACCGATGACGACGTTCCGGAGGTGACTGGGGTAGACCTGAGAGTGGCGGTACGCAGGCTGAAGGCCAGAAATACCGCCCCGGGACCCGATGGCTTGCCTAGCAAAGCCTGGGTCCTGGCCTGTGAGGCTCTCGGGCCCCGACTGGAAGGGCTCCTAAGCGCATGCTTGGAGAGAGGCCAGTTCCCGCTTCGTTGGAAGACGGGGAAGCTGGTCCTCATCCGGAAGCCAGGGCGCCCTGCGGACTCTCCGTCCGCATACCGGCCCATCGTGTTGCTCGACGAGGTGGGCAAGCTCTTTGAAAGAGTTATTGCTAACCGCCTCGCCGGGCACCTCGCGGGAATGGGGCCGGATCTTGCGGAACACCAGTTTGGTTTCCGCAAGGGGCGCTCGACGGTGGACGCCATCATGCGCGTGAGAGCCCTCACGACGGGGGACGCGGTTTCCCGGGGCGGGGTCGTCTTGGCGGTGTCTCTTGACATCGCCAACGCCTTCAACTCCATGCCCTGGAGCTGCATTGGGGAAGCACTCCAGTATCACCGGGTGCCAACCTACCTTCGTCGTGTGGTCGGGGATTATCTGACGGATAGGGCCGTCACGTACCCCGGTCGGAGCGGAGAATGGAACCGGCGAGAGATGTCGTGCGGTGTTCCACAGGGATCGGTTCTGGGGCCGGCCTTGTGGAACATCGGTTACGACTGGGTGCTGCGCGCCGACCTCCCTAGCGGCGTCAGCGTAGTCTGCTACGCTGACGACACGCTGGTACTGGCACAAGGGAGGTCACACGAGGCGGCGGCCGAAAACATGACACGCGGGGTTGCGATAGTCGTGGAGAAGATCCGGCAATTGGGTCTCGAGGTGGCATTGCACAAGTCCGAGGCCATGTGTTTTCATGGGCCTCGGAATGCGCCACCGTCGGGATCCCTACTGACGGCAGGAGGGGTTTCCATCGGCGTCGGGTCGACGCTGAAGTACCTGGGACTCGTCCTTGACAGCCGGTGGAACTTCGTGGAGCATTTCCGACGTTTGGCCCCCAAACTGGAACGGACCGGGGCTGCCTTCAAGCGGCTCCTGCCCAACCTGGGGGGTCCAAACGCCTCCTGCCGGAGGCTCTACGCGGGGGTCGTGCGGTCCATGGCCCTTTACGGGGCCCCAGTGTGGGCGCGTTCTCTGAGGCGGCAAGCCGCCCGCTACTTGAACGCGCCCCAAAAGGGGATAGCCCTAAGGCTAGTCCGGGGGTACCGCACGATCTCCGGTGAGGCGGCGAGCCTCCTTGCCGGATTGCCGCCATGGGATCTGGAGGCGATAGTCCTCGCGCGCCTTCACGAATGGCGCGCGGAGGCACTACGTCGGGGGGAAACTCCGCTGCCGCGGCAAATCGCCGCTCAGCGGACAGACCTCCGGAGCGATCTCATGGTGACATGGAGAGAGCGACTGTTGCAACCCCGTGCAGGGCACGCCACCATAGTGGCGATAAGTCCCCTCTTTGAGGAGTGGCTAGAGAGGCGCCACGGCGCCCTCACCTTCCGCCTGACGCAGGTCCTCACCGGACACGGTTGTTTCGGGAGGTTCCTGCACCGAATAGGGCGGGTGGAAACGCCCGGGTGTTTCCATTGTGAGGATCGTCCGGAGGACACGGTGCAGCACACTGTGGAGGTCTGCCCCGCTTGGGCGGAGCAGCGCCGTGTCCTCGTAGTGGCGATCGGCGGCGGCGACCTCTCGCGCCCGGCCCTGGTTCAAGCCATGGTCCGGAGCGAGAGGGAATGGGAAGCCGTCACCTCCTTCTGCGAAGCAGTCATGCTGGTGAAGGAGGTGGCGGAGCGTGAGAGGGAAAGAGCCTCACGTCCCAGCCGCCGCGGGAGACGCCCTGGGCGTCGGGGGTCACGTGGTGGCCCCCGGCCACCGTAGGCGCGGGCCTGTGGATAGCGAGTTACGGGCTAGCTCGCCGTCCAGCCGTCTTATGACGACAGGCCGTGTCGACGGCGCGTTCGTGTTCCACGCGCGCCTCAAAGAGATGTCAGCAACCACGTAGGGGTCCGCACGGGCCGATGCCTGCCAGGGCTGCGGGACTGTTCGAAAGAGATACCGCGGCCCTGGAACACAAAGGGCAAAGAAGGAACATGGATGGGTTTTAGTCAGTACAAGTCTGACACTCCCTCCCGCTCTGCCCAGAGCGGGGGGGGTCATTTGATGATTTCCCAACCCAAAAAAAAAAAAAAAAACCCTGCAAACAGAAATAGGAGCCCTCGATTAGGCCTTATTGCAAAATATTGATATTTGTCTTGAACTTTAGGTCAAGTTAACTAACTGGCCAAGCTCCGATTTTATTGTATAGAGTTTCGGCTTTTGACTGTCCAAGTTGGTGTCTCCTAGGCTTAGACATGAATTCTTTAGTCAAAGGCCGAAACACGCTATTGGTTTAGACTTTGACTAAGACTTCTTGTCAAACCAGAGGCTTGGCTAGCCAAACCTAGAAGCGCCGGAGCTTCAAAGTTGGACTGTAACATCGACACAAAAGAAAACGAAACTTGAGCTAACGATCGGTTTTTTCTACGAAGTCAATGTTTTGTTCTATTTTGTTAGTTCTCTTTGTCAGTAGGGAGTTATGGATCAACTTACAAACAACACGTGTAGATCGCATGTTTGAGGACGATAATCTATTTGCTAGATACCTAAGCTTATTATAACTTATACGAAGATACTTACATAACATCACACCTGTAATCCCCACAGCGTTAGGCAGAGCTATTACAATAGTACACCCACATTTCGTTATGTTTAAGTCCCTTGTAATAGGGGGCGAGCCTATTGCCATCGACCGGGCATAAATACAGACTCCGTGGCTGCTACTGAGAAATTCCTGACGGATAATCCTAATAAGACATTGCCCGACCCGGGAATTGAACCCAGGACCTCATGCTTAGCAGTCGCGCTTGCGACCACTAGATCAACGAGGCAGTCTGTCAGTCAGACGATAATATAATAATTGCTAGACAAGCTTAGTAGAACTGATAAGTAGATCTAGAAAACAAATGGCGATCGCTTTCAAAGTGTTTATCATTTCTACAATGACTTGCAACAAGATTGACATAAGCTTCGCTTTTTTAGGGTTCCTTAGCCAAATAACAAAAACGAAACCTTTATAGATTCGTCGAGTCCGTCTGTCTGTCCGTCCGTATGTCACAGCCATTTTACTCCGAGTCTGTTGGCCCCCTTCTAATGTCTAAAGTTAGTGGAGGGAAATTGTGAAAAAAATTAGGTTTGTAGAACGTAAATAGAACTTTAAACGAAAATTGGTTTGAATAAGCTTTGATATTTAGTTTTTTAAGCCGTGCATGCCAAGGTTGGTCTGTGGATGGGTGACCGCCCATTACATACAGAGTTTCCTCCGTGCCTCGGAAAGCACGTTAAGTCGTTGGTCCCGGCTGTCATTTGTAGATCTTTGACAGTCGTTAGGTAGTCAGAGGCCCAAAAAGTCTGACAACCAGTTTTACCAAGGGGTATCGTATTACCCAGTATTAACTGGGTTGTGTAGGTCAGATAGGCAGTCGCTCCGTGTAAAATATCAGACAGAAATATCATCGTATCAGACGATAATGAACTGATCTGTATGTCGTGAATAAGACCCAAATCGAAAGGTCAAGGTCCTAAAAAAAAATAGGCTAAAATTAATAATTTCAGCACATAATATTCTTAAACATAGTTCTAAATCTAATAAATTACTATATTCCGCTGCTTCTACTACTTTATTACAACAGCTTTTAATACACGAACGATATATCTTCTGGTCGGGACTCGTGTGATAAATGTTTCATACTTGCGACTAAATTCCTCTAATTTATAATGGCGACTAACATTCTTTGTTCGTACGTCGGCATGTAATGAGTAGATTATTTTAAGTGGCCATTTGCTTTTTAACCGACTTTCAAAAGGAAGAGGTTCTACACCACTATATTTAATTTAGTACAAAAAAATGGAGCTCTATCCGTACCCGTTACTGATCATATTTGTGTAATCAAAAGTTAAAAAAACGAAATCCCAAAATTGTCCGCGAAAATTTGTCATAACTGGTAAATTCATAATTGAATCAATCATTCATAACAATTACCACTAGCAAATACTACGCGCAGTGCTTTTCCATTCCTGTCGCCATTCATAGGTCCCGGCAAACTATATTTCCATAAATTGAGTGATATTTTGGGATATAAACAAACGCTTATAACTTTGCTGTTTATGAATATTATTTATTGAGACTTTACATATATAATAACAAGACCTTCTCTATTAAGCCCTTTAAGTATTTGTACTAATTAAAAATAGTGGTGTATATTCGTCTGTGTTTTTTTTGTGTATGTCCACCGATTTCTCCGCCAATTAAAGCCCATACTCCTGAGGTGGTCCCATTGTCACCAAGTTAGAATCTGATGATGGGATCCCAGGGAAATAATAAAATATTTGTGCCTGGTAACCATCATCTCATGTTGCTGAGCTGATGATGGAAGGTATAAGTCAGAATCTGTTAATGGGATCTCAGGAAAATTAAGGGTAACCCTCAAATTTTATGGGCATTGTTGGAAACAGTCGGTGGCAAAAAAACTAAATCATACAAACAAAAATCACCGACTTCAGAAGCTAAAGTTATTTTTCACTTTTTTAGGTTTTCGAAATAGGTTTAATTTTTTACAAAAAAGTTTTATTATTACATGAAAAATTGTGCTGTAAATTGTTGTAAGAAAAGTTGAGAGGCTTGACAAGGTGCCATCACTTTCAAAGCCTTTAAATACATACATTCAACGGGGTCAACATGAGGCGATCTTCACACGACACTGCTCATCCGCGTGGGCGTTGAAGCGGACCTCACATTGCATTGGCTCCTATGAAACCTGCTGATGCCTAAGATACGTCGCTGCCCGACCACGCGGACGAGCGGTGGTGTCGCGTGAGAATTAGGCGATTCTCAGGCACAGCAGCTTTTCAGTTGGTTATCTTAATCCAACTCACTTTTGACTCTTACACCATCGTTACCGCAAATAGAATGTCATTTTGGCTGGTCACTTGAAATAAATCGAATCATCATTGACTAGCCTTTTACCAATTTGTCGGATCCGGTCATTAGTACGGACATAAAATGAATCAGTGCCAGTGGTGGCATCACGCGACCTACTTACTAGACGACCCACACCACAGCGCGCTTCTACAGAGTCGTGATGTTTTAAGGCGAGGGGCGAAGATGACTTTCAGTGCTGATCGCAGCGGAGTTGAGACTTCCCGGAACTGTACTCGATTCATTGTGCCCAGTGTTATTGTGTTAAATTGTAATTTCAAGTAATTTGATTTTAATAAAAAACAGTGTATCGCACTCAGTGTGTTTTCATTGCACGGGACCCATCTTTTGCCCACATGATGTACGAGCCTAACGGAATAAATCCTGACGAACCGACAACATAATATATGTATATTGGGGTCCTGTTTAATCGGTTGGAGCTGAGTACTAATATTCTACATAGACCTGCTGCCTACCGCAGACCTCCACTACCCAGTTAGTCAGACTTCTATCTGTAACGACTGCTAAAGATCTACGAATGTCAGTCTGAACCAACATCTTATAGTGTTTTTCGAGATACGAAGGGACTTTGGCACAAATGCAGTCGGTAATAACCCATAGGTACCTAGGTAAATAAAGTAAGAAAAAAATATTGTGATTTTAAGATAACACATAGGATATATATACAAACAAATAAAATTGAAGTGTCTGTTTGTAATTTCAAAATAACAGTTTTTTTCTAAATGCATATGATAGTATTGTAAACGGGACTTAAGACAAAAAAAAACATTTATTTGAATTTTTGTCTTTTGACAATCAATCAATCAAATCAATCAATCAAAATCGTATATTTCAAATAATCCAATTACAGGCACTTTTGAATTGTCGAAACAAAGACAACAATGAAAAATAGCTACAGTCCCAGTCACAAGGCATAAAAACTGTGAAAGTACTGTAGTTGCCCATTCCCTAACGTAGATCTCTATGGAGAAGAACGGGCAAGAAACTCCATGGACACTCTTTTAAATCAGAATACTTTACAATACCTTGGTTACATCATTTATGTTGAGATGGTACATTATGTGAGAACGATGTAGCAAGATGTGTACTTTGTGTCCATAGTAAAAATAAATAATTCAAACAAACCGTGGCAACCAAGAGATGACCAGTCACAACTGACAGCGCCCGTTCACGAACATGACGCATGTATCGGCACCATTCAACTCAACCATTTTGAAGGGCACTAAATGATCCGACACACGCGCCACCATCAGCGAGACATTTGAGTGAGCATGACATACTCTTAACCGCCAGGGCACATTTAAGTCAAGAAAATACGTAGGTTTCCAGCGAATGACAGCTTTCTAGTACAGAGTGCTCACACAATATGGGCTATGCGGTTATATAATACAAAAGAGATTGAATTTATACATTGCAAAGATAGTTCTACAATCTTCAGCAGCTCCAACATACTGTTTAATGCTATCCATTTATGCGCCCCTGTCCTTGTGGAGCAGGACCGGCATTGAGCCAAGCATTTTTATCAGCGATATAATCGTTCAACTTGTAATATGCTTGCTTACATAGTGTGCGTTTAATGCATGTTTTAAATTTAGTTTCATTCAGTTCAAGAATACTTTGTGGAATTTTATTATAGCATCTCAAACAGTACCCCATGAAAGATGAGTCTACTTTAGCGAGCCAGGCTTCAGCCTGGCTGAACTAATTGGTCTCTATTTCTAGTACCGTAATTGTGTCTGTCGCCTCTTTTATTAAAAAGATGTAGATTTTTTCTTACATACATTATGTTTTCATATATGTATTGACAATGTACCGTCATGATGTTAATTTCCTTAAACAGTTCCCTTAGAGAATCACGCCTTCGAAGATTATATATGGCTCTGATGGCTCTTTTTTGCAGAATAAATATAGACTCAATGTCTGCAGCCCGTCCCCATAGCAAAATGCCATAAGACATTATACTATGAAAGTAACTAAAATAGACCAGTCTAGCGGTATCTACATCAGTATATTGACGAATTTTTCTAATAGCATATGCTGCTGAACTTAGCCGCCCCGCTAGAGATGTTAAATGAGAACCCCATTGTAGCCTTGAATCAAGCGTAATCCCCAGGAAAACTGTTTTATCTACAAATTCAAGCTTATCTTTATTCAATACTATATCACAATCGCTACCTTTAATATTCGGTAAAGCAAATCTAATGCATTTCGTTTTTTTTTCATTTAATACTAAATTGTTTGCTGTGAACCAGTTATGGACCTGAAGTAGGGCATTATTCACGTCATCTAGATTTTGGGCCCGTCTATTTATCTTAAAAATTAGGGAAGTATCATCAGCGAATAACACCATATTTTGAGGTTGGTGTTTCAATAAATAGGGTAGATCATTAATATACACTAAAAAGAGGAAAGGACCCAATATTGAGCCTTGTGGAACCCCCATTTTTACTTTTAAACCCTGTGAATTAACACCATTTATTTGAACTTGTTGTTGTCTATCATTCAAATAAGATTTAATCAAACCAAGTGCATGTTTACCTAGTCCGTAATGCTCAAGTTTCAAAAGTAATGTGTCGTGATTTACGCAATCAAATGCTTTGGAGAGGTCACAAAATATTCCTATGGCGTCTTGGGACTCTTCCCACGCAGTAAAAATGTGCTTTAATAAGGTTACACCGGCGTCAGTTGTACAACGTCCTTTGGTGAAACCATACTGTTGATCGTGTAAGATTCTGTTGGTGTTAAAATGATTGAGCATTTGATTTAACATTACCTTTTCAAACACCTTGCTAAAAACTGGCAACACGGATACAGGTCTATAATTATTTGTATCTTTACTATCTCCGGATTTGAACAGAGGTATGACTTTACTGTATTTCATTAAATCAGGGAAAACTCCTTGGTCTACACACAAATTAAAAATTAAAGCTAGGTATGGTGCTATAGTCTCAACTATGGATGTACAAACTTTGATAGACATTCCCCAAAGATCTTCGGTCAGTTTGACTTTTATTTGCCGGAAAGCTTTAATAACTATCATTGGACTTATGTGTTTAAATTTGAATTCAGCTGGGCAGCCAGACACATTCGCCTTTAATAAACCAATTGAGACTTTAGGAGAGGAATTTAGAGCCTCCGTAGTTTTTAACGGTATATCGGTAAAGAAATTTACAAATTCATCAGCTACTTCCTGATTAGAGCTTTTAGGACCACATGCTGTATCTAATGTGTAGCTAGTGTTACGTATGTTCTTCCTGTTAGTCTCGTTATTTATGACTTTCCAAACTGTCTTAATTTTGTTTTCTGCTGTTTTAATCTTGTTGCTAATGTGCAGGGCTTTGGCAACCTTGCATGTATTTCTAAAAATTTTTGAATACTTAGCAACATACTTGTTAAAAGTTTCAGTGTTTATATAAGGCTTAAGGCCATAAAGCTCAAATAGTCTTTCCCTACTTTTTCTGATACCTCTAGTTGCCCAATCACTAAATATAAATTTAGGGCAAATACATTTTGTCTTCTTTTCAAAAGTTTTGTTGAACTCAGTGTGAACTATTGAAAAGAAATTATCATACAATTGATTTATATTAATATCGTCCATATGATGGCTCATAGCACTTAACTTATTCTGTAGGGAAATATTATACCTATTTAATTTATTAGTAGTTATAGGTCTAAATTGAATCTGAACTTTTTGCAATGGTATGTTACACCTAAAAGTTACAGTTTGTCCGCTATGGTCAGATGGCAGGCAATTTACTATGGCTTTATCTAAGTAGTCACAATTGCAGAAAACATTATCTATACAAGTAGCAGATGATGGAGTGACTCTCGTAGGTTCTATAAAAATGTTGGTCAAGTCAAATGACTTAAAAAGATTTAATAACCGACCGCTATTAGAATTTTCTTCTAAAATATTGATATTGAAATCCCCACAAACAATTATAGATTTATTACTGGCTGCAAGTTTTGCCAGGACATCTTCGATTATTGATTCAAATAAGGAAAAGCTTTGATAGTTTGGGGGTCTGTAAGCGCACACAATTATATGCTTATCTAGCTCAACACAGGACAGTTCGACGCAATGTTCAGCCGAGAGACCTACTATGTCATTACGTTGCTTATAAATTTACGGTTAAAGCAGCTAACCACCGAATAGTTTTCATAATTAATAAGCATTTGGTAATCCTTTAGCCAATGTTCAGTAAAACAAATAATATCAAAAGTACTTTTTTCTAAAAACAATTCAATTTCTAATAATTTGGAAGAAATGCCTTGGATATTTTGGTGGAATAATTTTAAGGTATTCTGCTGAGGCCCTTTTTTACTAACTAAATGAGTGCAAGAAGGTAACTTGATGTTGGTAGGTTTAACAATATTGTTAATGACACCTTCTGTTGTCTCACTTCCTAGTTTAAATTAACATTAATATCTGGAGTGAGTCCCGAGACTCCCGTGCCATCACCAGGCAATAAAATCCTATTACTAATATACCCTAAATGAGAATTTTCCATGGTGACACATGGATCCTCCTCAGTACAATTTTTGTAAACATTTATAGCACTAATGCTATATTTATTTAAGGTCACAACCTGTTCATTAGTAATATTACTAATAGTCGCGGTGTTAATAATATAACTAAACTTCGACATACTGCTTATGTCTGAGTGAATATTAAAAGCTAATAGCCGAGCTATTTTGTGTCTACATCTAATAGGTAGATACACTTTACCCCGAGTCGACTGAAGTTTATCAACAAAAGTGTTGATATGAAGATATATAAGCTTGTCACTATAGTGACCTACTAAAAAATGTACATGTTTATTTAGCATGTGAATATAATTGTTTGTTCTGGTTGACAATTTTTCAAAATATGGGAAAGCACACAATATTATTTTGCGACAATTCAACTTTAACAACTCTGTTACACTGTCTGTTATGTCTTGTTTTTTAATTTTTGAACTATTTCCTATAAATATTGTTATATCAGTATTAACATTATAGACATTTCTAGATACTGATGCCATTATCTGTTTGTAAGTTGACCCTGGCATACAATGATTTTGGTTAGAAAAACTCAGGTTATCACTTACTAATTTACCTAACCCTCTTCCTATACTATCTGAGAACATTATTGAGTAAGAACAGTCATGACTATCATATATCTCAGGCTGTACCTCATGTAAATAATCTTGTGTAATATTACTTGATTCTTGGTTGAGTATACAGTGCTGAGACAGATTCTCAGCCTGGGATGGGTCCACCATTATCTCAGGCTGGACAGTATCATCTTTGGTAAAAGTCTGACAACTACACTGACACATTACCAACTCATTTGCCGCAAGAATATGTTCCCTAATTTGGTTCTGAGAACTCACATACCTACTAGAAAGGGAACTAAGTGAGTCCTGAAGTACGTGGATTTTAGACTGCAAATGCTGAGTATCAATTTCATAAATTTTTATACTGTCTTCTAATTTTATTTGGTAATTATTTAATTTATTAACTAAATCAACACGCTCTTTCCTCATTGGAATATATTTAGAAAAGTGTTTGTGTTGTTTCCTAAATTGATATTTATTAATATTTTTTAATTATTCTATTCAGTTTTGCATATTTTTTTATTTTCTTATTGCTTCTTGGAATCTTCAGTCAGATCAAAAGTTATTAAGGAAGGGGGGTTACAATTACTATTTAATAATTCATTATATAAGAGGTTTGTTTCTTTAACCCGAGTACATTCTTTTTCTTTCTGTAACTTTAATAGACAACTATTTGCATGAATTAACTCATCTTCGAGGTCCCTAATTTTATATAAAGCCTCCTCATATAAGTTACTACAATTATTGAACTGACATTTACTGGCAGATAGCTGATGTTATAAAAAGTATCTTAAGCCTTAGAAAAAATATTAGGGTTCCGAGCAAAAAATTAAAACCCATGAAATTTTTTAACAAAATCAGATTCAAATAACAAAAAAATTCACGCGAACGAAGTTCGCAGGCAACAGCGAGTATAAAATATAATGATAGCACTCCACTCCTACACCAGACAAGGTTTTAAGAATCCTAAAGACTTTCTCTCCTAAAGGCTATTACTATAACTTCTCCTTAACAAACAATCAAGGCTTTGAACTACGAAGAACCCAAAATGCGAGGAATGTTTACATTGTGAAGTTAACAGTCCTTTTGACCCCGCGTAACTAAAAAGGTAAGGAATTATACAGGGCTACCTCAATTTATTTAAATAGTCTAATGAGTGTGCTTATGTAAAGACATTAGGTTTACGTTATAGGTCGTACGCCCGTCTTCATATTTCTCGTTCCGTTGAGAGTCATGGTCTTTAGTAGGGATGGGCCTTATGCCTGCATGCCTAAAAAAATATTTAAAAATAATTGCAAGGCCTGTCAGTTTGTGTGCTTTATAACTGGAAATTCACAGTAAAATTTACATGATTTTTGTTTTAAATTTTGGACAAGTTTTTACAGTGTATTGATCATAAGGTCACGTCTTCGTATTCCTCAAACGGATAAGCAGAAGTGACTCACTTTGACGATACACGTTTTGAAAGTTTTGTTTCGTTCCTTAATCATAAGAGGCGAGTATATTGCTGTCAAACAGGCTCAAAACAAGACTGAATGACATGAAGTGGACACAAAATAATATCGAATCTGGGTTTGAAAATCTTTTGTTTTTTTTTTCAAGATTTATGCACTGCTAGGAAAATATCTCCACCATATCCTTCCAGCTACTCTTCTTCTGCGTCACCTGATACCAGCTTTCGTGATGCGCGTCTAGATCATCTCGCCTCTCTTTCTAGGCCGGACTCGGCCTCAATTGGCGATCCCAATAACATCGGATCTGGGAATCGAAAACAAACTTTTTTAACCGAAACCAAAGCCGAAAGAACGTTACAATCTTTCGGCCAAGTTCTCACATCCCTACTCCTAAGTCACCTACGTTAAAGGTCCCTTTAATTTGGGATTTTCCAAGTGAATACACTCAGCTTTTTAGATTAAAACATCGCGTAAATTTGTGTAAGTTACGGCGAAGAATGAAAATGTTCTCGTAATTTCAAGGTTACTTCGTGTAAAGCCATAAGACTTGGAAATTTACGTTTAGATGAAGCCGTCCAGTGAATCTTTTGGTGAAGAAATTTAAATTTTTAGGTAAAGATGCTGATTGCTATGGTATTTAATTTTGTTGCTGTTGTAGGGTGATTAATAAAATGAAGCAGAATTTGTTGAAGACTGTCTCTTAAAACATGCCTTTTTTTTTTTTTTTTTAAAAACGATGCCCCACACTAGGATTTTCTCCTGTATCGTGGGTGCGTTTACAAACATTTAAACTCACAGACACAAACAGCCAGACCCGGAACAACTACCTGTAGATCATACAAATATTTGTTCCGTGCGGGGATCGAACCCGCGACACGCAGCGCAGCAGCCGATCGCTCAGCCACTGCGCCAACCGTGCCGTCAAATTATTGTTTTATTGGTTTACCTACAGCTTCGAATAGTCCCTCTGACTGTTTTCAGCGACTGCCAAGTCATAGGTCTCCAGTTCGAACCCAAGACAGGTACCTCTAATTTCCTCGGATTCAATATGCGTATTATAATCATCACTTTCTTCGATGAAGGAAAACATTATGAGGAAACCAGTATGCCTAAGAGATATTTCTCAAGGGCATGTAAAGCCAAGTCAGAGGCCCATGGCTGGCATAAAAACTCTGACACCAGGTTAGGCGCTAACTACACGAAAAAGAAAGAAAGACCGTTTTCGGCCATGGCGGTCACTTTCAGTGAAACCTGCTGCTGCTGCTGTTTCAATCAGTGTCTAGGATTCGTAGCAGAAGAATTGCATTTTGACTTAAAACGTGAAGACCTTAAAGTTAGACCACCTACAGCTATATCCTACAATGTTGTCTATGGTGTTCTGACATGGCTGGTTTGTGCTCGGAGTTTTTCGGCCAAGATTGGCCACCGTGACCAAAAACCGTCTGGAGGACTTTATGTACTTAGTTTTAGCCCCTTTTTCGTAAATATTTAGTTTGTATAATTATGTAATGTTGTTTTTTTTGGTTTAGCCTTTGCTGTCCCACTGCTGGGCAAGCGCCAAAGACCTCCCACAACTCTCTCAGCGTTTTGCCTTATCTGGCCAATCTGTCAAGAACGAGTCCAAATCGTCAATTTTGTTTATAGTTTGTAAATTATAAATAATTATTTTTTTCTCATCATTATTTTATTAACAACTAGCCACCCGCCCCGGCTTGAAACTAAATCTTCCTCTTGAAACACTCTACTATTGCTGAAAACTGCTTTAAAATCCGTTGCGTAGTTTAAAAGATTTAAGCATACAAACAGCGGTAGCGACTTTGTTTTATACTTTGTAATGTACAGATTGCTAACATAAATAAACACGTCAGCTGTCAGGTTTTGAACTCTTATACAAAGATTAACACTGGGGACTCTCAACATAAAAACAAAATCCTTTTTCCTTGCTCCATTCGAATAGGCGCTAGTTCCCCGAACTAGCGCTAAAAATAGGTTTTTCATGTCATCCCACTATCCGATAACAAATTCGATACGCCTGAAATTTTAAGCTTTCCATGACCGAATAATGAAATGAAAAAGGTTTTCAAGCAAAAAAAGGGCAATGACAGTACCAGGTAATTTGGTTTTGGGAAAATCTGTTTTAAAGGTTAAATTAATTCAATACTGCCTCGCCGCGACTGCTGAGCATGAGGTCCTGGGTTCGATTGCCAAACAAAATAACCCAAAATAAGTACAAATTAAAATATAACATAAAAAATCCTACTCAACGCTGTCAATCGGTAATGTGCCCGAGAGACTGACCACATTGCCATGTTGTATGGCAATTATTGGACAGCTGTGGTGGCCCAGTGATGGCGGCCTTGACTTACGAGCAGAAGTCGTGCATTGGAACCTAGGCAGGCGCATTACTTTGTGAAATTTATTTCATCACCACTGCTCTCAAAACGGTGAAGGAAAACATCGCAGGAAACCGGCATGTCCTAGAACCAAAAAATCGAAGACATGTGACCTCTACCAACCCGCACTGGGCCCGCGTGGTGGATTATAGCCCAATCTCTCTCATAGAGAGGAGGCCTGTGTCCCAGTAGTGGGAAAATTATAGGCTAATTATACTATGGTAATTATTTATTTTGTTAAACTATGTACAGTCACGAGCACCAATATGTATACACTATCCTAAATTTAAAAGCAATTTTCGCTAGAAATAACGATTTTAACTTGGATCTTTTTCATAAAAATATGAGTTCCAGAATACTATGTTCGAAAATAAATGCAATTTTAATCAAAACAGTAGGAGAAAAACACTTTGAAAAGTTGTTAAGTGTTTACATATTGTAACAACAATTCCCAACATTTACAAGCAACACAAGTTCTAAAGCAAAACAAACATTACTCGTTTCCAGAACAGCTGCATTTACATAATCACAAGAGTTTTCTAGTGTCCATCTAAACACTGAAACATTAGCAAAGTCTCGAGGACCTGTGTCGTTTGTTGAGAGTACGGGGACACAACACCTTTGTTTTGAGAAACTGTAAGCTGATTATGTGTTTTAGTGGAAAGCAAGCTTACATTTGCAAATTTCTAGAATGTGTAGGCAGGGGATGGTTAATATTTTATGTTCTTCAAAGTGAGGTTTACAGCTGTCGGTGTATTCTACAACATTATTTTTAGTATATGCGAAACCTGAATATTGTTTGTTCAGAATAAGTAACTGATTCGATTCCAATAATTTTTAAACCATGTTATATTTTTTCCCAAAAATATTTAAAAAGTTAAAAGTTGGACACCGAGCGACTTTAAGTACCTATCGCAATAATTTAGGTACCTACTGCCAAATTGTTATTATCAATGAGCTCAAGACGACGCTGGAGGCGCGCGCTGCGTGGTGACCACGATTTTGTGCCGACAACTAAATAACAGAACAAGCTTATAACTTTGTGATTTTTCATGACACAGTTTTGATATTTTGTACATAGATTCTTTACATAAAAATACTAGACACGTGTATCAGGTTTCGCATTTACTAAAACTAATGTTGTATATTTACTAATATTCTTATTAGTCTATTTGCAGTGTAAAAATTGTCGGTGCGTCTGTGCTGTTTCCCCACAATATCATGGCGTAACTAAGCAACGTATATGAATAGGCATAAGGTATTGAGGTCACAGGTAGTCCTCCAGGCCTTATCAGAAGACTTAAAGTCACCCAAAGGGCAATGGAGAGGGCTATGCTCGGAGTTTCCTTGCGTGATCAAATCAGAAATGAGGACATCCGCAAGAGAACCAAGGTTACCGACGTAGCCCGACGAATAACCAAACTTAAGTGGAAGTGGGCAGGGCACATTGCTCGCAGAACGGATGGCCGATGGGGCCGAAAAGTTCTGGAATGGCGACTGTGAACCGGAAGACGCTGCGTTGGAAGGCCTCCCACTAGGTAGACCGATGACCTGGTGAAGTTTGCAGGGATCCGCTGGATGCGAGTCGCACGGGACCGGTCAATGTGGCGACACTTGGGGGTGGCCTATGCCCAGCAGTGGACGTCATTCGGCTGAAATGATGATGATGGTGATGTAGTCCTCCAGAACCCAATCCCGATTTTGCTTTCATTTGATAACACGATACCCCGTGGTAAAACACTGCCTTAGCATAATCAGCCTATAAATTTTCCGCTACTAGGACACAGGCCTCTTCTCTATGAGACGGAATGAGCCCGCGCTGGTGGATTAGAGTCCACCACGCTGGCGCAGTACGGGTTGGTGAATGTCACATATATTATCTTCGAATATTTTGGTTCTAGGACATGCCGGCTTCGTCACGATGTTTTCCTTCACCGTTTTGAGAGCAGTGGTGATCAAATAAATTACACAAGGTATAAAGGGTGTAAATAGACCCTTAACATATCCAAAAGGCACTTGTTCTCCCAGTCTTTGCGATCATTTTTTTGTTCTAGACCATACCTGGGAACCTTCTTGTTACGGAGATATTGGCTGTCAAAGTTTCAAGTTTTTCACAAGTTTTTTTTAAATACATATTTTTAATGTAAGATTTTTACTTTACTACACAACCCCCGTACTATTCAATCCATCCATCAGCACAATGCTTTGAGTGCTTTCCATAGAGTCCTACCGTAAAACGTGATTTTTCACCCCAAAAAAAATGTCGATTCCCAGCAATAATTTTTGCGTAAAGTTACTTAGTTTGATGTACAGAATGCTTGGTTGACGGCTATGTCTGCTAGGGTCTGTTTACACCCTGTATAAGGTATAGGTAAGACCGTGGAGCTTGACACAAGCAAAGAGAGGCCTATACCCAGCAGTGGGCGAAGTCAGGCTGTGGATGATGATGGTGATGAATGCGCCTGCCTGGCTTCGAACCCACGATTTACTCTCCCTAACTGTCAAAGATCTGAGTATTGTAGTCAAGCGCTTTCTAAAGCAAGAAATTTCGATATGAAATGGTTGGTCAAACATCAACGGATTACGTACACGCTTAGTATATTGCGTAGGTTACTTAACCACAAGCATCTCGTTTTAAATAGAATCTACAACCGCGTGCATAGCACACTGACTGCTAGGTAAGACTCCACCGATGGAAGGCGCCGTCAAGACCGGCTCAGTAAGAGGTGGTGAGATGACCTGGACCCATAACTTGAGATTGATCGTTTGAGATGGAGTGGGAACAGAGCACCTGGAAAAACTTAGAGGTAACCTTTCCCCAACAGTGGGACGATAATCTTTTGTTTTAAAAAATCGTTGCCCCACACTAGGAATTTCTCCTGTATCATGGGTGCGTTTACAAACATTTAAAATCACGTACACAAACAGCCAGACCCGGAACAACTACCTGTAGGCCATACAAATATTTGTTCCGTGCGGGAATCTAACCCGCGATACGCAACGCAGCAGCTTATCGCTCAGCCACTGCGCCAACCACGTTGTCGTATAATGGTTGACAAAAAAAATCCTCTCCTGGAACCAAGTCAAAGCAAAAGAAGTATTTTCTTTAGTGATTGCGTTCTTTAGTTTCTGCCTAGCCCCACGTGAAAAAAGCGTGAGTTTACGTTTGTATGAAACTTTTAACAACTCAATGTAAATATTCAGAATTCGAATAAAAAAGTATTTATTACATAGTTCCACACCAGTTCAAACTATTCCCTAACTAGATTTAACTAGCAAAAAAACCTGAAAAATATATCCTGAAACTCGTTGGAACTACAATTAAATATTCTACATGTGCCGAGGCGAATAGTTGTTGGACTTTTTTACCCGTAAATATATCAATATTATAATTTATGGGCCCAACTGGGATGAGGGGAAAAACGAGGAAGGCATCTATCAAATCGCTGTTAGGGTTCCGTATTGAGATGTTAAACTATTAAACACATGTTCGGCACAGCCGGGCAGCAAAATCTAATGTAGATAAATGCTATCAGAAAAAAGCTTGAGATGTGCCTGACGATGGTTAAACGATGGGCAGAGCACTAGTTTCGAATGTGTGAACATTGTAGGCTTTGTAGATTTCCAGCTGCTTGTTAACTTTTTATTTTGTTCTACATTATTTGTGTAGTCGTGTGTGTCGTAAGAGGCGACTAAGGGACTTACCAGAGAATGGGCAGCAGCGTTCTCTGATTCTACAACAACCATACTGCGATCGCCAACCCGCCTGCCAAGCGTGGCGATTATGGCAAAACCCCCCTTCTTGGGGGAGGCCTATGTCCAGCAGTGGACTTTTCGGCTGAAATGATGATGATGATTTGTGTAGTAAGCAACGACTTATTGACGGGCCTACGCTGTCCCCCTATACTTAAGTACAAATGCTGTATCCATGATAATATTGTAATACCAAATGATTTGAAAAGAGTAACCGTGGAGTTTTTTGCCGGTTCTTCTCCATAAGAAACGACCAACCCGAACCGTGCACCTTTTTGTCGACGTTTGATAAGTGCCCATCTAGGCCTATGTGAAATAAAATATTTTGATTTTGATTTTTATTCCCGATTTTCCTCCATGGTGTTGAGATGTGGGCTATCCGAGCAAGAAAATGTAAGGATAGACGTATTCGAAATGTGGTGCTGGAGGCGGATGCTCCGATTTCCATGGACAGCCAAACGCACAAATTTGTGTCTATCCTTTCCCAACTCGATATTAAGACCGATTGCCGATTGCCGGGCCGATTGTCTACAGTTGACCTTCAGGGTATTTTGTCCTATTTCGGCCACATAATGCAAAGGGGAGATAGCAGCCTTAAAAAGCTGGTCATTGTTGGCAATACCGAAGGCAAGAGAACACGAGGCCGGTCGCCAACACGATGGTCCGACCAAGTAAAAGAAGCTACGTCCTCAAGTAAATTTCAGCAGGTGGTGATGGCAACTTTGGACCGGAGTCGATGAAGGCAGAGTGTCCGTTTAAAGGGGTCCAATGACCACGACCCTCAGTAATAAGGGACCGATTGATGAAGAAACGATGGGCGGCTAAACGGTGTTTGCCGATCAGCACGAGTGCAATGAAAATACTTGCTTCGGGTCGGCTTTGTGGATTAACAGTAGCAAATACACACAAGTTGTTTATGGTCGACCCGAATAAATGTGTAGTAACCTTTATAACAAAAATAAAGTGGAAGCGGGCGGGCCATATACCGTAGACTGGACAGAAGATGGGGGAGGAAAGTGCTGGAGTGGAGACCACGGACGCGACCGATATCAGACTTTCGGGCCACTGACTTCTTAACGATTGTCAAAGATCTACAATTGGCAGCCGAGACCAACGGTTTAACGTGCTTTTCGGGGCAGGGAGAAAACTCGGTATATAATGGGTGGTCACCCATCCACGGACCAACCTAGGCAAGAGCGGCTTAACCTGAAGATCGACCCGAGCGGCTGTTATTATTTAGACACGAGATCCTCTTGACTTTTTTCTTGATCATTTTCTCATAGTACATTTGTAATTGTTACTTCGCTACAAAATTCAGCGCATTTGTCTCTCACTAGGCAGCTTTTTATTTTTTACAAAAGGCAAAGGATCAAATAACGTCTTTTAACTGTTACAAATAAGGCTTTAGTTTAAATGTCTTTTTCTTTCTTTTATTTTTAATGGCTAGTTTCTAATGTTGAAAGGTTATTGAACGAAATACTTGTAAAGGTTGCAAGAAATGAGTTCATATTAACACAGTCGAAAGTTAAGTTCGAGTTGAGAAATCAATGATTAATCGTTTTTAATTGAGTTCGATATTCGTTTTGGTTGAACAATCATATAACTTCATTAATTATGTATTTTTTGCTCTTTTCATTACTCCGAATAGCGCTCTTAAATTCTAGATAATAATATTAAAGTAACATTAGGAGTTTAGGACTATTGGTTTTCTTTTTATGAATGTTGTATGTCATTCGCTGGAAATCTACGTCTTTTCTTGACTTGAATGTGCATTGGCGGTTAAGAGTACGCCATGCTCACTCAAATGTCTCGCTGATGGTGGCGCGTGTGTCGGATCATTTAGTTCCCTTCAAAATGGTTGAGTTGCATGGTGCTGATACAGAGTCATGTCCGTGAACGGGCGCTGTCAGTAGTGACTGGTCATCTCATGGTGGCCACGGCTTATTTGAATTATTTATTTTATTTTTGAATTATTTTACAATGGACACTCATCTTGCTACATCGTTCTCACATAATGTACCATCTCAACACGAATGATGTACCCAAGGCTTAAAGAGTGTCCATGGAGTTTCTTGCCCGTTCTTCTCCACAGAGATCTACGTTAGGGAATGGGCAACTATAGTACTTTCACAGTTTTTATGCCTTGGGACTGGGACTGTAGCTACTTTTTATTGTTTCGACAGTTCAAAAGTGCCTGGAACTGGCCTACTTGAAATAAAGCTTTGATTTTGATTATATTGTTAATTTTAAATATTTTGTTTTGTTCCGTGCGAGGCAAATAAATACTTCTTCTTTATACCTATTCGATAGGTGTCACAAAATCAAAGAACACAAGACCACGCACGAATACTATGCTAGGAAAGTAGGACACAACTAAAAGGATACAAATAAGGATGTTCAAAGCGCACGGACTCGATTGAACCGCCTCAAGGCATAGCCGTCTAATGACCAAACGCAAACATAATATCATCGAGAAACTGTTTCGATGCAATTGAAGCGATACTGTTTATATGTTGATGCTGTAGGTCTGTCAATAACTGTTTTACATTTTGGTCTAGTGGCCGCAATCGCAACTGCTGACCATGAGGTCTTGGGTTTGATTCCCGGGTCGAGCAAAGTGTCAGCGGGTTTTTCCATCAGGAATTTGTCAGTAGCAGCCACGTTGTCTTGATTTGTGCCCGGTTGATGGCAATAGGCTCGCCCCCTATTACATGGGACTTAAACATAACTGGCGAAATGTGGGTGTACTATTAGGTACACCTCTGTGGGATTACAGGCGTGTTATGTTATGTAATTTAAAGAAAACTTACAGCTGATACATTCAAGGAGTCTTAATTGCCAAGAGCCTGGACCATTACCTGTGGAGGCTCTCGCTAGTCAGCTGAATCAAGGGCTTGATTCGGACAGTGGTACTCCCGGAAACGGCTCGTATTGTTAGGAGGTTCCTCTCTCTGGAGCCTTGACCACCGGTAGCTTGGACCCAGTGTCCGAAACCGGTGGGCTTCTATTTTTTTGATTGTATATAGGAGGAATACCGGTTGACTTGTTTGGACATGTGATGCGGAGGAATGAGGAAAATGTCGTGAGGAAAGTTTTGAGTGTGAATGTGGGTGGGTATAACTTAGAGGGAGACCAAAGAAACGACGGATGGAGTGTGTAAAGGATGGTTATGGCAAGAAAGGAGATGTCTGATGAGATGACGAGTAATAGAGAAGTATGGAAGAAGGAGACATGCTGCGCCAACGCCAAATAAATTGGCATAAGGGCAGGTGAATGATGATGCTTAAAAATGTTCATGAGAATTAATGAAGGAGAAAAATTCGACATAAGTATATGTAGATGATGATGAAGACTTACATTCAGGACAAAACAATATTGAAATCATCCAATGAAAGCGTTTACTTTTACCCCAAACATCTAAAACACAAATTGTACCTTTCCAAATTATTTGTCAAACTCGTCGAAAAGGGTTTATATTTTATACTGTTTCGGCGAACGGTTCGTTCCAATTTATTTAGTTTATATTGTGTAAATTAATTGAAGTATTTCGGGTAGCCATGTTTTTTTTGCTAGTATTTGTTATCTGGGTCAAGTGGACGTTTAAACTCTGGGGTAGACAGTTAGGCGTAGGAAAATTGAAAATTTTAAATTGTAGAATTTAAAAACTTTTGAATTTTTTATCGTATTTTCGAATTTCAGGTAACGAAAAGACCTAGTTACTAAGCCTACTCCACCTGTCTGTCTGTCCATCCGTCTGTTACCTGTCATAGAACCATAATAATGGCTAATTTCACAGAATTATATATATATAATTCCTTGGGCATTATCTTTACAATAAGTTGAATAAACCCCTAAACCTATATCCAAAAACTAGATCAAACTGTATCAAAGAAATAAAAAAATACTTAAAAACCCTTGACTATCAAAAAACTGAGAATCTTTTGACCGTTCTGAAATAAACCTAACTTTGACCATCCCCACATACAAACTGTTCCTCACTCCTACTCTCTTTACAATTGCTACTATTTGAAAACATCTCTCGCTGCACTTACTCCACAAAAGTCACCCTCACTCATAATGTACATTGCTCATCAGAATCACACTACAAGTCTAACACTTCACACTAGATACTCACACATGACTCCACAACTTCTGCAAGATTTTTTTTTTTTTTTTTTTTTTTGTTATTACTTCTTCTTATGTTATTGTTATTCGTATTGTTTGCCTTTTACTGTGCTTTTAATTTTGTAATGCATATTGTTTAACTTCTTCTCGCACACGGAATCTCTGTACAAGCTAATTCTATCCTGGAAGAGGTCTGGTGACCTGTAACACAGGTTTTTCCCCAGAACCTACATCAGGCACCAGTCTCTCACAAAGGTTGAATACAGCTGAGACTTTTTTGTACACATTAACTTTAAGTCAGCTTTGTGGAGAGAGAATAAAAAATAAATAATAATAATAATAATTCGTGAAACTGTCGTCTCTATATAATACTGAAAATAATAAGATCAATATAAATGACTAGCGACCCTCGCACGGTTTTTAGGACACAATAAGAAGAATTATTCTCACAAGTGTACCGCAATAAATGGTCTAAAATTCTAAATATTGGCGAAAATCGTATAATCTGCTGTTTACAGTCGCGAACGCATCAAGTTACCATAAACTGATAAATTTTCTCATTCGATTTTGAACTTAAGCATCAATGTTTATGGTTTAAAACCATTTGGAGAAATTTGACAGTTTGTGGTAACTTGATGTGCTGGCGATTGAACTTTAGAAAAATATTCGGTCACACAGACAGACGCAAAAAGCCACTTCAAATAAGTACTGTTAATGCCCGCGGCTCCACCCAGTTGGAGTTCGGTAATTGCCCCAAATTTCATCCAAATCCGTACAGTAGTCTTTACGTGAAAGAATAACAATCATGCATCCTCACACTTTCGCATTTATAATAAATAGTAGTAAGATATAGCAGACAGTTTTGGTGGCACGAAGCCAATAGTGCAGTACCAAGAAAAATCTTCTCGCTTTAAAATCGAAGCATCTACTTAATGAACTTGGAAGATAATTGCTTCACAACTTAGATTGTATTGGTTCATCAACTCAACTAGACTTGAAGAACACTCTGAGGTTGGCACCACTGTTAATTGTCTATGCAATTACTGAAGTCATTGAACTTTGTCTATGAAACTTGAGAAACAACTTCAAGCGTCCGTTTGATCTAGTTTGGTTAGAGTTTTCAAAATGCACTTCTGTGTATTAGAATTGAAATCATGTACTATCCTCCAGGGAAGAAAGGAGTATACCCAGGAGTGGGTGATTCCGGGCTGATGATGATTATCTTCAGAACATCAATCAGGCTGGGGGCAGGGCGGAGGAGTTGATATGTAGAGAACGTTAGCGAGGGAGCACTTTCATATAAACTCAGACTGAAGTCCAGTACCACGATTTTGTTGACATTGACAGATGTCAATGTCAACAAAATGGTGACGGACGCAATGTCAAAAACGTCAGAATTTAGTTTGATTTAAGTTCTGTTTCACGCTTAGTTAGTGATTTACCAATATTTTTAGGAAATAAAGTGGAGACCTGTAATTGGCTTTTAGACTATTGTACTGTCCTTGATCTGTTTGTTTTAGCTGTAAGTCTCCCATGTTATCTAAATAAATAAATAAATGTACTTTTAAATATTTCAACGCAGCTCCGGCAGGAGGCGCTTGAGATAAACCCCCTTGACACAGTGACAGACTCCTCAAAATCAGGCGACTTGATACAAAACCTAACCCCTTCAATCTGTCAGTCAGTCACAAAAGGTCTATCTTATTTTATGTTGTTTCTAAGTTAACGATACTCAATAATCGGATGGGGCTGTAACAGCGACTTCTATATGTACCTTATGCAAACACTAATTTATAGGCGGATAATGCATAATTTCCGAGAGCCAGTAGCAGTTTTATCGAAATTTCTTGTGAAGCCGTCATTGACCTATTCTGCAC
The DNA here is from genome assembly GCA_905163415.1 of Noctua fimbriata. Lineage (NCBI taxonomy): Eukaryota > Metazoa > Arthropoda > Insecta > Lepidoptera > Noctuidae > Noctua > Noctua fimbriata. The sequence goes on along the minus strand of LR990945.1, from coordinate 8,965,204 downwards.
CAATGCAAGCACAGCAAGGAAGCTCTTAGCAAAGCCATTATTTTGTACAAAAGGCGGCTGCCTATCTGACCCTCACAATACACTTAGTACTGGGTAATACGTTACCCCGACAAGACAACTTTTAGTATTATTGTTTTTTGCAGCTTATCTCTTTTGATGGGGAAAGTTAGATAGAATGATAATTAGATAATTTTCCATTAAGAAATCTCATTAATACTGGAGATTAGCTGTAAAGTTGGTTTCGAAATACGTAAAAATAATATTAGACAGAATGAAGCAATTTATGAGTGAATTACTAATTTCCGAGAGCTTTTGTTTTTCAATTTGGTGTCTAGTGTTTTTACTAAAACAGTATCCAATACCAGTATAAATAACTTGCTTTAAATTAAATTCAACTCCTACACAGGCCATGCGACCTTTTTCGAATGAAACAATCAATCTTTTCGGAATTATGGAAATAATTTTTATACGGGTTCGATTCCCGGATCGGGCAAAGTGTTATTGCGTTTTTCCATAAGGAATTTCTCAGTAGCAGCCATGGAAGACTCCATGGATTTGTGCCCGGTTGACGGTAATAGGCTCGCCCCCTAGTACATGGTACTTAAACATAACTGGCGAAATGTGGATGTACAAGGTACACCTCTGCCTAACCCTTCGGGGATTACAGGCGTGATGTAATATTATGTTATGTTAGTTAATGATCCAACTGTGACATACCGAGATCGGCAGTCGTTCTGTGTAAAATACTGCTGTTTAGCTGCACCAGGTTAGACTGGAAGCCTACACCGATGTATTTAGTTGCTTCTTGAGGTCTTGATCACTATCCACTAAACTTAAATATGTACATATTTTTCTTACTCAAGATTCCCCAGTTGGCAATGGAGCGTAGCATAGATCGCGCCGCAAGGGCCGATGCCTGCCAGGGCTGCGGGACTGTTCGAAAGAGATACCGCGGCCCTGGAACACAAAGGGCAAAGAAGGAACATGGATGGGTTTTAGTCAGTACAAATCTGACACTCCCTTCCGCTCCGCCCAGAGCGGTGGGGGGGAGGGGGGGTCATTTGATGATTTTCCATCCTAAAAAAAAAAAACATAGATCGCGTAAGAAACACTACCCTGCGCTCTTTTACTCAAGTTGGAAATGTTGAAGAAAAAATAGCAAAGCTGAAGTGGGAGTGGGCCGGCCATGTAGCCCGAATGCGCCCGGAGAGATGGGCAACGATCGCACTCACTGGACGCCTGACGGAGGAAATCACCGTCGTGGTAGACCGCGGCGAAGGTGGTGCGACGATCCGATCTTGGTTTCTTGACATTGTACAGCATAGAGAGGTTTGAAAGGAGAAATGGGGAGGTCTTTGCGCAATAGTGGGACAATCAAGAGGCTAACAAAACAAAAATCTTCTTATTCATCATCCTCATCATCTAGGCCTCATCGTCTGCTGCAAGACATAGGGCTCTCTCAAGCATTGCCAAAACGACCGGTCTTAAATACCCTTATCCCGCGACCTCCACTAGGCCTCATTTCTAATTAACATAATAAGTATAACCCTCCAAAACTCTCCTTCAACATAGCACCACATACTTAACATCAACACATTGTAAAAAGTACGCATGATCCGGGTACGGAAACGTCGAGCAATTACACCCAACTTTTAGGCAAATGAGGACTGACATCCATTCATTCGAACTTCATTGGGTACGGCTGACAAGCATTTATTTTACGGTCCAGTGTTGGTGGAATGGGAAGGTTTTCCCTTATTTTGGGGAAAAATCTTGCTAGAGAAAATTTTGGGAAAGTTAAAGTTCTTTATGGGTGAACTTTTTCAGAAAGGTCAGTTGGTTAGTACTCGCAACTGGCATATGTATGATCAGATGTATGAACAAGGTGAAAGGAGTATATAAGGATCGTAGCAGGTGGGATTCTGTAGATAATAACTACACTCTTGAAAAAAAGTCGTGAGATTTTTGGTAAGATAAAATATAGGAATCAAGACATTCTCAGTCAAATTATTTTTTTTGTAATTTTTATTACAAAAAATAATTTGACTGAGAAAAGTAAGCAAGCAGTTTGCGTTTTGTGTTGCAGTTTGCAAGTTATTACTTGCATATGATGCGCCGATTGCAACGTGTCATGCGGAAACGAAAACGCGTAATCATCATCATCATCGTTTCAGCCGAAAGACGTCCACTGCTGGACATAGGCCTCCACCAAGTGTCGCCACATTGACCGGTCCCGTGGACTCGCATCCAGTGGATCCCTGCAACCTTCACTAGGTCATCGGAAAACTGGTAATACAAATACAAAATTCGACACATAGTGTCCACTGGTATCTTTTGTGAATCTATTTAGTTTTATATCTCTCCGATTGTTTCATTTCCTGTTTGAAAAATAGAATTTGGGCAAAAGTTGGGAAAACGTATAATTTTGGGTAAAAAAAATTGAATACGGGGAAAATTGAAAACTCAATCTAGCAACATTGGCCTCAGCAATTTCGTTTTAGGGAATGACTTGACATTTGAAGGGTTACCCCCGAAAATCTGTTTTGTTTACTTTAATTTGGGTATTGGACCTTTTAATTTTAGAAAACTGTGATTAAAAGGCAAATAAAATAGTGTTTTGTGAAAGTTTGTGAGGGAAAGGTGATTCGTGCGTAATTTGGGATAGGTCGGTAGTTGTGAATTTGTGTGATGTTGTAGTTTTGAATTTTGTGTGTGTTTCTATTTAGTGACGTATGAGGTGGCTTTGGGATGTTATGCAAAAGGAATGATAGTGGTAGCGCGGGCCTGTGGACGGCGAGTTATGGGCTAACTCACCGTCCAGGCGTCTTATGACGACAGGCCGTGTCGACGGCGCGTTCGTGTTCCACGCGCGCCTCAAAGAGATGTCAGCAACCACGTAGGGGTCCGCATGGGCCGATGCCTGCCAGGGCTGCGGGACTGTTCGAAAGAGATACTGCGGCCCTGGAACACAAACGGCAAAGAAGGAACATGGATGGGTTTTAGTCAGTACAAGTCTGACAATCCCTTCCACTCCGCCCAGAGTGGGGGGGGGGGGTCATTTGATGATTACCCAAACGAAAAAAAAAAAAAAAATAGGGTTGCCTTGCCACCAGTCTTGCACCAGACTGATGTCTGTAATTAAGCTGGAATTTATATTCCAGCATAACAACAAGACTGCAATTCAGGACTTCCACGGAAAAATCTTTATACAACAAGAATACATACTAAGACCTTGTCAAGGATAAAAAGATCCTCTATAGTATGAGGTTTCAACGAATTTAAACCTGAGATCCCTTGAAACCAAACCAGTGTAATGCGTGACTCGTTATAATAATGTTCACAAATGTTGCCATACTCGAAAGTTTGTAAATAGGTTAATAGCATGTACTAGAAAAACTTCAGTAGTAGGTACATAATCGATTTTGTTCAAGCTAGTTAATACCATAATGTAATGTTCTTATGTTCTTCAAAACTTTGATATTTATTTCATGTTTGGCATAAATGTAACAATTGTAGGTACTAGGGAGGCATATTGCTGGTAAACTTATACTGTCTTACGGGATATCTTCTGTGATTGTTCATTATTATATCGTATGCTCCAAATAATGAACAATCACGGAAGATATTCCGTAAGTGACAGTTTAGTTGTAAACCGTGAAAGCTTAAAACAGTGTTCATATTGCTGGTGCTTGATTTGCTATTTTACATAGCGTTCATGTCATAAGGATATTATAATTTTTGCTTCTTATTCCTTAATTTGATTAATTGTCATATTTAACTTATTTTTTTAAAATTTTATTTTGCTTTGTGCCTTTGACGTTAATTGATTGGATCTGACGTTTATTTATTTCTCAAAATTTTACGTCATTTAATTAATTTTATTTATTTAGTCAAACTAGTTAATCTGCTTGTAAAAATGACAAAAGTATTTGATTGTATTTATTCAATTAATTTGTTTCCTTTATTTATTTTCCTATACACTAATTACATTTTTAAATATTTTTTAACAAAAACCATATAAAAAAACATTTAAAAATGTAAAAAAATATTTTATTATTATCAATGGCCGGCCCAGAAAGAGCTGGCGAGACGACCTGGATGCGTACCTTGAGGGCTGGTTCGAGGAGGCACAGGAAAAGAACACAACATGGAAGAAATTGGGGGAGGCCTTGCAGTGGGACAGTACAACCTGAAATATTTTTTTTTTTTTAGATTTTTTATTAGAAATCTTTCTTAATGAGGTTATACTAGAACGTTGCGGCTTAAAAGAAGATCTAGTGACAAAAATTGAAAAGAGTATGCTTTGGTCATGTGCAGCGAATGAGTGAAAACCGACTAAATTTACAAGGCAGATGTGACTGGCAACACCTGAAGGACATACACTGACCCTATTGGTGATTTTCTGCAGAAAGGTCAGGGTTGCGAGTTGCGTAGCAACTCGCAACCGGCGTGCGTGTATGAACGTTGACGAGGCGAAAATAGTCTGTAAGGATCGTAGCAGATGACGTTCTGTGGCTTCTGCCTACCTCGATGGGAATAAGGCGTGAGTTTATGTATGTAAGTACTAAGGTAAACTTAATAACACTTACCTTGCTATTTTACGGTCCAGTGTTGGTAGTATGCGGTGTTTTCCCCTTTTATGGGGAAAAATCTTTGTAGGGGAAATTTTGGAAAATAAATTGGTAAAGTTACATCCTTGGAGAGGTTCCTTATTGGTTGTTGGTGGAAGTTTTTTGGATATGTCAGTTGCGTGGTACTTGCAACCGGCGTATGTATGACCAGATGTATGAACGTTGATGAAAGGCGTACCGTACCGTACAGTAGCAGCTGGCGTTCTGTGGTTTTTGCCTACACCCATGGAAAAAAGGCGTGAGTTTATGTAATACATAAACTCACGCCTTTTTTAGTACTTACATACTATGTAAGTACTAAGGTAAACTTAATGACACCTTGTAAAATGTAAAAATGTAAGAAAAAATTTAGTAACGGCAAAAGAAATACACTCTAACTTCCCTTGCAAAAGAACTATAATCGTCAGATTCGCAAAACAAATTGTTTGAAGACTGCACAGATAAAGTCTCTGAAGCGTTTCTCTCGTACTCTCAGTAACGTGGAGTGACAGGGCTTTGCTGGCTACAACGCAGTGCCACATAATTTGTTTGAGAAAATGTACCCGTTACCTCGTCTAGTTTTGAAAAGAAGATAAAAATAGTAGAAAGTGTGTCTTTTTCTTCGTTTCGGAGTGTAACTTGGTTGTCATAAGAGTTTCTAAGCCATTTTTTATGGTGTAGTTTAACCTCTGTGTTACGGGTTAGAGCCGGACTCCACCGGAGCAGAGATGAGACGTGAGGAGAGGAGACGTGCGAAGTGGAGAGGAGAGGAGATGTGCGAAGTGGAGAGGAGAGGAGATGTGCGAAGTGGAGAGGAGAGGAGATGTGCAAAGTGGCACGCCGCTCACAGCAGTGAGCGGGAATAGTACGGGGGTCGTGGAGGTGTTTAAAGTAAAAATCTTACATTAAAAACATGTATTTAAAAAAAGTTTTGAAAAAGCTTGAACTTTGACCCCCAATATCTTCTTAACTAGAAGGTTCCCGGGTATGCTCTAGAACAAAAAACATATCGCAAAGACGGAGAGAACCTTTCAGCTTCGTTAAAGGTCAATTTACACCCTTTATATACATAAAGGGTGTATAATTGTTCTGTATGGTGTCCGGACGTAAAGAATAGCACCATCCCATATCTTCCCGTGGGTGTCGTAAGAGGCGACTAAGGGACTTACCAGAGAATGGGCAGCAGCGTTCTCTGATTCTACAACAACCATACTGCGATCGCCAACCCGCCTGCCAAGCGTGGCGATTATGGCAAAACCCCCCTTCTTGGGGGAGGCCTATGTCCAGCAGTGGACTTTTCGGCTGAAATGATGATGATGATGATATACATAAAACAAAATATAAAAAAGTTATGAGAGATAAACAAGAAAAACTACAAAAACTTAATTCTGAAACGAATCTGCAAAGTTCTTGTGTTTGTGTTCTCGAGTCAATTCAACATTGATTTACTTGAGGACACCCGGACTAGCTCATATTGTATGACAGCAAATCACTGGAAGATAAAACCACAATTCACTCCATTAAAACCGCTGAATTTATGTCAAAAGTCAGATTTTTATCACCACCAAATCCAGAGCCAACCGCATCTTCAATTCCCAAAATGGAGCTCACTCAAATCATCGCCGCGGTCATAAACCGACAATTTTCCACAACCTTATCAACAAGTATATGAAATTTTATGTAGTAAATGACCGAAAACAGTTAACCTTTAAACATATAACGGAGTGTGTTATGCCATAAAAAGACATTTTATGACAGACTTGAGGGTCGTAAAATGAAGGGTTACGTGTCTTTGATCTGATGTTACTGCTTATGGCATGTTCTGTTTGCGTGGTGGCTGCTATGCGAGGCGAGGCGATGGAAAATCACAAGGTATCTCCTAGGAGAGGTGACCCCATTGCCATCAACCGGGCCCAGATCCAGACTGCTATTACTTCTTCTTAGCGTTTCGATGGCAAAAAGTTTAAATATGTTTAGCCCAAAACTCAGCCACGCGAACCCCGCTCACTGATGCAGTAAATAAATCCACAAGAGCGCAGGTAATAGGGCATGCGGGGCAAGATGGAAGATGGGCCATTGTTTGTGGGGAGACGCCGCATACGCACTTGAGGTCTGAGCCGTCCATGAACCCTCATCTGCTATTACTGACCAAGAGAAAAAAAATATAACAAAATCAAAATCAAAGCATTTATTTCAAGTAGGCCAGTTACATCATCATCATTTCAGCCGAAAGACGTCCACTGCTGGACATAGGCCTCCCCCAAGTGTCACCACATTGACCGGTCCCGTGCGACTCGCATCCAGCGGATCCCTGCAACCTTCACCAGGTCATCGGTTCACCTAGTGGGAGGCCTTCCAACGCAGCGTCTTCCGGTTCGCGGTCGCCACTCCAGAACTTTTCGGCCCCATCGGCCATCCGTTCTGCGAGCAAGTCGGCCAGGACAGGCACTTTTTAATTGTCGAAACAAAGATAACAATTAAATGTAGCTTCAATCCCAGTCGGCAACAAGGCATAAAAACTGTGACAGTACTGTAGTTGCCCATTCCCTGACGTAGATATCTATGGAGAAGAACGGGCAAGAAACTCCAAGGACACTCTTTTAAATCAGAATACTTATTATAAAAACTTGGTTACATCATTCATGTTGAGATGGTACATTATGTGAGAACGATGTACCGTTTAATGCATGTTTTAAATTTCGTCTCATTCAGTTCAAGAATACTTTGTGGAATTTTATTATAGCATCTCAAACAGTACCCCATGAAAGATGAGTCTACTTTAGTGAGTCTGAAGACTGGCTGAACTAACTGGTCTCTATTTCTAGTACTGTAATTGGATCAGTCCAAAAATGTTATGGAGTGCACGATATCAACCTGTAATGATCTTGCTGCTGGAACTTGGGCCGCTTTTCTATGAGAGGGAGTAGTCCACCACGTGAGCCCTAGACAAGTGTTATCAAGTTCATGGCACTTTGCATTTAGAAATTGAGTTCCAGCAAGATTTACATTAGTTTTTCAAAAGCTTATGTCAATGCTCGTGAGCTCGTGGCGAAATAATAACAGCCGCACAGATCAATCTTCAGGTTTAGCTGCGCTTACCTAGGTTGGTCTGTGGATGGGTGACCACCCATTACATACCGAGTTTCCTCCGTGAGATCCTTGACAGTCGTTGCATGTAGTCAGTGGCGCGAAAGTTTGACAACCGGTCTTACCAAGGGGTATCGTATTACCCAGAACTAACTGGGTTGTGGAGGTCAGATAGGCAGGTGCTCCATGTAAAATATTGGTATTCAACTGCATTCGGTAAGACTGGAAGCCGACCCCAACATAGCTGGGAAAAGGCTACACAGATGATGACATGGGCGGCTGTTATAGAGCTCCTAAATTTCCATGGATTTTGTGTTTGGCCGATTCGGCAGATGTACTTCGCCTCAATTCATTTCACTGTGACAGTTTTTCAAGGGAACGTCAGACATTTTTGTGATTAGATATTTTGAAGGCACAGTTGGCGCATTGGCTGAGCGATTGGCTGCTACGCTGCGTTTCGCGCTTTCGATTCCTAGACGGAACAAATATTTGCATGGCCTGCAGGTAGTTGTTCTGGGTCTGGCTGTTTGTGTATGTGAGTTTAAATGTTTGTAAACGCACCCACGATACAAAAGAAATCTTAATGGTGGAAAACGTTTAAAAAAAACAGCGTGAAATAAAAGCTGTGAAAAGTTCATTTTTGCATTTCATAATTATTCATAACTTACCTCTACTACAACTATAAAAAAAAAAAAATTAAATAAAAAATCCCATTGCAACAAAGAAAAGCGAACAAACATTTGAAAAGTCAATAAAATGGCTGAGCCGGTTGTGACAAAACTTGTCTAATTTTAATATACACATCATGCTCTTTCATTTGATACCCCACGTATATTTGAAAATATTCGATTATTCATCACCACTTTCATCCCCCTTATCTAGTAAATGGCTGCACCGATTTTGATAAAACATAGCTAAGAACCATCGCCAAGAATCTAGCTTTCAAATAAAAATAACTGCATCCAAATCGGTTCACTCGTTTAAGAGCTACGGTGCCAGAGACAGACAAACACACATTGCGGTCAAACTTATAACACCCCTCTTTTTGCGTCGGGGGTTAAAAAATCCTAGCGCATCTGTCACCGGCATTGGACAACGGGTAATTCGACGCTAATCCGTTGTCAGTACTAAACGGTATGAATATGAAATTTGGAAGTATATTAGATTTGATAACACGCGAGCTTTATTTAAAAAAACACAACAAAATTGAGTTTTGTGATAAAATTTTGTTAAATATGTTACGGATTTGAAACGATAAGGTTTTTGAAAGGCCTTTCGATTTTTTAACTTTGTAGATAAGTATGATATTAGCTATACAACATTAGTTTTAGTATATGCGAAACCTGATACAAGTGTCTAGTATTTTTATGTAAAGAATCTATGTACAAAATTTCAAAATTGTATCATGAAAAACACAAAGTTATAAGCTTGTTTTGTTACCTGGTTGTCCGCACAAAATCGTGGTCACCACGCAGCGCGCGCCTCCAGCGTCGTCTTGAGCTCATTGATAATAATAATTTGGCAGTACCTAAATTAGTGCGATAGGTACTCAAAGTCGCTCGGTGTCCAACTTTTAACGTTTTTAAATATTTTTGGGAAAAAATATAACATGGTTTAAAAATGATTGGAATCGATTCAGTTACTTATTCTGAACAAACTATATTCAGGTTTCGCATATACTAAAAATAATGTTGTATACATGTCATAAACATAACATCACGCCTGTAATCCCCGAATGGTTAGACAGTGCCTGAATATCGGATATGTTGACAAATGAATGAGAGACACGTTTATGTTTTTTTCTGTTCTTGGTTCGAGGACCAACCAAACTCTCCGCGTACATCTATTCTCAATATCTTATCTGACTACTATTATAAATGCGAAAGTTTGTGAAGATGGATGGATGTATGTTTGTTACTCTTGCACGCAAAAACTAATGACCGGATTTGGATGAAATTTTGCACATAGATAGTTTTTAACACATAGGATATTTTTTATCCTGGTAGTACGATCTCGTGGGACAATTACGCGGGCGAAGCCGCAGGCATAAGCTAGTTTTTTTTTGTAAGTAATTCTTATTATATTGCCTCATATAAAATGTGTAAACGGACGCTTTACGAAGCCGTCTACCAAGTATTCTTTACATCAAACTAAGTAATTCTACGCAAAAATCTTTGCTGGGAAACGACTTTCTTTTTTTGGGGTGAAAAATCACGTTTTACGGTAGGACTCAATGTAACGCACTCAAAACATTGTGCTGATGGATGCATTAAATAATACTGGGATCATGGAGGTATTACATAACATTAAAAACACGTATTTAAAAAAAAAACTTGTGAAAAAGTTGGAACTTTGACCCTCAATATCTCCGTAACTAGGAAGTTCCCAGGTATGGTCTAGAACAAAAAAAATACCACAATGACGAAGAGAACCAAGGCCTTTCGGCTTGGTTAAAAGTATTTTTACACCCATCATCATTCTCTTGCCCTTATCCCAATTCATTTGGGGTCGGCGCAGCATGTCTTCTTTTTCCATACTTCTCTATTACTCGTCATCTCATCCGACACCTCCTTTCTTGCCATATCATTCTTTATACAGTCCATCCATCGTTTCTTTGGTCTTCCTCTACTCATATACCCATCCACATTCATACTCAAAACTTTCCTCACAACATTTTCCTCATTCCTCCGCATCACATGCCCATACCACGACAACCGATTACCACACAACTTTTCAGTCACCGGCGCCACTTTCAGACTTCCTCTTATATACTCATTTCTTATTTTATCCATTCGCGTAACACCACACATTCCCCTTAGCATTCTCATCTCCGCCACATGCAAATGCCTTTCATTCATCCCTTTTGTGGCCCAACATTCTGATCCATACAAGACAGCAGGTCTAACCATTGTTTTATAAATCTTCCCCTTAAGTTTAAGGGGAATGCGGGAGTCGCAGATTGTTCCCGTGACCTGCCGCCATTTCATCCATCCCGTGTTAATTCTGTGCTTTACACTACGATCTATTTCGCCATCGCTTTGCACGAGTGAACCGAGATACCGAAAGTCGGAGCAGACAGGGAGAAACGCGCCATCTAGCGCTATGGCTCCAGAACTGGAGAGACCGCCGAAATCGCAGAACATGTATTCTGTTTTAGTTCTGCTGATTTTTAACCCAACATTCTCCAGCTTCTGTTGCCATTTTTCCAATCTGCTCTGGATCTCAGGTCCATCTTCACCGACAAGAACAATGTCGTCGGCAAACAGCATGCACCAGGGTGCCTCTTCCTGTATGTCCGACGTCAAAGCGTCCATAATCAACAGGAAGAGGTAAGGACTTAAAGCCGACCCTTGATGCAAGCCTACAGCCACACTGAACTCATCGGTGTTGCCAGCAGCTGACCGGACGTAGGTACAAGATTGGCTGTACATAGCACGAATTAACTCTACATACTTCCCAGGTATACCTTTCTCTTTCAAGGCCCACCACAACACATCCACAAGTATTTTTACACCCATTATTTGCAAATTTTGTCTGCTTAACGTCATCATCATCTGCCTAGCCTTTTCGGCTTCCAGTCTAACCGGATGTAGCTGAATACCAGTATTTTACATGGAGCGACTGCCTATCTGACCTCTACAACCCAACTAGGACCAGGTAATACGATGCCCACTGGTAAGACTGGTTGTCAGACTTTTTGGGCCACTGACTACCTTTACCGACTGTCAAAGTTACGTACAATTGACAGCCAGTACCCACGGCTTAACGTTTTTTCCGAGGCACGGAGGAAACTCGGTATGTAATGGGTGGTCACCCATCCACAGACCAACCTAGGCAAGCACAGCTTAACCTAAACGAATAAATGTTGATTAGTTCCCAATTTGAACGACATTACCATTGTAAGTATGTCACGCAATTACCCAGCTCTTCACCTTAATAGTTCGCAATAACCGATAAATAAATTACCCCACAACCCTAACGACACCCATGGGTATTGAATGGTCTATTTATAGTCCAAATAATAGCTATTAAAGCCATTGAAAACCATAATCAATGTTTTGAGTAAGACATAAAATCTAATCATGGTCTGTGGGTAACAAGTGGGTGGTTATGGTACCTATGTCTACCCAAAACTACAATTATATTCAATTAGAGTATATTTGAAACTTGGAGAAGGTGACAAGGTAATGTTTGGTTGCTATTTTGGACTTTAAGTACTAAGGTGTAAGGAAAGATCACACAAAGGAAGGAGCTTTACTCAGGTGTGTGTACTAATAAATTATCAGCTATTAGTAATTTAAGTAGTCGTCTATTTAAATAAATAAAATTGAAGTGTCTGTTTGTAATATCAAATTAACAGCTTTTTACTAAATGCGTATGAAAGTAAATACGGTACTTATAACAAAAACACATTTTTCTATGTGTTTGTTCCGGATAATCTCCGAAAAGGCTGGGCCGATTTGACAGAACTTTTACTGGCAGATAGCTGATAGTATAAGAAAAAGCTTAGGCTACTAAAATAGCGTATAGCGTAAATACTGGTTTGACGATTTTCGGGTATCTGACTACCCGTAACGACTGTCAAAGATCTACAAATGACAGCTAGGACCAACAGCTTAAGGTACTTTCCGAAGAATGGAGATGGCTCGGTAATGTATGTTATGGATGGTCACCCATCCCCGGATCGACCTCGGCAAGCTCTGCTTACCCAGAAAGTCACTGTAACTTACGGAACTTGTAACCTAAGACTATCGTCTCCAACAAATGTGTTTTTACGATCTACACTTTTTATTTTTATGACTTTGTTTTCTTGCTGTCATGAAACTTGTCTAGACTTAAGTTAAAATGAACGCGGATCATATTACTGAGGAGCACTTAGGAAGTATATTTTATTAGGTAATTCTGTTGGATATTCTTTTAAGTAGACGGGTAATGAGTGGGCGGGAAAAGTGGGAATAAAGTGTTGCTAGCAACACCGTTTTGATCATAAAAAAAACAATTTACTCAAGTTGAAAGAACTACTGCTTAAATATTTTTTTCTTTTAATTTTTATGGCCATCGAGGTAGACTGCGGCAAAGTTGGTGTTACGATCTGATCTCGTTTGCGGGGTGAACATGGCCAGATATTGCATAGGATAGAGAGGTTTGGAAGGAGAAAGGGGAGGTCTTTGCCCAGCAGTGGGACAAAAATAAAAAAAATATTTGGGACAAAGTATGTTTAAACGTTTTTTACAGCTAGTGAGATGTCTTGCATTCCTGTTATTTAACATTCATTATACTACAAAAAACGAACATTCATTTAAAATTGCTTAATCAAAAGTAACTTAAGGGCATTACATGGCTCAAATCCAAAAACAGCGTATGTTCAAAGAAATTTGTTGATGAATCCCTTCGTGCGTTTTCCGTGTAAAAAAAAGTATGTTATAGTTAAGTTCATCACAAATAAATTGTATTGTTTAAAATTTTAATAAACCTTCTCAATTTTTTTTGGTTAATCGTAGAAAATAGGTTCTTTTTCAACCTTAATTGTAAATTATCTCTGTAACGGCTGAATAGATCGGCATGAATTTTGTAACAACAAATACATAATGATATACTTAACAATCTGTATTGTTTTTTTTCTGTTATTTCTTTTAATATTTTTAAATAATAAATAAAAACTGAAATTTTACGAAATGTGCGGGGCAAGTCAACAAAAACCAGTACAGGGATCAAATCATCAAGGTCATCGAGCCATGTAATGCCCTTAAACTTCTATGGTATATTATAATATTAATATTTTAACAAATTGATGTTTCGTTTTAAAATTTTACGTTTAATATGATCTAATATTTGTATGCCATTCTATAGCGAAACATGTAAGTTCACAACCCTAGTTATTAGACCTTAATGTTAGCATGTTTTCACAAATAAATAAAAAATAATAAATAAAAATATTTATTTCATAAAACAAGAGCACATTGCACTGTATACATTGTTGAAAATGATTCTGTTCTATTCTATTCTATGCGAGAGAAAATACCATTTCAAAATATTGTTCCGTCTAAAAATACGAAGTGAATTGCTTTGACAGCTCTCAAAGAAGCTGAAAACGTCTTTTTACTTTAGTTTTTGGTGAACGTGCTTCTTCTTTGTTTTAAATGCGACCTAACTTCAATTTTAATTTAAACATATCCGGCGCATCCAGCCAGCCAGCCCCTTCATCAAGTTTACTGGCTGGCTGGTTTACACCTATTATATTTCCATAACAGCATTTTTATAACCCAAGCTAACAAAAGAAAACAAGTAGGTATCTACCTCAAAACTAAGTCAATCATCATTTCATCATCTGCCTAGTTTTTGCGAACAGTGTTGAAGCATATCCTTGCTTAAAAGGTGATGTCCAAATCATGTGTTTTAAAGCATTGTGTTACTAAAATAAACATTTTTTATTAATTTTTTTACTAGCTGTGAAAATAGCCGAAACAAACAGACAGACAGAAGGACAGACAGACTGACAGACATACATTACTTCTACAGAATTTGATCCATAATAGCGACACTATCGAATGGTGTAATAATATAGTGCTAGGGAAATTGATTTTCCCATAATCCAATGATGCAGTTGTAGTTTTCATCAAAATCGGGCTCGGGACTCCTTTGAGTATTTTTCGCTATTATTTATTTATTTATTTAAACTTCATGTACAATAGTGGTACACAGGCGGACTTAATGCCACAAGGCATTCTCTATCAGTCAACCTTTGGGTTAAATAAGAAAACATTGTGATAGGGTACAAAATAAATATATAAAAATAACTTCCTGCTTTCGAAAATTTATATAGGCACTTAGCTAGGCGTAGGCATGTATTCCTCATAGTTTCGAATTTGGCCATCCACGCCCACTTGAAAATATGCTTTAACTAGCTTATGCCCACGACTTCGCACGCGTGGATTTCGGTAATAGTCTCCCGGGATCGTACTACCGGGATAAAAAGTATCCTATGTGTTAATCCAGGTTATAAACTATTTGTGTGCTAAATTTCATCCAAATTCGTGTAGTAGTTTTCGTGTGAAAGAATAACAAACATCCATCCATCCATCCTCATAAAAATTCGCATTTATAATATTAGTAAGATATGCATACAGAAAAAAGCTGATATTTTGATACTACAAACAGACACTTCAATTTTATATATTTGTACTTATTTATGTTGAAGTTTGCTTACAGTCTAACAACTGAACACCAGTTCACATGTAGCAACCGATGACCTTCTCAACCCATTAACAAGTTATCCTTTGAAAAGACCAGTTGTGAGCAAAGCACATTCAAACCCAGTTTAAAATTAATTAAAACTACCACGCAACCACACAGAACTCATCACAAGAGAATACTCAACTTCACAACGTATTTACTGCACTCAAAGACATCACCTTTACCAAGCAACTTCCCTAGTCAAATTGGCATGTGAATAAATTAAAAGTTACCTACGTACATACGACGGCTAATCAAGCTATACAAAACCAGTTTATGCGGATCTCTCATTTTATAGATTTCCTATACAAAGCGAGGCTAAGTTATACTGGAAATGTACAGCTTCATGTGCCGCCGTGTGTACTACATCGTCTCACCTTCAGAGTAATTTTCTTAGTCGAAGTTAACTTTTCATGGATTATGTGATGACTTTCAGAATTGCTTTTCTTGTTGAAATGGTTGTTGTCAAGGGCGTTTTGTGAAGCTATGATTTTTTTATGTTATTTTCGCAAGTGACGCTCGTCGCTTAACTTAACGATTTATTTATTTGTATTACAATTATGTGAACATTGAAATGTGGGCTTTATGACTGCCTCTTCAATCTGGATTTGCGCTTAGTTGATGGCATTAGGCTCGTTCCCTATTACATCATCTTCCTGCCCTTGTCCCATTTTATTTGTGGTCGGCGAAACACGTTTTCTTCTTCCATTGCTCCTTTCTCTTCTATATCATTCCTCACAAAATCCATCCATCTTTTCTTTGGCCTTCCTCTCCCTCTCCATCCATCAAAATTCATGTCCATCACACTTTTAGTCACATGCGTTTCATTCCTCGTCATTACATGTCCATACCAAGCTCGCCCGCTATTGCATGGGACATAACAACATGGAACATACATAACTGGCGAAATGTGGGTGTACACACGGCGGCACATGAAGCTGTACATTTCCAGTATAACTTGGCCTCGCTTTTTATAGATTTCCTATACAATGAGAGATCCGTATAAACTGGTTTTGTATAACTTGATTGGCCGTCGTGCGTACTAATGGGTACATTTCTGCCTGACACTTCGGGGATTACAGGCGTGATGTTATGTTATCAATAAAAGACTGGTCAGCAACAGGACCAAGAGGTTCGTACAAAAAACTTATTGATTTGAAAAAGTATAAAAACACACTTTATTCATTCAGGATTTTCTTTAGGTTAATAGGGTATTTGATGCCAGTCTTTTATTTGAAAACTAGTTTAGGTTAGGTTTAGGAACACAGCGATCTCAGGTTCATTGTTACGTGAAAGAATAAATCTCAATACGAAAGAAAAACTTTCTTTGTAAACTAATTTTCAGGAAAGATAAAGTAACGCAAGTAAATAAGCAGAATTATCAGAGGACCTAGCGTCCATCCAAAACTCGTAAAGGGCCCCCTAACAAACCCCCCTACCCTTAACAAAGCCGAAAGACACTTGTTCTCCTCGTCATTGCGATATTTTTTTTTATCTAGACCATACCTGGGAACCTTCTAGTTACGGAGATATTGGGGGTCTAAGTTCCAACTTTTTCACAAGTTTTTTTTTAAAATACATGTTTTTAGTGTAAGATTTTTACTTTAAACATTTCCACGACCGTACTATTCAATCTGTCCATCAGCACAATGTTTTGAGTGCGTTACATTGCGTCCTACCATAAAACGTGATTTTTCACCCCAAAAAAAAAAGTCGTTTTCCAGCAATAATTTTTGCGTAAAGTTACTTAGTTTGATGTACATAATACTTAGCTGACGGCTTCGTTAAGGGTCTTATTACACGCTGTTATAGAGTTGAGCTCCTTGAGTTATGAGTCGAGTTACACGATAACTTTAAGGGCGCAGTGGCTAAGCGATTGACTGCTGCGCTTCGTGTCGCGGGTTCGATTCCCGCACAGAACAAATATTTGTATGGCCTACAGGTAGTTGTTCCGGGTCTGGCTGTTTGTGTATGTGAGCTTAAATGTTTGTAAACGCACCCATACAGGTACGGTACAGGAGAAACGACAAAGCTTAAAAAAAAAACCTGACAAATCAAGCATTTGTCAGTTTTTTTTTTTTTAATCTTTGTCGTACTGGTTGGATAGGTCCACTCAAATCTGTGTGGTTCGTTCTTCAAAAGACCACCTCAGACACGTATCTTAGTACAGTCGTTACAGGTAGTCAGTGACCCGGAAGTCTGATAACTAGTCTCACCAAGGGGTATCGTATTACCAAGTACTAACTGGACTGAACTGTGGAGGTCAGATAGACAGTCGCTACATGTAGAATACTGGTATTCAGCTGCATCTGTATCCTTATTTCTCGTATTCCTCTCAGAAAACCCTTTCATTTGTTACCCATATCATGCGAATGCATACAAATAACCAGACCGCCATGTTTGGGAGTCCACGATATTGGATTTAGAATGACGTCACTTAGCTAACCACGCAAATGTCATCCAAACTAAAGATTTGTGCAAAATTTCAGCTCAATCGAAAACCTAGGGTCAAAATCAGGTGAAGCTAACAAAAGCGTGTTAGCATGATTAAATCTGATATTATTATTATCTCCTTTATTCATATTATACTTATTTTAAATAAGTATAAAGATGAATAATTATTATTATTATTTAAAAAGTTTAATATTGTTATTTTTTTTTTTTTGATATTCTTTTTTTTAATATTAGTACCATTTTGTGCAAAGCTAAACTTCTGAATCTCAAACCAAATAATGCTAAAGTGCCTTAATGTGTTTCTTATAAATAATGATTTTGTACTCCGAGCCTTCAAATTTTCATAGCAAACTGCTTCGCACACTCCATTAGCCCTTTTTCGTTTTACAACAAAAAAGATTTTAGGTCGTAACATAATTCAGATGAAGACCTACGATCTGTCTGAATTTTCTTGTGTAGTTTCTTTATGATTTGGAGCGTTCTGATAAATCTTTTTTGAAATGACGCCAGCCCCCGTAGCATGACCACCGTAGACAAGGATTTCTTTGACGGAAGAATCGACAAAATGACAGATAGTGCAAAGAAATCTGTCATTGTGTCGACACAATCTGTCATTTTGTCGATTCTTCCGTCAAGGAAATCCTTGTCTACGGTGGTCATGCTACGGGAGCTGAGAGAACTATTATTGAAAACTTATACTGTCACTTACGGGATATCTTCCGTGATTGTTCATTATTTTGAGCTCCCGATATTTCGGAACTGTTACAAGCGCCATGATCGCGGGTTGACTGAAGACAACCAGAAAGATATATCCCGTAAGTGACGGTATAAATTTAGTTGTAAACTGTGAAAGCTTAAAACAGTGTATTGTTGAAAATATTAATAAACTAGCTGTTGCTGTTGTATTTCAAAACGGTGAAGGAAAACATCGTGAGGAAACCGACATGTCCTAGAACCAAAAATTCGAAGACATGTGACATCTACCAACCCGCACTGGGCCCGTGTGGTGGATTATAGCCTTAAGCCTACTCCCTCTCATAGAGAGGAGGCCTGTGTCCCAGCAGTGGGAACATAATAGGCTGATTATGCTATGCATGCTATACCCGCAAAATTCGTCCGCCTGACGCCTGACGCCTGAATTATTATACACTATCTTTTGCCCACCGCTTCGCTCGCGTTAATTTAGAATTTGACAATCAATTCGGGCTGTACTCGGCTTGTAATAATATAATTCAATCATGATTCGAAATACACGTGGCACCATCTATTATCACAAGAACGTTATTGTTGTTTTCTTCGGGAACAGAAGTTTTTTTCGGGATTAAAGGTACTTTATGTCCGTTTTTGTACACCTGAAAACGTATATGTAAAATTTCAGGGTGATCGTTTCAGTGGTTTAGGCGTGAAAAGGTAACAAACAAACAAACTTATTTTCGCATTTATTATATTAGTAAGTAAGAATAAGGATATATTACCTCCGTATTTGAATCTGATTTTGTTAACAATTTCATGGGTTTTAATTTTTTAGCACGGAACCCTTATCTTTTTCGAAAATAAAGGTAGCCATTTTTTTTTAAGGGTGGGAAATTATCAAACCTCCCCCGCTCTGGGCGGAGCGGAAGCCGCGGAAGGGAGTGTCAGACTTGTACTGACTAAAACCCATCCATGTTCCTTCTTTGCCCTTTGTGTTCCAGGGCAGCGGTATCTCTTTCGAACAGTCCCGCAGCCCTGGCAGGCAAATAAAGGTAGCCTAAGTTACTCCTTACAACATCAGCTGTCAGCTGTCATACTGATCTTAATTTTCGAAACAATGAGGTAGCTATTGGGCTGTAGCTGTCAGAGGTAAAATATCCAACTTTGACAACATAAAACTAGGTTCCATTTTCAAACCCACATTTCAGGTGACACCAAAAAGGTTCTAACACTCACAATAATACCATTTCATTAATAAAGACTCACAACTCAACCCAAAACCGCTCTCCTCATTATAATTCTCTATGGCCGGTCCAAGTTTTGAGCAGTCGCGTTAACCCTGTAATGCTGTTAATAATTTACGCGAAGGTCGAGAGCGTCATTTAGCAAATAACGCTTTGAATGTTAATTTATTAAGACATTTCAGGGATGATGGCTCGTCATGGCAGTACTTTGAGGTTGGTTGGTTTGAGAGCGGGTAGCGGGTGCAGCTGTCAAGCCTATATAAAAGTCTTAAGGAATGATACGGTATAGATTGTGATTCTAGACTTAGTTTCTATCAAAAATAGTGGTAGTAAACTACTACAAAATAATAAAAGAAAATGTTTTTTTTTAGGTAGGGCCTCTCGCAGTTCAACTCGATAAGGTTGCAATACTGCTCAACTGGATTATTCTTTTGTGACCTCAAATGAATTTAAGCCCCGAAGGGTTAGGCAGAGGTATACCTAATAGTACACCCACATTTCGCCAGTTATGTTTAAGTCCCATGTAATAGGGCGCGAGCCTATCTCCCCCAACCGGGCATAAATCCAGACCCCGTAGCTGCTACCGAGAAATTTCTGATTGAAAAATTAATAACAATTTGCCCGACCCGAGAATCGAACCCAGTACCTCATGCTCCGAAGTCGCGATTACGACCACTACACCACCGGCACCGAGGCACTCCAAAATATGTATATATTTGTGTATGTTGTATCCAAAATATGTTTGATAAACTATTTCGTATTCGCACAACATACTATAATGCGTTAGTATTCAATTCTGAAGACATTGTATCTAGCAAAGATCTCCAAAACGCCGAATCATAGCAAATATGAATAATTCTCAATATTAAACCCAAGTACTTACGGTTCAAGTTTTCTCTCACTTTCTGCTGATTTGCAAATACATAAGAACATAGAATAATATTATCTGCTTACATTTCAACAAAGTAGTGAATCAGCTGATCCCTCGTGGCAATGTTCCAAGTAACATTTATGTTAGGTCCGTCGATAAATTTATGTTTGTTTAAATGTTGCAAATATTTTGTACATCGACAGAATTCATTCATTCTAATACAAACAAATTTAAATTTTATTTTTCCTATTTTATTACCAAATGTGATTTGATTTTTAATTACTACTATGAATTTGTTAATTTAATTTTTCTTATTTAATTTGAGTACTAATGATTAATGTGTTTTGATTTGAATTTTTAATTACGACTATAACTTTGTTAGCTTAGTTATACATTTTATTAAGCATGCTGTGGTCTCCTGTAAGTGAAGGAGTACACCTACGTGATACTTTTGTCGTCGATTATTTATGTCGTGTGTTTGTGTACATCCTTTGTTGGAGATCCTAAACAAATAAATAAATTAACACCACAATCAATCATTCTAGTCGAATTTAAAAATGTATTTTAGTAAACAAAAACAAAATACAAATAAAACTAGAAACAATAATAAACTTCTATGTTTACATGATAAAACAATTGTTTTGTTAGTTGAAGACTAAACAATACTAATTAAATGTAAAGTTCTAGAACAACATTAATATCTCTACTGGATTTTAACACTGTTTACATATAAACGAGCTTGATTAAGAAAATGGCGAAACAAACAATAAAAGAGATATAATACATTGAACAAAACATGTTTAACAAAACATGTTTAGCAACATTGTTTCATAAGAAATAACAAAATGGATCTTGGCATAATCGAAAACAAGATGGCGACTTTTTATGATCGTTTACCGTATGGCCACGCCTCAAACAAAGCGGAGACGTGCGGAGATGTGCGAAGTAGAGAAGAGAGGAGATGCTTAGAAGCTAGGGTGTAGGTATCCACCAAAGCTGTGCGGAGATGCCTACTGGCTATACCGGAATACACCGTTTTTTACGATTTTTTTTATCAATCCTGTACTAATAGCTATAGATGAATAGCCAAACTTAAGTGGCAGTGGGCAGGGCACATTGCCCGCAGAATGGATGGCCGATGGGGCCGAAAAGTTCTGGAGTGGCGACTGCGAACCGGGAGACGCTGTGTTGGAAGACCTCCCACTAGGTGGACCGATGACCTGGTGAAGGTTGCAGGGATCCGCTGGACGCGAGTCGCACGGGGCCGGTCAATATGGCGACACCTGGGGAGGCATACGTCCAGCAGTGGACGTCTTTCGGCTGAAATGATGATGATGAATCCTATACTGTCCCACTGCTCTCCAAGTTCTTCCAAGAGCCCTTGTCCCGCGCCACCTCAAATTACACCGTTATTATTATTTATTTTTGTGCAAAAGGTCTTCTGTTCAAACTGACAGGAACACAATGTAGCCATTTTGTTTCCAAGTTCGAAAAGATTTTTCTACTAACTTTGCTGACATGCTTGGCTAATGTTTGAGCCACGTGTCTCGATTTACTTAGTACAGTGAGCACAAACACGAGAGAGCGAAAGAAGAAAATGTTGTAGCAATTTAAGCGAATTCATGCAGCTGATGCATCTATGCAAAAGTTTGGTGAACAAAAGTCTAAATAAACATCTTGTCAAGCCATTAGAAATCTTTGGAAAGATTCTGATGTGGAGACCGCATACCAGAAGGCGCAGCATTGGTGAGTCTCCAACAAGGTGAACGGATGACCTGTGGTGCGGGCGCGATAACCCGCTGGATGCGAGAAGAACAGGATCGGTTGATGTGACTACGCCTGAGATAGACGTATGACAAGCGGTGGACGTCTTTTGATTGAAATGATGATGAAGTAAGTAGGTGCAGTAGGTACACCGTCAATAAGCACATTGAGTTCCAAACAGTGGGGGTACTATGATGTCTTCAAGCCAGAATAATTCCAGTGTGAGAAACAGACAGAGCTATACAGGTCATCTAACGCCATCTCTTTCCCACACTGGAATTACTCCAGCTTTAAGACCTTCATGGTAGGCCACCTGTTCATTTTCTATCTCATTCATCATCATCATTTCAGCCGAAAGACGTCCACTGCTGGACATAGGCCTCCCCCAAGAAGGGGGGGTTTTGCCATAATCGCCACGCTTGGCAGGCGGGTTGGCGATCGCAGTATGGTGTTATAAAACAGAGAACGCTGCTGCCCATTCTCTGGTAAGTCCCTTAGTCGCCTCTTACGACACCCACGGGAAGATATGGAATGGTGCTATTCTTTACGTCCGGACACCATACAGAACATTTTCTATCTATCTCGCATCTATCATGTTACCGGCTTCGTTGTCAATGGCACAACGGGGGCATAGAGATCGACTTGACAGGAGTCAAAGATTATTCGTCACTCGCGCACGCCACGTGATCCCTTTGACCTTTTTCTTGTTTTGTAAAAAAAAACGAATATTAAGCATAATCAGCTTATAATGTTCCCACTGCTGGGACACAGGCCTCCTCTCTATGAGAGGGAATGGGCTATAATCCACCACGCGGGCCCAGTGCGGATTGGCAGATGTCACATGTCTTCGAATTTTTGGTTCTACGACATGCCGGTTTCCTCACGATGTTTTCCTTCACCGTTTTGAGAGCAGTGGTGATGAAATAAATTACACAAAGTAATGCGCCTGCCTGGGTTCGAACTCACGACTTACTGTTCGTAAGTCGGGGCCGCCACCACTGGCCCACCGCTGCTCTTCAATATATGCGACTTAAAGAGGTAATTCTGTACCTTCATTGAAGAGAGCCTCAAACACTAAACCACAGATAAATAACATTGTATCCGAAATACAGTTTCATAGTCCTCGAAAAACATCAGAACTGTTACTCCTGAAAATTAACTTTCAAAACATTCTTCGATATATCCAATCTGCTAACAAAATCAGTCTTTTCTCCTTCCGTCATTTTTGTCATTGACAAGACCAATCACAGAGCATAGAATCACTGCGCTAGCAGCACCTAGAGGTGGCATCCTTACTTTACAACATTATAAAATGAGAAAGTAAATCTGTCTGTCTGTTGCCTTTTTACGCATTAACGGCTGAATGGATTTGGTTGAAATTGACATACAGATACACCATGACCTGGGCTACACATTTTTGTCCCGGTATTTTATTCCCGTGGCATATAATGCGACTCACACGCAGGCGAAGCCCCCACTGCTTGAAAAGCATTAATAAAAATTCTGGACGGCGAAAGATAACCGAGTGCCGCTACATAATTCAACTCCAAGTAGTGTGAGTAACGAAAATTGAAAGAAAAAAAAAGAAATTGATGCGTACTTACTCCCGCATTTTACTCTCCTGTCAATGTCAATCAAGCGCCTCGTGTGACATGTTAAAAGTAAAAATCCTATATTTAAACATACTTCCGAGATGTTTTCAAATTATTTTATGCCTATTTTGTTGTAGAGATATAAGACTTAGCTAGATCCATTTTTAGCCCCGGAAAAGCAAAATAGTATATTTGCAACTTTTTGTTTTTTTGTTTGTATCTTTTACGACTAAACGGCTGAACGAATCGTATTGAAATTTGGCAAGGAGATAGATTATAACCTGGGAAACGACATAGGTTATCTCTTTTATTTTTCTCTCGCATACACATACAAATTACCATGCGATCGAAGTCGCGGGTAACAGCTAGTTGTATATTATACAGGGTGTAAACAGACCCTTCACGAAGCCGTCAACCAAGCATTCTGTACAACAAACTAAGTATCTTTACGCAAAAATTGTTGCTGGGAAACGACTTTTTTTTTGGGGTGAAAAATCACGTTTTACGGTAGGACTCGATGGAACGCACTCAAAGCATTGTGCTGATGGATAGATTAAATAGTACGGGGGTCGTGGACTTGTTTAAAGTAAAAATCTTACATTAAAAACATGTATTTAAAAAAAAACTTGTGAAAAAGTTGGAACTTTGACGCCCAATATCTCCGTAACTAGAAATTAAGGACAAAGAAGGAAGGAAAGGAAGGAAGGAAAGGTCTGGAAGGTATGGTCTAGAACAAAAAAATCATCACAAAGACGGGGAGGACAAGTGCCTTTCGGCTTCGTTAAGGGTCCATTTACACCCTTTATTAGGATGTTGTTTAAAAACTTGTAAAAAAGGAAATTGAAATGAAATAACTATCAGGACAACAAATGTAATCTACCAAAACACCAACCATTAAAAGTTAAAACACGAAAGTTATAGTTTGAAGTAGCAAGATACAAAATTGATTGAGTGAACAAAATCAAGAGGAATAGTTAGAGTTTAACAATTAAAATCATCCAAAGTTTGATCCACTCTAAACGATGACACGATCAGTTTGTAAGGAAACTGATGACAATGCCACCTCTACCAGCGGCCGAGGCTTCTCCACGCTCTGTAACACCAATCAACTCCACCCCCAATATTTTCCATTCAAAAAGTTATATGGGACCCTGATCTTTACGCAGGATATGAGTCGATAAGAGCGTCATATGATGTCAATATCGAAATCTTAATATTACTTTGAAAATGTTAAAAGTATATTCTGATAAATCTTTACTCATGTCGCTTTAGGAAATTGGATTAGAGTTTGATTCATTTTCTTGCTTTAATGCTGGTTTTAACTTTGGGCCCATTTTTTTTGGAGCACAGAATTGTAGATGATTTATTATATTCATAGTCGAGGTGGGTGGGGTGAAAGAGACTGCATCTTATACAAGTTGTAGATTCAACTGTATCAAGTAATAATGTGACTTTTTAATTTTAGATGTGCTTATGAGATAATCTTGGGCATTACTGATCAAAGGGTTAGGCAGAGGTGTACCGACATTTCGTCAGTTATGTTTAAGTTTCAT
Source organism: Noctua fimbriata (assembly GCA_905163415.1). Taxonomy (NCBI): domain Eukaryota; kingdom Metazoa; phylum Arthropoda; class Insecta; order Lepidoptera; family Noctuidae; genus Noctua; species Noctua fimbriata. The sequence continues at coordinate 8,940,103 of LR990945.1, read as the reverse complement.
GTAATAGGGGGCGAGCCTACTGCCATCAACCGGGCTCAAATCCAGACTATGTGGCTGCTACTGAGAAATTTCTGATGGAAAAACCCAATAACACTTTGTCCGACCTGGAAATCGAATCCAGGACCTGATGCTCTGCAGCCGCGCTTGCGAGCACTAGACCGAGATTCTCCCCTAAAATTCCTGCCTGTCACCATTTTCATGAATTTCAGATGGACCTGGACTAGTTTTAGAAGGTCTCTTGCTCCGTGAAGAAATAATCACACATATTCCATATAATAATCACAAAGAAAAATCTTAGTCATCATCATTCTCTTGCCCTTGTCTCAATTAATTTGATATCGGCGCAGCATGTCTTCTTCTTCCATACTTCTCTATTACTCGTCATCTCATCCGACACCTCCTTTCGTGCCATATCATTCTTCACACAGACCATCTATCGATTCTATGGTCTTCTTCTACTCTTATACCCATCCACAGTTATATTCAAAACTTTCCTCACGACATTTTTCTCATTCCTCCGCATCACTTGCCCATACTACGACAACCGATTACCACAGAACTTTTCAGTCACCGGTGCCATTTTCAGACTTCCTCTTATGTACTCATTTCTTATTTTATCCATTCGCGTAGAAAATCTTAGTCATTAAGTTTTAATATTAAAGCAACAACCAAACGAAAATCGACCTTAAAGTTAACTTTCCCCTTTTCCAGCATTTAAAAGTCATCAGAATTCTAATTTAGCTCAGCCAAAAGACTCCTTTTAAAGTCAAAAAGTCTGAAGTCACAACAAAGTAGCTAAAGTTATCCAACGAAATTCGAATAGTTCCATAATTTCAATCTCAAATTATTTAGTTTCGAACCGGGCTGAATGTTGAAATATTACTAGTTAATTGGAATAAAGTTACAACAACTTCCTATGAACACCCTTAGAGTGTGTTCAGACGAAAAATCGTAAAACGCGCGTTTGAAATGCGTTAAGTTTTTGAGCTGTAAATATGACGAGTGTGCGCAATGTTTTACTGAATTAGTAGACGGTAGTAAATAAATCAAAAACTGAATATTTCATTAAATCACGTAACAATTAGACAGTCTACAGTGTATGCTGTGTGTGTATGAGAAGGGCTCGTGGCTAAATAATAACTGCCGCTCGGGGTCTATCTTTGGGTTAAGCCGCGCTTGCCTAGGTTGGTCTGTGGATGGGTGACCACACATTACATACCGAGTTTCCTCCGTGCCTCAGAAAGCATGTTAAGCCGTTGGTCTCGGCTGTCATTTGTAGATCTTTGACAGTCGAGTCGATAATCGAGGTTATAAATATTATCTGTGTACCAAATATCTAAAGTTCAGTAGTTCCTACGTGAAAGATTAACAAACATCCTCACAAACGTTCACATATGAATACATAACAAATACACATAATATCACGCCTGTAATCTCAGAAGGGTTAGGCAGAGGTGTACCTAATAAATAGTACACCCACATTTTACTAGTTATTTTGTTAGTTAAGTCCCATGTAATAGAAAAATCGAGACTGCGTGGCTGCTACTGAGAAATTCCTGGCAGAAAAATCCAATAACACTTTGCCTGACCCGGGAATGGAACCCAGGACCTCATGCTCAGCAGTGGCGCTTGTGACCACTAGAACAACGAGGCAGCAGTCATATTTTAATAGAGGTAAGATAATTTCGCAAAAATGCGAATTGTTTAATTCCCTGGTGCAATTACAATGAATAAAGCAAGAAAAATGATGAGAATGGCTGTCACACGGTTCACCCCAATCACTTTAAGTAATGCTAAAACATCCGCAAGAGAACCAAGGTAACCGACGTAGCCCGAAGAATAGCCAAACTTAAGTGGCAGTGGGCAGAACGGATGGCCGATGGGGCCGAAAAGTTCTCAAGTGGCGACCGCGAACCGGAAGACGTTGCGTTGGAAGGCCTCCCACTAGGTGGACCGATGACCTGGTGAAGATTGCAGGGATCCGCTGGATGCGAGTCGCACGGGACCAGGTCAATGTGGCGACACTTGGGGGAGGCCTATGTCCAGCAGCGGATGTCTTTCGGCTGAAATGATGATGATGATGATGAATGCTAAAATAGAATTTGCCAAGTTCTTGTTATGTGAATTTAGTTGAAAAATATTTTCAACTAAATTCACATAACGTATACGTCGTGTAGGCAAGTAATTAGGACTTGTACTACAGCCAATTATTGTACACTTTCCTAGTTGTCACATGAAAGCACACCGAAATACAATCTTCGCTCTCCTTTCAATTTTAAAGTCTCCGTCCACCGCTTGTCTGAAGTGACCTTACGATTAAGGTATTCGAATACTATATTGTTCCACAAATTACAAACTTACCCTTAAATAAATACAAATTGAATATTGATTACAGGTACAGAACAACTTTGTATCGGAATTTATATTAAAGGATTTTATTTCATGATTGATTCTGTAAAATATTTCATTTTGTATATTTCCGATCGAAGAATTTATAAAGTGATACTAATTGTAAGAAAATAATTAATGAATGTTTTTGGTTGTATTCTTTGAAAATTGCTTGACTACTTAACTTTATTCACCAATCATAATACAAAATAACATACCAAAACACGAAAAGAATAATATCTCAAGAGGCATCATTCCACTTTCACTTCAATACAAAAAATCAACAATATTTTTTTTAATAGGTAATGATGATGAATAAAAGACATGTAGGGAGCAGCGGTTGCCCAGTGGTGGCGGCCTCGAAGCAGTAAGTCGTGGGTTCGAACCCAGGCAGGCGCATTACTTTGTGTAATTTCTGTGGTGTCAAGGTAAAAGGGGATGAGTCAGAAATTTTCAAAAATGAGTTTTTTACACAGTTGGATAAAATATATTACTAAGTTTTACGGTAAAAAGGAGATGAGTCAATACAATGTATTTTTATTTCGTGAATCTCAAATAACAAATAGAGTCTAGTCTTAAACAGCAAAACCTAAAAAGTAAAAATGAGTTATGTGTAGTCATCTTTTTATTACATACGTAATTCTTTACTTATAAAATTAAGCATAGTGAGATAAGTCGACTCGTGCCTAAATTCGTATTCGTCGTTCCGCGTTAGTTGCATTTCGCGCGCGAAGTTGACGTGTTTTGACCTGTGTAAAAAACCCAAAATTTTGGTTTACGTGTGTATTTGAGTGTTGAAACTCATAGAAATGAATAGGATTAACAAGATAATGCCACTGGGTCTAAATGAAATACAAATGAAAATAAAAAAGAAATCTGTAAGAGTAACAGGGTTAACAACCCTGATAAACATGGATCACATGCACCTTCTAATAAGATAGGGGATGATACAGTACAGGCAATTAAGGATCACATTAATTCTTATTAATTATACGAAATGACTCTACACTCGAGGTTGTAGACGATTATGTCTACCTGGGACAAACGATTCAGTTAGGAGACTAACTGGATCGACTGTGACTGTAACTTCGAGAAAGAGGTCAATCGTCGAATCTGACTCGGCTGGGCAGCGTTCGGGAAGTTGCGTGGTATCTTCCCGTCTAATTTACCGCAGTGTCTCAAGACGAAAGTCTATGACCAATGTGTGTTGACAGTGATTACATACGGGACCGAAACGTGGTAACAGTGGGCCTTATCAGAAGGCTTAAAGTCACCCAAAGGGCAATGGACAGGCCTATGCTCGGATTTTCCTTGCGTGATCAAATCAGAAATGAGGACATTCGCAAGAGAACTAAGGTTACCGACGGAGCCCGAAGAATAGCCAAACTTAAGTGGCAGTGGGCAGGGCACATTGCTCGCAGAACGGATGGCCGATGGGGCCGAAAAGTTCTGGAGTGGCGACCGCAAACCGGAAGACGCTGCGTTGGAAGACCTCCCACTAGGTGGACCGATGACCTGGTGAAGCTACCAGGGATCCACTGGATGCGAGTCGCACGGGACCGGTCAATGTGGCGACACATGGGGGAGCCTTATGTTCAGCAGTGGACGTCTTTCGGCTGAAATGATGATGGTGATGATTATACGAATCGCATTACAGCCGAAGTCATACAAACAAACGCTATTTACCGGCAAGGCTGTCACTAACAATAATGTACCAAACATACAAAGATAAAGTCAGCAATCCCATATCATATACCTATTTTGGAAATGTTTTTCGTACCATGCGTCTATCTTTTAATAAACCTTCTTTGGACACCTGCAATACATGTGACGCATACAAAATGAACATTAACCCTGCTATTAGAGGCCAGATCTGGAAAACCAAGACCAATCTGAAGGGATCTTCTTATGTGGTGTCTGAATTCCTCACTCGTCAACGGCAGTCTGCTTTTACAACAGCTCGCAAGCTGTTCAGCGTCACGAATGTGTGGACTATGGACGGAAACGTAAACATCAAGCTTCCTAATGGCAAACGTCGTCGGGTCTTCAGTGTTGAGGAAGTCATCAGGCTGGGAGCGGAGCATGGCAAGTCGCTGGATCAAGTGGTTCCGCCGGAATCCATTCCTGGCTCGAATGTCACAAGCCCGGTGCCGGCGCAGGTTAACACTCGGCCAAAGCGGATAGCAAGGAAGAAGTAACTCGTTTGTTTTTGTTTACTCTGTAAGTGTTTTTCTTTTTGTTTGGTTAAGATCCTTAAAGCAATTTTTCTGTTTTCGATAGTAATACGTCACAGTAACTTTTTTTTCGTGTACCGACGCGACGCTTTATATTTATTTTAAGTTTACTTTGCTCTTGACAGTCACAGTTTGTTTTCGTTATGTCAATGTCAAATGTCACAGTGTCTTGAATTGTTGGCTCTTTTTTTTATTGCGTTCGGAAACGTGCATTAGTTTTACTTATCTTTAATTTATGTTTTTTTTTCTCTTTTTTTTTTTTTGTGAACAGTCAGCCGGCAGGTTATGCAATTTATAGTTAAGTGAATTTTATTTCACATTTATAGTTTAATAAGTATCTTATCTATTATTTTTTAGCTTAAATTATCTTATTAACTTCATAATAATTATGTCTGACGACAACTCATTTTATTCTTGCCATAGTTCTTCCACGTCTTTTTCATCTCTTGACAATTCTCTGTCCGTGAATAGTTTTCTAACTAGTGAGTGCCAGCGATTTAATAAATGCTTTAACGTGTGTCATGTTAACGCTCAGAGTATTCCTCAGCATCATTCTGAGATGTTGGATTTATTTTGTGACGTTACCCTACATGCTATATTAGTGTCCGAAAGTTGGCTCAAACCCGAACTACCCTCAACTTTTTACTCTCTACCAGGCTTTGTTTTAATTCGCAATGATCGTACGGGGAAAAGAGCCGGCGGTGTTGCCATTTACTTGCGCAGTGACATCCCTTACAAAATTCTATCCTCTTCACCCCCTATCTATAATGGCAGCCCCGAATACTTAGTTCTAGAAATTGTTGTCAAAGGGGTTAAGGCCGTTCTAGGAGTTGTTTACTGCCCACCTGCTATTGATTACTTCTCCAGTCTAGAATCTCTCTTTGAATCTGTTTCCTCAGAGTACAAACATCACATAGTGATGGGTGACTTTAACACCGACCTTTTGAAGGACAACCTTAGGTCACGTAGGCTCAGAGCGATCCTGGAGTCGTCAAGTCTGTCCCTCCTCGAGCTTAGTCCAACGCATCATAACTCTGACTCAAGCGATTCCTGGCTCGATCTCATGCTTGCATCTTCTTTAAATCTCGTTGCTAACCATGGTCAGCTCGCTGTTCCTGGGCTATCTAGACACGATTTAATTTATCTCTCCTACAAAATTAAACCACCTAAGCAGCGGCCTGCTATTGTTTTTATGCGGAATTTTGCGAGGTTAGATAAAGAAAAGCTTAATGCAGATGCACAAGCCCTTGATTGGGACCATCTTGTCCAATCATCGGCAGTGGAGGAGAAAGTTGAAATATTTAATAGGTATGTTCTCCAGCTCATTGACGCGCATGCACCACTGAGGGCCGTCCGTGTTAAGCGCCCTCCGGCCCCATGGATAACCCCAGGAGTTAGGATGGCAATGAGACGGCGTGACAGGGCGTTTAGAAAACATAGGCGGGATCACAGTGAGGAGAACTGGAACCTGTACAAGTTGGCTAGAAACCGCTGCAACCAGATGGTAAGAGCATCTAAACGCCGATACATTTGTGAAAATGTTCTCAATTCTTCACCGGCTGATATTTGGAAGTTTCTCAAATCACTTGGCATGACAAAGTCTCCCTCTAGTATTTTACCTTCTAGTCTGTCCTTGAATGTTCTAAATACACACTTCTCAACGTCAGCTACGCTTTCGGTTGATGTTAAGAATAAAACTATTCATGACATAACTTCCAAGCCAATGTTACCTCCTGACTCTTTCTCTTTCTCCCCCGTGACTAACCTTGAGGTCCTTAAATTTTTTACATCGATTAAGTCTAGGGCTGTGGGCTGTGATGGGATCAGCAGAACAATGTTATCCTTTATGACTGATAACATAATTGCTATTGTTGCTCACATTATAAATTTCTCTCTCTATACTGGTGTGTTTCCAGCTTTGTGGCGTAAGGCTTACGTTATACCTCTTCCAAAAATGTCCAGTCCCTGTTTGCCAAATCACTACAGACCCATATCAATTCTCCCTTTCCTTTCCAAAATCCTTGAAGCAGCTGCTCTTAGGCAAATATCCTCTTACGTTCTCAAGAATAACCTGTTGTCCAAATTCCAATCTGGTTTTCGGCCCGGCCACAGCACAGCCACAGCCCTGCTTAAGGTTACTGAAGACATTAGGGATGGCTTGGAGAATTCGAGGGTTACGGTCTTGGTTTTAATCGATTTTTCCAACGCTTTTAACACCGTGGACCACGATATTCTCTTGGCCATATTGTCTCAGATTGGGGTCTCCTCGTTGTCACGTGATTGGTTTTCATCATATCTTCGTGGTCGCCAGCAGGCGGTGCGTGCTGATCAGGATTACTCCGACTGGTGCGACCTGGCAACTGGTGTTCCACAAGGCGGTATACTTTCTCCTCTCTTATTTTCGTTATTTATAAACTCCATTACTACTATCCTCAAGTGCTCTTATCATCTGTACGCTGATGACCTGCAACTTTACGCTCAATCCGACATTGCTAACCTCGATAATTGTATCTCATTACTAAATGCAGATCTCCAAACTATCGGAGAATGGTCTGGTAAATTTGGGGTTGCTGTCAACGTCGGGAAATGCCAGGCCATCCTCATAGGTAGTACGTACTACCTGAGAAATTTGGATACTAGCCAGCTAATGCCGCTTATGTTCGACAACACTGTGATCTCTCTCTCACCACACGTAAAAGACTTGGGCCTGCACATTGACGCGACACTTAGTTGGAATAAGCAGGTAGCACAGGTTAGCCAGAAAGTCACTTACTCGCTGCGGTCTCTGTATAGATTCAAATATTTTCTCCCATCTAGCACTAAATTAACTTTGGTCCAGTCACTTGTGCTTCCCATTATCGACTATGCTGATGTTTGTTACTCTGATCTATCCCAAGAACTTTTAAGCAAATTAGATCGTCTTCTCAATAATTGTATTCGGTTTGTTTTTGGCCTTCGTAAGTACGATCACATCTCTTCATACCGTTCTCAGCTTAAGTGACTGCCTATCCGACTCAGGAGGTCCCTCAGATCTCTCTGTATGCTCTTCACTATTTTGACCGATCCATGTGCTCCCGATTACCTAAAAGAATATTTTAAAGTGTTGGGCAGTTCTCACAGTCGCCAGCTTCGAGCTTCAAAAAACTTACTACTTGAAATTCCATCACATCGTACTGGTTTTATGTCCAATTCTTACGCTGTCTCAACTATAAAACTCTGGAACGCGCTACCCCTTGACATTAAAAAAGCTGAAAGCAAAATGGCTTTCAAAAGAACAGTTCGGAAGTACTATCTGAAATCAGACTAAATTGCTCACAAGCTAGATATTAGTTAGTAGTCATAGTAATTATTATGAGGTTTCTCGTATTTGGACTATTTGTATGTATTATAATATATATTAGTTTATTTAATTTTACTGTATATATGTGTATTGGTATGTACCTATTTATGTATATCAATCTATGTTAACAAATTGGTTTTTTTCTTTTTTTTTTTTTTTTGTACTCTATCACAATGCTATCCTATTTGACCCAAAGGTTGACTGGTAGAGAATGCCTCGTGGCATTAAGTCCGCCTATGTACCACTCTTGTACATGAAGTTTAAATAAATAAATAAATAAATAAACATTAAATTGGCTTTGCCGCCAGATTCATAAATTTTAAAGAAGGAACTTGAAGTCCACCAATCAGAAGCTGATTCAGGTTGTTTTATTAAAAAAATGGACAAAGAAAAGTCGAGCGATGATAAAAGAGTTTATTGTTTTGACCTCCAGCAATGTCTTCCAACCCCTTTTTTAAAGACAAATATCGTTTTTTACAAACGGCTGAAGGCAAACGGCAAAAAAAGCATTTGCTACATGTGGAGCGAAGCTGACGGAGGACGTGGAGCTTATCAAACAGCAAAATAGCCACGCCACAAAATTAAACCAGGTTTGCTAATAAATCACAAATTTTTAGTTCCCGGGCATACGCACATGGAGTGTTATGAATCCCGAAAAATGTTATGAATGTCAAGTGTTTATAAACCAGGAAAAAAACGAGATCTTCCTAGTATTCTTCATTTAATTGATAGTAGATGCCATGACTTCTATAACAAATTAGAAACTAGTACAAACACGCGAGATATATCCCGATATCGAGGAGTTCATCGAAGCTTAAGGTTACAGTATGATTGGTATTTTGCATTCATGGTTCTTTAATTTCATTTATTTTTTATTTTAATTAAAAGCGTTCATGCATGAAGAGGTTGATGAATGATGAAGCAAAAAGCTTTGCTTGGAATGATACAATTGACGTGCTATAGTCTCTGCCTACCTCAGTGGGAGTCAGGTGTGACGATTTATGTATATATAATTAAAAACTGACAATATTAAATACTTAAATAAATAACACACAAAGAGACGAGTCAATAAAAGGATTTTTTTATTTTTTTTCTTGTTATGGAAAAAGGAGTTATGTCAATTATTTTAATAATTAATAGTAAAAAATATTTTTTGGGTACATATAAAAGACGACTAAATTGTTAAATGAAAATTAAAACAATTTTGTATTAAGTATTTTTATATATTTTTGATTAAACTGCATTTATCTTACAAAACAAACAAGCGTTTTCTTTATTTGCCCCTGGTGAAAAGTAGTGTTTTTAGACTCATCCCCCTTTACCTTGACACCACAGATTTATTTCATTACCACTGCTCTCAAAACGGTGAAGGAAAACATCGTGAGGACACCGGCATGTCCTAGAACCGAAAAATTCGAAGACATGTGACATCTAATTTTAGATTATAGTGCATTCCCTCTCTTATAGAGGAGGTCTGTGTCCCAGCAGTGGGAACATTATAGGCTGATTATGCTATGCTATGGGTAAAAGACAATAGGGTTCATTAGGTACTCCTAAAAAGAGATAATCATTCGCCTGCTCTTTATTATTTATTTGGGGTCGGCGCAGCATGTCTTCTTCTTCCTACCTTCCTTCTCTATGACTCGTCATCTCAGCAGTCACCTCCTCTCTATCCATATCATTCTTCACACAATCTATCCATCGTTTCTTTGGTACTCCTCTAATCTTATAGCAATCTACATTCATACTCAAAATTTAGACTACTCTACTCTCTACTTCTTTTGCTACTAAACAGAGATGTAGATATAATATTTTTAAGCATTTTTCTTGTTACGTTACGTAACTTGTTCTACCTTTAACACTTTTTACAATTTATGATTGATTGATTGATTGATTCTTTTTTGATTTATGTTTTTTTTTTGATTTTTGATGATTTATGATTTTTTTTTTTTTTTTTTTTTTTTTTTTTTTTTCTCGTGCTGCTCCCACAAAATTTGTGCCATTGTCGCTGTGCAACTCAGCACATCGACCACGCCTTGCCACAAATCTCTTGAACGCAGCCAGAAAACCCCTTGTACTCAGTTCACTGACCGCTTCTAAGTGCACTGCTCTCGTAGACATGCATATAAACAATGCTATGTAGCCCTTGTAAGATTTGTTTCCTCGACCTTTTGAAACCCTTATATTAATGGGGCCCGCGTAATCTACTCCACTACACAGAAATGGCTTGTTTGGTGTAACTCGTGCCGAAGGTAGTTGTCCCATTAATTGTGTTCTAACCTTAGATGCATGTCTCAGGCATTTAACACATTCCCTTACATGTTTTTTAACTGAAAGCTTAACTCCTATAATCCAATATTTGGACCGCAAATAGGTTATCACGAATTGCGGACCACCATGCATGGTTTTCTGATGTGCATCGGCAATTAGGAGACTTGTGAGAAAGGACTCTTTCGGTATCAAAATGGGGTGAACTCTATCATAATTTAATTTTGACATCTCAAGCCGCCCTCCAACTCTTATGATTCCCTTTGAATCCAAAAATATATTTAATGATTTAAGACTCCCCTTTCCCTGATATTCCTGATTATTCCTCAATTCTTTCAATTCATGGGCGAACCCTTCTTCTTGACATTTTTTCACACATATCTCTGTTGCCTCTTCCAGTTCTTGCTTACTCAAATGTTTCGGCCTGATTCCTTGCCTTTGTAGTCTTAAAAACCGGCGACAATAAGCTATAACGCGGATCATTCTTGGCAATGCCGAAAATCTGTTCCAAAAGGTTACATCCAACGTAGATGTGTGTACCTTAATTTCTTCTAAACGCGTTACAAGATGTTTGGGCCTTTTGTATTCGACATCAGGATTCTTTAGGAAGCTCGGCCCTTCCCACCATATAGAAGTATCTACAAGTTCTGAAGGAGAAACACCTCGCGACGCACAATCTGCTGGATTTTGCTTAGTTGGCACATGTGCCCAGTGATATGTATCCAATGTGGTTAAAATATCAGAAACCCGATTGGCTACAAAGGTTTTCCAGCGGCATGGATGACAATTTAACCATGCCAATACTACTTCACTGTCAGTCCCTGCGTGCCAATCCGCCTTTGGTATACCCATAACTTCACCTACTTCCGCTATTAATTTAGTAACTAGAACTGCTCCACAGAGTTCCAGTCTTGGGATAGATACTTGTTTAATAGGTGCTACTTTTGTTTTGGATGTTATTAGCGACGTATGAACATTTCCCAAATTATCCACCACCCTAAGGTAAACGACTGCTGCATACGCTGACTTTGATGCGTCTGAAAACCCGTGTAACTCTGACTTCGTGTTACTAGGACCAGTGTGTAACCATCGAGGAATTTTAATCTGAACCAGAGAAGCCAAGCTGTGATGGTAAGTACTCCATTCTTGTACTAAGTTGCTTGGAATTTCTTGATCCCAATCTAAGCCTGCTAACCACAATTTCTGTATATAAATTTTAGCTAATATTATGCTAGGCGCTAACCATCCCAGAGGGTCAAACAAACGCGATATTTCCGAAATAATTTTTCTTTTTGTTACAGGTTCAGTAATCGTCGGGAGTTCCAGAGAGTATTGGAAGAAGTCTTCGCTTGAATTCCATGTAAGTCCCAATATTTTTGTTATATCATCGATTTTTATTCTTAACTCTTCATCTGTAGATCCTGTCTCATCTCTTATAATATTCAATAATTTTTTACTATTGCTCATCCACTTTTGCAACTTAAATCCGCCTTTACTCAATGTATCATTCATTTCTGTGAAGATTTTGATGCCCTTTTCTATGTTTTCAGCTCCAGTCATCAAATCGTCCATGTAAAAGTCATTTAAAATTATTTTCTTTATTACAGGACTATTTTCACACTCGTCATATGCCACTTGGTGAAGAGCACGAACTGCCAAATATGGTGCTGATGCAGTACCGAATGTCACCGTCTTCAGTTCGTACTCTTCTATTTCCTTTTCAGGACTATCCCTCCAAAGTATGCGTTGGAATATCGTGTCTTAGCGGTCAACCAAAACTTGTCGATACATTTCAATAATATCGGCAACTAAACATATCTGGTAGGATCTCCAACGCATTATAATATGCCGAAGTTCTGCCTGCAAGGTGGGTCCAATCAACAAATTGTCGTTAAGTGACATTCCATTTGAACCCTTACAGGAGGCATCGAATACGACTCGCACCTTTGTAGTGTCCTTATCCGCGCGGACGACAGCGTGGTGTGGTAAGTATACGGCTTCTTTAATTATTGTTTTATCTTGTGATACCTTTTCCATATGTTGTAATTCTAAATATTCATGTATAACCTTTTTGTAATCTTGTTTTAATTGATTATTCCTTCCTAATTTTAATTCTAAGCTTTTAAATCTCTTTTCAGCTATACTTTTTGACTCGCCAAACTTGCCAACCAGATTTGCATCCCGCAATGGCAATCTTACGATATATCTGCCATCTTTATTCCGCAATGTAGAAGTCGTGAACAATTGTTCACATTTGACTTCATCCTCCGTGAGCATCCTTTTTGCAGATGGTTCCGCCTCTAACTCCCAAAATTTTCTTAGCATATCATCATCTTGGACACTGGAATGCATCACGGTAATATGTGAGTGGATATTAGGACCATTGTCCACTGCGACTGCCCCCGACAATATCCAGCCTAAAGCGGTGCCCTGCGCTAAGAGCGTCCCGCTTGAGTTCTTCTTTACCCCGTCCCGAATAACCTGGCTATATATATCAGCACCCAATAAAATATCAATTTTATTAGGCCTGAAATATTCCGGATCTGCCAACTCGGTATCGATTGAGTCTACCCATTCTACCCTGGATACCTTGGTAGACGGTAGAAAAGCCGTGACCGATTTCAGAACGTAGGCGTTTACTTGCAGTTTGAACGTTGGATCCATTCTTGAGCCAATCGTGACAACTACTTTGGCAGTCGACGTAGTACCTTTATTTCCACCCACACCCACCACTGTATTTTTTGAAGGTGTTTTCTTCAAACCCAAATACTGGACCATGGATTTCGTTACAAAGGATCCCTGTGATCCCTGATCCAGCAACGCCCTAACCACCCGGTAAGTCCCATTTTTTGACTCAGCCTTTAATAAGGCTGTGCTTAATAACACCGCTTGTTTGTCGTTTCCTGTCGAAAAACATGAGACCAGTGGTTTATCCTCCGCTTGCGCGGCAACATCTTTTTCCTCATTAGCCATTGATGAGGTTCCCCCGCGAGCAGCCGAACTACCCTCACCAATAACCGACGCAGACTCCCCCGTGGGATGTAACAAAGAATGGTGGCGGCGTTTACACACCTGGCACCTGTGAGTATTTTTGCAGAACCTAGCAGAGTGGTTACTATTTAGGCAAATAAAGCATAAGTTCTTTTCTTTTACAATATTTCGACGACTATCAATAGATTCTTTAGAAAACTTTGGGCAAGATGAAATTCGATGACCAGCTGAACAATATGCACAAGTAACACTTTTTGTATCTTTTAATGCATGAAATGACTGTGTGCTTTTAGGGTTTTTATCTATTTTGCTATCCAGATTTTCCAAACCGCGGAAGCGACTTGTTAAAAATTCACTAAACTGTTTAAACGTAGACAAATCATCTGTGGTATCGGAAGCTGCATGCAATTCCCAGGCTTTTCTTGTATCTTTATCTAATTTTGTACTAACTATATGAATTATCAAGATATCCCAGGACGTCACATCAATACCTAAATTTTGTAATGACCCCAAACAGTCAGATGTAGTACTGATTAACCTTTTAATATCCGTAGCCGATTCTACCGTTAAAACCCTTTGAGCGAATAGACGTTTTAAAATACCATTTGCCAAAAATCTTTTATTATTGTACATGGACTCTAACTTTTCCCAACTTGAACTATAATTTTCAGATGTCACTTTTACATTTTTTAATAACAGTTCCGCTTCCCCGGTTAAATACCCTTTTAGATAATACAATTTTTGTGCATCATCTAGGCTACTATTTTTGTGTATTAACCCACTGAACAAATCTCTAAAGGTTACCCACTCGTGATATTTACCAGAAAACATTGGTATTTTTACTTCTGGTAACCGAAAGTTATGGAATTCTTTGTTACCGCTAAGTCTAAGGCTACTGTTATTCTCGCCACTAGATACAAATTTATCTTTCTTGAGTAACTCTTTGAAAGTACTTTTTAACTGAATATATAATTCTTCAACCTCGTCATAAAAACAATCTTTATGGTAATTGGAGCTATGAAATTCGGATTTTTTAACTTCACTGATTATTTTAACATGCGTATCATAGAAAAGTTGCCATTGTTGTTCTAAACTTTCTAAACGTGTTTCAATATACGATGCCGTAAGCCTATCTTTTGGGCATTTTTTAAAGTTAATCAAAGACTTTTCCATTTTTACTTTTACATCTTCTTGGATACCGATCAATGAATCCATTTTGGAAACACGACTTATACGCAAACACACAATTAAAAATAACACAAATAATAAAATTTCTAACTACAGCACAATAAACACAACCAATTTAGAACAAAACAGAGTATAACTATCCTAAACTTAATGTCCACTAATATCAAACTTGCACTTGTACCGAACTCAAAATTTAAATTCCAGCGAAATTTTTACAAGTCTTTTAATGTTTAATTTCTATGTTAAATCGGGCATAGGTTCCCCGTAAGACACCACTTTTTCTTGAAAATATTACAAGTCTTTTAAGTTTAATTTCTTTGTCAAATCGGGCCTAGGTTCCCCGTCTGACACAACTTTTTCTTGAAAATTTTACAAGTCCGAAATCTCACACAATCAACTAAGTTAATTTTCTAATGAAAATAAAGTTCAAATTCTAATGCACTTTACTATTAGATTCTTCCTGCTTTAATAAGGTTGAAAGTACTCACGATTTTTTCACCAGATACACTCACTGACACTGATGACGTCACGTCGCGATGTACTGCACCACACAAGTGGCGCCCTCTGCTTGCTTGACCACGAACTGTTTAATCTCTTCCTTCCTTGCGCCGTCCCGTTCCTCCAGCTGTAGCTGCCAGTAGCGCTGCACCACGCTCCACTGACTGCTCCCGGCTGCTCCCAGCACCAGCTGCTACACTGCACTGATGCCTCCCAATCCCGGACACCGCACTTGGTGCCCGCCGAGGGAGGGTTTGCTCTGGACAGCGATCCACTGCCCAGTAATTGACGCACGCAGGGTGGGAATTACCACCGCCGGAACCACCACAAACACTCACGGCCGTATCCGACTCGACAAGGACCATGTATATCCGGGGGTCGACTTGGAGAGGGATTTCGAATAACACCACTGAATTACTTTACTACCCGTATTTTAATGATTAGTAACACGTAACTCCGGTGGGTGCGCTGCTCACAAAAACAAAATGATCCACCGGACCCAACTAAATTGATGTAACGAAACCATAGCGACTTTTAATTTTACCTGTGCTGCCATCTATCGAGCGATGCGGTACTAGTTATCCAAAATTATCTCGCTATGATTTCGCTTCTTGCTCAAACATAGTGCATTTTTTTAACTGTCCTTTTCCTGGTCATAAGCCTCTCCAAATTCATTCCACGGCGTGCTTATTGTCGTCTATTATTCGCAGCAGACTAAGGAGTACAGTGTAGGACTCCTTGGATGGCTTCCTCATATGTGGCAATAATAAGTATAGCTTCTTCATCTTTGATTTGCATTCATTACATACTTCAAATTTTGGCGGTCTAAGCTTCAACACTTTCACGGCGTCGCGTCGCGTAGCTGGCGCAGAGGTCACTTTCGCTACACCTTACTTCCTACTAATATTATAAATGCGAAAGTTTGTATGGATGTATGGATGGATGGATGTTTCTTATTCTTTCACGAAAAA
Source organism: Noctua fimbriata (assembly GCA_905163415.1). Taxonomy (NCBI): domain Eukaryota; kingdom Metazoa; phylum Arthropoda; class Insecta; order Lepidoptera; family Noctuidae; genus Noctua; species Noctua fimbriata. Next base: position 8,924,225 of record LR990945.1, on the reverse strand, counting down.
AAGACTGAACGGCTCTGGATGAAATTTAGCACACAGTTGACACACACCTGGATTAACACAGGATACTTTTTATTCCTGTAGTATGATCCCGTGAGACAATTATCGAACTCCAAGCAGACGAAGACGCGGGCGTAAGTTAGTGTTAATATAAATATTTTAGCTACGTTTTCGTTTTCAAATCAAATGCTGTTTTATCATGAAATACACAGCTACACTCGAAGCCAACCGAACGAATGACTTGCCAATATATCGCCACGTCTCTCGTTCGTTTCCTGAGCAATTCTATACGGTGATATCTTTAATTTCCTCATTCGACCGTCCTCGGGTCACTTTCGTTTTAAAAGGTTCAACTCGCTATGTTTCTGTTAGAGTCACGAAACACGATTTGCAGCCGAAGCCGAAACCGTGGCCAAATATTCGGCTTCTGTTCTAGTTTTGGCCGAAACCGAATTGGAAGAACCGAGTAACTGTAAATTCAGAATTTATCCTGAAAATTATTGTTAAAACAACAATCGATTTTTAATTTCCATTCCATGCATGGAGTTCAGAGTCCGATCCCCAAGTCGGGCGAAGTGTTAGTGTCGAACCAGCTCGATGACTAGATCAACTCAATCTTTAGAGAACACCAGTTTCGCCTAGCCATAGTTTAGCTCCTTCCTTTGACGAAAACGAAAGTACGGCCGAAACCAACACTTTTGGCCGAAACCGATACCAATATCAAAACTTCAGTCGGTCTCTACTTTCTGTAAAACTTTATACATTTGTACTACCTCATATTTGATGAAGGTAAGGGAAATTGGTCTTTTAAATTCTCATCATCTTTTATTCAGAATTTCACTCGTTGTTTCGTGAGTGTTTGATATCAATATTGATTATGTATGGAACGATGAGTCCTTTGTAGTAGACCCCTTTTTTGTTTTGTTTTAAATGAAGCTTAACTTATTATTTAGGAAACTGGGTTATTTGGTCCACGTTTAGGTCCCTTTCACGTTTAGATCCCTTTATATGGGCTTGCGTTTGGCCTCAACTCGCCAGATGTGAAGCGATGATGAGGCCTAGGGTGGAACACGCTTACCTAGAAGAAACCGATTCACTCGAACTTTGAAGTGTTCCAGATTTTAATGATCGGAAAACAGATAATCCGGCAGTGAACAGACAGAGAATGTGTAAGTATAGCTCCTTGTTCGAGACCTTGGAACTTCAACCATACAACGGTGACGATGACGCTTCGTCGTATCTTTCCTCGTCCGATGATAGAATTGCGATGGGGGGGGGGGGGGGGTTAAATTATGTAATTCTAAATTACACTCTCCGAAACGTGACCGATCATGCCATGCAATAACCGTCAGTGGCGAAGGTGACTTGTCAGATTGCGCTCATTGGTCGCATCCGCTTGGAAGTCATGGCCACACATTTGATTCAATCGTGCGTCACCTGTCTTGTGAGTACTGGGTAATAAGATACCCCTTAGTAAGACTGGTTGTCAGACTTTCGGGCCACTGACTACCAGTAACGACTGTCAAAGATCTACAAATGACAGCCGGGACCAACGGTTTAACGTGCTTTCCGAGGCACGGAGGAAATTCAATATGTAATGGGTGGTTACCCACAGACCAACCTAGGCAAGCGCGTGTTAATCTAAGCTGCTATTATTTAGCCACAAGCTCTTTACTGTTTCCGTCAAAATTTCAGGGGTACACAAATTGCGTCGAAGTGTCGCGTGGCCAGTGATACGCTCTGAAAAATTGTTTCTTTTGTTTTCTCTGCATTAGCTGTCGCTTGACGCCTGTCGATTGATTGTGGGAGTCGTGGCGACGCGTTTGCGAAGAAAAATGTAATGATTTGTTTTGCTATTACTTGAAGAATTAAAGTACCCTTTTTCCAGACACCAAGTCAACTTTGCTATCAAAATTCAGTCTAATGGTTTTAAAAGTGACCTTGAAAAGTAGACAGACAGTCTCTTAAATTCGCATTTAAGTATAATAATTTAGTGTAGACTTTCATACCATCATTCATGACGTACTAAGCTCTTCAACGATGAATAAATCTGAATACCCATTATCCACAAGCATCGTAAACTTCTAGCTGAAGATTTGATTACATAAACCACCCCACTTCATGAACGAGCTCAAGTATCATTTCACGATCTACCCGCAAAGCTTTTGGCCCAAAAATCAACTTTAAAATATACAGTTTGTTGAAAAGATTAGCTCTATCATCTGCAACCTTGAGACAGACTTTTCCGAAGAATTTTTAAAAACACTTTGGCAAAATTGTTCGGAAACGCGAGCCGTGTCAGAAAATTTACATTTTATTAATCTTCGAATGAGGAGAATCTTCGGATGAGCTCCGTGGAAAAGGGAGGAAAAAAAAACAATATGAAAGCTCGACTGCGAAGATTGGAACCATCCTCTTTCATTGATGAAATTTTGCAAAAGAAATTCTATAAAATTAAAGTTGACGTTTCGGAGAGCGGAGGAAGGAGCGGTGCTGTCGTGATTCTAAATCTTGGTCAAATATTTGAGATACTTTATTTATGTGACAGCGTGTATTTTAAAGTATGCCATTTTAAAAATAATGTCAAGTGTACACGTCATCGACGCACAGACTGTCGCCATTAATTCAGTACGTGATTTTAGATCCACGAGCGTTGAAATTTTTCTCTGGTAATTAAAAAAATCTGCTGTTGCATTTTGAACATGTGTGTATGTATGTATGTGTTGAAATTTTTATGTAAAAGCTGTTTCTTTTTTAAACAAGCGAGAAAAAAACACTGCGCGTCGACGTCTCTTACATTCATTGATAGGTACTTACCTAACTTTCTCGGTGTCTGTTTCGACTTTGATATGGGATCCCTAAAAATGTTTAATAGTGACAGATAAATTAATTTTAATATATTGTTTTGTTGTTGTTGTTGTTCCTCATTATGGTTGCAGCGATCCGCTGGATGCGAGTCGCACGGGACCAGTCAATGTGGCGACACTTGGAGGAGGCCTATGTCCAGCAGTGGACGTCTTTCGGCTGAAATGATGATGATGATAATGTAATTGTTTTTATATTGGTGTTATGTTTTTGTAAGACATAAAACCGAGTTCTTCATAATGTTTTACATACTATGTATGTGAATACGAAGATAGTTTATAACATAGTTACAGTTTATAACATAGTTACCAAAATATACTAAACTAACTCAAACAAATGAGGTGTCGTTAAATTATTCTCTAGTTAGACCGAAAAGCTAGCTAGACTGATAAATAGTCTCAGATCCAAACTTTAACTAGAAGTTATGATGTGAAGTTTTCGTTCTTTTTAATTTATTTTGTTCCTTTTAATCGAGGTACGCGCAGGTCGATTGAAGGTTAAGCTTCACTAGGCGAGGTCGGGCCGTGGATGGGTAACCATTAACTTTAATAATATCGGGATCTGCGTGCTACCAAAAGCAGTAGATCTTTGACATCTGTTATGGGTGGTCTGAAATCTGAAGTTATAGGTTCTGAAGATATCTTATTAGCCAGTTATTGGGCTATGGAGCTCAGACAGACAGTCGCAGGTGTAAAATACTGGTATCCAGCTGCATCCTGCTAGACTGAAGTCGACCTCAATATAGTTGGGAAAAAGTTAGGCAGATGCATAATCAGCCTATATCGTTCTCACTGCTGGAACACAAGGGCTCCTCTCTACGAGAGGGAATGGGCTATAATCCACCTCGCAGGCCCAGTGCAGGTTGGTAGATGTCATATGTCTTTGAATTTTTGGTTCTAGGACATGCCGGCTTCCTCACGATGTTTTCCGTCACCGTTTTTGAGAGCAGTGGTGACGAATTAAATTACACCAAGTAATGCGCCTGCCTGGGTCTGAAACCACGACTTACTGCTCGTAGGTCAGGGCTGCCACCACTGGGCCACCGCTGCTTTCCAAGGCAGATGATGATATATAAAGATAAATAATGTAGACGTTTTGCCAAACTATAAACCATTCGAAACATGGGCGTGTTGATTGTTTGTCCTAATAACAAATCTTAAAACTTTATACAACTACCGACCTCACATAATCTATAATATTCTATAATGAGTTCCATATAATCCTCTAAACACCAACATTTGAGTTTACCATAAACTTAGCTAATTAAACTTCGGCCCCAACTGAGGTCCTTAGGGTGTCCCCCGTGAGCCCACACATAGGATAAGTACAGAAGTCTATCTCCTTACAATTAGCTAAAACAGGCACGCACGTACACATAGACGCGTACGTACGGCGATCTGGAACAAATGACAGTTGCGAGTGCGCTTGCACTCGCGACTGCCATTTCGTAATTTTAACGCGCCCGTTTTGCGTTACTGTAACGTTTCAAAAAGTCGCGGTAAGCGAAGCCCTTTATATGCCTATTACTATTAACCTATACAGTTTCTTTAATTGATCTCCGTAGTCACTAGTCGTAAGACTTGTCGCTTGACCGTGTAGGTCGTGGCAAGGTGACAGACGCGTACGTATGGTGATCTAAAACAAATGACAGTCGCGAGTGCGCTTTCACTCGCTGTACGTGAAGCGTGTCTATGTGTGCGTGTGTTTTTTCACGTTGTATGGAGTCAACCTTCTGTAACTATCTATTTTGCCTGTCTATGTTTAGGAATATGAAGAGCGTATTTCTCTGAAATATTAAAGTAAAATTAGATTGTTAGAAATTCTGTTTTGATTCCGTGGAATTTTCCTATTAGGTAATGGTTGTTTATTTGTTTTTAGTGAAAACGTTTCTTGTTAAAACCTTTTGACTTAATTGTTTGAGTTACCATGTGTCTAAAATATACGCGTCCACTTGAGAATCTCTTGAGACGTACATCTTATAACATAATCAGCCTATAATGTTTCCACTCACAGCTACACAGGATACAGGGCACACACACACACACACTCTCACACACACAGACCTCCTCTCTATGAGAGGGAATGAGCTATAATCTACCACGCAGACCCACTGCGGGTTGGTAGATTTCATATGTCAGCGAATGTTAGATTTATGGACATGCCGGTTTCCCCACCACCTTTTCGTTCATGATTTTGCGAGCAGTGGTGACGAAATAAACTACACCAAGTAATGGACCTGTCGGGGTTTGAACCCACGAAAGTTGGGGCCGTTACCACTGAGCCGCCACTGTACCGCGTAGAAGGATGTCCCAAAAACATACATCATCCATCATCATCATCAATCATCAGCCTTTTTCCAACTATGTTGAGATCGGCTTCCAGTCTAACCGGATGCAGCTGAATAACAGTATTTTACATGGAGCGACTTCCTATCTGACCTCCACTACCCAGTTAGTACTGGGTAATATGGTACCCAAGATAAAAATGGTTGTCAGACTTTCGTGCCACTGACTACCTGTAACGACTGTCAAAGATCTATAAATGACAGCCGGGCGTGCCTTCCGAGGCACGAAGGAAACTCGGAATATAATATATAGTCACCCATCCACGGTCAATCCAGGCAAGCGCGGTTTAACCTGAAGATCGACCCGAGCGGCTGTTATTATTTATCCACGAGCTTCTCCAAAAAAAAAATTCAACAAAAATAACACGAGCCATATTGTTTTGCCAAAAAAATCCGTTTCTCCATCTACGTTTTCGTCATCCTATGCTTCTTTCCATTGTGTAATGGCACATAAATTATATATGATTGATTACCCTCCCGTTACCCATATCTAAATACCGCTCCATATTTTGTTTACACAATATAATCATTACAATATTTTTTGTCGTATAAAATAAACCGTTATTTTTGTTGGAATACAAATCATTGTTTTTTGTTGTTGAAATACGTTATTTTCTGGGTGATTTGTGGTTATTTTTTAGATCTTGTGGGTATGATAAGTTGCTATATTCATGTTATATAGGGTAGCCAGCTCATAGCTTTGACAGTGTCCTGTTTTTAACGGATACTCAATCTTCCACATTTGGTTGGGGACTCGTCTACCCTATTTCACTATAGACCGACTGCTTTAGTCCTCGCGAAGGTATCAATTTAAATGGAATATTCTGAAGGTTGATCACGTATTGGTTGAATCAGTATCGTAATATCTACGTGAATTATGGTTATTTAAAAGCTGCATTTTATGCCATGCATATGCATTTTTAATACCTGTGGGATATTGTTAGAAATTTGTGAACGCTTAATGTGCCTTTGATGGGGCAAGGCGGAGGACTCATTAAAGCCGTCGGTCTATAGATAGTGTAATTAACATCTAGTGAACCTTTCTGCCCTAAGAATACGGTTGAAAAGTGATCGAACGTCGGTGAACTCGGTATCACATACGCCTATGATACGTGCCTCATCATCATCATTGATATCCTTGTTCCAGCAACTGCTGAGTATTGGCCTCCTTCCTTTGTGCATTCTCTCCAGCCAGTCTGCGGGAATCTAAACCAGATCTTACGGGTTACGTATTTATTTATCAGAAACTATATACAAGCCATCTGTGATCTCCGAGGTATTGTATTTATTAATTTATCGCCGGGATTTCTTTTTTTTTTTGGATGTCAAGAGGTCCAGGGTTCGATTTCCAGATCGACCAAAGTGTTATAGGTATTTTCATTAGGAATTTTTCAGTCAACAGCCACAGAGTCTGGATTTGTGTCAATAGCAGTCTGGATTTCTGTCAATAGCCTCGCTCCCTATTACATCTGACATAAACGTAACTGGCTAAATATAAGTGTACTATAAGGTACACCTCTGCCTAACCCTTCGGGGATTACAGGCGTGATGCTATGACCTGAAATGACTATGAAATGTTAGCTAACTAAACACTTCTGCTTAATGCTTATAGATAGTAGCTCAGTTTTGGGCTGATACGATTTGGATTGACATCGACACGCTAAGAAGAAGAATGATTATAGGACCTTGACCTTCATATTGTCATCAGCTCTTTACGTATATCCAAAAACGTACTCTGAAACACTTCGCCATTTTACCACAAATACGACACAGTTATCCGCCATCTTATGTGACGTATACACCATTAGGCACGTCGACAAAACAGTAATATCTATTTATTGTATTGAAATAACATGAGAGGGAAGAAATATGTCCCCTGTTATAATGTTAGTCTTGCGACTGATTTAGAGCCGAAAATATACGGGAATATGTTTGTGTAGGATATTGTAATGGATGTGTTTTCTTATAGACTGTAGGAATTGGAAAATATGAGTTGGGGTTTAGTCTGGTAATGGTCGGTAAGGATTTGTTATTTTTTTTTTGAATTTTTGTAACTGGCATTTGTTTATATTATTATGTTGTCTGTAGGGTCAGTGGGTGCTAGAAGGCCGAGGGAGGCCTTGAAAATGCTGACGTGACGACCTAGAGGCGTTTGGGGGAGATTGGCCAGAGAAAACGGCACGGAGAGAAAAGTGTAAGGATATGGGGCCTTAGCCCAGCAAGGGGACATTAGGGCCAAGTAAAAAAAAAATGTGTGTTCCTTCGGTGAATGAAAACATCGTGAGGGCATGCCTGAGAGATATTTCTCGACGGCATGTAAAGCCAAGTCAGAGGCCCATGGGCCTATTTTCCCAGACCTGGGAATTGAATTCAGGACCCTGAGTTCAGTAGTCGTTTTTTTTCTAATATTTTTTTTTTTAGGTTGGGATATCATTAAATGACCCCCCCCCCGCTCTGGGCGGTGCGGAAGGGACTGTCAGACTTCTATCCATGTTCCTTCTTTCCCTTTGTGTTCCAGGGCCGCAGTATCTCTTTCGAACAGTCCCGCAGCCCTGGCAGGCATCGGCCCATGCGGATCCCTACGTGGTTGCTGACATCTCTTTGAGGCGCGCGTAGAACACGAACGCGCCGTCACGGCCTGTCGTCATAAGACGGCCGGAGAATTTTAATATTAAATGGGCGTTCTCTTGACCTCAATCTTGTCCTGAGGACAGAGATGAGGTCGACGATGGTCGACCGTCATGATGCAGTCATGATAAATCTATTATCGTTAAATGAAAAGAGTAGGCATTGTAGCTCAGCATCATCATCTGCCTAGCCTGTTCCCAACTATGTTGGGGTCGTCTTCCAGTCTAACCGGATGCAGCTGAATACCAGTATTTTACAAGGAGTGACTGCCTATCTGACTGCCTCTGTGCAGCGGCACTACATGAAGTTTTTATATAATTATTAAATAATATTAATATCTATCACCGTTATTTGCATTTTTAATTATCTCCTAAACCGCTGTCTGGCTGTCAAATGTATGAAATTCTTATGACGGGTATGACAGCTCTTATTAGTAAGTTCAAAAAATTTGACACCTTTAATTACTCTATAGAAAAGTCCGTTGTGTTTTTTTTTTGTCTCATATAATATTTGTTTTTCTTTTTGCGATTTTTCAGAATATGATCCATGTAGCCTTGTTCCAGTGGAATTCTTCTTGATGTAAAATATAATTAATGTAAAAAATACAGTTCAAAATGTAAATTATATTTGGTGAAACAGTTAATTAAACGTGTAATAAAGTCCGTCAAATAAATATTTTTATAAACATGTCATTTCCATTTATGTTTCAAAAACTCGCGCGCGTAAAAAGTTTTGTATAAAATATTAGGTAACGTTATTCTAATGTATGTATTCCTGAATAAAAATTAAAGTATCCCGAAATTATTGAAAAAGGCTTTGTTTGTTTAAAATACTAGTTTTTGCCCGCGGCTTCGTTCGTGTGGAAATTTTGATGTGTATGTGTAAGAAAAAAAAAATAGCCTATGTCCTCCCACAGGATATAATCTATCTCCTTGGCAAATTTCATTACACCCCGATCAGCCGTTTAGTCGTGAAAAGATAACAAACAAACAGAGTTACTTTCGCATCATCATTTCAGCCGATAGACGTCCACTGCTGGACATAGGCCTCCCCCAAGTGTCACCACATTGACCGGTCCCGTGCGACTCGCATCCAGCGGATCCCTGCAACCTTCACCAGGTCATCGGCCCTCCTAGTAAGAGGCCTTCCAACGCAGCGTCTTCCGGTTCCGCCACTCCAAAACTTTTCGGCCCCATCGGCCAACGGTTCTGCGAGCAATGTGCCCTGCCCACTGCCACTTCAGCACTACTTTTGCATGTATAATATTAATATGGATATGGATTATGTAGTGATATATAAGGTTGGTCGGTGGATGGATGAGCACCCATTACATACCATGTTTACTCTACGCCTCGGGAAATACGTTAAGCTGTTGCTCCCGGCTGTCAATTGCAGATTTTTGACAGTCGTTACTGGTAGTCCATGGCCCGAAAGTGTGACAAATTTGACGGCACGGTGGCCGCAGTGGCTAAGGGATTGGCTGCTGCGCTGCGTGTCGCGGGTTCGATTCCCGCACGGAACAAATATTTGTATGGCCTACAGGTAGTTCTTCCGGGTCTGGCTGTTTGTGTATGTGAGTTTAAATGTTTGTAAACGCACCCACAATACAGGAGAAATTCCTAGTATGGGCCAAGCTTTAAAAAAAAATAGTTTTACCAAGGGGTAACGTACTATCCAGTACTAACTGTGTTGTGGAGGTCAGGTAGGCAGTCGCTCCATTTAAAATACTGGTATTCAGCTGCATCCGGTTAGACTGGCAGCCGACTCCAACAAAGTTGGGAAAAGGTAGGCAAATGATGGTTGTAAGAAAGCGTGATCCTTCCACGTTTGGAATGTATGATGGAAAGTTCCTCGTTTTTTTTTGAAACGTAAGTCTCTGAATGTTGCCTACTCTGTGCGCCTCTATTATACACTAAATCTAACTTAACAACGCAGACACATAAAAACCGTTATCGTCCAGTATAATTCGCGAATTTAACAAAGCCGCTAAATTCATTGCTAAAGTTTAATAATGACGTACTTTTTTGGTATAAAACCGGGTATTTTGACTGTAGTTTTTATTTCATACGCAATATAAACCGAAAACTTATTAGGCAAAATGTTGGTGTACAGTCACGAGCACCAATATCTAAACACTTTTAAAAGCGTTTTTCTCCTACTGTTGTAATTCATGTTGTTACGACCATAGTATTTTGGAACTCAAATTTTATGAAATAGATCCTATCTCCAAGTTACAATCGTTATTTCTAGCCAAAATTGCTTTTAAATTTAGAAAAGTGTAAATCTATTGGTACTCGTCACTGTGCTATTAGGTACACCTCTGCATAACCCTTCGGGGATTACAGAAACAGAGTTGTCCCTGTATGAGTGATAACAATGATAGAAAAGTCAAGAATGTATTGAACTGACATAAGCTACCGAAAATGTATTAGAATGACATAAGCTAGCGAAAATCTTATGTCAAACTTGTTGGAAGTCGTTTTAAAAATACGAAACGGTTTGAAAGTGATTGCCACTTGTATAGCCTCTCTGCACATTGAAAAACGCTAGTGGGCCTAGAATCATGTACTGAATCTATTGATGTATTTCAAAAATCCCTAGGTACACACACTTAGTGTCTCAAAAACGAAAAAAAATACACAATGCACAACTTCAAACTGTGCTCACTTTTCACTGCATGTGACAGCCATTGTCTTTCGAGAATTAAATTAGGAATGTGACATAACGTGTGCTGCTCGATTTAAAAAAATAATCTGTGGTTTGTTTTAAGTCCGAATTTGTGTTTAGTCAAGCAGAAGTTGATTTTTTTGTTTTATATTTTAGTTTGATTTATTTGACTACAGTTTCTGATGTGACATTTGCAAGGAACTGTGCATCTAGGTTTTTTATTACTTAACTAGCTGTTGCCTGCGACTTCTTTCGCGTGGAAATTTTGATATATATGTGTGAGAAAAAAATATAGCCTATGTTCTTCCCCAGGATAGAATCTATCTCCTTGCAAATTGCACCACGATCCGATCAGCCGTTTAGTCATGCAAAGGTAAAACACAAACAGAGTTACCTTCGCATTTCGAATATTAGTATGGATGGATAGTATGGATGGATAGTATGGATGGATAGTATGGATGGATAGTATGGATGGATAGTATGGATGGATAGTATGGATGGATAGTATGGATGGATAGTATGGATGAACAGTATGGATGGATAGTAGGGATACTATCCAGTATGGATATATCAATGACCGAATCCATGTTAAAACATTGTATAACGAAATTTCCAATATACACTGTGTAAGTAAGTCAGTCGTCAGTCAGTTGTGTCTAAGAATTTCCTCAGAATTCATATTTACGAGGCACAAAGGGTCTTTAAACTTGCGTCTTATCATTTACACAACACAGCATCACGCCAAAATTCCCCGTCAGGGTAAGGTAGAGGTGTCGAGTAAACCCGCATTCCGCCTGTAATGTTTTAGGCCCGTGTAATAGGGGGGCGGACCTCTTGCCATCAAGCAAGCCCCAATCTAAACACTGAGGTGCTCAATAAACAAGACTCAATGAAGTTATCAGCTTTTGTTAGTATTCATAAAGTTCACAATCTCAAAATGTTGAAGAAAAACATAGTGAGGAATCTAGCATGTCATCATCTGCCTAGCCTTTTCCCAAACTTAATGGTGTAGGCTTCCAGTCTTACCGGATACAGCTGAATACCAGTAATTTACATGGAGCGACTGCCTATCTGACTCCCACAACCCAGTTAGTAAAGGGTAATACGATGCCCTTTGGTAAGACTGGTTGTCAGACTTTCGGGCCACTGACTACTTAACAACGGTCAAAGATCTACAAATGACAGCAGCTCATGGCTAAATAATAACAACCGCACCGGTCGATCTTCAAGGTTAAACCGCGCTTGCCAAGGTCGGTCTGTGGATGGGGACCGTTATTACATACAGAGTGTCGTCCGTACCTCGGCAAGCACGTTAAGCCGTTGGTCTCGGCTATCATTTGTAGATCTATGGCTGTCGCTTATTGAATGTCTGAAAACCAGTCTTACCAAGGGGTACTGTATTACCCAGTACTAACTGGCACTCAGATGGTTTATAACCCGGATTAACACATAATATAGTTTTTATCTGGGTATTACAATCCTGTGCGCCTATTATTGAACTCCACGAGGGCGAAGCCGCGGGCATACGCTAGTGCTATGTAATCTGCCCTTACAAAAATATAAGCAACAATTAAGCAAAAGATACAAAAAGCATCCACTAACTAAAATTAGTAAAATTTGCCACTTTACATATGAAGTAGTCCCTTTGAAGTGTATGTTATGAAAGGAGCAACGAAATTACTCTCAAAAACCTCCAGAGACTGGCTTTAATGTTGTTCAAATATGATATTAAAGGTTGTTTACTGTTTCTGTCACAACTTAAAGGTAAGTACTGAATGTGGTTTGTAACTAATTAAACTAAAAGGTAAAACTTCTAAGTGTTTCTTATAAGTATAATTAAAATCCTAACAACCGCGACACGCACTGTTGGAACGAATGATCCACCCAAGGCCCCATATACCTCATGGCTGAGGTATAATCTTGTTTCCATCTTTTTTAAAATTCACTTTTTATGCAGTCGTCTTTTTGATTTTTTTAATTTACTTTTTTAAATTATTGAATAAAGAAGCAGTAAGTTTGTAGTGGAAGTATTGTTTATATTTTGTAGAAACACACATCATGCAAGTTTATGTCAAAATTGTATATATCTTGTAAAAACAAACATCAAGCAAGCTTGTTGCTCGGAAACTAGAAAGTTTGATTTAAACTTGCTTCAAGTGTGCATACTTGCCATTGCAAATTTGGCACAAACCTTCACTCTTGATAGATTCAACTTATTGCAAGTCAGATTCAAGTTTTTATTGCTATCTGGGTAACGACGCGACACTGTTGGAACGAATGATCCACCCAAGGCCCCATATTCCTCAGCCATGCTTAGACCAGAAGGGCATTACCACAGATATAATATCCCTAGATAACGCAAGTGTCATGATCCGTATAGAAACGAAGCGTGCGATTTTGACTACCTACTTTGACGTCATCATCATCATCATTCTCTTGCCCTTATCCCAATTCATTTGGGGTCGGCGCAGCATGTCTTCTTCTTCCATACTTCTCTATTACTCGTCATCTCATCAGACACCTCCTTTCTTGCTATATCGTTCTTTACACAGTCCATCCATCGTTTCTTTGGTATTCCTCTACTCATATACCTAATATGACGTCATAAGCTCAATAAATTACGTACTCTAGCTATAATAAGGTCATGACAATGTGTGTGTGTGTGTGTGTGTTTAGTAGGTAGCAATTACATTTTAAAGCAACTTATGGTAGACGGAACAACGTGAATCCCGAATCCCGTGTTTGATTCCTGGGACGGACAAATTGTTATTGGGTTTCATCAAGAATTTCTGAGTAACAGTCACGGAGATTGATTTGTGCCCCGTTGATGGAAATAAGCTCGCCCCTCTATTACATGGGACTTAAACATAGCTGGCGAAATGTGGGTGTACTAATAGTGATGATGTTATGTTATGTGTTATGTGTATTATAATCTACTTGCAAGAGCCAACTGGTTGACACGATGCACTTGTACCGATGCAAGTGCAACGTAGCATTGGTAATTTTTTAATACTTTTGACACGGGATCACATCATACAGTATACAGGATTAATTTCTCAATTTTCGTGGGTCGCCCAATCTGTAAATATGAGGCATAGCAAAAAACTCGAAAGGAGTCTTGAGCCAAATTTTGATGATAAGTAAAGCTGCATCATTGTACTGGATTGAAAATCCACACTGTTTAATGCGATACTTGCTTTTTTACTTTTCTAATAGTCTCTGTGATTTTTTGCACCTATGATGCCTCCAGAGATAACACCATTATCTATTAGTATTGCAGACATAGACACAGACACTAAGGGACTTACCAGAGAATGGGCAGCAGCGTTCTCTGTGTTTTATAACAACCATACTGCGATCGCCAACCCGCCTGCCAAGCGTGGCGATTATGGCAAAACCCCCCCTTCTTGGGGGAGGCCTATGTCCAGCAGTGGACGTCTTTCGGCTGAAATGATGATGATGATGATGATGATTGCAGACATAAAGTTAGCTTTACATTGTTATCCCGAAATGAAGATCAGTTAACAGCAAATAATATCTGAAGAAAACCACTTCATCAGCTTTGTATAACAACCAAAGATATCTCAAAATATCCTCAAAAAAATAAAGAAAGAAATTCCTTTCTTTCCTTTTCCAATCTCGGAACCCGTTAATAGCAATCGAGTTTAAACAATTCTTAGGAGAGTTCGTTACACTATTGATTTTGTGGATAAAGCTGGCAAACAGTTTGTAACGAAGGAGGTTCTATTCTAATCTTAAAAACGCTATATCAGCCGAAATCACGCGGCGAAAATAGCGTCTGTACGCCAGTGATTGTTCTCTCCTGTCGAATATTGCGTCACCATTTTGACGTAAGCGTATAAATCAGCAGTGCTGGTAGCTTAGCGGTATCGGTAGATCATGGGCTCGAACCCAAAGAAGCGCATTCATCATCTGTCTAGCGTTTTTCCAACTATGTTGCAGTCGGCTTCCAGTCTAACCGGATGCAGCTGAATATCAGTATTTTACATGGAGCGACTGCCTATCTGACCTCCACAACCCAATTAGTACTGCTCCATGTAAATTACAAGTATTCAGCTGCATCCGGTAAGATTGGAATCCGACCCCAATAAATTTGGGAAAAGGCTAAGCAGAGGATGATGAAAAACAAAAATATAACTGGAAAAAATCGCCTTCAAAAGTTGCTACGTGTAAACATAATATTATTAGTACAGAAGTACAGTCACGATTGTACTTCTACAACGTAAAAAACGTACGTTATGTAACGTATTAATTGCAAATTTGACCATGTAAGAATTATGTACGTACGACGGCCAATCAAGCTATACAAAACTAGTTTATGCGGATCTCTCATTGTATAGGAAATCTATACAAAGCGAGGCCAAGTTATACTGAAAATGTACAGCTTTATGTACCGCCGTGTGTACCTGACTATAATATTATTAATTGACTTCACTTTAATTTCTATTTTGTTTTGTTGACATTACTTTGTATGTATTAATATTTTAACTTATGTAATAATTTACACGCAGTAAGGTAGACTGTAGACGATCTCATTAATTTATGTACAACACCTAATCTGTACCTACTTTCATAGCAAATAAAATTCTGATTCTGATTCTGAACGTTATTTCCCAGCAAGCGTGTCACGAGACTAAAATCCAAGCAATCTTAGAGGCACACACCTCATTGGATCAAATTCGACGTGATTTGAATATTACAATAGGAATTTTGAGAACACGTGATTGTTATTTTAATAGTATTCCAATATGGTTCTAAGGTAATCAGGATAGATGGTTTAATGAAATTCCTTATGACATTCCTAGGTAGGAGTTTATGCTATGATTTAGTCTTAATTGAATGCTGCCAGAAACCTGGTAGCTTCAATATCGAAATTCTACGGAAACTTGAAATTGAATGAATGAATGATGAATGAATGAATGATGAATGAATGAATGATGAATGAATGAATGATGAATGAATGAATGATGAATGAATGAATGATGAATGAATGAATGATGAATGAATGAATGACGAATGAATGAATGATGAATGATGAATGAATGAATGATGAATGAATGAATGAATGAATGAATGAATGATGAATGAATGAATAATGAATGAATGAATGAAGAATGAATTTGCATGCCCATGTAACGGCAAAATGTGAAGAACCTTCTTATACAACGTTGTACCTTATAGTGCGTGTTATCATTTCTTTATATTGCACTTTTTACACCCAATTACGGCGAAGCCTGTTATGTTTTTCATACCCATGTTTGCAAAGAAATAAATGATTTGATTTGATGTGAATTCAGTTAAGCTTTAATTTTCTCCGGAATCGAACTCGTGTTTCACCACTATTTTCGAAGCTCAATTTCAGTTTTCGCTCTGCAAATCGGGATTTGGAAAAATATAGCAATTTGTAGAAAGAGCGATGTTTATCAAAAACTTCATTTTATTAAAAAAAAAACTTTTGCCTAGCCTTTTCCCAGTTATCTTGGGGTTGGCGTCCATTATAACCGAATTTTACTTAGAACACCTGCCTAAGACTGGTTGTCAAACTTTAGGTCTTCTGACTACTCGTAACGTCAGCCACAGATCTACAAATGACAGCTGGGACAAACAGTATGTGATAGATGCTCATCCATCCACGGCCCGACGTCGGTTCGACGTCGCTGCTCGGCTATTCACTTCCTGCCCACCTACAGAGTTCATCGAACTCGTCGTCGCGCTTGTCGTTCAGTACGTGCGTTTTACCACGGTAAATCAAATTCATTGGATTCTCATAACGTTCCTGAAATAATTTCTAGTACCGGTCATCTATATACTGAATTCACCCCATCATCTACGGGGCTGTCTTTTACATCCAGTATTTCACCCCGTGGGCTCCACCGCAGCCGAGTAAAAAACAAATCAACACCAAACACAGCCCTTTATCTCTAAACCCTTCACACAATACAATTCCGAAATCAGCGCAGATTCCGTATCCCATTAGCAAGATCTAAACGCAGAACAAAAACCCAAATTAATTTATACCGACCGCCTCCTACAAAGAGATATAGGGATAAAAACCTCCCGGATTTCGGCTCGTTTCCTTATTGTATGATTTCGCTACCCATTCGTCATTTCCCTTGTCGGATTTCGCAGATCACGGCTGGTCGAATACATTATCCATTTACTACGGTTGGTAGGTAAAAAGAATCGGATTGTAAATGGGTCGGATACCTATGTATACCTAATATGGATATACATATGTATATGAGAGATATCGGTCCGGATTTAAGGAATACGATTCATTATTTTAAAAAGTGTAAGCGGATCGATGGTCCTGGGTTCGATTTTCAGGTCGAGCAAAGTGTTATTGGCGTTTTCCATTAGGAATTTCTCAGTAGCTGCCATGGAGTCTGGATTTGTGCCCCTTTGCTGGCAATAGGACTTAAACATAACTGGAAATGTGGGTGTACTATTAGGCACACCTCTGCCTAATGCTACGGGGATAATAGACTGATGGTATTATGTTAACGAAGGATGAGAAATAGACGGAACAAGGTAACCACGTAACGCCACGATGCACACAGAAAAAACTCGTCGTGCGAATTCACGTAACGCGTGGCGAAGCTTCATTGTGGTAGATCATGTGTCGCGTAGCGTAAAACAGCTACGAAATCAATGTCTACATTACGAAGTATGCCAACGCGTAGCGTCGTAGGCTTTGTAACGCTACGCATTCGTGATGCGCTACGACACGCAACGTAGCATTGGAATGGTAGGCGCCGTAGCGCAGCGCCCTTGCCGTAGCACAATTTAACTTTAGGGGTATGAGGAACAGGGTGTAAGCTAAACTCCGTTGAAAAGGGAAAATCCTCCGACCACACGGGTGTTGTGTCTGAGCGGCTACTATCCGACAGTTGCTAGCGGGTTTTTCTATTTGATCTTAACTCGCAGAGAACTCTAATAGTGCGATGCAGGAATTTAACTTCTTTAGATCTAGGTAACTTCTGAACTCATGACTTTTGCTTTGAAACGTAGCCAACATTCAGTAGCACGACTACAATGCTTGGTGCTGTAAGCTGCGTAGCGCAACACAGCTCCGTAGCACAACACAGATCCAACAAAAGCGTAGCAAAAAACATGCTACGAAAAGTAACGTAGCTAACATTATCCGTACCTTCATTAACGCACATACGATGCAGAGAAATTCTAATGTGGAGCAAAAAAAAGACAAAAGGGCGACATACTTTACAGTAATCTTTAAAATCTCAGTCGGCATGAGGAACGTACAGTCGGAGCCATAATGCTTACCTGGGTTCTTCGCAAAAAAACCCGCGTAATTTTTCCTCTGGGCCGTGTCAAAGGACAGTGCTCAATCACCTGCCGACTGCGGTTGGGCCTTTAGAGAAGCGGGAGTGTGACCTTAATTTATTGTAAAGTAAATAAATTGCAGATTAAGATAAGGATTGAAGGTGAGAAGAAACCAGCTTTGATAACACAACACTATACACGCACTACACAATACTGTACACACGACGATAGATACACATGCACACACATACACACACACACGTCACACTCTGTTGTATTGACGATATGTTCAGCCTGACCTTTTTAATTTAGGTTTGTGTCTAAATTGTGGCCCTATCAGAAAAAAAATCACATGTGCACGATGCTGTGATGCCTTTTGGCCTCGTACAAGACCAATTTAGTTGAATGTATGTCTTAGCTTTTTTTTTTATTTGTTCTTTTGATTTAATTTTGATTTTGTTTTATTGTTTGTCGAGGCGAGTCAAATAAATACTTTTTCTTTCTTCCTAAATAGTAATAGCCGCACATATCTTTAAGGTTAAGCAATGCTTGCCAGGGTCGGTCCGCGAATGAGTGACCAATCCTAACGAAGCGAGACTCCTTCGTACCTTTTTAGATCTTTGACAGTCATTGCGGGAAGTCAGAATACCGAAAGTTTGACAACCAGTATTTTCAATGAGTTGTGTTCTCTTAGTAAATGTGTTGCGCAGAAGCATTAAGACAGTCATTCCGTGTAAAATACTGGTATTCAGTTGCATCCGGGTAGACTGGAAGCCGACGTCAACATTCGGGGGAAACCGATACTTATATTCACATGATTTAGGAAAAAAATAATATTTTATCAGCCTAGGCCAATTTAGGAACATTCATAATTTGTAAATGCTAGACTAGACCGATGATGATGATATTTTTTTTAGAATGTATGTAATGTAAGCCACCGCTGTTTTAATAGCCCCACAACTGATTCGACTGCATCTGCCGGTGACAAATGAACGCGGTTTTTTAAGCACGTTGAACATATCCGCATTTCGCAAATAGCATTACATCATAAACACCTTCGTGCTCACAACATAAGGTCGGTTTTCGCTTGTGGAGTAACATTAGATATTTTTGCCCCAAAACGCGAGATAGAATGAGAGGGCATAATGTAGGGTGTTTAAGTTATGTAGCGCTAAGTAAAGGTCTTTTATTATATTTTTTTGGCGTTTACCACGATTTTGTGTGAGAATTAAAAATCGTGAGAGAAAAAAGTTTCTTTGCTTTTGTTTTTTTCGTCGAAATGTGGGTAAAGTGAATTGTTAAAGCCCTTTGTGGGCTATAGTTTTTTTGTTGCAAGAATTCTGGGGCGAAGAAAAATTTAATTTGGAGAATTGTCTGGATAATACTAAGACTTGTTTTTATTTTAAAATGTCGTGGTTTTGTGTTGTTACGGTTCAATTAAGCGGTGAAAGATATACAGACCCAAGCGTTTAAATGGCACATCGGGGTTTAGAAAGAGACGGTAACAGAGCTCCCAGGTATGAGTGAAAGAGATGAGGCTTATATTTAAACTCAATATGCCATAATTTCATGAGGAAAGTTTGAGTATGGATGTAGATGGCTATAAGAGTAAGGGAAGATCAAAGAAGCGATGGATGGACTGTGTGAAAGTTGATATGCCTAGATAGGAGGTGACTGATGAGATGACGAGTGATAGTGAAGTATGGAAGAAGAAGACATGCTGCGCCGACCCCAAATAAATTGGGGCAGCGGCAGGAGAACAATGATACAACAATCCTACGTTTGGTTTTGTTGAAGGAAACTGATGATGATGATGTTTGTCATCATCATCAATATTTTGCCCTTATCATCTCAATTTATTCGAGGTCAGCACAGCATACATACAACATTAGTTTTAGTATATGCGAAACCTGATACACGGGTCTAGTATTTTTATGTAAAGAATCTATGTATAAAATTTCAAAACAGTATCATGAAAAATCACAAAGTTATAAGCTTGTTATGTTACCTAGTTGTCCGCACAAAAACGCGGTCACCACGCAGCGTGCGCCTCCAGCGTCGTCATGAGCTCATTGATAATAATAATTTGGCAGTAGGTACCTAAATTATTACGATAGGTACTCAAAGTCGCTCGGTATCCAACTTTTAACCTTTTTAAATATTTTTGGGAAAAAAAATAATATGGTTTAAAAAATATTGGAATCGATTCAGTTACTTATTCTGAACAAACTATATTCAGGTTTCGCATATACTAAAAATAATGTTGTATATGCTTCCATATATTTCTCTAAACTATTTTAGTCGTCATTAACAATAGACTAAACTACCAAAGCACTATCGGATTGGGCTCCTTAAAGAATTTTCCCTTTGAAGAAAGTATGAAAACAGCGATTCAAGATTATCTATTAGAAGATGTTGAGTTCTAGAAATTCTTCGAGCTAGTTCGCCTATCTATTTCTTAGCAAAACAGACACGTATACTTACCAACCTTCGAGTATCTCAATAATATCATACAAAAGGTGCGTATAGTGTGTCTTTGATAAGTAGACAAAACATTGCATAATATACCTACTCAACCTATCACTATCTGTACCGTTAGGCCCCGTACACGACCTTGGGCGATGCGACTTGCTTTATGCCTTTCCAAGACTCGTCAGTGGTGAGGATAATTTGTCAGACCGGTCTTGATTGCTTCACCAGCTCTGAAGTAGTTGTCGCTGCGTTTTAAGAGCTTTCGTCCGCAACGACTTTTTGCAATGGTGCAAAGGCGAAATAGTCACGATGTAGTCTTCATGCTGCAGCTGGCTGTGTATCTTCATCCATATAAAACCTCGCGATGAAACGTGCGGCACTTTTTCTCCGTACTCCACTCTTCGAATCTCAATGTCGTCAGAGGCAGACGCGCGTTTTTATCGACACATACGTTTTGCATCGCTTTACACGAGATAGCAGCAGTAAACTGGCTTGAAACTATTAAAAATTTCACTCCCGGCCGACTCTTGCTGGATCCAGCCCGCGATGCTGAACCTGTAGTTTTAAATCAGCCCCTAAATAATGATATTGTTCCGTTCCAGACTATCTCTTTGCTGCCCTGCCACAGCGACGCTCTAAGCCGAGGCTCGTACCCCTCATTTGGTGCCCTTAGCGTGCAGTCGCTTATTTTTTCGCCCCTGGCTGGACGCCTTACACTCAAAGCATCTGCAGGATAGTCCGGTTAAGCAGACGCCAGCCTCATAGGTTGACAAGCGAGATGCTATTAAAAAAAACTGTTGTCGTGGCACCCTATAAAAAACTTCCTTCATTTGTTGACTTCGCAGTCGCTATTGCAAGACGCATCTCGCTTGAGTATGTAGGTCGTGGCCGAAGGGTTAAAGAAAAATTTCTCTCAAGCCTTCTTCAAGGTTAAGAACATAAATATAACAATGCTGAAAACATGTTTCCCCATGTTTTTGCGGCAAAAAGATCGCTGTACCGAATAAAAACGACATGTATTCGCCATTTGTTTTCTTGGGGTACAGTTGGTGTCAAAAATATTAGGAAGAACGCACTGTTTAAGATCATCGACATTTTTTTTCTTTCTTTTTTTCGATTCGTCGTTACTTTGATTAATTTGACAATTCATTTATATCGTATGAACCCAATGGGTGTCCACACTGATTGTGACATCAGTGAAATTAATTAGGTTCTCAAGTGCAAGTAATCGGGAACTTCGAACACTTCAATTTCGCAACTGGGTCAAAATGAACTATCTATGTAGCATAAGTGTTCTGGAATTAGCATTTTTGACGTTTAAACAAACCTTAGTAATACTATACTACTAACAGAAATATGACTAAAATACTTTCCTTTTATTTTATTTTAAAACTGTTCGACATAATTAATAAATGCAATTAGGAGGTGAGTCACACAACTGATATAAATTAAGTTTATTTACTTAATTGTTGAAAATTTCCACACACAAATATTCAGACCAAGCGATTAGCTTATTGTGTAAACGCAGATCACCAAGTAACAGAGAAAAAAAAAAGTTGTTGAAATAATTTTGAGCAGTGCGTGCGGTACGCCCCGATATTTTTGGCACTGACTGTACCAGCCCGGAACGAACTATCGAATACTTTCTCACGTTCCTATTGTCGTATCATATTTATTGTATGACTATAAAAGTGAACGGCCCATGTTGCGGTTGGAATTTGAAATAGGGTAATTTGTTAAACTTCTTGTTTTGTCAAATTGATTGGCTTAACTTGTAGTGCTGTAGCTGTTGCCCGTGACTTTGTTTGTGTTATTTTATAAGGTTCCGTACCTCAGTCGCAGCAAAAACGGAACCCTTGTAGGATCACTTTGTTGTCCGTCTGTCCGTCTGTCAAGACCCTTTTTCTCAGGAACGCGTCGATGAATGAAGCTGGAATTAATACCAAATACTCACGTCTGCTACTCCTTGGGGCAGTGAAAAAATTAAACTTGTAAGTCAACGCGATCAAAAGATATGACTGTTTATGTCGCATATTTTGTGATTTCACAAGGGAATCAAAACCTATAGGATACTTCCCGTTGACCTAGAATCATGAAATTTGCCAAGAAGCAATGTCTTATAACACATAAAGAGAAACGAATCTGAAAACCGTAACATGTATTAGCAATCTGAAAAACATAACAAAATACCTACAAATTTATACATTGTTTCCTGGGTCGTCTTCTCCCTCTCCATTAATCAACATTTATATTCAACTAACAACGAAAATTTTTATTAGAATAGAATCATTAGTTCCCGAGATTACCCCGTACATACATTCTTACAAACAAAGTTTACCTCATTATGATATTAGTATAGACTAATAATTTCCCAAAAGAACATTTTCACCCATTCTCCCAGCAACACAACCCCACAAAGTATCAGCTACTGACAAATGTCGCGAACAAGACTTGGAATTAATTCGCTGTATATAAAATGAGCACGACTCTTCTACAGGGAGCTAAATCAGACGGTGGTCGATCGGATTAACTGTTGAGTTACGGCAGTTACGTTTAGTCGACCGTCCGCAATGGATTTGACCCGATTTCCTGGATTTTTGGCGAAATAATACTGGGGAGGTGTGTTTTTGTTTTCTGAGAGAAAATGGGATTATTTTAAAGATTTGGTTTACATTTGCAGACACAGAAAGAAAAAAACAAAATTTTCGTGCATATCATCATCATCATTTCAGCCAAAAGACGTCCACTGCTGGACATAGGCCTCCCCCAAGTGTCGCCACATTGATCGGTCCGTGCGACTCTCATCCAGCGGATCCCTGCAACCTTTACCAGGTCATCGGTCCACCTAGTGGGAGGCCTTCCAACGCAGCGTCTTCCGGTTGTCGTGCATATAAAATTAGAAAAAATAAAATAAACAATAAACATACAACGCATAAAAACATTTCGAATAAAAAAGGACGGAACAAAAAAAAGTCAGACACCCTGTACGGACTCCCATGGGTCCCTGACTGATACTGTGTCAGTTCTGATACAGATCAGTTTCAGGTGTCCGCGCCGACTGACAATATGCTCAGACCAGTATAAATGACCATGAACAGCATGATAAGAAAACCTAGACTCTACTGCTAGCCTTTTAAGTTTAAGTTCCATTGCGAATCAAATCATTTTATCGGCTGCTGTTATTTCTGCCATCCAATAATAAATCATTTACAAGTTTTACAAATGCTGTACTGTTTACGTACACACCGTCCGGCTGCAAACGCAGCGATCTACTTTTCTCTTTAGTATTTATAACAATGTTTAATATAATTTTAAGTTAGTTGACAAATTACTTACTTGCGCGAATACCGCGGATTAGCTTCCAACCTACTCTCTCTCTGTGATCTATACATCTAATTAAATTTTAGGTAACCAAATCTGTGTGCGTTTTCGTCAACTCACCTAACTCAAAATACTTACTTGTCACTTCTAACTTTAACTGCAAGTGTAAGGTGCCAACTACTACGGGACCTTATAAATACTTATAGGCCAGTTTGGACCAATTTCATTTCAACAGTGGATGCTAAAATGATGAAGCGGGCAAAAATAGTACCTACGCTAAATAAAATGGGTTTAAATCACCAACACGCAGCTGAGCAGACGTGGTGATAGATGCTCGATCCTTTTTTGTCTGAAAAGAGGCCTCTACTTTGTAATGAGACCAGTACAGCCTTGCCCGTATTACGACAGCGGCCCATCGAGAGCTTGGAGCTCGAGGTCAAATAATAACAGCCGCTCGGGTCGATCTTTTGGTTAAGCCATGCTTGCCTAGGTGAGTCGGTGGATGGGTGACTATCCATTACATACTGAGTTTCTTCCGTGCCTCGTAAAGCACGTTAAACCGTTGGTCCCGGCTGTTATTTGTAGATCTTTGAAAGTCGTCACAGGTAGTCAATGGCCTGAAAATATGACAACCAGTCTTACCAAATGATATCGTATTACCCAGTACGAACTGGGTTGTGGAGGTTAGATAGGCAGTCGCACTACCTAAAATACTGGAAGCTGGCCTAACAAATGTAGTTGAGAAATGGCTAGGCAGATGATGACTATGCATGTATGTAGTTAGTTAGTCTTACCACGAATACCTAAAATTATTTACAAGGAACTAAATCCGCATACTACATATGCGTACAAAGACAAAGCCGAAACTACAATATTAGTTAACACAGCAAAGTTAGTCGTAAATTGAAAGTTTTGTGCGGTTTCGTTCGCGTTAGATGTTTGCTTATTGCGGCCCATTCACGACCTCCACCGATACAACTTGCGACGGGACTCACGTTAATGGACCAAGATCCCATGACCATGATTCAGATTGTATAAAATTACGTAATTTCACTTCCAATTTAACATACTTTAAAGGTGTCTGGCGTGGATTTTCCACCACACAATGTGTCTGGCAGTGAAGGAGGTGAATTATCATACTAGCCCTAATGTAATATCAAAAAATCATGCTTTATACTATGACGTAATTTAGCAGCTATTTAGTACAACTTTGTTACCTATCTGCCAAAGCTACCACGGCCGACTTTACATAATTATGCAATTGTTTTTGCCTGTAGTAAGATATTTCCACTTCGCGCGTCGCAAGTCGGTTCGCAAAGTCTCATGGCTTGCTTTAAACAGCTTCTCTCATTTGTTTTCTTCGCAGTTGAGCATATACGAGCGTCTTGCTGTATTTGTTTCCTTTGTTGCGGCATAGTACAAAAAAAGGACTATAGTAACGTTTCACAAAAACTACTACAGCGCCATCTATGACAAACATGAAGAACTAACATCAATCCTCCGTTTTCTATGGGGAATGAAGAACTTTACACCCTGTTCTTCATATTTACGTTCAACATTTTTCATGGTTTTCTGCACAGTAGCTGCCACGATAAGCGCGTCGCTTGAGCGCGTAGCTCGTGGCCAAGCGGTTAGACTTAGACTTTGAACACGCTTGGAGGAACAACTTAAGCTTCCCGCCTTCGGTGAAGCTGTGTGGAATGCTGCGGTTTGTATGTTAAATAAACATAGGAGCTGGGGTTTTAGTGCTAGGGTTTTGAGTAGCTGGGTGCGTGTTCTTTGCTTGTGTCAAGGTGAGCTTTCGATGCTGATTGTTCAATGTGTTTTATGGACAATCAAGTGCCCAATGTGAAGCGTGAGAGGTTCACCAGATAGATGGATAGTCTAACAAGAATTTGCGTGGTATACTACAATTGAAACACCCGACTACTGAAAAATCACGCTCCAATTAAATTCAGGGTTTACAAGGTAATATCGACTTCTCCTATTGTTAAAGTCGGTTAAAATGTAGCCTATATTACCCGGGTTATAATAACGAATCGATTGATACCTTATTCATCAAAATCGTATGAATAATTTAGGCGCTACGGAGGAACATACGTAAATTCAAACATACATACATGCATAGACTGCTAAAAACATAACCCTTCCTTTTGACTTCGCCGTAGTCGGGTAAAAAGGAAGCTGAGACCAGGGACGGTTACCGTTACCACAAAAATACCGGTAAAATTACCAAAACTTTAACGTTATGCTACGTTAACTAGTAACGTTAAAAATATCGTTAAATCATAGGATTTACCGGTATTTAAATAGCGTTACCAGTAGCGTTACTTCGCTAAAAACTTATAATTTCTGGTGCGACGTTGCCAAACCGAACGTGCGCCGCGAGTTCTTTCGTTCGGCTCGGGCATCGGAGCGGCAACAGCTAGCATTTTATTACGATCGGACGGATACCTACGAAAACGCGACGGCTCGCGCCTTTTTCATTTTATAAGACGTCTGGTCACACAAACATGGCGAACACCAAATACATCTATTTGTTTTGTTGTTCTAATTATTAGTTGTTTGTGTAAAAAATATCATTATAGACCGAAAGAAGTGCAACAAAGTATATCAGTATAACTATAACTTTTTAAAGAATATTAAATCTACTTACCTTCCTACTTTAGCCATGGTAGTGAATCATACGAAAAGTAGTATCATCATAATCATAATCAGCCTATAATGTTCCCACTACTGGGACACAGGCCTCCTCTCTATAAAAGTAGTATAGTCTATGAAAAAAAGACCTAGAAAAAATTGACCACAATCCTTCGCCTAATCAAGCCTTCGGGACCCGGTGGGATGAGGGAGTAGTAGTGTAGGTTAATTTTTCTGAGTCTTTTTTTCTCAGTGCCCCGTTACATACACTCCAACCGAATGTTCCACTATGGAACTGTGAAGATGGTACCAGAAAGTTGTAGAACTTTCTCGAAGGATGGTTCAGTATATAAATAGCTGTCGTGTTTGCGGGAGGAGTCAGCCGCCCGATACAAACCATCACGTATCAGTATGACTCGCCAACCACGGTATACTCTAATCACCGCCGACGATCCCATCACCCTCCATCAGGAAAGCAGTAGGGAAACCTGTAATTTACGCAAACACAAGCCGGCATCATTGCGACCTCACCGTCGAGGTCCGTCGCGAAGTAAGTGTGTTCAAGTAATCATTGCAGATGCATCGCAGAAACAATACCTATTACACGCCGAAGCTAGTTGTACTAACATCGTAAGATGCTAGACTCCCCACCGACATCGTTAGAAAGAGACAGGCGAATAAATTACCGGTATAAGTATTGTTACTTTTACCGATACTAATATTAGTTACTAGGTAACGTTAACGGACTTACGGGTAACGTTATAAATATCGTTATTTTTTTATCGGTAATATAACGGTAATCGGTAACGTTAAGAAAAAAGTAACGGTAATTCGGTCCCTGGCTGAGACAGACTGTTTGCGCACGGTGAAGGACAGGGTGTGGTAGTCTAACTTGAAAAAGGTCTAAGCTAAGTTTTAACTCAAAATATCGCAGTCCTGTGTTTTATTTTAATGCCCTATTGTCTTTTTACATACATTACATCTATTTGACTTTTTTTTTGTTAGAGGTCAGGTAAAATTCTGGCATTCAGTTGCATCTGGTTAGACTGGAAGCCGACCCCAACATAGTTGAGAAAAGGCTAGGCAGATGATGAAGATAAAAAAACTGTACTTACTAACTTGTAGTCGCTAAATTGGTTATGGAACACATTCACACTCTCAATATTAAAGTTTCAAATTCACACAGAACAAAAAACTCGTAGCACAAAAAAAGCTCAAACAAATATTCTTTTAAACAAAACATAGCCACAAAAGTCATTAAGGTGGATGTCCACCAACGTGTGATGACACATGCAATTTGTCGGAACAATCGATACTGGCAGTCGTGTCGAAAACGTAGACCTATACATGGCTCTCTGATGGATTCAATCTACGAGTTTAGGCGTGTCTGCATAGTCCATGCTTTTGTGTTTTTTTTTTGGAAGCTTTTGAGTCTAGCTAGTTTTTTTTTTGGAACCTTACTATTTTTTGTACTATTCATTCGCTTATAATCTGTATATCACGCAGAAATAATAGTTGCCTACGCTGATGGTTTGATGTGAAGAGGAGGAACTCATTGGAATCATGTGGTTTTTTTTAATATATCAGTGAATTCTCAGTGTGAAAATACAAAGATATGCTTGACAATGACCTTGAAAAAAAAGAGGCATGGTTTTTATAAGCCATGCCCCTCTCTTGTATTTTTTCCTGCAACTTGCGTGTCTAGGCAGGTGATGGTTTGTTTGTTTTGCTATGTGATTAGTACAACACAATATTACATACACAACTCTGTTTATTAGCTCAACCCTAAACTACTAAGTTATAGATTCAAGGAACGCGTTAAGCGCAGGCCACACCGCCAGCTGGCGGGCGGGCGAGCGAGGCGAACCCTTTTCATACTTCGTTCGGCTCTTTCGATAGTTCGCAGTGTGAACCAAAGTATGAAAAGAGGTGAAACGATGACTCGCCCGCCTCGCTCGCTCGCTAGCTGGCCTGCGCTTTTGGCTGCCTGTCCATTGAAGCGGAGCGTGGCTGCGGAGCGGAGAAACTGCGAAATCTCAACCAATAGGATTTCAAACTGTAGCGGAGCGGAGATTTTAAGCAATCCTATTGGTTATTTTTTCTCCACTCCGCAGCCTCGCTCCGCTTCAATGGACAGGCAGCCTTATACTGAACTAATCCGGTATTTCCTGGAATAGTATTATTCCGAAGTGATTCGATTTGTTTGTTAGGTGTAAACAGATTTGCTTTGAATATTATTATGTTATGTAACTATTACATTACACTGTTTGTGGGTTGAGGAGTTTACAAGTTTGCGCCGGTTACAGAAAAGTCGTAAGGGAATCGTCTGTCTTGGTAGGAATACTTGATGAAATAGTCGAAAGTCTGACAACCAGTTTCACCAAGTGACTAAATAATTACTGCCAATCCTGTCGACCTTCAGGTTAAGCCACGCTTGCTGGTTGGATTGGTTGAACCATGGATGGGTGACCGCCCATTACATAGCGAGCTTCCTCCGTACCTCGAAAAGCACGCTAAATCGTTGGTCCTGGTCGTCATTTGTAGATCTTTGACAGTCGTTACAGGTAGTTAGTGGCCCGAAAGTCTGATAACCAATCTTACCAAGGGGTATCGTAAAACAAAGAACTTACTAGGCTGTGGAGGTTATATAGGCAGTCGCTCCATGTAAAATACTGGTATTCTGCTGCATCCGGTTAGACTGGAAGCCGACACCAACATATTTGGGAAAAGGCTAAGCAAAAGATGGTATGGATATTTGTGATGTTAAACGATGGAGCTCATGTGAAAGATAGAAAAGCACTTATTAGACTCACACAGGACAAAAAAAGAATGGTTGAATGAACAATAAAACAAAAATTATATAAAAAAGTAAACAAAATAAAAAGACAAAAACAAATGAAATTGGTCCTATACGAGCCCAAAAGTCCCCATCTCAGCATGGTGCTGCAACATTTAACACAAAGCAAGAGAGATGAATAAAAATTTTGATGGATAGAGAGGGAACGATAGATTGTGTGAGGAATATGAAAGAAAAAAATAGTAAATGCTAGCATGACGGTTGACAGGGGAGAATGGAAGAATAATCGTGTTGTGCCGAGCTTAAGTAACGGGTCAAGGGCAGCAAGATGATGATCACACCTTCAACAGCTACTGTTACAGAAATCATAGAAGATACGTCATAAAATATCCCGTAGCTCCAAACAGTTTTTATTAATAATACTAACATATTTAAGGGCAGAAAGAGATGCTGATGACTAGTAGCGACCCCCAGAAACCCGCCAAGGCGATGAATTTTGACGATTCACGGAAAAATTATTCAGCTGTCTTCGATCCCGTCATCATCTCTTGCCCTTGTCCCAATTCATTTGGGGTCGGCGCAGCATGTCTTCATCTCCCATACTTCTCTACTACTCTTCATCTTATCAGACACCTCATTTCGTGCCATACCATTCTTCACACAGTCCATCCATCATTTCTTTCTCTTCCTCTACTCTTATACCCATCCACAGTTATGTTCAAAACATTCCTGTCTCGGATCCCGTATCAAAATTAATAAACATAACACAACATCACGCCTTGTAATCCACGAAGGGTTAGGCAGAGTTATACCTTACAAGTACACCTACATTTCGTACATGTACATGTAATAGAGAGTGAGCCTATTACCATCAACCGGGCACAAATCCAGACTCCGTGGCTGCTACTGAGAAATTCCTGATGGAAAAACCCAATAACACTTTGCCCGACCCGGGAATGGAACACAGGACCTCATGCTCAGCAGTCGCGCTTACGACCAACGAGGCAGAGCAAATACATAAAATTAAAGAAAAACAACAGTGGGTAGTTAGAAAAAACATATTTTCCACTTCAGATACATAGACAAGCTTAAAGCTATTATTATAAAAACAATATCATGAATTTGAGTGCCCATAATCTTGTTGTTTATACACTTGTTCGTTGATAACGACTTCTCCTATAGACATTATTTGGGATTAACGCGCCGTAACTGTCTGCAGGATTGACTGCTTTCAAGTTCTTTTGTGTGATAAGATAACAAAGTTGTTTTTTTGTTATTTTGTGATGAGGCCACGAAGCTAGAGGAAATTATTTTTTTTAAAAACAAGTCTGCTGTATTGAATTATTGATATCAAAGTTTGTTATCGTGCAATCGATTATATTACGTTGGTTACGTACGGTCACTTAGAACAATTATGGAAAAGGAAAATTTTAAAAGGACTCTCCATGATCTGTTAGTAGACAAAAGTTACTACTCTGTAAAAGAATTTCTGTCCGACAAGTCTTTGCCTAAATATAGTCCCACCCAGTCATGATGTGTCCGACTTTAATTAATTTTGTTATCTTCAGTATAATCTATTTTTTTTTAATTTTATGTATGATTTTTTCAATTTGACATTTTAATTTGTTATGAATAATTAATTTTTTTTTTTTTGAATTTTATGTGTATAATTTGACATGTTCCTATCTTAATTTGTTATGTTTGACTTTATATTTTTATCTTTTGAGTGTTAAATGTAATTTTATTTTCTATATAATTTGAATTTGACATTTCTCTTAATTTGTGCCCTTTTGGTTTATTTTTTATTTTTTATTTATTGTGCTAGAGGGAAAATAATAATAATTAGTAATAATGTTCTGTATGGTGTCCGGACGTAAAGAATAGCACCATCCCATATCTTCCCGTGGGTGTCGTAAGAGGCGACTAAGGGACTTACCAGAGAACGGGCAGCAGCGTTCTCTGTGTTTTATAACACCATACTGCGATCGCCAACCCGCCTGCCAAGCGTGGCGATTATGGCAAAACCCCCCTTCTTGGGGGAGGCCTATGTTCAGCAGTGGACGTCTTTCGGCTGAAATGATGATGATGATGAATGTTAATTTTATCGAACAGTCAATTTCTGTATGATTATTGTATGCCCTACGGGCGGGACATAGCGGATCAAAATTTTCAACTGTTAAGAACTGTACCTACCTATGATCCACAATAAAATATTTTGAATTTGAATTTGAATTTGACTCTTATGAAGAGCTTGTGGCTAAATAATTACAGCCTCTCCGGTCGATCTTCAGGTTAAGCCGCGCTTACCTGGGTTGATCCGTTGAATATAACTTTACTTTTAGTCTCTGCTTAACCCCTACGTACTATTCAATTCATCCATCAGCACAATATTTTGATTGCATTATATTGAGCGCTACGATAAACCCAACCACACCCAAAAAAAAGTCATATTCAGTAAAAAATTTTGCGCAGTGTTACTTAGTTTAATTTTTGATGGGTCCTTTTTCTCCTGGTAAAGAGTGTCTACCTATCTTCAGCTATGTGATGTGGCATTTATACAACATTCATTACTGCAGAGGCCTGATATCACGTCGCTTCCTTCGTGGCCCCAGCTAAACAGTTTAGCTCAGTAACCACACTTTCTTTATTCCCCAAGACTTCAGCGACTGCGACTAATAGTGAGTAATAATCATAACGTACTAAACGTTCACTTATATCGGGTACAGTTTTCGTTGAAAACTATGAAGGTGCGTTCCTTGGAGTACACCTCCTTTTTCGTAGGGAATTCCCTGCAAAATTATCAATTTTTGCGTCGTCTATGCTTCATCCAATGTGGTAATATATTATTATTAATATACTAGCTTATGCCCGCGGCTTCGCCCGCATGAAGTTCGGTAAGGATCGTACTACCGGGATAAAAAATATCCTTTGTCTTAATCCAGGTTATAAACTATTTGTGAGCCATATTTCATTGAAATCCGTTCAGTGGTTTTTGCGTAAAAGAGTACCAAACATCCATACGTTCATACATCCATCCCCACAAACCTCGCGCATACGCACTTTAGGATCAAAGATAACAACACGGAATTTCCGACAGCTATGAAGACAAAAATGAAAGAAAGTGTTTGGAGTTTGCCACGACTCACTGCGACGCGACTTGCGAAGCGACTATCGTGAACGGGGCCTTAGTATAATCGTTATTATTAAGATAACAATAAGGCTTATCTTACAGTCTCTGTTGATAGTTTTACTGTCGCTTTGGGCGCTTTGTACTTTGAAGACTATTAAAGTTTATGTTTTCTTGTGCCCATTTTCGTCATTACACTTTCTCTTTTTGCGTGTTCACAAGACGTATTTGAAATAAGGTGAATGGCTTTGGTGAAAAGATTTGAAAATCAGCTAATTGCGTGGCGGGGTTGATTCTCCTGGGTGTCCTGGGTTAACCAACTACAAACTACGATATTTGCGTCATTTGTGGAGCTTAACCTTTAACTTCACCATTCTGCTGCCCTTATCTCAATTCATTCGAGGTCTTCTCAGCATGTCTTTTTCTTCCACACTTCTCTATTACTGGTCGTTTCATCAGACGCCATATCATCCTTCACACAGTCCATCCATCGTTTCTTTGGTCTTCCTCTACTATTATACCCATACCCACCCACATTCATACTCAAAACTTTTTTCTGGACATCCTCATTCCTCCGCATCACATGTCGATCAGCCACCCGATTACCACACATCTTTACAGTCACCGGCGCCAGTTTCAGACTTCCTTTAATGTACTCATTTTTTACGATATGTAACTTATAAAACTCATCATCATCTGCCTAGCCTTTTCCCAACTATGTTGGGGTCGGCTTCCAGTCTAACCGGTTGCAGTTGAATACCAGTATTTAACATGGAGCGACTGCCTATCTGACCTCAACAACCCAGTTAGTACTAGGTAATACGATACCCCTCGGTAAGACTGGTTGTCAGACTTTTTGGGCCACTGACAATCTATAAAAACTATCAAAGATCTACAAATGACATTACTTCCTATATGGAACTTATAAAACTAATAAATAAAATCTATTTTCACAGCCAAAACTTAAACTAACAAACTAGATTTCTACCAAAGACCACACACCGCCATTTTTCAGATTGATTTTCAAGATTAAGATAATTTGTAGCTTCGCCTTGGCAAGTAACAAAACTTATTTACACTCCGAATAAAATATGGTCCAAGCCTTTCAAAGTTATCTGGCAGCAAAATAAATAAATACAGTCCAAAGGCTATCTCGTAGTACATTATTCTTTGTCTCCGGCTAAGAAATATAACGTTCGTACAAAAATTACGGGGAAAACACGCTAAGTCTTGTTGTAATCTCACTAAGTATATCAGTGAATATGAGGACATAAATATTCGAGATTGTTTTGTTTTTTAATTCTGTAACTAAATATTCTGTCATTATAGTGCTTCCACGCGTCTGCTAGTTTTTTTAACGATGCCGCACACTAGGAATTTCTCCTGTATCGTGAGTGCGTTTACAAACATTTAAACCCACATGCACAAACAGCCAGACCCGGAACAACTACCTGTAGGTCATACTAATATTTGATCCGTAAGGGGATTGAACCTGCGATACGCTGCGCAGCAGCCAATCACTCAGCCACTGCGCCAACCGTGCCGTCAAAACTGTCATTACTGCCTTGGCTATAAGTTATGGAATTAGACATTACTTTGCAGATATTCAAGGCAAAAAAATGTTACATAAATTGAATAATATTCAATATTATTAAACATAACAACATCTTGATCCAGCCTTTAATCCCCGAAGGGTTAGGTAGAAGTGTAGCTAATAGTTCACCCACATTTCGCCAGTTATGTAATAGGCGCCGAGCCTATTGCCATCAACCGGGCACAAATCCAGACTCAGTCTGCGAAATCATGATCTTAAAACCCAATAACAATTTGCCCGGGAATCGAACCCATTACCTCATGCACAGCAGTCGCGATCGCCACCACTAGACCAACGAGGCAGTTCACATAAATGATGATTTTAATTATATTATGCAACATGCAACGAGAACCTTTGATTGACACGCGTCTTCAGGTACTCAGAGTAGAGTAGATAGCTATGACAATTTCGTATGCTCGTGTTCAGTAGGAGGTAATAACTTAACTATGTAACACCAGTGAAGCTAGGGCCAAACCCAAAACAAATAAAGGAAAATACACTCACAATTTTACTTCCACTTTTCCATTATTTTTTTATCAAAACAAGGGATGACCATTAAAAATTCTCCTCATGTACTTGAAACGCGAAATGTTAATTTATATAATTAATCTCAAACGCACGATTACTGTTTCTGTCACGTTCATAATACTCGTATAATGTTTTGAATATGCTTTCATTGTTATTGCATGACTCTTAATATTCCTCTAGAGACTCATTTTTGCGATATTTCCTACTATTTATAGAAGCTTACGATTGTGTTTGTCTTGAATAAAAAACCGGCCAAGTGCGAGTTCGACTCGCGTGTAGAGATTTCCGTACGTTGGTAAATTTCTTATAGGTTTTCCTGTGATCAAAGAAAAAATTGGCAAAGAACTATCTTATGTTTTTTTTTGTTTTAATTTCGGCCTTGTAGTTCCACCACCTTAACGGTGGTGGTCAATTTTCGCTTATTTTCGTAAATAACTTCAAAACTAGGTATTCTAAAATTACAAGAAAAATATATAAAAATATATAAATATATAGATGCTCACAATGAGCCCTTTCATTTGATATGTAACACAATATAGTTTGCAAAACTTCTTTTTTCATTTTCTAATTTACCCCCCCAAAATGTGGTCCCCATGTTTAAAATTCACTAATTTACGTTACAGGTTCGTCTTTGGGTCACCGACTTACATATGTGTAACAAATTTCAACTTAATCGGTCAAGTGGTTTCGGAGTAAATTAGCTGTGACCGATGGACAAACAGAGAGACACGCGAGTGATCCTATAAGGGTTCCGTTTTTTCGGTAGGTACGGAACCCAAAAAATAATTAAACTGTTTGTTGCAATGGTTTACTGGATTATGACCGTCCATTTATAAAGCTGCTTGTGTTATTTAATTAAATGCATCATCATCTGCCTAACCTTTTCAGAACTATGTTGAGGTCCACTTCCAGTTTAACCGGGTGCACCTGAATGACATTGTAACATGGACCGATTGCCTATCTGACCTCCACAACCCAGTCAGTACTGGGGAATACAATACCCCTTGATAAGACGGTTGTCAGACTTTCGGGCCACTGACTACCTGGAACGATGATCAAAGTTATACAAATGACACTCGGGTTCAACTAAACTTGCTTTCCGAGGCACAGAGAAAGCTCAGTTTGTAATGGATGGTCACCAATCTACGGAAAAACCTTGATAAGCGCTGCTTAACCTTGAAGATGGACCCGTGTAGCTGTTATTATTTAGCCACGAGCTGCACAGCCAGAGCAATCTCTAAGGACCAAAAAAAAGAAAAAAAAAACAATATCACAACCACTAACCGGTAACTTATTTGGTACAATTTAAAATTCATACCCATTACATTTTAGAACACAACATAAAAATAAAACTTGGTCCTTAGCTCCGCTTAATTTTCTTATTCAAAACCGACTTCAACAGCCGAAGCAGGGATAACGAATGTCCTACAAAAAGGGCCATAAAGGGCCAGATTAATGGACCAAATGGCCAGGCATTAAGTACAGTTAACAGGATCCACAGTGTCACGGGTTCGAGTGTATTTGTTACGGAATAAATTTTCTTAGCCAATGATCTGGTCCTGACATACGGGCAAGAGGGAATGCGATTAGGAAATTGAGCTGTGTGTTAATGTAAGTAAAATTGTATTTGTTTAAACATGGTGTACATACATTGCATGCAAGATAACAATAAGAAACAGAAAGTGGCGTACAAATTAGTAGGAAGAGATGGTGCATAAACCGTGATAATATTCATCAAAATTAACATTATAGAAATTATGTAGATACTTATTCAAACATCACGTATTAGAGTTTCATATTCGATTTCAAAAGAAGATTAGATTAGTACCAAAACAGAAGTCCAGATGACTATCGAATTCTGGAGGCGACGGTAGATTGCAGCAGCAGTGGCGGGCGTTCAGCTACAACGATAGTATCTATGTTTTTCAATGGAAACGCTTTTGTAGATGATGATAGTGCCGTTGCGGTCAAGCGGTGACTACAAACGGCATTCCCCTCAGTGTCCGTCACTAATAGAGTGACAAGATGTTTTGCTATCGAAGGAGATGTGACGTCGCATTCAACCTAATCTACCCTATTTTGCAGTTCACAGTGTTCATTGAGAGTGTTCAGAGTTAAATAGCAGGTCTTTAACTATGAAATTGCCGTTTTTTTCCGGCATTTTATTCTGTTTGAAACTTTGACGTATAGTTATATTTTTTTCTCTTCCATTTTTATTAGATTAATTATTAAATTACGTACCTTTTAGAGTGTAAAAACCGTTCTAGTAGTTGCACATTACCTCAAAGTGTAGTGTGTCAAAAGACCTGTTTCAATGTGCCGTTGGTTTCATTACTTCAAGTAGGTATATTTTTGTCATAGACTGTGTTTTGAGAATTTAAGATACGCAGTGCAGTGCTACTTTTTTCACTCTAACTATAGTTTACAATTGCATCATAATCGGTTTAGACGTTTAAAAGAAAAATAAAAAAATGTTAGTATTGAAATATCAGTTTACACAAAATCGTCCATACAAATTCAGCAATTTCACACTTAAACCCCTAATGCGTTACAGTTTTTCTTATAAATATGATTATGATAAAAGAATGTCATTTCGATGAAAATACCCAGAAAAATTTGCGTATAAGATACCCGATGTCTATAGGACCACACCCTAACTTCGCGATTCCAAAGATCTTGAAAACAAAATGTTAATTAAAAACGACCAGCCTCCCAGAACTCATTAAGTATGCTTTGTGAATTTGCGGTGACTTCTTCATTTATTTATGTATGTATACATGTTTCTTTTTTAAAATTTCTTTGCGTAGTTCCGAGATTGTTTTCAAATTCACGTTTCTGAAGTGTTGGGTTTGTTTCATTCTTTTGCTTCCTATGAACGATTTCCTTTTGTTGTCTGCTTTGCATTATTTTGATTTTATAATTTGAACGTAACGAAATAACCACTTTCTGGAGTCTTGACATAGCCAGGAGGCCTTGTAGAAGGTGGCGGGACGAGCTGGACAAAACAAACGACCAGTGGCCTACATTAGCCTTGGGTCGAAGCTACTGGAAGTCATGGGGAGAGGCCTTTGCCCAGCAGTGGGATGACGCAGGCTAACAGTATCAGTATCAGTTTTGAACGTGATTTGCTTCTTATTGGATTTTTTTGTGATACTTTGACTGGTCTAATCTGATCGGGTCTTCAATGCTGTTGTTCTAACACCCAGAGATGCTGGATTTTTCCAGCCCATGATTGTTTAATTAGCTAGCATTACTTCACAAACTTGATGGTTTTCGGTATCTCTTATTAATTTATAATTGTTTTTTTTTTTAATATATTGTTTTGTTTGACCTGAGTATTAATTTCATGGCATGGTCTCTTTGTGTTAGGAATAAGAGTTGATAGCCCCATTATCAATCAATCAATCAATATCTTTATTGTGGATCATAGGTAGGTACATAATACAGGTCTTCAAAAATTAAATTGTGATCAGCTATGTCCCGCCCATTGGGCATACAATAGTTGCTTGCACGGAAGTTAAATTATTAAAAATACATTATTACATTAGGGTTACAAATTATTAAATTATTAATTTACAGAGAATATAACACAGAGAAAAATAAACACATTATCGAATTAGGTTTAAGAATATAAAAGGTGTAAAAAGAATCTTAACGAAGCCGAAAGGCACTTATTCTTCATATCATTGAGATGATTTTTTTGTTCTAGACCACACCTTCTAGTTACGGAGATATTGGGGGTCAAAGTTCCAACATTTTCACAAGTTTTTTTTTTAAATATATGTTT
The DNA here is from genome assembly GCA_905163415.1 of Noctua fimbriata. NCBI lineage: Eukaryota > Metazoa > Arthropoda > Insecta > Lepidoptera > Noctuidae > Noctua > Noctua fimbriata. The sequence goes on along the minus strand of LR990945.1, from coordinate 8,886,153 downwards.
TTAATTTTGTAACTTTACTTTAAACACCTTCACGACCCCCTTAATATTCAATCCATCCACCAGCACAATGTTTTGCGTGCGTAATATTGAGTCCTACCGTAAAAGGTGATTTTTCACCCCAAAAAAAAGTTCTTTCCCAGCAATAATTTATGCGTAAAGTTACTTAGTTTGATGTACAGAATGCGTGGTTAACGGTTTCGTGAAGGGTTCGTTTACACCCTGTATACTTGTAATGATAGTTGTATGTTGAATAAATAAATAAATCTTTTCCCAAACAAAGTTGGGGACGACTTCTAATCTAAACAGATGCAGCTGAATATCAATATTATACATGGAGCGACTGCCTATCTGACAGTCATCGATAGCTTAGCAAGCTAAAACACCAACTGTTGTGCTTCGTTGAATTTAGCGTTCAAATATTTTGTGATAAATTTAACAAGCTATATAAATCTTTCGTAAAATATCCAATTTACATGAATATGTTATGTCTAGCTCATGTAAGTCTGTCTAACTGTCACAGCTCTTGAATAAAACATGTCAGAGTATGAGCCGGGTCTAGAATTTTCATACAATAGGTAGAATATTAAATGACCTAAATATCAAAATTCATAACAATTGTTTAGAATTTATTTATTTAATTTTATTCACAGATGCCTGTCTATAACAGGTTTCAGACACAGTATGTCACTAGGTTAACATTCAATAATTTTGCCCACAACACCGTACCATACCATGAACGTGCTATGAACGTATCAGGCAAAAAATATATTCTTTGAATTGAAAAGTATGCGACTATGCCAACTAGACCGTTCCGCCACCGACCAACACCGTCGCGTACCATGCACGGACCGTATCGGCACTGTCAAAATATTCTCGCTGACTATTGTTAACTCTCCGTGCATGGCCCGCGACGGTGACGGTGGCTCTTCAGTCACGGCTGTTAGAACTGAGTCACCGCTGGTGGTTATCTATGGTTTTTTACAAATTAAATTAAAAGTTTCCATTCAAACCGAATAAAAAAGATTATTCTTCCGGCTAGCTTTCCCAACTAAGTTGGGGGTCGGCTTTCCTGTGTAACTGGAGACACCTGGATGGAAACACCTTGGACCAAATGCAAGAGCTGACCACCACCAAGAAGTTACTGGATGACTTTCTCTTGTTAGACTTCGAAAAATGTGTCATCATCATCTACCTAGCTTTCCCAACTAGTTATTTATTTGTGTTTTATATGGAGTGCTTAAATATCTGACCTCTACAAACCACTTACCGGGTAACAGTACATACTTTGGTAAGGCTCTCGTAGGGGGTATTCTTAAGAACTAAAGATCTGATTCCGAAAATTTTCACTAACGGCAAGCTACATTATCCCGGAGTGTCATAGGCTAATTTAAAACGTTGTCGTCGGTTAATTTCCATACATAACGAAAGAATGCCGATTGTGATTTGAGTATACTGACAATTCAAGAAGTGCAGGGTAGCCTGAAAAAGATGGGAGTAGACCCTGACAAGCTCCTTTACATAAGCTCTACTGCTACTAAAACATTTCATTCAATACAAACATTACACAATTCCTTTAGGTACCGAAAATACTCTCTAAAACTAGACCACTATTTTCTCCAAATACAGCTCCGCTTGAACCACGGAACTACTTATTTAACTGCTAAAACATCAATGCGGTACGGTACAGTTACGAGCACTACTATGTATACACTTAGTAAGTTTCAAAAGCGATTCTCTAGTGAAATTTTGAGATAAACAACTTTGAGACCTATTTTAAAATAGCATACGTTCCAAATGCAATGCCCGTCGTCGGCATCCACCTAGCCTTTTCTCAGTTCTGTTGGGGTTTATTTCCAGTCTAACCAGATGCAGCTGAATACCAGTATCATGGAGCGAGGGCCTATCTGACCTCCTCAACCTAATTAGTACTTGGTAAAACGACGAAGCTTGATAAAACTGGTTGTCAGATTTCCGGGCCACTGATTTCCTATGCAAACTGCTAAAGATCAACAAATGACAGTTTCTTTTTTTTTTTAGCATGGGAAATCATCAAATGACCCCCCCCCCCCGCTTTGGGCGGAGTGGAAGGGACTGACTTCTACTGACTAAAACCCATCCATGTTCCTTCTTTGCCCTTCGTGTTCCAGGGCCGCGATATCTCTTTCGAACAGTCCAGCAGCCCTGGCAGAACAAATGACAGCTGGGACCAAAGGTTTATCTTGCTTTCTAAGGCACGGAGTAAACTGCTGCCTGCGGCTGTTAATTGTTGATCTTTGACAGTCGTTACCGGTCAGTGTTCAGAAAGTCTGACAACCAGTCTTACGAGGGAGTAACGTATACCCAGTACTAACTGGGTTGTGGAGGTCAGATAGGCAGTCGCTCCATGTAAAATACTGGTATTCAGCTGCATCCGGTTAAACTGGAAGCCGATCCCAAAATAGTTGGGAAAAGGCTAGGCAGATGATGAGTTAAGGAACTCATCATCAGTAACAAAGGTGAGCAATAATAAGTGAGGCGTGATTGTTCTGCCAAGGGCTGCGGGACTGTTCGAAAGAGATACCGCGGCCCTGGAACACAAAGTTCAAAGAAGGAAAGTGGATGGGTTTCCGTCAGTAGAAGTCTGACTGGGGATGAATTGATAATTTCCCATCCAAAAAAAAAGGCGTGATTGTTGAATGATGGATCTTCGTTGTTTTTGCCTATGGAAAATCCAGCTTGTTGTAAAACTGTTTGAGTTTCTACAACTATTCCCAACTTGCAGTTGCAAGTCATTCGAGAGGGTTAACATATGAGGACACAATGTGGGACACCGGACGTGTCGTTGTGGAGACAAAACCGTTCCCTTGACAGCGGCCATTTAATTTTATTCCGCCTAACTTTTGGCGTAGTGATGTGCTTTGTTGCGGATATTTTGTGTCAAATATCCGATCCGATCCGAAATTACAATAATGTGAACTTTCCTAGAATTCGTGGACGCAGTGTGTTGGAAATAGTATTGCGAATATCTTTAAACTAACTAATGAAATCATAAATGCAGGTATCTGACTTTATGATTTCATTAGTTCGTTCAAAACTTTATTGGAAACAATACCTGTATGGGTATTGTTTTGAAAATCACATATTAAAGCAAACAGGGTATAAGGTACAGCCCTCCACAAACTGACAGGGTGCATTCAGCTCCTTACTTTGAATCATATTCCACCGGAATTTTTCTCCGAAAATTTTGTTTTTTTTTAATATATTTTTCAGTTACATAGACTTTATTTCAATGTAAAATTAAATTCCCCGTACGCAGCATTCTATTTATGTAAATAATACGGCTAAAATCAAAAATCCAACATTGGATGTTGAAAAACTCTAATGAACGACGCGTGAAATCAGCTGTTCACTTCCTGCCTAGCTACAGAGTTTAGCGAACTCGTCGTTGCGCTTGCCGTTCGCTTCGTGCTACGTGTGTTTTGCCACGGTAACGATACATTGTGGATAAGGAAATAAAACAATTCTTTATTGGATTCCCACAACATTCCCGAAATATTTTTTTGTACCGGTCATCTTAGTACGATATTATTATACTGAATTGACCCCATCAGTTTGTGGAGGGCTGTCCCTTACACCCTGTATTTGAATACTCCTAAGCGGTTAGTAGGTAGATGTATTATAATACTACACCGACATTTAGCCATACCTTCTACCATAAATATACAAATAGAACATAAAAACTTGATTCAATCTTCTTATACACTTTACTGCACACAAAATTAAAAGATATACACACATCATTACAATATATAGCTTATGTACAGTCACGAGCACCGTTCAGTAAACACTTAACAACTTTGAAAAGTGTTTTTCTCCTACTGTTCTGATTAAAATTTTATGTTGTTACGAACATAGTATTCTGGAACTCATATTTTTATAAAAAAGATCCTATCTCCAAGTTACAATCGTCATTTCTCACAGAAATTTCTTTTAAATTTAGGAAAGTGTACACGTATTTTTGCTCGTGACTGTACAACGGCGAGCTTTACCCAGATTTGAATTGATTCGTTTGCGAGATTTGCAGAAGAGGACATACCTATGTACACAAACAGTACATTTAAAAAACTTAAATTAACTTATTTTACAAACCAAACAAAACTTATATATAGGGTGACTAGTAATTAGTGACCGATTCTTAAACATATGATTGTATTCATGATAACAAACAACTTTCCCAAAGAAACATTTTTTTAAACTCATTCATTTTTATCACAAAAACAGAACAGCTGTATGAAATTCGCGCGCGCGCGCCTGTTACCTATCAGCTGTTAGCCGCGTGACGCCGTTCTGTCTCATTACTATCATACCGTCCAACAGTGGGTAGGCAGAACACCCACAAAAGTATACGAATGTATTTAAAAAAAAAATGTTTCTTTGTGAAAGTTGTTTGTTATCATGAGTACAATCACGTGTTTAAGAATCGCTTACTAATTACCAGTCACCCTATAAAATATGCGTAATGCATACAATACCATAATGATCATTCACGTAATTATAACAAAACATATTAAATTACATTCAAATACATATGAATTAATTTGAATGAATGTAAGATAATAACGTTTGAATAATTTCACTGGTACACCAAAATTAGCGTGACTAAATAATCCGAGTTAGTACGTAAGTAACATCACTACAGTTGGCTAGTTTCGTATCTAATCCCATGCGACAGTAAAGTTTGAATGTCTCCTTACAGTAAATAATTTAGGAACCAATCCTTTCGTACGCTTGGGGTTGAAACTGCTGTTCCACTTTAATATAGTGTTGTGGATATGTTCCTCTTTTTTAGGGTTCAAAAGGAAAAAATCGGAACCCTTATTGGATCACTCGCGTGTTTGTCTGTCTGTCTGTCCGTCTGTCACAGCTAACTTACTCCGAAACTACTGGACCGATCGAGTTGACATTTGGTACACATATGTAAGTCAGTGACCCAAAGATTTTTAAACATTTGGGCCACTTTTAAAGGGGGCTCGCTTACTACGATGCAGATACCCTTCACGCGCGAGTCCAACTCGCACTTGGCCAGTTTTTTTTTTCTGCATGGTCTTTTATCAACAAGAAAGAAAGAAAAGAAAAAAAAATGTTTATTATCCAGGAATTACATAAGTAAGTACAATTATACACAAGAGACGTTACAAGTAACTTTAAATATTTACCTAAAACTAGTTAAGGTGGAAGCGCCATTTTTTATTTGTTTTTTATTTTTATTTATCGAAATTCAATTTTTCTTACGTGTTTTGCAGGTTGAATGTTGATGAAAAATGAGTCACGCAAGTAACACATATGTAGTTATAGAATTAGAATCATCAAAACAACCATCTAAGTTCATTTAACCCCATTGAATGACTTTTCATGAAATAGTTATGGAATGGGGTAAAATAAGCTTGGAGGGTTGTATTCATGATTTGAATGATTATAATTCTATCCAGACTCCGTGGCTGCTACTAAGAAATTTCTGATGGAAAAACCCAACCTGACCTGGAAATTGAACCCAGGCCATCATGCTGAGCATTCAAAAGCAAGATTATCATCATCTGCCTTGCCTTTTCCCAACTATGTTGGGGTCGGCTTCCAGTCTAACCGGATGCAGCTGAATACCAGTATTTTACATGGAGCGACTGCCTATCTGACCTCCACAACCAAGTTAGTACTGGGTAATACGATACCCCTTGGTAAGACTGATTCAAAAGCAAGATCATAGTGCAAATACTTTTGTCCTAAGCCAAAATAAATTACCATCATACTACCCATAATAATTGTAAAAAAACTTGCCCATCTCAATGTTATTGGAGAATATTCTTCGTTCATTTTATCGAAGGAAGCTGCACGGGATTTAATACTAAGAAAAGCTTGCTGCAAACATTCAGAGGAAAAAGGAGATTTTTTTTGCCGTTCGGAAAAAGCTTTAAGAAAACTTTTGATTATCTCTGCTTCCCTGAGTCTTAAGATTTTTGCTGTATGTTATTTAATCTTTAGTAAATTTTATTACTTAACAAGCCGAGTTGCAGGAGAGATTTTCTATTAAAAATAAGCACGCTGCTGAGCTTGAAGTCCTGGGTTCAATTCCCAAGTCGGGCAAAGTGTAATTCAGTTTTTCTTTCAGGAATTTCTCTTCAGTCGCAGCCGCGGAGTTCTGGATTTATGCCCGGTCAATTATTATTATTTTTTTTTTTTTTTAAAACTTTGCCCCACACTAGGAATTTCACCTGTATCGTGGGTGCGTTTACAAACACTTAAATTCACATACACAAACAGCCAGACCCGGAACAACTACCTGTAGGTCATACAAATATTTGTTCCGTGCGGGAATCGAACCCACGACACGAAGCGCAGCAGTCAATCGCTCAGCCACTGCGCCAACCGTGCCAATAGGCTCAATGTCAATAGGCTCGCCCCCTTTTACACGGGACTTAAACATAACTTGTGAAATGTCAGTGTGCTGTTAGGTACAACTCTGCCTAACCCTGCGGAGATTAAGAAGTGGCGAGATGACCTGAACATTACGAAGGGTGTTCCGAGTTTGAGTAGGAGAAGAGTACCTTGCCTACCTGTTCCTGAAGATTTGGGCGCATGAATGCGAAATGTTCTTCTGCCCCCCCACAAAATGGCCTGCAGACGATGGACTTGAGGAAATCCGTCACCAGCAGGCCTATTCTCATAATAAAGATCGTGCTGAAACGAGAAATCAACTTTGTATGCATAGTTTTAACAGATAAATTCTATACAACTCCTCCCAATTAAAAAAAATCCCTTTCCATAAATAAACAAAATAAAAAATCGGAGAATTGAATGCCACTAACTAAAAGTTGAAATGTTAAAGCCACAGTTACACTGAAAAACTGCATGAACTAAAAACAAAAACTAATCCACGTATTTCCGTATCCATTTCACATGTTCCGGGAACGACAACCAACAAAACATTAGTTTAATTGCCCTAGATAACGTTGTTCTACAAACAATTAACACTACGTTTTCATTTGTTTTAACTCCTAGTTCACCAGCCCTGATTTTTTTTGGATTCATGGTCGTATTGTATAATTGTTACTTGCTTCGGTGAAGGAAAACATCGTGAGGATGCAGCATGCCTGAGAGATATTTCTCGACGGCATGTAAAGCCAAGTAAGAGGCATAAAAACTCTGACACCAGGTTAGGCACTAACCACACGATAAAGAAATAACTCCTAGCTGTAGAAGAGATGAAATTATTAACTATAATAGCGTTGCTGATAGTCTTCGACGAGTTTTGTGATTCATCATCTGCCTTTGCCTTGCCAAGGTCAGTCCTCACCATTACATACCGAGTTTCCTCCGTGCCTTGAAAAGCACGATTAGCCGTTGGTCTACTGTTATTTGCAGATCTCTGTGTCGTTATGAGCAGACTTTGGCTCGTCTCACAACCAAAGGTTATGTATCGTATTATTCAGTATTAACTGAGTTTTGGAGGTCAGATAGCGAGGCGTTTCATGTCGTTTCAAAATACTGGTATTCATCTGCATCCGGTTAGACTGGAAGCCGAGCCCAGCACAGTTGCGAAAAGGCTCAGCAGATGATGACAGGTTAATAGCCTTCATCATCATCATCATTTCAGCCGAAAGACGTCCACTGCTGGACATAGGCCTCCCCCAAATTTCGCCACATTGACAATAATAGCCTTAACTATCTATATTTGGTGCATATTATTCATTAGAAAACCAGTCAGTAGTATTTGCGCCTCTATTTATGCCAGATAGGTAGCTGTTTAAACAGTTTCGAGATACGACAGTACTCATTCGGAGGAAACAAGCGTAACGCGCTTGTCGCCTGACGCACGTCTATTGCAAGTCTCGTCACCTAAGGATATTAACGGGACGATGAATCTACTCTTTTCACAAGCAAAACAGTCAGTTATCGGTATTTGCGTCTCTATTATGCCATAACGTCGCATTACCTGCTGGGGTAGCTACTTAAACAGTTTCGAGACACGACGGTACTCATATGCGGAGGTAACAAGTGCAACGCGCTTGTGGTATGACGCACGTCTATTGCAAGTCTCGTCACCTGAGGATATTAACGGGACGATGAACCTACTCTTTTCATAAGCAAAACAGTCAGTTATCAGTATTTGTGCCTCTATTTATGCCAGAACGTCGCATGAAATGCTGGGGTAGCTACTTAAAAAGTTTCGAGACGTGACAGTACTCATGCGGAGGAAACAAGTGCAACGCGCTTGTCGCATGACGCACATCTATTGCAAGTCTCGTCACCTGAAGACATTAATGGGACGATGAACTTACTCTTTTCATAAGAAAAACAGTTAGTTATCGGTATTTGATCCTCTATTTATGCCAGAACGTGGCATGACCTGCTGGAGTAGCTACTTAAACAGTTTCGAGACACAACAGTACTCATGCGGAGGAAACAAGTGCAACGCGCTTGTGGTATGACGCACGTCTATTGCAAGTCTCGTCACCTGAGGATATTAATGGGACGATGAACCTGCTCTTTTCATAAGCAAAACAGTCAGTTATCGGTATTTGTGCCTCTATTTATACCAGAACGTCGCATGAACTAGTGGGGTAGCTACTTAAAAAGTTTTGTTTTGTTCCGCGTCCGAGGTGGACGGGTGTTATCCCGGGCTGTTTCTAGATCGGTACTTTCTATTTGGGTCAGTCTTTTTATTGAGAATGTATTTTTTTCTTCGGCTTTGATTTGAAAGGCCCTATACCCGTTTTCGCTTACCATTATCAGCTCGAAAGTACTACGCACAATGTTATGTTACACAACAACGATTTTATTTAGGTGTCAACTAGTTTTGGAAACAAATAAATAAGAGTTCTGGGCAAAATTTCACTTATCTAGGCCTAGTACGGCGGTGGTGGGTTTTAGTTGTTCATGTCCTGAGATAATCAGACCTTAATAATTTTCCTTTTTGTATTATTTATCATGATGATTAAAAATGACGACTGCTTCGTTGGTCTAGTGGCCGCAAGCGCGACTGCTGAGCATGAGGTTCTAGGTTCGATTCCAAGGTCGGGCAAAGTGTTATTGGGTTTTTCCATCAGAAATTTCTCAGTAGCAGCCACAGAGTCTGGATTTGTGCTGGTTAATGGCAATAGGCTCGCCCCCAATTACATGTTACTTAAACATAACAGGCGAAATATGGGTGTACTATTAGGTACACCTCTGCCTTCGGGAGGCGTGATGTTATGTTAAGTTATGATTCAAAATCACAATTTTATGCCGACAGCTAAAAAAGCTGTAATCAAAATAACTCTATTATTTTAAAACTACGATTAATCAATTAAAACATTAAGTAAACTACAGCAACCCAAAAAGCAAACGTTATCATTAAATGAAGATTAATTCATGCGGAAATTTTATTTGCTAATTAAAATGAATAATTATATTAATAATGCTAGTCCCTGCTGTTATTAAATCCAATAATTACATGACTGAGTGAACAAAATAATTTATGTGTAGTTTGGCGGTGAAACCTAATTAAAATTATTAGTTATTAATAATTTCTGCTTGTGAACTTTGACATTCGACTGACCCATGGTAGACTTTTAAAATTAGATTGCGGGACACAATTTTTACGGATGTAGAAGTAAATATCTCATCAAACATTGAATTTTAGGAACCTGGGTATATTTTTTTAAGAGCTTTCAATAAATATTCCACATACATAATTTTTATTTAACCCTTAGTCACATGTATGGAAGGCCACACCTATTTCATAACATCATTTCTGTGTAGCGGTACATTGAAGATACCTACCTACTTTTTAAATTTCAAATGTGTGGTACAACACAAAATTACATCATCATCATCATCATTTCAGCCGAAAGACGTCTACTGCTGGACATAGGCTTCCCCCAAGTGCCGCCACATTGACCGGTCCCGTGCGACTCGCATCCAGCGGATCCCTGCAACATTCACCAGGTCATCGGTCCACCTAGTGGGAGCCCTTCCATCGCAGCGTCTTCCGGTTCGCGGTCGCCACTCGAGAACTTTTCGGCCCCATCGGCCATCCGTTCTGCGAGCAATGTGCCCTGCCCACTGCCACTTTACAAAATGACTGTGACATACGAATAGACAGACGGACAGGACAAATCTATAAGGGTTCCATTTTTTGGCATTTGGCTACGGAAACTTAAAAACCTCGTGGGATGCGACTTGCGTCGAGGTTATTTTGTGTCACCTGCGACTTCATGCTACGCCTCGACCTGCCACGTATGTCAACGACTGCGTTCGCCGAGTGCACCCACTCTTAAGTTGGGGCCACCACACTGTTAGCTATTGTTAAGGTACGTTTGGTTCTCACGCAAAATTGCTCGTTTCCTGTTTTCGTCCCGAGATTAATATACGTGAAATCGTCTGTCGCTCCGTCAACCTCGTCTTGGTTACTCGAGACACCTTCTAAATATTTTCTTTCGTTTGTCTTAGTCGTCGTCGCTGTCACAAAACACGACGTGTTGCATGAGCGTGTAAGTCGTGACTATGAGGTTAAGTCATGCACTACTTTTCTATTTCTACAATACTATTTTTCCACACCCTTTGTTTTTAAAACTGTCGGGATTATTTTTGGAATGAGATTGACTTTTAATCCAAGATTTTAACTTATTTTCTCGAATCCCAAATAAACTTTTCCCGAGTTGGTACACTACCTCATAACAACGAAAGCCAAACTTGTGCTTTGGTGGACTCACACGGTAAAACTTGTACTGTATTTTATACTGCACTTGATCTTAGTCCGCATATACTTTATACTTTGATTTCTTGCTTTAAGCGGCTGCATTATACACTGGTTTAAAGTTGGAAAGCGCTTTTTAAGCTGGAGATGTTTGAGGAAATGTAGGATGGGTTTTTGTTCGTTGCTTTTTATTAGCCTTTTGAATGTAAAGAAATTCTATTATACAAATAAGAAGCATTTGGACCGTAGTGGGATAAATCAGGATAGTTACATATGCAGTTGTATTTAATAGGGTTCTATATGTGACGATATTATATTTGAATGCCCGGCGCGGACCAAGCGAGTTCCGTTGCATTTTCTTAATTATAGGTACTAATTTAAAAAAATGTTAAAGCTGTCCGTATGTTACTTGTTGTCACCTAAACGGATGAACGATGAACGTATTCATATAAAACAGTTCATGGATAGACCTGGGATAGGACATAAAACTTTTACCCCGACAGTAAGTTCCCATCGGATAATTTCAGAAATACACACGGGCAAAGTCGCAGTTTAAAGTTAGTTTCAAATGTCCTGCTGTCCCGTAACGTACACACGGCGGCACATGAAGCTTTTACACATTTCCAGTATAACTTGGTCTGGCTTTGTATAGATTTCTTATACAATGAGAGATCCGCATTAACAGGTTTTGTATAGCTTGATTGGCTGGTATATGTATATAGGTGACCTCCCGCTTTCCGAGGCACGGAGGAAATTCAGTATGTGATTGCTGAGTTTTCTCCGTGCCTCGGAAAGCACGTTAGGACGTTGATTCCGGCTGTCATTAGTAGATCTTTGACAGTCATTACAGGTAGTCAGTGGCCCGAAAGTCTGACAACCAGTCTTACCAAGAGATACCGTAACCCAGTACTAACTGCGTTGTGGGGGTCAGATAGGCAGTCGCTCCATGTAAAATACTGGTATTCTGCTGCGTCCAGTTACATTGGAAGTCGACTTCAGCATAGTTGTGAAAAGGCCAAAGGCTTTTTTTTAATAAAAACTATTAAATCAAGATAAACCTTCAATAATGTGGAGATTCAAAAATAAAAAGAAGTTCTTTATATTTTTATCAGCATCGATGAATATTAGAAATTATTTTGTATTAAGTATATTAGATATAAAACTATTAATATAAAACTTTTTATAAATAAAACTTTTTAATTTTAATAAAACTTTCAATGTATATATTTTTTTAGTAAAGCTTTTTATAAAAAATATTATAATTAAAATTGCAAATAAAAAAATAATAGAAGCAATAGATTGAGTTAAAAGTTAGGCAGATGATGATGGTCTACGTGAAGAAAGACCGGTCTGTGCATTACTAAATACGTCAAACCAATAAATAATACCCATAATATTCAAGAAAATTAACACCATTCCCCGAATTTACATTATTCACGTCTTATTAAATGTAAAATATTGAACATCTCCCAAAGTTTTCACTGTTCGTAACTCAAACTTGACTGTTTTATGGAGAATTTCGTTTAAACGATTTTGTTTGACTTCGCTACTTAGGTTTGTCTTTGGTCTTAATTTTTAAATTAGGACTATAAAATATTATATAGCAGGCAATTTTTAAATTAAATATCGTGGAGCCTCCTTATGTATTTCTAGGAGGTAACTACACATTTATAATGAACTAGCTTTTCCCCAAGACCTTCGTCCGCGTGAAATTTTATAGCCTATAACCTTCCTCGATAAATGGGCTATCTAACACTAGAATAATTTTTCAAATCGAACCAGTAGTTCCTGAGATTAGCGCGTTCAAGCAAACAAACAAACAAACAAACAAACTCTTCAGCTTTATAATATTAGTATAGATAGGTTAAAGGTACTAATACCTGCCTCGTTGGTCTAATGGTCGCAAGCGCGATTGGTGAGCATGAGGTGGGTCCTGGGTTCGATTCCCAGGTCGGAAAAAATGTTATTGGGTTTTTCCATCGGGAATTTCTCAGTAGCTTTAACGAAGTCTGGATTTGTGCCCGGTTGATGGCAATTTTGCCTTGCAGTGAGACAGTGGTTCAGAACTGGATAAATAAAAAAACTTTTTGATCGGAAGACGCTGACGTTGGAAGGCCTCCCACTAGGTGGACCGATGACCTGGTGAAGGTTGTAGGGATCCGCTGGATGCGAGTCGCACGGGACCGGTCAATGTGGCATCAATTGGGGGAGGCCTATGTCCAGCAGTGGACGTCTTTCGAATGAAATGATGATGATGATGATGGCAGTTTCTCAACATTGATTGTGCAGACGGATTTTTCAAAGCAGCAATGGAGGAAGTTCCTTAAAAATTCTTTGGATTTTCATCCGACAGCAGATCTTTTCTACGTTTGAGTATCAGAAGATCAAAATAGTGAGCAGCCCCGTTTTGGTAAATGTTAAACATAAGTACACTGCCACAGACTGCTGAGCAGGAGGTTCTGGGATCGATTCCCGGGTCGGGCAATGTGTTATTGGGTTTTGCCATTTTGTTCTCAGTAGCAGCCACGAAGTCTGGATTTGTGGCCGGTTGATGGCAATAGGCTCGCTCCCTATTACATAGCTGGTGAAATGTGTATGTATTATTAGGTACACCTCTGCCTAACACTTCGGGGATTACAAGCTTGATATGTTATGTGTACGTACCGCAAAGATATTCAAGATTGATCCTTACACAGGCGTAAATAAGGACCTTCAGTTCAAAGCACTTGTTATCTCAACCAACAGTGATTTACTAAGAACATAAAACCAAAACACACACGTTAGAACTACCACGCAGTGATCTATACCATGCATCTATCAGCCCAACCAATCTGGTCACAAAGGAGGTCCGTAAACTAAGCATCAACCTTCAATCAGGTTGCAAATATATTTTCTTTAGCACTGACCTTGTTCCAAACAGCCAATAAGATATTCCCCGTTCGGGGATAAACGGATTACACCACAAATATCCGTGTGTCACTCTGATTGTGACATTCGTCTTTTTTACGATGTCCAATGACATTTCTATAGTCCTTTCACACTTAGTTTACCTATGACATTTGAACCGCTGTCAAGTTACAGTCATCTTTATTTACATCGTTATAAGGTAGATGTTGGTTTGATGCTAATGACAACTCTGTAAAATTCACTATGATCTATTATGTTTTTTCAAATTCATATTTATATCTTTATTGAAGAGCTCGTGGCTAAATAATAACAGCTTCACGGGTTGCCAAGGTCGGTAGATGATTGGCCACCTATTACATACCGAGTTTCCTCTGTGCCTCGGAAAGCCCGTTAAGCCGTTGGTCACGGCTGTCATTTGTAGATCATTGAAAGTCTTTATTTATTAAAACTTTATGCAGATAATGTAAAAAAACACTGAACAAAGGCGGACTTAATGCCTTGGACATTTTCTACCAGTCTGCCTAAGGGTGATGCAAAGACAAAACAAAGTAGGTGCAATGGTACAGAAACATCATCACAGGTAGAATCTTTACGGGTATCCAGTGGCCCGAAAGTCTGAAAACAAGTTTTACCATGGGGTATCGTAGTACCCAGTGCTAACTGGGTTATGAAGGTACTGGTATTTAGCTGCATCTGGTTAGACTGGTAGCGGACTCGAACGCAATGGAAAAAAACTAGGTAGATGTTGATCTGCATCATTGTCAAATAACAGTGATCTTTATGAACATAAGAATAAGGTTACTGCTGGTAGACTGCCACTGACCACTCTGTAAAAATCACTTTCATCTTTATTAATATTGTAATAAGGTTTCTATTGGGTTACTGGTGTTAGAAGTATAATAAATGTGAGAGGACTGTATGAACACCGGCAGTATCTTATAATTCCGTGACCTTCCAGATAAAAGAAAAAGTTAGATTGGCTTTGATCTTTTAAGATTTTTATTTCGGCCCTGATCTCGTTTCGGGGGGTCTTCATAATTCAATTTTGGAATTTGGCCGGTGTGAAAGTAGTGTAAGAGACTGTGTTAGGTACGTCTACTGAAAATTGAACCTTAGATACGGATAGACAAGTCGCTTTTTAAATACTGTTGAATTTCTAACTCTCGGGTGAGCGCTTAGAGTTGAAATTCTAAAAGTCTTATGTTATTTAGGCACTCCTTTATTTGTGTTTAGTATCATATAAATGATTATGCCTGTGTCATCATCATCGGTCCTACCTTTTTTTCAACTATGTTTAGGTCGGCTTCCAGTCTAACCAGATGCAGTGAAATACTAGTATTTTACAAGGAGCGACTGCCTATCTTACCTCCACAACACAGTTAGTACTGGGTAATACGATACCCATTGGTACGACTTTACAATTTGAACTTAACATCTTACAAGTAAATCTAATAATATAACACTGACATACTCGCGGTTTGGGAAGATATATTTTGCGTAATTTAGGACCAAAAGCTGGAATATTCAACTCAGCCCCTAGTTGCAACAAAGTGGATGGTTTTTTGACTTTGATGTCCTCTTCGTCCCAGATTCATCACATTAGGCTGGCTATGTTGGATTTATCGTACACTAATACAAATATTCTGACTCCTAGGTCACAGGTATTCCTAGTCAGGGTTTCAACTTCTGTGCGCCTTTAAATATTGTGAACTTTAGCTAGATAGTAAGCATATTGTAAGGAATTGTATCAATAAAGTATATTATTATTATTATACTAAAGAGGCAAAATTTGTAAGTTTGGATGTAATCTTCGAAACTACTGATTCGATTCCGATAATTCTTTCACAATTAGGAAGCTAGTCAAAGGTCACGTTTAAAAGTTTCCCGTAATTTCCGACTAAAACGCTAGCGAAACCACGGGCGACATCTAGTACATCTTACTTCTTACTTATATTTATAAATGCGAAAGATTGTGAGGATGGAAGGATGTTTGTTACTCTATCACGCGAAAACTACTGAACGGATTTGGATGAAAATTGGCACATACATAGCTTATAACCTCTATTAACATTTAGAATACTTTTTATCCCGGTAGTAATGATCTCGTGGGACATTTACCGAAGTTCACGTGGTCGAAGCCGCGAGCATAAGCTAGTAATTAAAAATAATTCTATGAATTACAAAAAACTATCAAAATTAACGAAAATCGAGTTGGTTTTTGACTGAAACCATATTTTATCTAACTCGTAGCATAATTTATAATTTATAAATTCTCTCAAATCAAACACTACCAGACCAAGTCTATGTTCTATCATCACATCGAAAACTAGGAACAAGTGGACATAGAAACCTTTAAAACATTCCACTTTGTCCCACTGATGGGATGTCTTGAAACCCAGAATGGAGTACTCCCAAAAACTTTATAATATATTAGGATGTTAAATAAAACGGGATTACATTAAATCAGGACTTATCTTCTTGACAAAAGGGACTTGGTGCGTAACACTGTGGCATTTGTTATACAATTTTGTAAGATTAGACTTTTGAGAGCTTAGGAGTTTATGGAGAGGCATGTTCTGGAGTTGAGGTTTATAAAGCTTTTGGAAAAGATACTTTATTATAATTTATTGAGGTGTAATTTTGGTTTGTAAGCTTGTAGGTTGTATTAGAGGAAGTTTGAAAGTTGCGACAGTTACAGAAAAGTTGAAAGGGAATCGATTGTCTTGGTATGGACATGTCATGAGGAAGGATAAATCGCATGTGACTAAAAAAGTGATGAATATAAATGTTGCTGGAGAGGGAGAAGGAAGACTAAGGAAACGATGCATGGATTGTGTGAGGAATGATATGAAAGAAAAAGGAGTATATGTTAGCGGACGGTTGACAGGAGAATGGAAGAAAAAAACGTGTAGCCCCGACCTCAAGGGGATAAGCAGGCAGATGGTGAAGTTAGTTGTGAAGGTCAGATGGACAGTCGCACCATGTAAAATACTGGTATTCAGCTGCATCAGTTTAGACTGAAAGCCGACCCCAACATAGTTGGGAAAAGGCTAGGCAGGTGATGATGCAGTAATATGCATTTAAAGAGCGCCCAATATTGGCGATACTTATACCAATGTTTTAACCAAAGTGCTAGCCATTCTTTTACAGTTTACACGTGTTGTATGTTGGAAAGATAGTATAATATACTTCACATAAAAATTGTAACATAGTTTTTTTACGTAACATAACATAACATCACACCTGCAATCCCTGAAGGTTTAGGAAGAGTTGTGCCTAATAATTAACACATTTCGCCAGTTACGTGTAAGTCCCATATAATAGGGGGCGAACCTATAGCCATCAAAAAACCCAGACTCCGAGGTAGCTATGTGCCCGATTCGGGAAATGAGCCCAGGACCTCATCGTCAGCAGTCTCGGACACACACATCTATAGTCAAATCGCTTTAATACAGGACCATGCTACACGTGCGATATGATATTTAGCGACAGTTAGTATGGGTAGCGATAGTTATAGTTTACGAGTTTGTACAATTGCGAGTTTATGGTACAAGTTGATATTTACTTGTTTTACCAGCTATCTATTATATCAATACTCTAGGACCCTTATATAGCTGCTTATGCTATACTATAACCATCTCCGTCAATGCCGAAAGAGTACAAAATTTCAAACAGACACACAAACATATACATCTATAGCCAAATCGCTTTAATACGGGAGCTGTGTATTATAATACACGTACGATATGACTTTTAGCGACAGTTAGTATAGGTAGCGTTGGTTATCGTTTAAAATTGCGAGTTTTTGGTACAAGTTGATATTCACTTGTTTTAGTAGCTTTGAGCTATATCATAGCTTAGCAAAATCTAGGACCTTTTTTATCCCTCACAAAAATTCACAGGTATATCTGCCGGTGGATTCTTTCAAAAGGCCTCGTTAGGCATTTTGTAAAGTTATGCTCTGTAAACATTGTGAGCTCGCAAAAAATGTTTTTCAACGCTCTACTAAACTGTACAGTACATAATATCTTCCTTTCATATAACATCACGCCTGTAATCTCCGAAGGATTAGGCAGAGGTGTACCTAATAGTACACCCACATTTCGCCAGTTATGTTTAAGGCCCCGTGTAATAGGGGGCGAGCCTGTTGCCACCAACCGGGCACAAATCCAAACCCCGTGGCTGCTACTGAAAAATTCTTGATGGAAAACCCCAATAACACTTTAACCGATCTGGAAATCGAACCCAGGACCTTATGCTCAACAGTCGTGCTTGCGACCACTAGACAATCTTTAAGGTATAGCATAACCTGCCTATAGTGTTCCCATTGCTGGTATCCTTAAAATGGGGGTGAGGCGGTGGGCTTTGATCCGCCATGCGAGGCCAACGCTTGTTGGTACGTATCACGTACCAACAAGCGTTGGTGTTTCCTCATGTTCTTCTTCACTTTTCATGTTAATACTCACTAAGTAACCAGTAATCTGCAGAGTGTATTTTGGACTGCTTTGTTGGTTCTGGGTTCGATTATCAGGTCGTGCAATGTTGATTTAGTTCCACCATGAATTTGTTCAGTAACAGTAGCCTGGAGTCTGACCTAATTATGCTCGATTGATGCTAATAGCTTCCTGCTAATAGATTACATGAGGTTGTAATTACCTGTGCTTAACTCTTCAAAAAAGGCGTGTTGGAGAACACTCCAACACGCCTTTTTTAGAGATTGATGATACATAACAATGTATCATCAATCTCTTTATTATAATAAAAATCATGATACATAACAATGTATCATCCATCTCTTTATTATAATAAAAATCATTTTATTTTCAGGTTACATGGACCCGTAGATGAATACCTTAACCAAAGTACAGTCACGAGCACCAATATGTATACACTTTCCTAAATTTAAAAGCAGTTTTCGCGAGAAATAACGATTGGAACTTGGAGATAGGATCTTTTTCATAAAAATGTGTTCCTAAATACTAAGTTCGTAACAACATGAAATTTTAATCAGAACAGTAGGAGAAAAACACTTTTAAAAGTTGTTAACTGTATACATATTGGTGCTCGTGACTGTACACATATTATAAAGTTAATTTGCGTTATTATATAAAACTTAAAACTACATAATATGTTAGTAACAAGATTTTAAACTATCATGGTCACTAACATTATTATTTACACTAGAAACGGGTTATTTACCATGTTTATTGTTTTTACTGAGTTCCCGATATTTCGGCGCTGTTGCAAGCACCATGATCACGGATAAACTGAAGTTATTGCGGGTGGGTGTTAAACAGTAAACGTGGTAAATATCCCGTTTCTAGTGAAAATAATAATATATTATATATTATATATCTTTATTTCAATTACCTTTGGATCATAAATTACATTAAAATCAATTCCAAATTAAAATTAAACAAATAATCAAAATAAAATTAAAAACAAAATCCAAATTAAAATTAAAAACATAATTAAAATTAAAACATAATCAAAATTAAATTAAAAAAAAAAATCCAAATTAAAATTAAAAACATAATCCAAATTAAAATTAAAAACAATCAAAATAAAAGTAAAAACAAAATCAAAATTAAATTAAGAACAAAATAAAATTTAAAAATGTTAGTAACACTTCACTGAACAACTTCTTTGTGCGTTCGTGTGGAATTTGTCCGCAGAAACGACCCTCTAGGTGCAAGCGACGTCTAATCTCTCCCTCAGAAACTTTCTGGTTCTCATTTATAAAGTAAACAACCTCCTCTCAAAAAGAACCCGCTTCACGCACACAACTTAATAGCATGCCCATTAAAATTATAACTCAAATTAAGCCTTCATGCTAAAGTAATAAAGTTATAATTATAATAATCATACCCAACGAAGTTAGCACGAAAAAATTAATTTACAACAAGGGCCTAACCCAAGAATTATGTGAGAACATATTACTTAAGACCTGCGTTCATTTGTTACGTGCACACTCTTTCTAAAACCAACCTTACCTCTTTCGTAGAAGGTTAAAATTTCAGTGATGAAGTCCTGGCCCTCGAACGCAAGTTACATATTATAAGAGGTAATATTGTGCTATATTTATGATAGGGACGGTTGGGTTGGTCCCCAGCCTCATATTCAGTGGTGCTACGGGAAATTACTTATCTCTCACCTGGCTGTACGGGATTCCGGTATAGCCTTTAAATTATCATGACTTACTGGATTAAAACCTGCATGGTGCTTTTATGGAGTTTTTTTTATTAACTTCTCCTGTAACTATGTGATAAAATCTTGGAAGTTAAATTTGACCCACATCCCGGTTTTCGATTGAGCTGAAATTTTGCATACATGTTTAGTTTGGATGACAATGCACAGTTTGCTAAGTGACGTCGTTCTAAATCCAATATAGTAGACTCCAAAAGATGGCGGACTGACGCAGTGGCTGAGCGATTGGCTTCGGTTGCTGCACGGATCAAATATTTGCATGGCCTACAGGTAGTTGTTCCGGAGGGAAAGAGCCTCACGTCCCAGCCGCCGCGGGAGATGCCCTGGGCGTCGGGGGTCACGTGGTGGCCTCCGGCCACCGTAGGCCACCGCGGGCCTGTGGATGGCGAGTTATGGGATAGCTCGCCGTCCGGCCGTCATATGACGACAGGCCTTGTCAACGGCGCGTTCGTGTTCCACGCGCGCCTCAAAGAGATGTCAGCAACCACGTAGGGGTCCGCATGGGCCGATGCCTGCCAGGGCTGCGGGACTGTTCGAAAGAGATACCGTGGCCCTGGAACACAAAGGGCAAAGAAGGAACATAGATGGGTTTTAGTCAGTACAAGTCTGACACTCCCTTCCCCCCCGCTCATCCTAAAAAAAAAGGTAGTTGTTCCGGGTCTGGCTGTTTGTGTTTGTGAGTTTAAATGTTTGTAAGAGCACCAACGATACAGGAGAAAGTTACTTAGTCATTGAGATGTATTAGGATATTTATTCTTTCATCATAGTTCGTTGACAACGAAAAACAAGGCTTTTAGACATGTTCTTTTTTTTTTCCTAAATTTGCTTACTCTTGACCTCAATCTAGTCCTGAGGACAGAGATGAGGTCGACAATGGAGCAAGCTAACCCAAAAGAAGCCTATTAACTCGCGACTTAAATAGATTGGGGTCATATGAACTTGGGAACAACGACGCAGGCAAGGAATTCCACTCCTTGGCTGTGCGCATAATAAAAGATGTAGCAAAGCGCTTCGTGCGAATGTGTGGAACATCGACAAGGTATGGGTTATCACCCATACCTTGTCGGTGTTGTTTGTTTTCCAGACATACTGCAGGTTATCACCTGCAGTATGTCTGGAAAAAAATATATATTAATTTACAACATTATTTTTAGTATATGCGAAACCTGAATATAGTTTGTTCAGAATAAATAACTAAATCGATTTCGATCATTTTTAAACCATGTTATATTTTGTCCCAAAAATATTAAAAAAAAGTTAAAAGTTGGATACCGAGCGACTTTGAGTACCTATCGCAAAAATTTAAGTACCTACTGCCAAATTATTATTATCAATGAGCTCAAGACGACGCTGGAGGCGCGCGCTGCGTGGTGACCACGTTTTAGTGTGGACAACTAGGTAACAGAACAAGCTTATAACTTTGTGATTTTTCATGATACAGTTTTGTACATAGATTCTTTACATAAAAATACTAGACACGTGTATCAGGTTTCGCATATACTAAAACTAATGTTGTATATATTTTTTCAAAACTTATAAATTAGGCACTTTAACCACATAATTATTCATTTTCAACCAAACAATTCTTATACAAGCAATCATTTTGCCTATCTTTTTCCTAACTTTGTTGGGGTGGGCATTAAATCTAACCAGACCCAGCCGAATACCAAATAATCCTTTTACCATTTTACAAATGAAATACCTCGTAATTAGTTTACTTTTCAAAGCGAGCCCAACAATTCAAATAGATTCACAAAGCTTCTCTGCAATCTGCAACAATTTATCCTGCAACTGTGATCTTGCGCACGACGTCTAAATCCTGAATACATAACTACAGTAACAAGCCAGGATTGTAAGCCAGCGGTATCAAGCCAGTAACTGGCTCGAATTGTGTAAACAATGTTTTCGATTTGATCTGGTAAATACTGAGCTTAGAGAGTGTTACTGGGTGAATATAATCAAAGTTTGACTGACTTGAGGATTTTTCCTGTTCAAAAATCCAAAATCCAAAGGAGCTCATGGCTCAATAATAACTGCCGCACGGGTCGATCTTCAAGGTTAAGCCGTGTTTGTCAAGGTCGGTCTGTGGATGGGTGACCATCATTATATACTGAGTTTCCTCCGTGCCTCGGAAAGCACGTTAAGCCGTTGGTCCCGGCTGTCATTTATAGATCTTTGACAGTTGTTACTGGTCTGAAAACCAGTCTTACCAAATGGTAGTAGGGTACCAGTACTAATTGAGATTAGACAGGCAGACGCTCTATGTAAAATACTGATATTCAGCTGGATCTGGTACTGGAAACCAACCCCAATAAAGTTGGGAAAACGCTAGGCAGATGATGTACGAAATTCAAAAATCTTTTATAGCACAGGGACACGACAAAGACGCTGTATGTGATAAAGATATGTATAATATTTAAAATTTTGGAAAATTAAAGTGTTAAATATGTTGGATATGTCAGGATTTATTCCGTTAGGCTCGTACATCATGTGGGCTATGGGTTTCGTGCTATGAAAACACACTGGGTGCGATACACTGTTTCTAGCAAAACTAACGAAGTACTTGAGATTACAACTTAACACAATAACACGGGGCACAATGAATCGGGTACAGTTCCAAGCCGTCTCAACTTCGCCGCGATCAGACATTGAATGTCGCCGTCCCTCGAGCTGAACATCAGGGCTCTGTAGAAGCACGCTGTGTTGTGGGTATACTGGTAAGTAGGTCGCGTGATGTCACCACTGCACACAGGCGCGCTTTACACAATAGACCTTGAAATTAATATTAAACCTTGTGAGCGTTGATGTAAGGAATAAAACAGGGATACTAGGTTCTCAATTAATTCATAAACTCATAATGACCACAGTTCATCAGGCGTGGTACCGTAGTACCCACTTTTTGTTGCCATTAGAAAAAAAGTCAGATCAGTTCCGAAAACTGTACAGGAAAAGTTTAATTAAAAAATTATTTCATTAGTCTAACTTTTAACTCTCATAAAATAGTTTTAGGATAAAACAAAGGCCTAGATTTTGGTGTTGAACAAAGTTTCGTTAAATCAAATGGGATTAAAAAGGGATCACAGTTTAACTGTTTAGCTGGTGTTAGGTCTACCAAAGCTGAGTAAAGCGGATCAAAATGAAAGTAGCTTTATAAAGTAAAAATTTGAGATTAGTATTGTGAAATCAACTGTTTGATAAATTATATTTAAACATTGTTATAAGCTTTCACGGCTTATACTTATGTTTAACTCACATTTTATAAATTTAGATATTTTCGCTTAATCAGAACAAATTTAGAAAACTGGCTAATTAATTACTTTCCGGTCATTCTTAACGATGACTGCTTCTTGCTGATGCTGTGTTGTGATCTGATTGGTGACTACAAACTAAATCTGGACGGGAAGCGCTGTCTAGAGTTGGTTAGTGTGACACTTCCGATTTATTTTTATTTTCTTACTGTCATTTTCTGTATACGTCCGTTTCCTTATTTCTTTTAAAATCGATATGATTCCGTGGACAATAGTGTGGGTTATGCGTTTGTTTACTATTATACCTAAGCTAATTATTAATAATGTAACGTATAACTGTTTTTTTGTCCCAAATCATTAAAATAACTAAAGATAAAGATAATTTTATTTAACTAACAAAACTTGCACTTCCTTGATTTTCAATTATTTAATGTGAGCTACCGATATTTTGACGCTGTTGCTAGCGCCATAATCACGGGATCATGACGCTGGCCCGTAAGTGACAGTATGAGTTAACTTATATTTATTTCTGCAAATAGATTGTGCGTGTTCTGCAACACTTCATAAGATAATTTGTTTCTAAGCTAGACGAGGTCCGGTCGTGAAGGCTCAGAGGTTAAACACCTCTCACGCACAAGGTTGTGGGTTCAAATCAGAGAAACACCAATGTGAATTTTTGAATTCAAATGAGCTTTATAAGTTTATCTTGCACATCATTGACATCGGTGAAGGAAAACATCATAAGAAACCTGCCCCCGTAGCATGACCACCGTAGACAAGGATTTTTTTGACGGGAGAATCGACAAAATGACAGATAGTGCAAAGAAATCTGTCATTGTGTCGACACAATCGATTCTTTCGTCAAAGAAATCCTTGTTTACGGTGGTCATGCTACGGGGGCTGGACTCGTAATTAATAAGAGTCTGAAATCGCCAACCCGTCTAAAACAGGCGTGGTGATCAATGCTCATGCCTTTTCTGTATGAGAAGAGGCCTTGGCCCAGCAGTGGGACAGTAATATCCTGGTATTTAAAATTACTATGAGATCGTTTTTCTTCTTCATCTCTTATTCATTTGAAAAGAGTAACCATGGAGTTTCTTGCCGGTTCTTCTCCATAGGAAACGACCAACCCGAACCGTGCACCTTTTTGTCGACGTTTTATAAGTGCCCATCGAGGCCTACGTGAAATAAAATATTTTGATTTTTCATAACTTTATATTTTGTTTTATGCATGTATTTTTTTTTTTTTTTAAACTTTGCCCCACACTAGGAATTTCTCCTGTATCGTGGGTGCGTTTACAAACATTAAAAATCACATACACAAACAGCCAGACCCGGAACTACCTGTAGGCTTTACAAATATTTGTTCCGTGCGGGAATCGAACCCGCGACACGAAGCGCAGCAGTCAATCGCTCAGCCACTGCGCAAACCGTGTCATGAACATCATTGACAACATTGTGCATCATTGACATCGGTGAAGGAAAACAGCATAAGAAATCTGGACTCGTAATTAATAAAAGCCTTAAATCGCCAACCCGTCTAAAACAGGCGTGGTGATCAATGCTCGTGCCTTTTTTGTATGAGAAGAAGCCTTTTCCCAGCAGTGGAGCAGTAATAGGCTGGTATTTAAAATTATTATGAGATCGTTTCTCTTCTTCATCTCTCATAACTTTTTTATATTTTGTTTTATGCATGTATTTATTCTTATATTTTAGTTATAAATAATTTATAATTTGTTTTATTTATGTAACTATTCATGTACACACAGTAGACATAGGAAAATAACATTATAATATAAGAGTAGAAGGGTACAGCTTATTTCATAAGAAATTTCTGCCAGCAGACCCGCAAAAAGGAGAAATGAAAAAGAAATGTAAAAGATAGTGTATAAAGGAAGAGAATAATGTGTATATGTGCCTTAACTAACTTAACCTAAAATACTATATAAATATACATAAAAGTAAATATTAACATATAAGTATAAATACATAATGCTAAGATATATAAACCAATAAAAATATATATGTATATTATAAATCCTAATTGAGAGGAAAGGTAATGCTCTTTCACTCTGGTTTTGAATAATGAAATGGTCTTCAAACCACGAATGCTAGGCGGCCATTTTATAATTTGTTTTCTGTTATTGCACCTACAGTGTATTGACTGCATCACCCTAAGGTAGACTGGTAGAAAATGCCCAAGGCATTAAGTCCATCTTTGTACAGTTTTTACATGTGTATCAAGTTTTAATAAATAAATAAATCAATAAAAGAAATCAGTCATTTTGTCAATTCTTCCGTCGACAAAACCCGTTTCTACGGTGGTCATTCTTCGTACGCAGAGTTGACAAACAGTATTTTTGAAAGTCGTCATTGTCTTAGTCAGCTTATGTGAGGACAATGCGCATTAGAAAGTTACGTACGACCACTTTTCACCCTTCTGCCCTGAGTCACAAGGTTGAAAGTAGTCGACCGTCTGCGAGCGCGGTAGTACTTAGGACTGCTTTGGGTAAGCCGATAGGTTCTCATTAATAGCTGTATTATCATAAAATGGTTTATTTCTAGACCATTTATTTAATAGATGGCAATTTAACCCTTTGTTTAAGGACCATGATTAATGCCTCTGTCGATACTAAAAAAATATTTAAACTGTTAAAATAATGAAAAATTAGTCCAGAGTCAACTAATGACTTTTCGGCTCCAAAAATAATACTTTATCTTCATTATTGGCCTTTTAAAAGCACACTGAACTTGCTTTGTTGTTAAAAATAGAACCTTAAACTGCTAAATAATTTACAACAACTTACAAAGCCCTTCCATACAAAAGCTCATATCTCTAAAATTTTCCTGATACTTACACCTGAGTTGCTCGAAATCGTTCATTCGTTCACTCACCTCTCTCGTTCACTGAACTGACGCTATCTGCGCTATGTCGTCATGACCGAATGAACGAGAATAGATTCAAAATACGCGAAGCATTTTTGCGAATTTTAAATTCCGATTTTCAAATTCTTTATTCGAATCTTGATATTAACGGATCATCTGTCTTATTTATCTTTGAATGTTTTAAAGTTTTGAAAATGTTAGTTCAGAATGATTGGATTATTAATGCGTTTTTTCTTAAATTTGAAGGTTGATTTAAAACAGTTTTTTATACAAATATTCACTTGATCTTAAAGGATTTTATTCGGCTGATTTTGCATTTGAAGATTCTAGATGTTTTTAGAAAAAAAAACCGGCCAAGTGCGAGTCGGACTCGCACATGAAGGTGACTATCGTGGTAGGGGAGCCCCCTTTAATTTTTTTTTAATTTTTATTTTTTGTTTTGATAGCAGCAACAGTAATACACATTCTGTGAAAATTTTTACTGTGTCCCTATTACGGATCATGAGATACAGTCCGCTGACAGACAGACAGACGCCGGACGGACGGAGGGACAGCGCGGGCTTAGTAATAGTGTCCCGTTGCTTAAAAAACACTGATAGCTTAATCCCGTACTTTGCCAGATTGTAAAAAAATTCTAGATTTATAATCACTAACTTTTTAACTGCTCCGATTTATTTTAGAAGCTTAAGAGCATTTTGGTCCTTGATAATAATTCTAAGTTGGTATCTTTAATGGCTTTTATTATAGACAATTTTAGTTTCTCTTCTATTTCAAATTTTTAGAAAAATGTTTTATCATGGATCGGTTAAGTTTAATTGGATTTTTCCATCTGTTTTTGCGAAATTTTCTTACTACTATTAAAATGTGACTTGACTGCCCCGTTGGTTTAGTAGTCGTAAGCGCGACTGCTGAGAGTGAGATCCTGGGTTCGATTCCCGGGTCACACAAAGTGTTTTTGTGTTTTTCCATCAGGAATTTCGCCATAGCAGCCAAGGATGGCAATAGATTTGCCCCCTATTGTATGGGACTTAAACATAACTGGCGAAATGTGAGTGTACACCTCTGGCTTACTCTTTGGATATTACAGTCATCATGTTGTATGAATTCTTGCATTGTTACTGTATTTGACTACAAAGACCAGACTTAACTCGCCTGATCAAAATGTTCATAAAAACACTCAAAATGATAGTAAAATAAATTCATACAACAAAGTCTTAGGGTTCATAATAATTATTAACAAAGGTTAGTTTTGTCTTCTTGGAACTTGTATATTAAAATATTTAGCCTTGTTTATTTGTCGCTGTCAGCTGGATGAAAATATTTTTCAAATATGACTATCCTTACTTGCTGTGTGGGGACTCTTAAACCAGCGCGGTGCGTGGGGGTTAACTTGCAACCTTAATTGTATTATTAAATCAATCAAAGCATTTATTTCAAATAGGCCAGTTACAGGCACTTTTGAATTGTCGAAACAAGGACAACATTGAAAAGTAGCTACAGTCCCAGTTACAAGGCATAAAAACTGTGAAAGTACTGTATTTTGGACATAGCTTAGCATAATTATAATAAGCCTGTAATGTTCTCACTGCTGGGCCACAGGTCTCCTCTATATGAGGACTACGTGGGTTATACTATTATTATTATTTTTAGTTTAGTTAGTTCCACGATTGTCTGGCAGTTTGAGTACATTATGCGGCCTACCCAAATGTCCTTTCTTTGGTATTGTTCGTCGTGTCGTTGGGCTCCTTGGATTATGAGTCGAGCTACACGATCACTGACAAATGCTTGCACTGTCTGGACAGGTCCACTCAAATCTGTGTGGTTATTTCTTCAAAAGACCATCTCAGACATTAATCTACGTGGTCCTCATATGACTTGAGCAATGTCTGGACTTTAAAAGAGACTGTGACCTCTGAGTTTGTTTCGGATGCATCTTCTCAGAGTAGTCAGGTACGAAACCCCGGCCCCATCTAGTTTTAAAACAGAACATGTTGTGACATGTAAAAGAGTTTTGTAAACCAATTTACAGAAATAAATATGATTTAAGATTTATGAGAGGGAATGGGCTATAATCCCAGTGCGGGTTGGTAAATGTCACATGTGTTTTGGACAATGCAACACTATTCATTGCGTAATTTAGTTTGTCTAGCAGACAAGTTTTGCAAACATGTAGAGTAATGGATTCCGAATTTCCTTAAAAAAATTTCGGTGTATAATAGAAAAGTGTGTTACGCGATTCGGGTGCAGGATTTAATAATATGACAAGGCATGGGTTCAATCTCAGGTATTGTCATCATTCTCCTGCCCTTATCCCAATTCATTTGAGGTCGGCGCAGCATGTCTTCTTCTTCCATACTTCTCTATTACTCGCCGTCTCATCAGACACCTCCTTTCTTGCCATATCATCCTTTACACAATCCATCCATCGTTTCTTTGGTCTTCCTCTACTCTTATACCCATCCACATTCATACTCAAAATTATCCTCACGAAATTTTCGTCATTCCTCCGCAATACATGCCCATACCACGACAACCGATTACCATACAACTTTTCAGTCACCGGCGCCACTTTCAGACTTCCTCTGATATACTCATTTCTTATTCTATCCATTCGCGTAACACCACACATTCCCCTTAGCATTCTCATCTCCGCCACATGCAAATGCCTTTCATTCATCAGTTTTGTGGCCCAACATTCTGATCCATACATTTACAGCACCTGGAAAGGAAAAAATCTGAAAACCATAAACATGTAGTTTAATAACAAAATACCTACAAGTCCTTACGGAACCTTGCGTGTGCGAGTCCAACTCGCACTTGGCCGGTTTTTTTTATTAGATGCTCTAGCAGCTGGCCTCCACAGTTTCTAATACGAGTCATCTCATCACACACCTCCTTTCTTGCCATATCATCCTTTACACAATCTGCCATCGTTTCTTTAGTCTTCCTCTACTCATATACCCATCCACATTCATTCTCAAAACTATCCTCACGACATTTTCCTCATTCCTCCGCATCACATGCCCATACCACGACAACCGATTACCATACAACTTTTCAGGCACCGGCGCCACTTTCACTTATGTACTCATTTCTTATTGTATCTATTCACGTAACACCACACAACCTCCTTCATCATCATCATCATCATTTCAGCCGAAAGACGTCCACTGCTGGACATAGGCCTCCCCCAAGTGTCGCCACATTGACCGGTCCCGTGCGACTCGCATCCAGCGGATCCCTGCAGCCAACCACCTCCAACATAACCACAACCTCCTTAGCATGCTCATATAAGGTAATGTGATAATTACAAATCATAGAAGTTACATTATCCATGTCAGAATGACTATCTGAAGAATTCCACATTAAAGTAACATTATAATCTTGAAATCGAATCTATCCATCTATCTATTGTCTTTCTATCAATCTATTGAATCTTGATCTTGAATTTTTCATTTTATCTTTTCTTTTTAATCTTTTCTTTTCTCTTCTTTCTTTTTTCATTTTAATCTTTTCTTTTATTTTTTATGTTTTTCTCTTTTTCTTTTTCTCCTTTGCTCTTTTTCTCTTTTTCTTCGTGTTGGGCAAAGTTTAAAAAAAATAAAAATCTTTGCTTGTCTGTTAGAACCTTAGAACACTAAAGAAACTTATACTTCTTTACTAGAGTCAAAACAGTCTAATCTTGTACAAAAATAGAGTAAACTTTCCATACTTCTTGTTATTCTTCAGAGAAAAATGAAAGTGTAGTCTGTACACAATATATAAAAAAAAACATAAAAAAACCCGGCCAGCTACAGTAATACCGCACAAAGTACGCGCTCCGTCACAACGCGCTGAATAATTCAACACACCAATAACTAGTTGGTTTAAAAGTAAAATTTTAAATTTACTCTCAAAGTGTGTTCGCGTCACATTTGCTTAGAGCAGACAGGTTCCCTCATGTGGCTGGGAGAGTATTTTTTGTGGTCCAAGTGAGGCGAGACAGCGTTGAAGGTCGGAAATTGAAATTCTGTCACTTGATTTCCTTCCAGGAACAAATTTCTCATCTGTGTTATGATTACATAATTTTACCGCCTATTTATAAGAACTTTTAATTTTTTCTGTAAGTGCAAGTATACCATAATCAACCACGAGGGGAAATAAGGGGTTAGGTACTAGGATTTTTTTTCCCGGGTCGACCAAAGTGTTATTGGGTTTTTCCATCAGGAATTTCTCAGCAGCAGCCACGGAGTCTGGATTTGTGCCCGGTTGATGGCAATAGGCTCGCCACCTATTACATGGGACTTTATCAAAACTGGCGAAATGTGGGTATACCATTAGGTAAATAGGTGACAAGTAACTCGAGGATTGCCACTGGCCACTACTTTCCCAATTGCCCAAGTTAACCTTTTATTTCCCGTTCTCCGCTTCTACTTGGGACATACAACAAAAACGTCGTCGTGTTCTCGCGAGAACATCTTATTTAAGCGCAAGCGAGCGTGATGTCTCCAGGATTTTCCTGGAATTTTCCGTTCAATAACAAATTTTACTTTTGAACGATCACCTATCTGATAAAATGTGTCCTGGCAATTTTTGCGGCCCTTTGAAATAAATATCATAAAAATTACAAGGGTTAGTATTAGTTGGAGCCAAATGCCTAAAAAAATACTAAGAATTTTGCAAAATAATTTAATTAAATTTGAAATTTGCGGAGAAGACGGATGACGGATAACACTAGTCAACTGATTATGGCTGCACTGCATGAGAGTATGGTCTATTTTCCGCAAAGTCATCAGATTTTTTCTTTTACAAGTTTTTTTATGGGAACATACGTTTATTTTTAACATTCACTAAGATTTTAGATACTATCGACAAACTATTTAAGTATATTAAAACCCCTTTGCCCTTAGTCAATAAAAAAATACTTGAACGAAATTTTTGTTTAGTTAAAAAAAAAACAATCAGACTACCAGACAACACAAACCTGTTATACAACTTTCAACGCTAAAAGCATAATAACGCGTACGATATAACACAATAATTAATTATGACGCTACATTAAATGACTGCAGTCTCATTACCATGTGAATTGAACTATAAATCACGTAATTAAGGCACATCATGACGTCAAACTATCGATGTGTCATGTACTGGCCGGCTTATCTTGGTATACGTAGATTATAATTATGTTGTATTGTTATTGTGGCAATAAAATAGAATAGCCAAACTTAAGTGGCAGTGGGCAGGGCACATTGCTCGCAGAACGGATGGCCGATGGGGCCGAAAAGTTCTGGAGTGGCGACCGCGAACCGGAAGACGTTGTGTTGGAAGGCCTCCCACTAGGTGGACCGATGACCTGGTAAAGGTTGCAGGGATCTGCTGGATACGAGACCCACGGGACCGGTCAATGTGGCGCCACTTGGGGGAGGCCTATGTCCAGAAGTTTAGGTCTTTCGGCTGTAATGATGATGTGTATTATGTAAGTTGGCATATCGGACAAAATGATACACTAAAGGAGCAATTTCCTTATTGTCATTAGTCTCCATCTATAAGGAGCTCATGGCTAAATAATAACAGCCAAACGGGTGGATTTTCAAGGTTAAGCAGCGCTTGCCAAGGTCGGTCTGTGGATGGGTGCCCATCCATTACCTACCAAGTTTCCACGGCTGTCTTTTTAAGACCTTTGACAGTCGTTACAGGCCCAAAAGTCTGATAGTCAGTCTTACCAAGGGGTATCATAATACCCAGTACTAACTGGGTTGTGAAGGTCAGATAGGCAGTCGCTCCATGTAAAATACTGGTATTCAGCTGTATCTGGTTAGACTGGAAGCCGACCCCTACATAGTTGGGAAAGGGCTAGGCAGATGATTATGATTCTGAGCCAACCCCCCCCCCCCCCTGGCCTAAACGGTTACCACGTATTCAGTACATGTGTATGGAATACAAATGTTTCAACGGTATTAAAAAAAAATCTTCTGTTCCATACATTTTGGTACGTTTTACGTCAAAATGTATGGAACAGCTGATTTTCTTTTGTCCGTGATCAGAATGTTGTATTGAATACGTGGTAATCGTTTGTGCGTTGGTCTCCCTTCCACCCTGTCTACTGTGTGTGACTCAAGGAGAAAATAAAGCCATTTCATATTATTCTTAGAACAAATCGCTGACAGAAATTCTTCATAACAGTCATGTTATGTGCACTTCTTGGAGAGAGTGCTTGTAATAATGTTACCACATAATAGTAATACTGATGCTGACTTCGATAACTATAAAATAGTGGAGTAGTAATAAAAAATCGGTCAAGCCTGTTCTGGTATAGGGTCAATGGTTTCGTACAGTTGTTTACTTCAGAAAATTTGAGCTAAATACCCTAAAATAAACTGAAATCTCTTGTAAAATTCTGGTTGAAAACTAGAATTTATACTATAATTATAAGACGACTGCAAGATGACCCCAACATAGCTAGGAAAAGTTTAAACAGAATCAGATGATGGTTTGTATAATATTATAGTTCTGTACAAGCTAATTCTAGCCTGGAAGGGGCCTGGTGACCTGTAACACAGGTTTTTCCCCAGAACCTACATCAGGCACCAGTCTCTCACAAAGGTAGAATACAGATGAGACTTTTTGTACACATTAACTTTAAGTCAGCTTTGTGAAGAGAGAATAAATGATAAATAATAATAATAATAGTTTCAAAAAAACTAAAAAACACACTTTAGAGTGACGTCATTTTATTTCTCGTAAGTCTTAGTAAACCCTTTCATTTGATACCTATAACCTACATGGGAATGCATTAAAAAAATAACTAGTCCACCATATTGGATTTAGATTGACGGCACTTAGCTAACCATTCATTGTCATCCACACTACTACTCCATCGGAAACTGGGAAGTGGGTCAAGTTTAAGGGCATTACATGGCTCAAATCCCAAAAACAGCGTATGTTCAAAGAAATTTGTTGATGAATTCCTTCGTGCGTTTTCCGTGTAAAAAAAGTATGTTATAGTTAAGTTCATCACAAATAAATTTTATTGTTTAAAATTTTAATAAACCTTCTCAATTTTTTTTGATTAATCTTAGAAAATAGGTCCTTTTTCAACCTTAATTGTAAATTATCTCTGTAACGGCTGAATAGATCGGCATGAATTTTGTAACTACAAATACGTAATGATATATTTAACAATCTGTATTATTTTTTTTCTGTTATTTCTTTTAATATTTTTAAATAATAAATAAAAACCGAAATTTTGCGACATGTGCGGCAAGTCAACAAAAACCAGTACAGGGATAAAATCATCAAGGTCATCGAGCAATGTAATGCCCTTAATTTCTATGACTTTTTTTACATAGTTAGTTACAGGTGAAGCTAATATAAGCGTTTTAATATATAATTATTTGTCGGCCATTTTATAGTAGCGTTGGTTAAAATATTTCAATTGGTGTTACGCAACAGCTATAAATATCAATTGTTTTGCTTGTATTCTACCATATAATAATTGTTTATTATTTCACAGCATTAGTACTACAAATAGCATGAAAAAATGCCCGTTTCACCAGAAATGAGCGTTACATAAATTAAATAATAGTACTGTTGGAATTTCAACACTAGGGTACTGAACCAAAAGTAGAAAATTTAATGAAAACACGTAATAGTTATTCAAAATGTACGAAGAAAAAATACCGTAAGTGGTCAGGTAAGTACGATAATAAACTTTCGGGTTCCGCATCTTATTATGCAAATAATCTATTCTCACAGAATATTATAATGATAATAATATCATTATGGGCCCGTGCCGCTGCAGTTTTCACAGCCTATTATGTATCCCTAAGGAGTAAAATTAAATCGTTGAGGATAAAATATTTTAAAAAGGCTGAAAACTGCTGTTTTTCCACCTTACGTTTTAGGGTTCCTTGCCTCAGTCGGCAAAACCAGAACTCTTATAGGATCACTTTGTCGTCCTTCTATCTGTCTGTCAAGATCTTTTTTCTCAGGGACGCCAGAGTATCTGAAAGTAATATCAAATACTCAAGTCTGCTACCCCTTGAAGCAGTGAAAACATCAAAAAGACAACGCGATCAAAAGATATGACCGTTTATTTCGCATATTTTGCGATTTCACAAGGGAATCAAAACCTATAGTGTATTCCCGTTGACATAGAGTCATGAAATTTGGCAACAATGTAAGACATTGCTTGTAAATAAAACAATCTGAAAACCGTAAAATATGTAGTTCAACAACAAAATAACTACAAGTATATACGGAACCCTCGGTGCGCGAGTCAAACTCGAACTTGGCCTGACGACAAGTTCTTCGAATTCGAGTGTCATTGACGAGTACCGCAAAGATGACCAGCTAAATAGAAAAAAACAAAGAAATACCAAAAGTAGGTCAGTAACTTGTCAATATACTTCACAGGCTACTGGGCTAGTATGTACACTTGAAGAATAAGTAGTAGAAATACTCCACAGTCGCGTTGGCGAGCACTGGACCAAATAGTCGAGGTGTTCATTTAGTTAAACGAAAATTTTAACTAGATATTTTCTTTGGAAACCAAAAACATTCACATACCCCCAAGCTAGTTACAAGTCGTTATTTGCTCTGCCAGGGCTGCGGGACTGTTCGAAAGAGATACCGCGGCCCTGGAACACAAAGGGCAAAGATGGAACATGGATGGGTTTTAGTCAGTACAAGTCTGACACTCCCTTCCGCTCCGCCCAGAGCGGGATCCCCGGCGATGACCCCCCCGGTCATTTGATGATTTCCCATCCTAAAAAAAAAAGAAAAAAAAAGCCGATATTTGCTGAAGTTTACGATAATATAATAACTTACCATAACGCCTGTAATCCCCGAAGTGTTAGACAGAGGTGTAACTAATAGTACCCCCACATTTCACCAGTTATGTTTAAGTCTCATGTTATAGGAGTCGATTGCCATCAACTGGGCACAAATCTAGCCTACGTGACTTTTGATGGAAAAACCGACACACATGTATAACACTTTGCCCGACTTGGTAATGAAACCCAGGAACTCATGCTCAGCATTTGCGCTTGCGACTACATGATCAACGGGGCAGTCAAATCAAACCAACCAACTGTGTTGAGGTCGGCTTCTAGTTTAACTGCATGCAACTGAATACCAGTATTTTACATGGAACGATTGCCTATCTGACCTCCAAAACCCAGTTAGTAGTAGGTAACACGATATCCCTTGGTAAGACTGGTTGTCAGACTTTCGGGCCACTGACTACCTGTAACGACTGTCAAAGATCTTCAAATGACAGCCGGGCCCAACGGCTTAACGTGCTTTCCGGAGCACGATGGAAACTTGAAATTCTAATGGGTGGTCACCCATCCACAGACCAACCTAGGCAAGTGCAGCTTAACCTAAAAATAGGTCTGCACGGCTGTTATTATTTAGCCACGAGCTCCAACAGAACAGTCAAATATTAAACGAAAATTTTAACTAGAATTTCTCTATGGAACCCAAAAACATACCAATACAAACTAGTGACCCGGCGTTGTTTGCTGAAGGTTACGATAATATCACTGTCATTAAGCTTTATGTCTTTGTTTACGGTGTTTTTCGGCAAATACCGGTTTTTTACGCACTTTCCTCCTTCCCTTAATGTCAGCTCGTTTGGCTTAGGAAGTAGG
This sequence comes from Noctua fimbriata, assembly GCA_905163415.1. Taxonomy (NCBI): domain Eukaryota; kingdom Metazoa; phylum Arthropoda; class Insecta; order Lepidoptera; family Noctuidae; genus Noctua; species Noctua fimbriata. Next base: position 8,850,559 of record LR990945.1, on the reverse strand, counting down.
AGTGACCGATTACCTGATGTTGTGGTGTTAATCTTTGTTTAAGGATTTTTATGCTGTTTTGCTGTTGTTTTATGGGAGTAAGCTTTGCTTGGTCGAACACTTTGACCAAATAGTTAAATCAAAAGATGGCGTCACTTTGATTGACTCAAACTCAAAGCATTTATTTTCAACTAGCCTTTGCCACGGCTTCGCTCACGTTAATTCAGAATTTGATAATAAATTCGGGTTGTACTCTGCTTGTAATAATATAATTCAATCATGATTCGAAAGTCACTTGGCGCCATCTATTATCATAAGAACGTTATTGTTGTTTTCCTCGGAAACAGAACTTTTTTTTGGGAAAAAAGGTACCCTATGTCCGTTTCTGTACACCTGACAACGTATATGCAATATTAAAGGATGATTGGTTTAGTGGTTTAGGCGTGAAAAGGTAACAAACAAACAAACAAGCTTACTTTTGGAAGTAAGGATTAGACCATTGCAGCCACTTTTGAATGTCAAAAAAAATAGCAAAAAAGACGAAGCTACAGTCCCAGTCACAAGGCATTGTAACTTGTGAAAGTACTGTAGTTACCCATTCCAAAGCGTAGATGTCTTTAGAGAAGAATGGGCAAGAAACTTCATGGTTACTCCTTTAAATCAAAATATTTTTACAAGATCTTGATTACATCATTACTTCTATAATACAACATTTGTTTTAGTATATGCGAAACCTGATACACGTGTCTAGTATTTTTATGTAAAGAATCTATGTACAAAATTTTAAAACTGTATCATGAAAAATCTCAAAGTTATAAGCTTGTTCTGTTATCTAGTTGTCCGCAAATAAACGTTGTTACCACGCAGCGCGCGCCTCCAACGTCGTCTTGAGCTCATTGATAATAATAATTTGGCAGTAGGTACCGAAATTAGTGCGATAGGTACTCAAAGTCGCTCGGTGTCCAACTTTTAACTTTTTAAATATTTTTGGGAAAAAAATATAACATGGTTTAAAAATTATTGGAATCGATTCAGTTACTTATTCTGAACTAACTATATTCAGGTTTCGCATATACTAAAAATAATGTTGGATACTACGACTGATCCACCAGGTAAAATATACGACGAAGGTCGTACTGTGCAACCGCACGTTCTGCAATTCAGCAGTTCACGCCACATTCATTTCAACTCATAATAATGAGTTCAGTTCGCTTTGAGCTATCAAGTCAGCCGGGCGTTCTAGTTACAGTCAACAACCGCCGCATCACTCAAATCATTTAAACACCAGCTCATTTTACTTTAAGTACCTATGGGACAATACAGTAGTGTTTTAATAATTAATTATCAAGATTTTGTAACAATATTTTGATCTAAAAGAGTGTCCATGGAGTTTCTTGCCCATTCTTCTCCATAGAGATCTACGCTTTGGAATGTGCAACTACAGTACTTTCTCAAGTTATTATGCTTTGTGACTATGACTGTAGCTTCGCTTCTTTTTTCTCTTTTGACATTCAAAAGTGCCTGTGATGGTCTAATTGAAATAAATGCTTTGAGTTTGAGTCTGAACCTTTTTTAATTCCATTCACCCATCATCTCAAAGTAATGTATGATCTAGCAAGGGATCATACAAAGATTTTTACAATACCGATGCATGTAGCTTGCAAGTATTCTGGATGTATTTTTTGAGGATTTCCATTCAAATAAAACGTTTTTCTCTTCCGATGCTAAATGTCGTTGGAAACTTAAACGATCTGGATGTTGGAGCAAGGAAAGCTAATGCTTTTTAACCTTTTGTGTATCAAGCAAGCGCGTGCCCTGTACGCCAACGACACAAATATGTGTCAAAAAATGCGGGTGCACTATAACATGAAATTAACTATGAAATAGTTTTGAAATCGGTATTATTTTGTAGGTATTTGCGGTGAAATTGTAGATTGGCTTGGCGTGGAGGGCACGCGCGTGCCTTTATGCTCTTTCGTTCAAAAAGCTCTTCAGTGTCCACAGCTCACTGGGTACAGAGGGCTTTAAATGGCCGCTTCAACAGAATCATAATAGGATAATAATATGAATTACGTTACAATCGGAGAGCAGCGGTAGCCCAGTGGTGGCGGCCTCGACTTACGAACAGTAATTCGTGGGTTCAAACCCAGGCAGGCGCATTAGAAGAGGCCGTGTGTCCCAGCAGTACGAACATTATAGGCTGATTATATTATGATGATGCCGTTAAGGTGCAGGAGCATTCGCTTGTAATGTAACGTTACAGACTCGAGCATTACATCAGTGAGGGAGGAAAATCGAGCATTACAGCGCGTACTTTGTAGTTATACAAAACGAGTATTACATCAGTGAAGGAGGAGAACCGAGCATTACAATGCACACCTTGTAATGATACAATGTATAATATCTGGATAAAACTTGTAACATCAAAGCGCTCCACTTGTAATTAAATGTGTCCGGCGGGCCGCGGAGCGTTACATTACACGCGAAAGCTCGTCAGTCAGGGAGGTAGTATTGTAATGTAATGTTCAATGTCGTATCTGTAATGTTACATTACACGCGAATGCTCCTGGTGAGGGAGTACCTTTACAATTTATAAAACGACGTGGTCATGTTAGAAAGACGTGGTTAAAGTTATGAATTGTTTTATCGATCTTATTACTGCATTCACATTTTGACCCCAGAGAAAAAATATTGACAAAATCAAACAAAGGGGACAGCCCACTGCATCATTCCCACTAGCCATTCATCACATATTTGATCACGCGTCACTATACATATTTACCCTAACTCTGATTAGACCGGGCGAACGTGGTCAACGTTTTCTTAAAGAATTTTCCCTAAACATGTGGTTTTTTTTTTTTTTCTCCTTTTGTTAGGGAAATGGACCTTACGTGTCTGACTGTGTATTGGAGTTAATCAGTATATTGCTAGGGTAACAGATGGTTATTTATGATGTTGCCGAAAGGACTTTATTTTTCGGCAGGCGTTTGTGAAAACACCTCGCAGGAGATGGCGGGACGAGCTTGATAGAACCAACGACCAGTGGTCCACATTGGCCCTGGATCGAAAGATTTGGAGGTCATGGGGGCCTTGCCCAGCAGTGGGATGACACTGGCTAACACTAAGTAAGGCGTTTGTAAAAATATCTGGCTGAGTATCTACCTTGTCATAATCTGCAACCCTATGGTTTTTTTTTTTTTAATTATGCCCCACACTAGGAACGACTCCTGTATCGTGGATGCGTTTACGAACATTCAAACTCACATACATAAAGAGCCAGACCCGCAGCAACTACCTGTAAGTCATACAAATATTTGTTCCATGTGGGAATCGAACCCGAGACAGGCAGCGCAGCAGCCAATCGCTCAGCCACTGTACCATCCGTGTCGTCGTGTGAGTTGGAGACAATGGCAAGGTAGATACTCAGACTGAGATCTATCTTTAAGGCTCCTGTTTTGTGCACGCATTAACAGATGCCTTGTTTCGCCTAGTACCTAACGAGTTCTGCGAATAGTGAAGTGAAACTTACGTTCTAGATTTTTCGCAACCGGTAGCGCTGCGCGTTTGACGCCTTCGCTAGTCGCTTCCCTGCAAGCTACCAGATGTTTAGTCTTTAGGCTCTAGGTCCTAATCCCCGAAGGGTTAGGCAGGGGTGTACCTAAAAGTACACCCACATTTCGCCAGTTATGTTTAAATCCCATGTAATAGGGGGCGAGCCTATTGCCATCAACCGGGCACAAATCCAGACTCCGTGGCTGCCACTGAGAAATTATTGATGGAAAAACTTATAACACTTTGCCCGGCCTGGAAATTGTACCTAGGACTTCATGCTCAGCAGTCGCGCTCGCGACCCCTCGACCAATGAGGCATTCTAGGTCTGCTCTAGGTACCTATCAGTGCGTATAAACGTTACTCGTCACCCTCACACAACTGTAAAACTACAAGTGCAAGGTTGAGACGGAAATAATGTCTAAGTCGAAGTATACGCTATATTAGATTTCTTCAATTTACGTTTTTCAATTGTTTATTATTGTTAGTGAATTGTGTATGACGGATTCCATTTAAAAAACAAAACATTCTAAAGCTAAACAAATAAAGCTCAAATCTCCATAGCAAAAAGATTAAATAGCTCCCCAAAAAAACCCTTCCTACCTAAACCCTTCGTATAAATTACCGTGAAAAAAATCCCCCTTGTGATATGCAAAAAACTATTTTATGTACTACAAAACCGTCTACTGGATGAATTTTCAAAGACTTCATACATCAGGTCCACACATGCCGGCGAAGTGAGGTAATTGCCACTTTCAATGCAAAAACGACATCGTCACTTGAATTTTAAACATCGAGCTAAGTGTGAACTAATGCCAATTTTTACGAGACAACCCTGAACAGAATACTCGATGAGGCAGTGATGTAATGACGCGAACGGGTCAACCCTAGTCGATTTATTCGATACCGACTCATGATCGGATCGGTAATCGATACAGCTTAGTGAATCGGCTATTCAGGAAAGGTCACGTTGATCTGTTTTTCTTTCATCTTTAATGTACTGTGTATTTTTTTGAATGTAATATCCGTTGAAACGAGTTTGCGTGTTCTTTTTTTGAATGTGCGCTCTTGTGGACTTCAATCAAATCTCTGCGTGCGAAATTTAAATAGGATTTTTGAATGTCAAAAACTGAAACACGATGACATTTGTTGATTTTATTTTTAGAAACGAGATTCTTTTCGATTCAGTGTTAGTAGTACAAAAATATTAAGTCCTTTTTCAAATACAGTCCGGGTCAAAATTTGTGAAAGTTCGTCAATGATTTACAACTTTATTAATAATATATTCTATTTATCTGTTATGAATGAAAACGAAATTATTTTCATGAAATAAAAACACACTACCTGGTACTTCCACAATTTGGTACTTTTAACAAAAAGGTCATTCGAAACAGCCTCGTTGGTGTAGTGCAGGTCGCAATCGCGACTGCAGTGCATGAGGTCTTGGTTTCGATTCCCAGGTCGGGCAAATCAGGAATTTCTCAGTGTCCAATTAATGGCAATAGGCTCGTCCCCTGTTACATGGGACTTAAACATAACTGGTGATATGTGGGTGTAATATTAGGTGCAGCTCTGCCTAATCTTTTGAGGATTACAGGCGTGATGTTAGGTGAAAAAAACACACCTCCACAATTTGGCAATTTTAACGAAAATATAATTTGAATCAAATCGATTAATGAAATATCAAAGTTCCCAAATAAATCGATAATCGTGTTCCCATCTCTATGGACCGTCGAAAGAGTTTAAGTTTTTATAGCAGTTTACTTATTTCACTGCAAAGCACTCTAGAGTAAGATTAATTCCCATGGGCATGTTTTTCAGCGGACCGATTAAGTGAATTCGCTTCAGCAGCTTTATTGTAAATAACAGTTTTTATTACCTGACTTTTGCTTAATTAAATATTTTATTTATGTCTTGGTTTTTCTCGGGTTTTACGACCGTGTGCATTATGGAGAATACGAAACGTGGTATGTAGGGATGCGAATTTTTATTTGTTGTACTGTACCTAGGTATTTTTTTTTGCCATTTGGATTTTTGAATTTTGTGCGTTATTTTGGTTTTATTGAGCTTTGGCTTTTGGTCCCAATATTTTTGGTAAGAGTCCAGCTTGTCAGGCCATCTCCTTCTGGGCCTATCGCGTCGCCGGGTTCTGCTGTTCGGGTCTATGCATACGACGTCCACTCCAAATAGATTGGAACAAGTGCAGAAGAATAATGATATTAGTAATTCTAGCACACACACACAGATGGGAAAAAGCTAAGAACCAGCAGCAGTATCTAGTACCTTCTTTTGTCTTCTTGCTTTCTTGTTCTTTTTGCTTTCTTTTTATTATTGTACCTTTGTTCCTTCTTTTTTGTGTGCTAGTATCTTCTTCTTCGTCGTGTTGGCAATTAATATTAGTATTATCAAATGAAATTAGTTTCGACCAGAACTTTGCTCCAGCGACGGCGTTGGTACTGGCTTCGACAGCTCTTTTAAAGTGCGGATGGAGTTGCACAAAGAGCAGATAATGATGAGTTCCTACACGCAGTGAATATGCATATTGGTCAATGTAAATTGAAAAATTCCGTTGCTTTAAATTCAAATGAATACTCCTCTGTTTTTGCATTGAATGTACCATCAATACTTTGAAGGAATTCAGAAATAAATTATGATTCCGAGAAAACTGAAAACTCGTCGTTATTTTTGATTTACAAACGTTTTCAAAAGCAGAATATTGGAATCCTTTTCAGCAAAGATTATTTCTCTGAAAAATGTAAAAAAAAACGATAAAACCACGGAAACGGAAGATTTTATCAATATGGTTGAGTAAATATGCAAAATTGAATTGAGAAAATAGTGCAGTTACTCAATTTTCCCGGTTCAAAAATAATGAGTTAAAATGGGGTGGCAGAATGAACTACCTATTGTGTTCTATCATCTAAAAGAAGGCGAATATTTAAGGAATATTGAAGGAATTACAATTATGTATTCTACAAGTTGGTTGGTCCATGACTGGGCGACCACTAACAATCAATTACATAGCGAGTTTCCTCCCTGCCTCGGAAAGCACTCTAAGCCGGCTGTCATTTGTAGATCATTGACAGTCGTTACAGGTACTCAGTGCCCCGAAAGTTTGACAACCAGTCTTACCAAAGGGTATAGTATTATCAGCAGCATCCTGTTAGACTGGAAGCCGATTACAATAAAGTTGAGAAAAGGCTAGGCTACTGATGACTAGATGATAAAACAAGACTAGCTGTATATAAAAGTTACAGATAAACAACTAACATTTAATTAAAAGTATCAAAAAAACCGACTACAAATTGTATTATGTATATATATATATTAGAAATCTCCTTTTAATTTCCTTCATTTTGGTACCCTATTTGACAGGTTTGGTTGAAAAAAAAAATAAACGACTTGCAATTCATTTTTTTTAAACACGTCTCTAAGGACACTTGAGTTTTTGAGAGGAATCTAATGGTACCTTAATCGTCGAAATCCATTCAGCCGTTTGGAACATACGAGGTAATAAAGAAATTTACAATAAAACAAAATAAATTAACTTAAAAAACCCATAAATTTACAAACATGTCAAAAGTGCCAAATAGTTAAAAATACAAAAAAAAAAGAGTATTTACACGTTTTTGAGTCCAGCCTATCCGATTGCATCTGAGTACCATTATTCTACATAGTACTACTGCTTATCTAGTCTCCACGACCCAGTTACTAAGCAACGCGATACTTGTAAGACTGTTATGAGAAGTCTCTCCAATTTAAATAACAATATTTTAACTACAACGTCAACACCCAAAATGATTCAATTTAAAGTACCAACGTGTCCAATTATTTCTTGTAAAATCAATAAGGGCAATTACCTCACGCGATCCGAAAACGAACACGCTAATTAGCATACTGTAACCATCTGACCAGCATTGTTCCAGAAACAGTTTGACCAATTAAATTGTTGTAATGTTTGTTCGGTAAGAGAAAATGATAAATAGAGCAAAACCATACTGACATGGTGTACTATAGATAGAAAGAAGAAACCAGGACGCTAATTTAGAAAATGGGAAGATGATATCGTAGTGCTAGTGGAAGGAATTTGTACTAGAACAGCAAAGCATGGAACAAAATGGAAGTAGATAGAGGAGGCCTTTGTCACTGGACGAATGGACATCGATTTAATTTCTCAATATGGCAGTGTAAATGAATCAATTATTTGTAAATATCTCAAATAAAGGCTTTATTCATTTATTCAATGTTCTGTTGTAGGGATGGTACACATTCAATACTCTTATTTATTCATTAAGTCCGCCTCCATTTCGGCGGTGTTTTGTTGATGATAAAGCTGCAGCAAGCTGAAGTGGCAGTGGACTGGCTATAATAGGAACCTACGGTCAATGGACTAAACGAGTCCTGGAGTGAAAAATGGTAATGGCAAGCATAGTTTGGGACGCCCCCAAGTTAGATGAACTAACGATCTTAAAAAAGCTTGATGGGTTAGACCGGATGCAAAAGGCAGAGATGAAGCTGTTGTGGTGATGATTGAGAGAGGCCCAAGTCATTTTTGTTGGAACCACACATTATTCCCAAAAACCTGTAACTCCTAAAAGGCAGAATCAACAGTGGTGACCACAAGAATAGCGCCGAGTCAATGAAGTTCGACGAAGTCCCAGAGTAACAATTTAACTGTCTTGGATCCCGCAACGAAATTAATCAGGAAAGAATAGCGGAGGAGTAGGAAAAACATAATTTTTACTTCTTATCCAGCAGTTGTGGCTGCGATTGTCTGGGTTGATTGTTAGAATAAAGCTGATTTAAAGCAATTGCTGACACATTCGGCTCGTACCGATCGAAAAACTCCTGCAGCAACTAACATGGCTGAATTTTGTTCAGGTCGGTTCTGCAGTAAATGATAAATTATGCTTATTATGCAAATAGGTTTTGACAAACACGTTTACGTGTAATTCCGGTGTTTCGTACTCTGAGAAGAAACAGCCTTAATAATCAGAGATCATAGTCTCTTTTAAGGTCCAGACATAATCTTGGTAAACTCACATGAGGACTAAGTTAGTGTCTAAGATGGTCTTTTGAAGAAAGAACCACACAGATTTAAGTGAACCCTGTCACCTCTTTAATTATTTTATTCAATTCCTGCTTACCCCACCATTGGGGCCAAGGGTGGTGGGGTCAACGAGAATACACCAACCTGTGCAGTCAGTGCAAGCATTTGTCAGCTATCGTGTAACTTGTCTTATAGGAGCTAAACGACCCGACGAACAATACCAAAGAAGGGACATTTGGGCAGGTCACTTATAGTACTGAAACTGCCAGACAATCATTAAAACCAAAGAGAAAAAGTATTTCAGCAAAGCTTTTACAGAACGTATCTATGTATACTCACTGGATTTTACCGTCGACCCGTGGCGAATCATGTCGACCCGAACATTCTGCAGGACCCGTAAACTATATGAATATGCTGTGGGATTCAAAACTGGCAAGAATTTATTTGTTTCGTGTTTTCTAGGAAAGTATTTTACCGCAAACCACAGATTTACTATGAAGTCGCACGTGAATGGTATTTATTAAAATGTTACATAAATTTAAATAAAATTCTACGAAAAGTTGACATTTTATGTTGTCATGAATGAATCTGAATTAAAATCTCTTTGAAATAGTTCGCTGTTCTTCTATTAAAAAAAATATTCTAAAGGCACCATTGATGTATTTTCTCATGAGAATTGCCTTCAATAAATATTTATTATCCATCAAGTAATTTGCATGTATGTCAAAACTTACGTAGATACAGACTAGCACATCAAGCTTCTACAATCTGTCAAATTTCTTAAATAGATTTTTAACTTTATCGATATAGCATTAGGTTCAAGGTTCATTGGGAAAATTTGACAGTTTCGGGTGGTTTATGTGCTGGCGTCTGTACAAAGGTGCTTACCCTGTTAATTTTATTTTACCGTGGAATGACCTACTGAGAATTTAGATCTATACTTTTCCTTTATTTATTTATATATAAATTAATTACATTTTTAAATATTCCTTACAAAAAACAATATAAAAAAAAACATTTAAAAATATTAAAAAAAAAAAAATTTAGCCCACCGGTATCGGGAACAGAGTCCAAGCTACGCGGTCAGAGCTCCAGAGAGAGAAACCTCCTAACAATACGAGCCGTGTCCAGAAGTACCGCTTTCTGAATCAAGCCCTTGTTCCAGCTGCCTAACGAGAGCCTCCTCAGGTCTATACTTTTATTATTAATAACATGAGGTATTTTTCTTCATATTTGCACCTTTTTTTTCGACGTTTTATAAGTGCCCATCTAGGCCTATGTAAAATAAAATATTTTTTTTTTTTTTTTTTTGATTTTCACCATAAATCCCTTTATATTTTTACTATGCCTAATACCAGTCAAAACTTATGTAATAACTTATTCAGCATTACCACTACACCGAACATGTAGTATTTCAACTACGTCTACAGAGTTTATGCAAAGAATTTATTCCATCTACGCAACGCCCTACGCTTCTTCGGCAGATGAAATAATTTACTGAAACCGCCTATTTTCTGAGCGACGCAGCTTACTATACGCTTTACACTCATATGATGCGGTGACCAAGTTTTTGATATTGTATCCAAAATACTCTTGTGTAAAAAATACTGCGTTCATGAAAAAAAAAAACTTTATTGTTAGGATTTTGCATGACATTACTAATTACATTAGGAACGTTTTTCGAATTTTGATTTCCAACTTCAAAGTTTTATTTAAAACTAGCTGTGCCCCGACATTTATCCGCGTGAATTTATCATATATTTAAAAGCATTACTTCTCTATTGGAATCGGATTTTGTTAACAATTTCAAGGGCGTTAATTTTTTCACGGAACCTTAATCCTTTTTCCAAAATTAGAGCAATAGTAGCTTAAATTACTCCTTATAAGATCAAATATATGCCAGTAAAAGTCCCATCAAAATCAGTCCAGCCGTTCCGGAGATTAGCTGAAAAAAACAGACAGACAAAAATTTAAAAAAAAGAAATATTTTTTGTACTTTCTTATTTATGAAGTTAGTAAAAACCTGTTATTATATGAAATTACAAACACACACTTCAATTTTGGTTATTGGTTTAGATAACATAACTTTCCCCACCTTCAATATATAATTAGATAGTAAGTAAGTAGTAAGTGATGGGAGGGATTGTTGTAATAGGGGTAAGTAGTAACGCAAAATTTTTGTTAACAAGGCTTTCCACCTGATTTATCCTGTATCAGCAACAATTACCCAGTTATGCCAGTCATTTATTTTCAGTCCTTCGTAATAGGGGGCGACCCTGTCGCTATCAACTGGACACAAATGCAGATTCCAGGCTTCTACTGAGAAATTCCAGATGGAAAACCCAATAGAACTTTGCTCCACCCGTGCATCAAAGTCAGGACATCAGGCAGTCAAGAAAGTTTCTTAAGTATTTATATTTAGCATTTTTAGGACGAATTTTCACAGTATTGTGATAGTTTAGCAAATTACGAAATATTTATTTATGGACAGTATTCTTCTTCTTCTTAGCGTGTCGATGGCAAATTTTTAGTTTAATATGTTTGGCTCAAAATTCAGCTATGCGAACTCCGCTCGCTGTAGCAGTCATAAGATCGTCAAGTGCGCAGGTGTTGATAAGATGGAAGATGGGCCATTGTCTGTGGAGACACGCCGCATACACATTTGAGATCTGAGCCGTCCATGAACCCCCATCTGAAGAGATTATCTTCGCTACGGCCGACCTGGGTTCGGAGTCTATTCAGAGATTTCCAAGTCGGCAAATCATGCCCAGGTGGAAGACTTTCAGATGGCTCGATGAAACCGTCAGGGGGCTTAAACAGCTCTCGCCAGAGATCACATCTCGCTGTGGAGGCATTCATTAATAGGAATGGACAGTATTTATTATCTATACTAATATTATAAAGAAGTAAAATTTGTTTGTAAGTATGTAGGGGGTAATCTCCGAAACTAATGATCCACTTCACTGGCAGAAAGATACATTATTCGTGGGTGCTACAGGCTATAAATTATAATTATGTAATATGTCGTTTCATCATCATCATCATTTCAGCCGAAAGACGTCCACTGCTGGACATAGGCCTCCCCCAAGTGTCGCCACATTGACCGGTCCCGTGCGACTCGCATCCAGCGGATCCCTGCAACCTTCACCAGGTCATCGGTCCACCTAGTGGGAGGCCTTCCAACGCAGCGTCTTCCGGTTCGCGGTCGCCACTCCAGAACTTTTCGGCCCCATCGGCCATCCGTTCTGCGAGCAATGTGCCCTGCCCACTGCCACTTAAGTTTGGCTATTCTTCGGGCTACGTCGGGATATGTCGTTTATTGAAACAAAAACCAAGTGTTGCTCTGTAAAGAAAATTTTATTTTATGACATGAATGAATCACAAAAGTGTTTGTAAAACACCACTTACTTCTACACATAAGTACAAACTATTACAACTTAGGTAAAGAGAAACAACATTAAAAGCTATTGCTTCAACTCTCTTCAAATATTATTAATATTTTCACAATTTTCAATCTGAAATATTTTATGACGTTGTCGTTGACAAAGCCAGAGAGAAATTTTTATCTATAGAACGAGCATAGTGCCAGCCTCCTGGTGCTGCCACCAATAAGTCAAAGTTAAAGCGCGGAGAATTCAAATTTAATGAAGGGAGATAGTGCTTCATTTACAATTATTTATATCATGCATATTTTCCGAGCTATATCAATTTTTGCAGACGAATTTTCAGGCGAAGTGATAGTTGCCAATGAAGTGAATAAACGGACTATGGAATAATTTTATTATCTGATCGTTTTCCTTTTACTAGTAGACATTCCGACCTCCAAACAGAAAAAAGACGTACTTACCTACTTTAAAACATCAAAAACAGAAAAACCCCATGCCATGTCCCATGCACCAACAAAAGGCAGGTCGCCTTATCGCGAGAGATAATAATTTACCATTCAAAAACACTTTTATTCATGAAAAGACGAAAGAATTTATCCGGGCAGGCGTCGGGGAAACGCGACGCGTCGCGAGATGTAAGACCTTGGACGTTTTAACGGTAAACGTGGAATTACGAGGAGTTCGTGTATTAAGAAATAGAAGATTGTACTGTGGTTTGTTTTTTGATGAATATTTAATTTGAAGTAATTAAAACTGACATAACACTAAGGTCATAAGTTCAAGGTTATTTGTGTTAGAAATTTATTTAGTTAACCTTTATACAGTACGTTAGATTCGTTTTCTATACTAATAAGAAAAAAATAAGAAAAAAAAGAGGAAAAAAAGAAAGAAAAAAGAGAAAAAAACGAAGAAAAGAGAAAAAAGAGGTAAAAAAGAGAGAAATAGAAAAAGAAGCAAAATTTGTTTGTAAGTTTGTATGTAGGGGGTAATCTTCAAAACTACAGAATCGATTCCGAAAATTCTTTCACTAACGGTAAGTTACATTGTCCCCGAGTGTTAAAGGCTACATTTAAAATGGATAACGGGAGCGAAGCCGCGATCAAAAGCTAGTATTTAATAAAACCGACTAGAGAAAATCCCTCAATTTAAAAAAAATTCAGGTTTGTTCCGTACATTTTCTGCTTTATTAACTAGCATTTGTAGAGAAAATGTGTCAAATTCATATATTTTTTTTATGAACTTCGTATTCTCTGGTATTTTTTAATAGGGCTTAGGTGACCATATACGCGATAAAATAAACATATCTGCCTTATATGAAAGAAAAGAAAACATTACAACCTCTTTCTTCTTCTTTCTTCTTACAAGAGTAAGAAGATTACAACAGTAACATGATTTGACGCGTAGCAGTTTACGCGTGGCATAAGCGGCGTAGCTGTTGCTACGGCGTAGTTATTGCTACGAACTGCTACGGCGTAGCTGTCATTTCGTAGCACGACTTTTCAAATTGTTAGTATTTTGTTACTGGATAACTCTATGCTAAGATTCTTTAGTCTTATAAATTACTCGCTTATCGTAGAAAATTGTTTTTCATGGAAGAAAATACTTATTGTGTACCTTTTGAAATTCAAGTAATAAAATAATCAAAGTCAAGTTTTTATGAGAAACACAATTTTCTTCATAGCGTATCTAACTTTTTTTTCCTGGTTTTTTTTTTGTTTCTGGTTTCAGAGTTTTGATGCTACCCATGGGCCTCTGACTTGGCTTTAAATGTCGTCGAGAAACAACTCTCAAGCTACTAAATCAACTCTCAAACCATTGCATCGTGAGGAAACCTGCATGGTTTCCTCACGATGCAATGGTTTCCTTCACCGAAGTAAATGATGCGTATCGCTGTCAAATATGTTTGGCCCAAAATTTAGCCGTGTGAATTCCGGTCACTGATGCTGTCTTAATAAGATCATTAACGGCACAGGTAACAGGGCATGCAATGCAAGATGGAGATGGATGGATGGGGCTATATCTGACGCTATACGCACTTGAGATATAAGCTGTCCATATATAGTCTTTCCTCCTTACGCATTTGGTTCAGAGTTTATTTAAAGATTTTCAAGTAGGCCTCGAAAGCGCCTACGAATAAAATTAACTCGTGCCAAAGAAGTCGAGTTTGTGATATTCATCAAGGACGATTTCAAATAGAAAATAAAACCTTGACTCATAAGGACTTCCTTATTAAAAATCTCTCCTTTACCTATAGTATTATAAAATGGCTTTTTATTTTAGAAGTCTTTTCAAGAAGATTTAATGGACCAATAAGTTCATTGCGATTCCGATCAGGAGTAGGTAGGTAATACAAGATATTCAAGCTGGGATCTACCGGGTTTTTGTGTTAGTGCTTTTAAATTTATTTTATCTTGAACTATTTCTTTTAGGTTAAGGAAAACAAAAATCGGAATCAATATGGTCACTTTGTAGGTCTCACTGTTTTTAGGCAGACGTGTATTTGTAGTCAGGTTTTACAAGTTATTTTATCAGTTGCCTCGTTGGTCTAGTGGTCGTAAGCGCGACTGCTGAACATGAGGTCCTGGGTTCGATTCTCGGGTCGGGCAAAGTGTTATTGGGTTTTTCCATCAGATATTTCTCAGTAGTGGAGTCAACTGTAAACCTCGAAGGGTGACGCAGATGTGCATCTATTAGTACAACCACATTTCGCGAGTAATTTTTAAGTCCCATGTATTTGGGGCTAGTCTATTGCCATCAATCGGGCACAAATTCAGACTCCGTGGCTACTACAAATGTCCTGATGGATAAACCCAATAACACTTTGCCCGACCTGGGAATCGAACCCAGAACCTCATGCTCAGACCAACGAGGCATTCCAATAACAAACACCGGTTAAACTGTCAGTTTTCGACAACGCTTTATAACAAACAAAACATAAGCACAATAATCGCTTTGCACTGCATCACATCACGCTCGGTGAATCGAGTTCCTAAGCCGGCTTTACACCGGGCCAACATCTTGCAACACTGTACCACAAAATAAATAAGTACAGAAGGACAGCACAGCGACAGCTTCGGCTCCATACAATGAGAGAAAACAGGCGCATACACACATATACTCAGGCATAAAGTATCATAATGCCTAGCCTTTTCCCGATTACGTTTAGGTCGGCTTCAAGTCTAACTAGATGTAGCTGAATACCAGTACTTTATATGTAGCGACTGCCTATCTGACCTCCACAAGTCCTCTCAGTTTCTAGGTAATATGATGCTCCTTGCTGACCCTAACGACATAAAAGATCTACAAATGACAGCCAGAACTAACGGCTTAACGTGCTTTCCGAGACATGGTGGAGTCACGGTATGTAATGGATGGTCACCTACTGAGAACCGATCTTTGCAAACACTTTGATACGAGCTCCTCGCGCGACGGTCGCGAGTGCACTTGCATTCACTGTACGTAAAGCGTCTCTATAAGTGCAAGCGTTTTCGGTAGTTGTATGGAGCAAAACTTCTTTACCTTTGTATTTTGTGGTTGTAACATGCCACATGTGTGTTATGTGGCGTCATGGCAGAGTCTGGCACTACTTGTAGCTACTAATGCCGTGAGTTTGAGAGTCCTTTCCATTGCGTTCAAAAGAAAAAGTTAGTGGCTGTAGTGTTGGTACTAAAATATCATCTATAGATATGTTGGATCCGGTCGTTAGTACGGACATAAAATGAATCGGCAAGCGCGCCAGAGGGCACTAGTGACATCACACGACCTACTTACCAGTCTACCCACAACACAGCGTGCTTCTACAGAATCGTGGTGTTTACAGCTCTGGCGAGGATGAGATGGAGTGTCTGATCGCTGCGGAGATAAGACGTCCCGGAATTATACCCGATTCATTGTGCCACGTGTTATTGTGTTAAGTTGTAATTTCAAGTAAATAATTTTTTAGTTTGATAAAAATTGTTTATCGCACCCAGTGTGTTTTCATTGCACGAAACCCATCTGCTGCCCACATGATGTATAAGCCTAATGGAATAAATCCTGATTACTCCGTTAAATATGAATACATTTTTAAAATTATTAAAATAGTTTATGTGAAACGAGTATTTTTAATTTTAAAACCAATCTATTTACGTTCCGTTTACATCGCACGCTCAAGTCAATGTCTTACGTTGCAAAACTACTGAATCCGCTGAATTCTTTGTCTTCTCTTGCTCTTTTGTAGAACAAGAAGACAAAATTATGTAAAACCTACCAAGGTACCAAAACAAACCGTTTCCGCTTACGCAATCAGCATCGGAGAAAAAAAATAAGTGACCCACTTCAGGCCACATCCTAAATATATTCCATCTTGTAAAGGAATTAGGTTGCTGGAATGGTTCTTGCAAGGAATACTGGTCGGTACTGCGTAGTAGAATTTAGAAAATAAAAAAGATCACATTGGTTACGAGAGCAGCGGTGGCCCAGTGGTGGCGGTTCGGACTTACGAGCAGTTAGTCGTGGGTTCGAACCCAGGCAGGCGCATTACTTTGTCTAATTTATTTCATCACCACTGCTCTCAAAACGGTGAAGGAAAACATCGTGAGGAAATCGGCATGTCCTAGAACCAAAAATTCGAAGACATGTGACATCTACCAACCCGCACTGGGCGCGCGTGGTGGATTATAGCCCATTCCCTCTCATAGAGAGGAGGCCTGTATCCCAGCAGTGGGAACATAGGCATATAGGCTGATAATGCTATGCTTATGCTACATTGGTTATAAAATTGTAAATTTTTGTTTTTTTTTTTTTAATTAAAAACTTACCCGCGACCTTCGTCCGCGTGATATCATAAAAATATTATATCCCTATTTTAATCGGGTATTGTTAACAATTTTAAGGGTATAATTTTTCCACCCAGTATCGTTTCCACCATCAACCGGGCATAAATCCAAACTCCGTGGCTTCTCCTGGGAAATTCCTTTTGGAAAAACCCAATAACACTTTTGCCCAACCAGGGAATCGAACCCAGGACCTCATACTCGTCAGTCGCGCTTGCGACCACTCGACCAATGAGACAGCATTTTACATTTCTATAAAGTTGATGAGGTATCAAATCAAACATGTATTTAAAGTGACACATAGTCACAAATTAACCCCAAACTCAGTGAAAACATATTATTATTTATATAGCATCACTGACCCAGTTGTCAGAAACAACACACACAGTACAAAATCACATTTTCCCACAACTCCAAGTAAAACAAATTGGTGCTCAAACAAACATTGTTGAATAATTTCTGCTGCGTATTTCTCAAAAATAAAATACCTACAATGTAACTGTCGCTTCCAGAGTAACCTTAAAATGCTGAGGGGTAAAAACGGCCGAGTGTTGGTTCAGACAGGTGAAATAGTGCGAAAAATTGCCCAGCGGTCAACCCGGCCCGTTCTCTGTTCGCAGCGGCAGGGTTGGATTCACATTGCTTATATTGAGCTAATCAGGTTGGTGAAGAGTGGGGTTAAAGGACAAGTAGTTGGAGAGTAGATGTTCAAATACGGGAAAAATAGTACAGGAAAATGTGTATGATAAATGACGATCATTTACGTTATTTTACTTTTCATTTACGTGTTCTTCAAAAGGTTTGTGATCGAACCTAGAATCTCAAGCTTCACAGTCGTGATAGGCGACTACTAGATCATTGAGGAAGTATATACTTCTTAATCAAGTAAACAAGGTGTAAACTGACGCTTCACGAAGCCATTATCCAAGAATTTTGTACATCAAACTAAGTAAGTCTACGCATTTTTTTTTTCTTTTTTTATTGGTGAAAAATCACGTTTTACAGTTGGACTCAATGAAACGCACTCAAAAAATTGTGCTGATGGAGGCATTTAATTGAATTGAATTTACAGCTGGGCCCAGAAAGGCCATCCGTCTTTCTATTTGGTTGTTGAAATACTTCGTGGTGTCAGACGGCTACTTGATCGTCGAGTCTGCCACTACTGGTGGAGAATTCCACTTCTTTAAGTGTCATCTGCCACCAGTGGGCAGAGAGGTAGGAGCAGACGCGACTGAACATACGCAACCACTACCAGTGGTGGTAGATGTGACAAATAGTTGCAACTCCCACCAGTGGGGATAGACCGGTGGGGGTAGACGGGAATAAATCTATCTCCGAAACTAGAAGGTATGGTCTAGAACTAAAAAAAATCTGCAGTGACGGAGAGAAAAAGCTGCCTTTCGGCTTCGTAAGGGTAGATTTACACCCACTATCAAAACTACTTACTAGATAAATAATACTATTATAAATGCGAAAGTTTGTGACGATGAATGTGTGGATGTTTGTCACTCTTTCACGCAAAAACTACTGAATGGATTTATAACAGGGATTAACCCATACGATACATGTTATCCTGGTAGTACGATCCCGTGGGAGAATTACAAAACTCCACCCGGGCGAAGCCACGAGTATAACCTAGTATATAGTCATCATAATCAGCCTATAATGTTCCCACTGCTGGGACACAGGCCTCCTCTCTATGAGAGGGAATGGGCCATAATCCACTACGCGGGCCCAGTGCGGGTTGGTAGATATCACATGTCTTCGAATTTTTGGTTCTAGGACATGCCGGTTTCCTCACGATGTTTTCCTTCACCGTTTTGAGAGCAATGGTGATGAAATAAATTACACAAAGTAATGCGCCTGCCAGGGTTCGAACCCACGACTTACTGCTCGTAAGTCGGGACCGCCACCACTGGGCCACCGCAGCTGCTAGTATTTAGTAAAAGTGTGAAATTACTTAGTTTTTGTACCAGTCTTTTAAACACTTTTTACTTCTGTAACGTTGCGTACCAACAAAAACACTTTGTACGACATAATACCTTTCAGGACTTTGTACGTCTTCTTCTTTATCGTGTGGTTAATGGCTAACCTGGTATCAGAGTTTTTATGCTACCCATGTTCCTCTGACTTGGCTTTACATGCCGTCAAGAAATATCTCTCAGGCATGCTGGTTTCCTCACGATGTTTTCCTTCACCGAAGCAAGTGATAATTATGCGAGTACAATACGCACATGTATCCAAAAAATTAGTTTTTTTCTTACTAAGTACATATACAATGTTTTTTTATGAAAACAGCTGTTACTTAGTCATTTTTACTCTGTTTCATCTTCAGTACAGACAGTTTTTAGAATGTGAACTTTCAGAAATTCAAACTTTAAATGAAAAAATATTCTTAAATTGAAAATACCCATGAAAACGTTCAACTTTTACTTTGAAAGCAACTTTGGGGAGGAAAAGTGGTTTTGTAGAAACACCCTTTTCAACCAAAATGTACGGAGCAGCTGTTTTTTCCAATTCAGTGACCCTAGCTTGAACTTTTAACAAAATGTATAGTCACCTTTAGTTTGTTGTTTGTTATTTTCAATGTTTCCAAAAAATATCGTGTTACCAAGCCATTTCATTTTCAAATATCTTTATTTACCATAAAAACAATAATAAAATGCACTTACCCTAAGCTACATTAACACATTAAAATTAAGGAATTTCATTAGGCTAGCAATTCGCCTTTCAAAGCTTATAATAGATAGTTCAAACTGGTAATAATATGAACTTAACACACAATATGTATAGGTAATTAATGGCAAAAATTTTTTTTTTTTGTTAATTATAATTTACTGCTTGCGAGAAAGATAAGAAAATCAAGTATCTTGACTTGGCTCGCGAGGTTGTCGACGTGTGGGATGTAGACTCAGCGATCATTGTGCCGATAGTCGTATCAGCCCATGGCTTAATTGCCAAGAGCCTCGACCAATACCTGAGGAGGCTCTCGTTAGGCAGCTGGATCAAGGGCTTGATTCAGAAAGCGGTACTTCTGGACACGGCTCGTATTGTTAGGAGGTTCCTCTCTCTGGAGCCCTGACCGCCGGTAGCTTGGACCCTGTTCCCGATACCGGTGGGCTACAATTTTTTATATTTTTAAATGTTTTTTTTAATATTTTTTTAAGGAATATTTAAAAATGTAAAATAATTTGTAAAAGTTTAAATAAAGAAAATAATAATTTACTGCTTGCGTTTACGTTCGTCAAAAATATTTAAATAGTTAGCTGATCTCGCAGTCTACGTATGGAAACACAAGCAAACGCGCGACCAGTTACCGAGCAGCGGAGGGAGTGTTATCAAATACCTAGGTCCATGTAAAATACTGGTATTCAACAGCATACGGTTAGACTGACTCCAATATAGGTGGGAAAAGGATGGGCTAAGATGATGTAAAATTATTATGTAAACCGAGCCAATATTTTTTGTATATGCTATTGACTTTCCTATTAAATGTCTTCTATTCTAATAGAAGACATTTAATTCAGACATAGTCCATATACTGTTAGTAACACAAAAAAAAACTTATAAAGCAAAAAAATAAAAATAAAAATACAAAAAAAAACAAAAAAAATAAAAAAAAAAACAAAAAAAAAAATAAGTAAAAAACAAAAATAAAAAAAACACTGAAATACTAAAATATTTAAACATACCAACCGTCTTGTTAGTTTAGTGGTCGCACTACTGCTGAGCAAGAGGTCCTGGATTTGTTTCCAAGGGTGGGCAAATTGTTATTGGGTTTTGCCGTCCGGATTTATACCCAGTTAATGTCAATAGGGTCACCTCCATGGGACTTAAACATCATCATCTGCCAAGCCTTTTCCCAGATATGTTGAGGTCGGCTTCCAGTCTAACCTGATGCAGCTGTTTACCAGTATTTTACATAGAGCGACTGCCTATCTGACCTCCGCAACCCAGTTAGTAGTGGGTAGTACGATCCGGATTGGTAAGACTGATTGTCAGACTTTCGGGCCACTGACTACCTGTAACGATTGTTGGAGATGATGGGACTTAAACATAACTAGCGAATATAAAATGTGAGTGTATTGTAGGTAAAACTCTGCCTAACACTTCGGAGACAGCGTGATATAATATCGAATAAGTAAGTAAAACTTTCTCAAATTCAAAGTCGGCCAAGAAATATTTATCTTAGCTAAAACTTAAACAAATATCAAAGATGTCATCGCTCTACCCTCTCGTAACCGCAAGGGTATAAGCATTAATTTGCTCAGCTATTTATACTGACAAACCACGAGGAGCAAGCCACAAGCAGTCACAATATCTGAATACCCACATACCAAGGTCTATGAATGTTGTCCGATTCTTAGAACTTTAATTCTTAAGTTAACCACGACTTATTTGAAATGTAAAGGCTAAGGCAGACGTGCTATATATACTGTTAGCAATTCAAGGTTAGCCGCTGTAGAAATAATCTGGCCAAATGGCGTATCATCGACCCGTCCCAAATACAATGTCAGTGTGGAGCTCCTTTGTAGGATATGCCCCACCTCCTTTCTTGCCCATCTTGCACAACCATCTGCACCTTCCAGGATTTAAATGAAGCCAACGACAGAACAGTGCAGGTGGCAATATACTGGTCGGGTATTATTTGAGTCTATCGACACTCAAGGCAGAAGAAGAAGCGACTCAATATTTCCATATTTTTTTGGTCAATGTTATTTATTTGTGTGTTTTGTTCACCATGACTTACGCTGCGACGTGGATGCTCACACAGGAGGCAATGTACAGACTCAGAGTAGCACAGAGAGCCATCGAGCGTTCCATGCGAGGCATAATACGAACGTAGTCGAAGTCCGGAGACATACAATGGTCTTCGATATTGGAAATAGGGTTATGGAACTCAAATGGAGTCGGGCAGGACACCCAGCAAGGCGCATGATAGCAGATGGAGTAAAGCTGTGATCGAATGGCGTCCAAGTACTGGAAAGAGAAGTGTTGGTCGTCCGGCGGCGAGATGGGCAGACGACATTGTTGTAATCGCGGGAATATCCTGGATGAGGCTGGCACAAGAACGTCGAGCTTGGCACAAGCAATAGAGGCCGATACCCAGCTGTGGGTGAAGTTGGGCTGTGGATGATGATGACGAATTTTACTTTTCGCTAGCAGGTCTTCTTTATAAGTTTATCTTGGACATCACTGACATCGGTGGAGTAAAACATCTTCCGAAAAGCTGCATCTATAGTTAATTTATTTTGGAAATCGCTAATTCATTTTGAGAAAGCTAGGTGATCCTTCTGCAGCGAAAAGAGGTACCTATTTGCCCTGCAGTGAGACGGTAACATAGCATTATAGCAGGTTTGGCCTGATAAAGGACAAGCGAATCTACTCGATGCGATTGGCATTGTACCAATTCTTGAAATGGATTTGAAGGTCATAGGTTTTTACTTACTTTTATTTTCCTTGTTTATATTAGCCTTCTCTGCCCCAATGCAGGCCAATGGCAAGGCTTGCCAATTTTGTTTAAAATTAGCCTCCTCCGACCAATCCGTCCAGAGTATGAGTCCAGATCGTCATTACCATGGTATAATAATATACTTCGCCTGCTATTCTCTTCACACGATGGCCTAAGACTACGTCACGATAAGTGTCACCATTGATTGTCCTTTTCAGTAAATTTAGGGACTTTCTCATTTAGTGAATGAAAATAAAATAAATTAACTAACTAGCTATTAGTTTAACTATTTAGTAACTCGTGTGATTCATCTATTTTGTTTTAAATTAATTTACATATTTAACTATTAGTTCATAATTGCTTTTTTAAGTTAAAAAATGCATTTTGCTCGGGTAATTCAATAACACACCGTGGCAACACATCGACCGCATCGCAACTGATGACGTATTCTTTGGCCAATCACGTGACCCAGCTGTCACGGGAAGAGAATAGCAGACGAAGTATATTATTATACCATGGTAATGCCAGCGTTTCTTGGGACTGCCTCGGTTACGACGGCCGTCTTCAGGCACGCACTTTGTGACTATCTTCGCCCATCTGTCCGGCTTCATTCTAGATATGTGACCCGTCCAGTCACGTTTTAACCTCGCAGACTTCGCCAATATCGGCGATGCCTGTGTTAGACCGTACTAAGGTGTTGCGCATTCGATCGAAGAGTCTAATATTGAGAACGTTCCATTGCTCTTTGGCAAACGTTGAGTTGAAACTTCAGCCAAGGACCAAATGTGAGTGCAGGGTTAGGATTCTCATGTTTATTTTATTATAATTTTAACCAAAATTTGAGCTGACAGGCAGAAAGAAAATATCATGAGGCCATTTAGGCGATCTGAAATCGCCTGTAAGCTTGTTTTTTCTGTGATAAAAGACCTTTGTCTTGCAATAGACGAGTTACATTCTTGTAATATATTCTAGTTTTAGAAGCAACGATCTCATAAACAAGTAAATTGGCACTAAATCAACGAAAATAAAATACATCTAAACCCTTTAAAATTTATTATAATTATATTATATTTGTGTTCTTTTTCGACTGCTTCGTTGGTTTAGTAGTCGCAAGTGCGACGGCTCAGCATGAGGTCCTGGGTTCGATTCCCAGGTCAGGCAAAGTGTTATTGGGTTTTTCCATCAGGACTTTCTCAGTAGCAGCCACGGAGCCTAGAATTGCGCCCGGTTGATGGCAATAAACTCACCCCCCTTACATGGGATTTAAACATAACTGGTAAAATGTGGATTTACTATTAGGTACGCCTCTGCCTAACCCTTCGTAGATTACAGGCGTGATGTTGTGTTATGTCACTTTCGTTCTATAGTCGTCTGACATTGGTAGGTCTGTTGACATTGCGTTGTCTGTGCGGCTCAGGACTTACGTAAATATGTTCGAAACTGCTAAGCCGTGTTTACTTTGTTCACATGTCATTGTGCTTTCTCTAATACTACGTGACACCTAAGTGTGTTGCATGAAAGCAACGATTGGATTTTCATCTCTCGGTGCGACGTCGATCGTTGAAGATCCAACAGCGTAATTTTTAGGGTTCCTTAACTCAGTTGGCAAAGACGGAACCGTTATAGAATCACTTTATTGTCCGTCTGAATTTCCGTCTGTCAAGACCCTTTTTCTCAGGCACGCGTGGAGGTATCAAACTGAAATCAATATGAAATACTCAAGTCTGCTACCCCTTGAAGCAGTGAAAAGATCAAACTTGTAAATCAATACGATCAACAGAAATGACCATTTATGTCGCTTATTGTGCGATTTCACGAGGAAATCGAAACCTATAGGGTACTTCCTACCTAGAATCATGAAATTTGGCAAGAATTAATGTCTTATAGCACATTATCATCATCATCATCATTCTCTTGCCCTTATTCCAATTCATTTGGGGTCGGCGCAGCATGTCTTCTTCTTCCATACTTCTGTATTACTCGTCGTCTCAGCAGTCACCTCCTTTCTTGCCATATCATTCTTTACACAGTCCATCCATCGTTTCTTTGGTCTTCCTCTACTCATGTACCCATCCACATTCATACTCAAAACTTTCCTCACAACATTTTTCTTATTTCTCCGCATCACATGTCCATACCACGATAACCGATTACCACACAACTTTTCAGTCACCGGCGCCACTTTCACACTTCCTCTTATATACTCATTTCTTATTTTATCCATTCGCGTAACACCACACATTCCTCTTAGCATTCTCATCTCCGGCACATGCAAATGCCTTTCATTCATCCCTTTTGTGGCCCAACATTCTGATCCATACATTTACAGCACATGTAAAGGAAAAAATCACCATAAACATGTAGTTTAATAACAAAATACCTACAAGTCCATACGGAACCTTCAGTGCGCGAGTTCAGCTCGCACTTGGCCGGTTTTTTTTATTATGAGGCTCTAGCAGCTGGCCTCCACAGTTTCTGCCGCCCTTTCTTTTTTTTTCTCGGCTCATATTCATCGGATATTTATATCTCTGAAACGTGACGCTTTAGGAGACTTGGTCTCAAACAATACTTGTTTGTATTCACGCCAGCTATTGATTAATACAGGTGAGGTTCTGCGTGGTCGCTATTTCTAAAATAAAATAAAATGGCGAAAGTTAGGCAGGTTAATTAATTCAAAACCCTTTGAATAAGGGCTTAATACCCGTAAATAACTCTAAAAATAAAACAAATTAGAAGTAAGTTTGGTTGATTAATTTGTTAGTTATAAACCCTCTTCCTACGCAAGGTTTATTCTCAATTAATTTATGTAATAACAAGCCCCTGCTTTGCTCGATCCTCACGGCTTGACAAAACATCGATATTTTATTATTATACGTGTCATCACCTTTCTGCCCTTATCCCATGTTATTACCATTCTCCTCTGTCAACCGTTACGCCATCATTTACTCCTTTCGTATCATTCCTCACATAATCCATCCATCGTATCTTCGGTCTTCCTAAAAAAACGAGGGAGAGTATACAAGTTTTATATAAATGTGGGGTACATTTATTACAAGCATAGGTACTTAAAGGTATACAATTATTTATAAAGCTGGTCATAGACGATATGTTATGCATGACAGTTTTTAAAGGTGTATGCAAAATCTGCATACAAACTGACTTCCATAGAGGACACACCCGTAACTGCAAGTCTGTCGTCGTTTGACTAATTTGCAAGAGTGGCATCACCGGCAATACACGACGGTATGATTGCTTTATTTAGTGGGTTTATTCCTAAATAGAAAACAACTGAGAACGCTGTGCATGCGACCTGCTACACACGCTCGATTATGCCTGCACACTCGCATCGCATATACATAACGAAGCGACAAAAATATATATATTTCGATATTCTCCAGGTTACATGTACAGGCCACGATAACTGTACAGTTTAGTCCTCCACACGTTCATGCATGCCTGCACAGTTAGACTGTACAGGCCAAACTGCACATGCATAACCAATCGTCTATAGCCGGCTTTAGATGGGGACAACCGCATAAAAATTCGTGCTTCAGTTTAAAAGAACAAACTGGTTATACAGACTGACTAGACAAGCGACTTTATTTTATAGTACGAATAGATACAGGTAACAGAGTTATATTTAGAGGTTTCCTATTGACTGAGGATAAACGGGGTGTTTACTTTATTTTGTTACTCATAATCTGCTTAGTCTTTTCCCAACTATGTTGGGGTCTGTTGCCAGTCTAACCAGATTTTACCTTTAACGACTGTCTATACGAACTCCACAACCTAGTTAGTACTGGGTAATTGGTAAGACTGGTTGTCAGAATTTCAGGTCAGTGACTACCTGCAACGACTGCCAAAGATCTACAAATGACAGCTGTGACTAACGGCTTAACGCGTTATCGGCAAGGAGGAAACTCGGTATGAATTAGATTTGGATAGTCACTCATCCACTAACCGACTTTGGAAATCGCTGCTTAACCCTGAAGATCGACCCGTACGGCTGTTATTATTTAAACACGAGCTCCTCCACCTGAGATCGTAAACGGGGCGTAAAAATGGGACCTAATGAGTCCTCTACACAAGGGTAACCAGTACGCACCATATTTTACCGTGACCTTTGGTATTGAACTCAGTAAAGAAGTCAAATCTATTGAGCCCCACAAATGAGTTCGAAACTAAACTAGTTTCTTTCTGTAAAACGGCTTCAGCCAATTTCATCAATACTTTCTGGCCCTGGCGTAGGTTTAGAAACAAATTTATGAGAATTTTATTTGTAAGGGTGATAACACATTTGAGAAATTTTATTAGTGCGATTTCGTAAATACATTACATACATACGTTGCTCAAAAAGCCGCTAAGTTAAAGTGGGACTGAACTGGCCATGTCTGCCGTTTGCCCGACGATCTGTTGAACCAGATGGCGACGCGGTAGACCTCGCAGGAGATGGCGGTATGAGCTGGACAGAACCAACGACCAGTGGTCCACATTGGCCCTGGATCGGAGGATTTGGAAGTCGATGGGGAGAGGCCTTTGCCTGGCAGTAGGATGCCGCAGGTTAACAGTACCAGTGAGCAGTAGTGACCCTGTAAAAACGGCAGTGACTTACAAAGCTGTAGATCGTAGGTTCAAACCTAGGCAGGTCCTGCCAGAGCTGCGGGACTGTTTGAAAGAGATACCGCGGCCCTGGAACACAAAGGGCAAAGAAGGAACATGGATGGGTTTTAGTCAGTACAAGTCTGACACACCCTTTCGCTCCACCCAGAGCGAGGGGGGGGGGGGGTCATTTGATTATTTTCCAACTGAAAAAAAAAAACAAAAAAAAGGTGGCGCTGCTTATCAAGAAAAAATGAAACAAAATAGCAAGCTTCATCATATGCCTAGCCTTTTACCAAAAATGTGGGTGTATTATTAGGTACACCTCTGCCTAATCCTTCGGCGATTACAGGCGTGATGTCATATAATTCCGTATGGAATCTAACCGCCAGTTTGTTTAAACGCTTATAACCTTTCGCTCCGAACCCAGTTATCGTACTAAACAAGTTAGGTCGCCATTCAATTCCACTGTTATTTCGAAAAGCTCAAACCTACGAGAGAGTATTTGTTCACTTCTGTTCGCGAAGGAAGGGACGTTTTATCGGAACAAAAACAATATTAGGTTTTACTAATAGAATTTTCGTGTGGGACGTAGTTTCAAGTATGTTATTGTTGACAGTCTATTCTTACCTTAGGGGGCAGACCACACACCGACAAGGAAATGGCTTCAATTGGAAAAAGATTTTTGTTCCTATAATAAAAGCAAAAATAATGATCGATTTTAACGTTAAGCCGCGCTTGCCTAGGTTGATCCATGGATGGGTGACCGCCGATTACATACCGAGTTTCCTCCGTGCCTAGGAAAGCACCGTTAAGCCGTTGGTTCCGGCTGTCATTTGTAGATCTTTGACAGTCGTTACAGGTAGTCAGGGGCCCGAAAGTCTGACAACCAGTCTTACCAAGGGGTATCAGAAGAAGTGGGAAAATAGGTTTATTAGGCACATGCCATAATTACACAAAACGTTAAAAAAATTACAAAAAATCTTAAACCTAAACACAAACAGTCTTTCCAAGATGTATCGTACTATTCAGCATTAACTGGGTTGTGGAGGTCAGACAGGCAGTCGCTCCATGTAAAATACTGGTATCCAGCTGCATCCGGTGAGATTGGAAGCTGACCCTAACATATTTGGGAAAAGGATGATGACTAAATATTTCTTTAAAAATATATATAAAAACATTATATATTTTTTTTATTTAGTTAAATTAGTAACAACAAGCAAAATCAAAAAAGGTATAAGTAAAATATCAAAATTATGAAAATTTTGTAAGTAAAACGAGTATTTTTAATTTAATCATCTAAGTATTTACGTTTAGTTTACACCGCGCTCTCTAGTAGTAGAATAGTTACTTAACTACGCGGCTCTTAGGACCAATATTTTGGAAACGAGGAAATAATTCTTAAACCTTTATAAGTTTTGATAAAACCATGTTCTGTTCAGTTCCTATATTTAGTATAAGCCCGAAACTACACCAAAATGAGGTTACACGTGCGACAATTCTATTTTTAGGCATTTCCTCTTCTACGTTGATGGCAATAGGCTCGCCTACTAACATGGATATTAAATATAACTGGAAAAATGACATGATGAAATGATCAGTTAGTACTAGGTAATACGACACCCCTTGGTGAGACTGGTTGTCAGAAATTTTGGGCCACTGACTACCTGTAACGACTGTCAAAGATCTACAAATGACAGCTGGTACCAACGGTTTAACGTGCTTTCCGAGGCACGGAGGAAACTCGGTATGTAATGGGTGGTCACCCATCTACATACCAACCTAGGCGAGCACGGCTTAATCTAAAGATAGACCCGAGCGGCTGTTATTATTTAGCCACGAGCTCCTCCAAAAAAGCCATCTGAATTACTATCTCCATAAATCCACAATTACGAACGCTCCCATACAAAACTGCAAGCCCCATTCCTTTCCCACTCAAGGTTACCAAGCAAAATTAATAAGCCATTATCCTCTAAAACTGAAAACGTGCTCAGAAGAAACAAAAGACGGCAATTAATCCCCACACTGTTTACGGCGATGTAAAAGTTTCGAATCTTATTTAAGCACCTTGTTCTTAGGGATCGTTTACACGGGGAGAATTTCTCGTCTTCACCAGGTGATATTCGAAAAAGTATTACAACATCACGCCTGTAATCCTTGAAGGGTTAGGGCAGAGTTATACCTAATAGTTAGTACGTGAGTTTTGTTCCCTGTCCTCTTAGTCTAAGATGTTCAAAAAGCAAGATGCAAGATGAGTACATTTTCTCGCCAGCTCAGGTGCAACTGGTACGGAATTATCGCAGTCATGTTATTGAGAAACAAAAACAACTAGAATACAAGTTGCAGGTTGCTTTTAGCATTAGAAATGTATTGACAGGAGGGTGCTGTTGTGAAATATTTGCGAAATTACATAACATAACATCACGCCTATAATCCCTGCATGGTAAGGCAGAGGTGTATAGTACACCCCCATTTCACCAGTTATGTTTAAATCCCATATGTTAGTGGATGATATTTGAAAATCGGGTACAATTTTATCCATGTAATCAATTATACGGTCAATAGATGTACGGTATTGACATCGTAGTAGAAAGGCTAGTTTCCGCAGTAAATAAACATAAAATCGCGCCTGTAATCCAAGATGGGTTAGGCAGAGTTGTGTTTGTACCCGGTTGATGACAATAGGCTCGCCCTCTATTACATGGGAATTAGAATATAACTGGCGTAATGTGGGTATACATACTATTTGGTCCACCTCTGCCTTACCTTTCGAGGATTACAGACGTGATGATTTGTTATACAATTTCCCAATTTTTTTTCCAACAGCACTCTCCTGTCAATATAATAGCACCATATCATAATAGCACTGTAACTAGGCACAATAACATTGGCTATAATAATCAGGGTGGGCGCTGATACCTATAATTCCAAGATATTAAGTTATCTTAGCTTAGGTATTGGCTGCAACTCTAACACAACTTTACTTGCCTAAGGCTTATTTTTATTGTAAACCATATTTTTTACTTCATCATCATCATCATTTCAGCCGAAAGACGTTTATTTTATCCTTGAAGGTGCAAATCAACTACATATTTTATTTGTATTTAATTTTGCGATTTTGATAATGATGTTTGTATTAATAAAACTATATTATATACATTATACAACATTAGTTTTAGTATATGCGAAACCTGATACACTTGTCTAGTATTTTTATGTAAAGAATCTATGTACAAAAATTCAAAACTGTATCATGAAAAATCACAAAGTTATAAGCTTGTTCTGTTAGGTAGTTGTCCGTACAAAATAATGGTCACCACGCAGCGCGCGCCTCCAGCGTCGTCTTGAGCTCATTAATTATAATAATTTGGCAGTAATTACCTAAATTATTGCGATAGGTACTTAAAGTCGCTTGGTGTCCAACTTTTAACTTTTTTAAATATATTTGGGAAAAAATATGACATGGTTTAAAAAATATTGGAATCGATTCTGTTACTTATTCTGAACAAACTATATTCAGGTTTCGCATATACTAAAAATAATGTTGTATACAGACTACAAATAGAACTAAAGTAATGATAAAAATAAGACTAAGCAAATTCTTTGGCCAAAGAAAGAGTCAGCCCTCTGATCACGAGAAGTGTCGACCAGTCGGCGAGAGATTTTTTAAATTTTTTTTGTGGCTTGTATTCGAGTTTTGGTTTCTTAAATAACATAAGTGCGATAATCCCGTACTAGTTGCACCTGAACAGGCGAGAAACTATACCCACCTTAAGAAGCCTTTAAGCACCTTGCTTTCCGAAAGTTGCTAACTATTTTAATTAAAAATCTTAGACTAAGAGGACAGGGAACAATATGAGAGGGACAAAGAAATCTTTTGGGGGAATTAAAACAATTAATTTGTTTAGACGGTCGGTTTTCGTAAAGGCAGTGTTTTGGTAAGCTATTTCGGTAACTGGAACGCATTGTGACAAATTACGGATTATTTTGTCGTGTTTTGTCATCCTTTTCTAACAAGAAGACTTTGTAAATTGTGTATTTTAAAGGAAATTAAAGAGAATTAAGTGATTTAAAATATTTAATTCGATTTTTTATGTTATTGTTTTCGTGCATTCAGAAGACGTATTGCTGGATGGAACTGGTGGAAAAAAAATAGTATCAACCCTTTTTTTTTATGGGAATTCATCAAATGACCCCTCTCGCTCTGGGCCGAGCGGAAAGGAGTGTCAGACTTCTACTGACTAGAACCCATCCATGTTCCTTCTTAGCCCTTTGTGTTCCAAGAATGCGGTATCGCTTTCGAACAGTCCCGCAGCCCCGGCAGGCATTGGCCCTTGTGGACCCCTGCTGACAACTCTTTGAGGCGCGTGTGGAAAACGAGATTGCCAAACCCTTCGAAAAAACCAATATTCCAAAAATTTATATACTAAGATTAAAAAGAGGTAAGTTGTAAGTTTGTATCTAAATAAAAAGATTTTTCACTGGCAGAAAGCATACTATATATATAACATAAGCATATTAATGTTACAATTTTTATTTTTATTATTTTAAGTAGTTTTTTTTTTTTTTTCTTGGCGCTATAGGCTATATTATATTTATATCATGCATATTAGTCGAGCTATCACAAATTTATTTTTAAACTTATACTATTGTTTTTAATTTGCTAAGTCAAAAGTGCTTACTAATATAAACAAACAACTCAAAAACAAATTCTTAATCCAAATTAAATACTCTACTAATAATTGAAAACAGAAAATTAATATGAACTGTCTAACAATTTGTATTTGAAATCAAAAGAGCAAATATGGAGTGTAAATAATTATAATTTGTAAATCAATTAAAACATTGAATTGAATTTATGTTATCTGACAAGTTATTGGGTTTGGCTGTTAGTTTACAATTAATCGAAGATATATTGGATTAAAGTTATAATGGAATTATTATTTATAGTTATGGTTTATGTTTTGTGGAGTTCAGATGTTGTGATTAATTTGGGATATTTTTAGAGTTCGTTTTGAAAGATTAATTTTTCGTTCATGAACTTGTAAATTTTTACATGAATAGGCAAAAATGGGTAAAAATTAAACAAAAAAATCATGACATAAGTAACAAAGAAACTGTAATATTTTGTATGTACATATGTTGTAGGTACATTTTTAAAATAATAGTATTTATTTTTTATAGTTGTATGTATGTTTTATTACAACGAAACCCTAAAAAATAGTATTTTGTGTGCGTATACAACATTAGTTTTAGTATATGCGAAACTTGAAACACGTGTCTAGTATTTTTATGTAAAGAATCTATGTACAAAATTTCAAAACTGTATCATGAAAAATCGCATAGTTATAAGTTTGTTCTGTTACCTGGCTGTCCGCTCAAAAACTTGGTCACCACGCAGCGCGCCCGTGCATGCGCCTCCAGCGTCGTCTTGACCTCATTGATAATAATAATCTGGCAGTAGGTACCTAAATGATTGCGATAGGTACTTAATATCGCTCGGTATCCAACTTGTAACTTTTTTTAAATATTTTTTGACGAAATATAACATGGTTTAAAAATTATTGGAATCGATTCAGTTACTTATTCTGAACAAACTATATTCAGGTTTCGCATATACTAAAAATAATGTTGTATAAGTCCTCTTGTCTTCAAAAAATGCCTTTGACTCAAAGGACCAGATTACTGTTTTTAAGACTACTAATCACCCCATTGCCTTATTCTTTCACCCTCATTTTTCTAACCCTATCTGACAATTAACAGAAACAAAGGGAGGCTAAATGCTAAATCACGGAGCAGTTAATTACTCGTCAGCGGGCTAACTGATCATAATCAAACCTCAGGAGATAGGCGTCCGGTCGGTGCTGAAATGTCAATTAATCATGGTATAAATAGGTTATAATACCTTGTGACCGAGTGATGCTTCCGTAACAGTATGACGTGGACATTATGGAATTGAGGGAAGTGATAAGGTCTGCTTTTGATTTTGTTTTGTACTTAGTTTGTAAGAATGGAAATTTATACGCTGTTACCGTGAATTACGAAAAATAAGTGGCTTCTACTTTTTCTTTGCGTGTCGATAGACTACTACCCGACCAGTTTATTGCCACCTGCCCAGCTCTTTCGTTGGCTTCGTTTAAATCCTGGAAGGTGCAAGTGGCTCTGCAGGATGGGCAAGAAAGGAGGTGGGGCATATCCTGCAGAGGGGCTCCACACTGACATTGTATTTGGGACGGGTCGATGATACGACATTTGGCTAGATTATTTCTACAGTGACCAAGCTGGGCCCGCAAACGGTTAAGAGATTTCTACATTGGCCACTGCAGTCCCTGTCCAGGAGGAGGAGGAGGTTCTCCTGGATTGATGAAGTGAGGAGGGGTCTGTTCCTCCACAATTCGCATCATTGACGATGGCATCTTTCCACGATGACTCAAACTCAATAAGTTGCGCCGGTGACTGTAAAGTTGTGTGGTAATCGGTTATCGTGGTATGGACATGTGATGCGGAGGAATGAAGAAAATGTTGAGTGTGAATGTAGATGGCTTTAAGAGTAGAGGAAGACCAAAAAAGTGATGGATGGCCTGTGTGAAGGATGATATGGCAAGAAAGGAGGTGTTTAATGAGATGACGAGTAATAGAGAAGTATGGAAGAAGAAGTCATGCTGCGCCAACCTTAAATAATGGCATGGGCAGGAGAATGATGATTTTGAATCTTACAATACACATTGTAAGGGAGGAAATCGATGCGCTATTACCATGAATTAAGTACATGATTCTAAAACTGGTAAAATAAAAGGAAATTAAAAAAAAGTTTTTTTGGGTCAACTTTATAATCCGCCAGATATGATAAGCAGAGAACCGGAATCTATCTCGTCGTTTTTTGGCTTTTGTCAACTGAATTATCAATTTAAACGATAATCTAGAGCATATTGACGTTGTGTCATTAGGACTTGCCAAATCATTAACATTATATCATCATTTGTCTAGCCTTTTCCCATCTGTTGGGGTCGGCTTCCAGTCGGTTGCAGCTGAATACCAGAATATTACATGGAGCGACTGCCTGACCTCCACAACCCAGTTAGTACTGGGTAATACGATACTCCTTGGTAAGACTGGTTGTCAGACTTTCGGGGCCTCAAAGATCTACAAATGACAGCCAGGACCACGGCTTAACGTGCTTTCCAAGGCACGGAGGAAAGTCGGTATGTAATGGGTCACCCATACACAGACCAACCTAGGAAGCACGGCATAACGTAAAGATCGACCCGAACGGCTGTTATTATTAAAACAGCTTAACTAAATTC
The DNA here is from genome assembly GCA_905163415.1 of Noctua fimbriata. Classification (NCBI taxonomy): domain Eukaryota; kingdom Metazoa; phylum Arthropoda; class Insecta; order Lepidoptera; family Noctuidae; genus Noctua; species Noctua fimbriata. The sequence goes on along the minus strand of LR990945.1, from coordinate 8,816,426 downwards.
TAAACCTATTAATTTATTTAAAAAACTACTTTCCATTAAATTCATCTCGGACATAAAACAAATGGCCATTTTACGAATTATATTGATGCTAAAACAAGAGTCCTATCTGTTATAAAACCACTAAAATTCTACAGATTAGACAATATCTTAGACAATAAATCTTTTAAACAAGGTATAAGACAACGCGGTTTTCTCAATATTTTTCGTATCTATCTAAGCTTTCGTTAATGGTTCTATAAATCTACTTTAATGTTATATTTTGTGTGAACGTTAAATCTGTTGAAGTTGGAGGAGAGATGTATTTTAGGCCACCAAGAGAGTGACCCACTAACAAATTTAAAAAATAAAGGGTGTAAAAAGACCCTTAACGAAGTCGAAAGGCGCTTATTTTCCCCATCATTGTGATCATTTTTTTGTTCTAGACCGTAGCTGGGAACCTTTTAGTTACGGAGATATTAGGAGTCAAAGTTCCAACTTTTCCACAAGTATTTTTTTAAATACATGTTTTTAATGTCAGATTTTTACTTTCAACACCTCCACGCCCCTCGTACTATTCAATTCATCCATCAGCAAAATTTTTGATTGCGTTACATCGAGTCCTACCGTCAAACGTGATTTTTCACTCCAAAAAAAAAACGTTACTTAGTTTGATGTACATAATGCTTGGTTGACGGCTTCGTGAAGGGTCCGTTTACACGTTTTTATACAAACATGACTTCTTTCGATAGTCCGAGCAGATAACCACTCCGTAGCACTATTTTCTACAATCCTCTTTTATACCTCTTATCACGTAATGTTCCTTGATATCAGTATATAAAAAATTGAGAAAACCTCCGACACAAAATATATCTAAATATTGTCTCTTTACGTTTAATATTAGTAGATTATTTTATTCCAAGCGTCGTTGTGTCGGGGGACCGCTAAGAAACAAAATACCTACAAGTTTCTACGGAACCCTCGGTGCATGAGTCCAACTCGCACTTGCGGTCAAGTGCGAGTTGGCCTCGTGCACCGAGGGTTGCGTATAAACTTGTAAGTATTTTGTTTCGTAGTATTTTGTTTCTTTTTAATATTTGCCAACACACTTAATGTAATTTATTTATATTTGATGATCTGCTTACTGCATCAGTGAGTGGGGTTCGCGTGGCTGAGTTTTGGACAAAACATAACTTTTAAACATTTTGCCTTCGACACGCTAAGAAGAAGAATTAATGTACTACCACTTCCAGTATCAAAACATCATCGTAATACGCATAATTCCAAATCTAACATGCACTAATGAGATGGTTAACCGAGCATTAATTGGTGTAGCCCGGCCGTTCGGATTGTCGTGATAAATTACAGCAACTAATGAATTTGGACTGCCAGACTGGTTGGCTGATGCCATTTTTATTATTTAGAGAGTTGTTAAGTGGCATGGTTGATGGGATTTGGGTATTTTTTCGGGGCTTGTGATGTGCTTGAGAGCAAATAAGTTTCCCATCGGCACAGATTACTGGAGGAGGTATCAAGCTGAAATTAAAATGAAATACTCAAGTCGGCTTCCCCTTGGAGAAGTGAAAAAATCAAACTTGTAAATCAACGCGACCAGCGATTTCACAAGGGAATCAAAACCTATAGGATACTTCCCGTTGACCTAATCATGAAATTTGGCAAGAAGCAATGTCTTACAGTGCCACTTATTTTTAATTTATAATTGTAAAAAAACTATTTGCATGCCCATGTGACGGCGAAATGTGGAGAACCTCAGTATAAAAGAACATCTATGTACCTATTATCCATGTTTGCAAAGAAATAAATGATTTGATTTGATTTGATTTCCAGCACCTATTAATCAAATCATATCTGAAATTCGTAAATATGTAGTTTAATAACAAAATACATACAAGTTTATACGGAACACTCGGTGCCCGAGTTCAACTCACACTTGGCCGTTTTTTAAATTGAAAGTCCTTGTTGAAATAAGAAGCGCTCACAGGTAGTGTTTCATCATCATCATCATCATCATTTCAGCCGAAAGACGTGTCGCCACATTGACCGGTCCCGTGCGACTCGCATCCAGCGGATCCCTGCAACCTTCACCAGGTCATCGGTCCACCTAGTGGGAGGCCTTCCAACGCAGCGTCTTCCGGTTCGCGGTCGCCACTCCAGAACTTTTCGGCCCCATCGGTCATCCGTTCTGCGAGCAATGTGCCCTGCCCACTGCCACTTAAGTTTGGCTATTCTTCAGGCTACGTCGGTTACCTTGGTTCTCTTGCGGATGTCCTCATTTTTGATTCAATCACCCAAAGAAACTTCGAGCATAGCCCTCTCCATTGCCCTTTGGGTGACTTTAAGCCTTCTGATCAGGCCCATTGTGAGCGACCACGTTTCGGTCCCGTAAGTAATCACTGGCAACACACACTGGTCATAGACTTTTGTCTTGAGACACTGCGGTAAGTTGGACGAGAAGATATCACGCAACTTCCCGAACGCTGCCCAGCCGAGTCGGATTTGACGATTGACCTCTTTCTCGAAGTTAGACTTACCTAACTGGATCGTTTGTCCAAGGTAGACATAATCGTCTACAACTTCGAGTGTAGGAGTCTCCGATCTTGATAGGAGTGGGTGTTACATGGTTATTCAACATGATTTTGGTTTTGTCCATGTTTATTTTAAGACCCACTCTTTCGGAAGCTCTACTAAGGTCATCGAGCATTGTACTGAGGGCCTCCATGGTCTCAGCCGTGACCACTATATCGTCGGCAAATCGAAGGTGAGAGATGTACTCGCCATTGACGTTGATGCCTAGCCCTCTCCAGTCCAGGTAGTGTTTAAAATAAAGCATTTGATGTGTTAACGGGAAGGCTGAGCAACAAGTATTAAGTACCAGGTTGCGTGTTTAAACCCTCAATAAGGATCAATAAGACATGTGAAGTTAATCTTCGATATTGTTGAAAGGTAAAGTAAGAAACTGTGAGGAAGCCGGAACATTATTATATTTGTAAAAATACATGTAGGTCTGAGGCGGTGAAATAATAGCAGATTTACTATTTTAGACTTTTATTAATTTAAAATTACACAGAGTATACGTTAACGGTTCTACGGTTATCGCCATCTTCACTTTTCCCCTTCCATCCTTCCTCTCTCTCACACACATATGTCGTCTCGCTTACACTCACTCATGCTTATTATTCTAACTACTAAGTACACATTTTAAAATCCCACAACTCGGCTGTCCTGATAATTTGTCTGCCCTCAGACAACCTTAATTACAATTTCAATCTTCAGCTTAAATAACAAAATGAACCAACCTCTTATCTTAAAGTTAAGAAACAATGAACGTATCATACATCAAGAATTGTTCTATACTAGGTTACAATAATACCAGTTTAAAATAGAAGTTACTTTGCTTTACAACATTACAGATTTATATGGAACTCATTACAAACAGAATATGGTTAATTGGTGTACAAATACACAATTTATAAAGTGTGGACAATGATAGATCACATAATATTATATCAATACAGAATACACACTGTTTATGCCAATAAACATTACAGTTGATAATAAAAGGGTTCTGTTTTATTTACTTAACCTTTCATCCATCTACTAATAACAAAAATAATTAAAGAAAATACCTACTGCGGCCATGGCTTCATTTGGTCCGCGGAGCTAGACGTTTTAATAGGCCCTTCGGTAGCACGCTCAACCTTCTCCACATCGTAGCGATCATTTCGCTTAACCTTTGATACTCGATACGGCCCTAGAAACTTGGGCTTCAGCTTCATCCCCGTACCAAACTGTGTCCGAATTGGTTACATTTAAAACACTTCAATCCTTTGCTTTTATGCGGGCAATCGGCTGATGCATGTCCAACTTCACCACATCCATAGCACCGAATCCATGGTTTGCCGCTTGAATGGGGTTTATTGCTACTTGTACTCACTGCTGAACGCCTCTGCACCTGCGCCGCACTTTGCATCTTTTTGCTTATAGCTTCATAAATCTTGAGTTTTTCTTTAAGGTCGTTATACGCGGTGACACCATACAACATGATTTTATTTGTTTCGACATCCACTATTCCATCCACTATGTACTTGATTGCGACGTAGTCAGGCATCTTACCGCGCTTTCCGAGTTCCTTCATAACAAGCATGTAGTCTAAGCAGGATTCACTCGGCAGTTTCTTTCTGTTGCTCATTAATTCATGGATGGATTTGATGTCGACAGTGTCTGGAAATTCTTTTACCAGCGCTGCCTTGAGCTCTTCCCAAGTCTTGTGTGGACGCTCCGCCCGTAACCATAGCTGTGCTGTACCTGTCAGCGCTCGTTTCGCAATTAGGAGCTGCTGAAGCGGTGTCCACTCGAATATCTCGGCGTTGGATTCTACTTCGTCTATCCACCGCGTCACTGGATAGGTGTCGTCGCGGCCGCTAAAGCTGGGTATCAGCTCGGCCGTCATCTGAAGCATGTTGCCGTTACGCTTTCTCGCATCGCAGTCGTCCTGGCAGTCGGTGTAGTCTTCTTGCCGACTTTTCCTGCGATCTTTCGCGGGTTTGGACATTTCGTCGTAGTCGTTGAGACAGTCTTCTACCGCAGAAACCGCCGTCGTTCGCGTGTTCCTGTGCACGTGGTAGCCGATCTGCACACGTCGTTTTTATTTCACCGGCCGTACTATTCCGCCTTTCTTTTTGATATCCCGGACGAGCCCCCAAATTTGTAGGTCTGAGGCGGTGAAATAATAGCAGATTTACTATTTTAGACTTTTATTAATTTAAAATTACACAGAGTATACGTTAACGGTTCTACGGTTATCGCCATCTTCACTTTTCCCCTTCCATCCTTCCTCTCTCTCACACACATATGTCGTCTCGCTTACACTCACTCATGCTTATTATTCTAACTACTAAGTACACATTTTAAAATCCCACATACATAAATTAATTTATTCAGGTAAATTACACCCATTGCCATTTATCACAATACAATCAGACTATAATCACAAAACAAAAAACAAAATGAGTTATATAAATAGAATTGATTCAAATAAACATCATTCATTATCCACATATTCATCCATAATCCATATTCATTATTCATCCATTATAATTCATTTATTGACTTACGTTATATGATTTAGTTTTTCAAAGTTTGGGTCAGATGTGTTTTAGTTTGTATGTTAATTTTATTTCTCAATGTTTTTTTTAAAAGCCGTGATTCTTAGCAGCAGGTGGGTATGTACCCGCCTCAGAAATATCTAATGTGATTGAAACGCGTACACCTCCTAGTAAGTATAACATAACTATTTTAAGCCCGCGGCTTCGCCCGCGTGGAGTTCAGTAATTATCTCACGGAATCGGGAATAAATAAACTACATAATTAACTTTAATATACTATATATTAATCCAGGAAATTCATTCAGAAGTTTTCGTGAAAAAGTAACAAACATCCATCTATCCATTTTCACATTTATACTAGTAGTAAGATATCCCTAAACACAGTCAGTCTCCGTTAAACCGAGCGCTCTAACCTAACAATATGGCGGCTTCAGTCCAATTGGCTGACACGTGTAAGTACATAATTAATCAGTTCTTACTTGCTTCAGTAAGAGATGTGCCACACGATACGTTGCGACGCTTGAGCGGCGCGTCGAACAAGGGGCGAGGAGATGAGAGTGATGAAGCGGGCGGGGTGCTGCAGTGCGATGTAGGAGCCAGTGTTGGTTTTAATTAATTAGTTTGATAAATTTTATTACTCCTGATTAAAATAATCATGATTAAAAAGTAATCTCAATCCTGATTACTGGCGTTAATCACTAATCATTAATTGATTAACTTGATTATAAATTAATACATCCCTCAATGTGTGTGTGTACATAAAATAAATAATGGAAAACAATGACACAGATTTCTTACAAGATCGGAAATGCAGTGCAGTGTTGTTTTTAATATCGAAGGTTTTTTATTTAAACGGTGTGACGCAAATGTCATTGTTGCGTTGTGGTACTTTGCATTGAAATCATTATGATGATGATGTGGATTTCAACGACAGAAACAGCATTCGATGGTTTTCTATGGTATTTGTCGAGAGCTTTGGTGTGCTGCTCTTTCATGTTCTCTTATGTGACTGTTGAAATTATAGCGTTGCAATAACGCGACGCTCCAGCCACGCTTGTGTGGCATCCCCCTATACGCCTCTGTGTATTCACACTGATCCTTAAGTTCAACCACAGTGTAACATGACACCGGTTTAACCTTTGTTTAAATATTTCGTTTGATGTCTTATCTGTAGTAGTCGTAACCGCTTTAGGCCCGGCGCGTACTGACGGTACGGTATGGTAAGGAGTTTTTAGGTGATGATTGAGAATATAACCTAGAAAGTATGACACTAAAGTTGAAATTACAATGATGATGGTCGTAGATACAAAAAAATGCGACGTGACGACAATCTTCGGAATGCCTCAGCATCTTTCGAGACGCTTCGGTAGTTTTGGAAAGCCGCTTAGCAAGACAGCGCCCGCACTCCTCTTGGCTCAACTAGCGGTCGGCCTAATGACGTCTGAGGATGTAGAGACCTAAGGATACCGCGGCAAAGTTACGTAAATCGATGACGTCAGGGCAGAGCGTTTTATTTTTACCTAACTTTAATTAATGCGTAACTAGTGGTAACAAGATATAGATTCCAATGTTTAGAAATCGACCCAGGAGATCAAAAGGGGATTTCCGTTTGAGGCACTAAAGAACGCTAGAGGATGCCACGGCGGCGGGATGCGATGGCATGCGACGGGATGCAACGGGAGGTAACGGCACATTATAACATGCTTAGGGTCGCGGTATGCGCTGGAGTCCGCTAACATACGATCTCGGGACGAGGCAGTGCAAGCGGGGGTAGCTGCCGGCATGCCATGGCAAAATCTCCTGCCCTGTGGACTCTGGTGTATGCTGGCTTAACATGAGGGGATGCCGAAGGAGCTCCTGCTGTGCCATGCCGTCAGTGTATTTCGGGCGTCATGTTTATAATTTGACTTGAAAATGTTTTGCCTGCTGTGTTTCTCCAAGAAATGTTGTATTTTATGATAAACTAAATTTTTACCATTTAAGTTTCATTTTGCCCGTTGTCATCATCATCATCATCTCGATTAGGCCAGATGATGATGATGATCTAGGTATTGAACTCAGCTCCCTATGTCCAGTATTCCTATCATTAGACTATTGAGACTGTAATTTCGTTTGAATGCAGATGTCACAATTATATCTGGCTTTAAAGAAACCATTAACTTTTTTATTTAAACTGCAGCTTTTGTTTCATGACACGGCCGCTGCTTGCTGATAAAAATTTAATTAAATATGAACATTATATTGCCCGTAAAGCACCGGTTATCATGGCCGTCCTGTATATCGCAAACGTCAATGAACCCTCTTATTACTGAAATTAATTAATAAACTAGTTGGCGCCTGTGGGTTTTTCACAACTCTCTCTCAAAATTAAATTTGCTATAAGAAATCTGTCAGGCGCAAAATGTTGAATGTCCATGGATTTTTTATTTTTATTAAATTTTTGCAATATTTGTTGGTTCGGAGGGCGGTTATATTAAATTAAATTTCTTGTAAATCCTTTCAATATACGCGTTACTGGAGAATTAATTTGATCAAAATCTTGAAAGTTTTTTGTACCCAATAAAAATCTTAATAAAACAGAAAAATATGTTTTCATTTACTTCACTTTTTATGTATAGAAGAATGAATATGGAGTATTATACATGGATATAAAGCTTTTATACGTTGCAACACAGCAAATCAGTTAAGTTCATCTACCTGAAAGTTCATTAGTCCCATAACATTTTTAATAAACACACACCTTTATTAATACAATAGAATACCTTTGAAACGGTAAAACGTGAACAAACACTAAAAAGGTTCAAAATGAACGTTTAAAGCTACTGAAAGCGCCAGAGATATACCGAATATTTAATTTAAAATATACTTAAGTATTTCATAGTAAAATCTTTATTTTGTACAACAAAGCTCCCTACGTTTTGTGCAGCAAACGGTGCCTTATTAGTTTTTTCAAGACTTTATACAAAGTATTTTGTCGGTCTTAATAGAAGCGTGTCTTACAATGTTATGAAATTTTCATGTACAATGTTCTCAGAGGAAAATGTAAGCAAGATTAGAGCATGACGTAAAGACTGCATGTGAGAAGCTGTTGCTACAAGAAAGTTTGAAGATAATGGAGACTTTTGTGTAGAAAGTAGAGTGGGAAAGTAAGTACTAACTGCTGTTGTTGGTTTAGAAGATCACAAAGTTTCGGAGGTGGATTTAAAAATATATAAAACTAAAAACCGGTGTACATCTCCCGCCTACACTACACCACGAGAACACTATGTGTATTTAAAGCTAGACTAAAGTCATTGCTCTTAGAAAAGTGTTATTATACTATCCAAGAATTTATGGAAGATAAAATGGTAAAATAAAGTTCAAATATATTTATGTATGTGTTCCTTTTAATACAGGTTCTCTTTTATGTAAAAAAGCTATATATATATATATATTTATTATTTTATGTGACATGTTTATTGTTACGCAAAATCCATTGCGTAACATGATTTTAATTTTATTGAGTAAATGAAACGAAATGCTAGACCGGAACTTTCAAACTTATAAGTTTAATTAACATAATGTTTAAATGTGAAAGTTCCTAATGATCTCTGTAAGTCATAATTATTAGATCAATAATAATAGATACTCTGCAATATTAGTTTTAAGTTATCTAATGCCCTAACAGGGTGATGTACTCACTAGTTTAAGCTTAGCGTGTAAAATTGGTTGTGTACATTGTGCATTAAAATAAATAAATATGACATCGTGGAGTTCGTGCGTCAGAAGACCAAGTACGTGGCGAGAGTGCAGCTGTTGGAGTCGCGCCGTACGTCAACTTTAAGGCGTTTGTGGTGCGAATGCCAACGTGTTATCTGTACCTCAGCTTGGAAGAGGACTTTTGGCCCCAGGGAGTGGTGTTCCGTCACTTCCACCGGCAAAGGCCACATGTACGCACAGTGACATAGTGCACAAGTGAATGTTACTAACGCAGTTTTAAGGTTCGTTTTACTATTACAATTTGTATTTAATCATATTATGTATGTCAGTGTGTAAGGTATACATATATGTATGGGCCAAAGTTGCTTGAAGATAAATGATTTTAATGTTGTTGATGTTGAAAGAGATTCCCTACTAGACAGTAATGTTTTCTTCAATGAACTTGATAATTCTTATTAACGTATAAAATCTCATAACAAGAACTGAGGTCATGCGATGGTGCAATGCAAGCTACCCATATTAAAAGGGTTCATAAAAAATAATAGTCCGCCATCTTTGATTTAGAATGACGTCACTTATCTAACCATGCATTGTCATCAAAACGTATATGCAAAATTTCAGCTCAATCAATTGGCGATAACTGTTTTCAAATTCAGTAATTCTCTCTAATCATAACGACAAAAATACAAGACCAAAATGGCCGCCACAAAAATAATTACCAAATAAAAAAGTCCCCGATAGAAACTTACCCAAAGTATAATCGAGGTACTCCAATGGGAAACGAATTTCGTTCTTGATTATAGTATTTACATATTCATAAAGCGGGGCTGGATTACATACTTAGACGGAATTATACGGCTCGATCTATAATTTATTACTGGGGCAATGTAATTAAAACTGTTGGTGTTTCAAGGGTGGATTAGATTGAGTTCTGTTGCTTTCGACAGGTTTGGGTTTAGCTTTGAGTCTTGGTTTGACTTTTGATATTTAATTTAGTTTTTTTTTTTGCTTTGCCTTCTACACAATTCGAATTCGCATTTTCATTGCCTTTTTATTTAATTGTTTGTAACGTGTATTAAGTAGCCAAAAAGTCTGACAACCAGTCTTACCAAGGGTTATATTACCCAGTACTAACTGGGTTGTGGAGGTCAGATAAGCAGTGGCTCCACGTAAAATACTGGTGTACAGCTGCATACGGTTAGAATGGAAGCCGACTCCAACACAGTTGGGAAAAGGCTAGGCAGATGATGATGATGTAACATGTATTTAGGATCAGGACCAATCATGTCCCGGTTTTCAAGATTAACTTACATAAGATTACGCCTATAATCTCTAAAGAGAATAGGGGCGAGCCTATTGTCATCAAATAGGCAGACTCCTGGATATTACAAAGAAATTCCTGGTAAAAAAACCCAAATTGGTCCTGGGTAATACGATACCTCTTGGTAAGACTGTTTGACAGACTTTCGAGCCACTACCTGTAACAACTGTGAAAGATCTACAATTGATAGCCGGGACCAGCGGCTTAACGTGCTTTCCAAGGCACGGAGGAAAATCGGTATGTCGTAGTCATCCACTGATCAACCCAGGCAAGCGCGGCTTAACCTGAAGATGTGCTCGAGCGGCTGTTATTATTTAGCCACGAGCTCCTTTAATAATAAATTACGTAACACAGAAATATAACATAATTCTATATTACCTTGTCCTTGCGAGTTTTAAATGAAAAATTCAATTGCTGCCGAAAAGTTGGTCTAAAATAAGTTCCATCTTAATAAAATGTAGATGAAGGGAACGTCGGCCGAAGTTTTCAGTACCATCAGTAATTCTTATTGAAAGAGACTTCAGCGAAATATGGCGCCCTGGTAGTAAAATGTTAGAAGGAATATTTATTACGCCTTGCTTGTTTAGGTAATAATGTTGTTTAGTACATAAGCCTCTTCATATGTTATTATAGATGTCGGATCCGGTCGTTAGTATGGATATAAAATGAATCGCAAGTACGCCGGTGGTGACATCACGTGACCTACTTACAAGTCTACCCACACCACAGCGTGCTTCTACAGAGCCCTGATGTTCAGCTCGAGGTGAGGGCGACATTCAATGTCTGATCGTGGTGGAGTTGAGACGTCTTGGAATTGTACCCGATTCATTGTGCCTCGTGTTATTGTGTTAAGTTGTAATTTCAAGTAATTCGTTAGTTTTGCTAGAAACAGTGTTTTGCATCCAGTGTGTTTTCATAGCACGAAACCCATCGTCTGCCCACATGATGTTCGAGCTGACGGAATAAATCCTGACATATCTATACTAATATTATAAAGCTGAAGAGTTTGTTTGTTTGTTTGTTTGTTTGAACGCGCTAATCTCAGGAACTACTGGTTCGATTTGAAAAATTATTTTAGTGTTAGATAGCCCATTTATCGAGGAAGGCTATAGGCAGACATAACATCACGCTACGACCAATAGGAGCGAAGCATTTATGAAAAAGATTGCAAAAACGGGGAAAATCCAAACGCAGACGAAGTTGCGCTGGTCAGCTAGTCTGATATATTTATCAGAAAGAAAAAGAAAATGTAATACACTCACAAAAGACCAATAAGTATTAAAATAAAAAAAACAAATTGAACTCATTGGTCCTTTACGAGGTCGAAAAACCCCTATGTCAGCATGGCTTTTGTACTAGCATAGCAACTATCCTGTTGGTCTTGTACTCCCAAGCGTGCTGCTGAACGTGGAGTTCTGGGTTCGATTTCCAGGTTGGGTAAGAATATAGGGTTTTACCATTAGACATTTCTCAGAAGGAGCTTATAGTTTGGAAGTGCCCCAGTTGACCCGTGCCCGATGCACGGGGCACCATACCATATAAAACAAATCCAGCCGAAAAATAAATAGGTAAATACTTCGTCTAGCAAAATATTTAGCTTCTTTTTCTATTGCGACTATTTCAGAAAAGATCTAGAAGACATAATACACATGTAATAATTTAATCCAATAAATCAACCTTAGGCTAGTCCAATATCTCTGATTTATGAGCGAATCTACTAGAATTGCCTTAAGCTCAACGCACACGTAAAAGCACTGCACGGTATTGATTGCCTAGAATCGTTCAGGATTCTTTCTATGTAACTCTGAAAGAAAAAGTTTTTATTTGACTCGTACAGCACAAAACAATTAAATAAAACGAAAAAAAAAACAAAAAAAGATAAGACATACGTTAAACTAAATTGGTCCTGTACCAAGCCACATATATATCTCAGCAAGGTGTTAAAAAAAAATGAGCATTAAAAAAAATGACACAGCTCTATTACACTGATAGGGCCACGGTCGGATAAGTGATGCCACGGTCCCTGCAATGGCGACTAATCTTTTACTACTGAGAAAATCCTGATAGAAAAACACAAAAGCACCAGACCCAGGAATCGAACCCAGGACCTCCTGCTGAGCAGTCACGCTTGCGACCTCTACACTGATGAGGCAGTCTAGATAATATAATTTGACTTTTATGTACAGACGCTAGCACATCAAGCTTCTACAATAATACATTTTCAAATAATAATAGATTTTCAACTTTATCGCTAAAGAATTAAGTTCAAGGTAAATTGAAAAAAATTGACAGTTGCGGGTAGCTTGATGTGCTGGCGTCTGTACGATGACCTTAACAATCCAAAATCACAGATATTACCGGCGAAGTGTGGTAGCTCAAGATGACGCAATACAACCTAGATCTGTTAGTTCAGGATCATTTTTATCCGTCAGATATTAGGATCCCGTGTCAACATCTGGGCCTTTGTTAGATATTTTCGGTACGAAAATATTAGGTACGTTGGGTTCAATTCGAGTAGTGATGTGTATGATAATAAATATCTGACGAATCTTTCATAGTGAATTTTGTTGTGGAATGTTCGTAGTTTACTATTTCTTGGAAGCGTTTGTTCAAAATTCTTTTGGAGTGAACGTTTTTGTTGATAATTTGATGTTTTTTGGCGAACATTGTTATCATAACCAACAATAATAAGCCGTGCTTGCCTAGGTTGATCCGTGGATGGGTAACTACTTATTGCATACTGAGTTCCCTCTGTGCCTTGGAAAGCACGTTATGCCGTTGGTCCCGGCTGTCATTTGTAGATCTTTGACAGTCGTTACAGGCTCCAAAGTCTGACAAAAAGGGATATCGTATTACCCATTACTAACTGGGTTGTGGAGGTGAGATAGGTGGTCGCTCTATGTAAAATAATGGTATCTCAGCTGCATCCAGTGAGACTGAAAGACGACCCCAATATAATTGGAAAAAGACTAGGCAGATGATGAATAAGCTCAGTCATTTTTGCCACAAAGATTTTATACCAGATTCTTGTACCAAAAGTTTGTATCAGGAATAACATAATTATGACTCTTCATTGTAATGCACAAAGTTGCTTACAAAAGGAAAACAGATCATCATTCTCTTGCCCTTATCCCAGTTCATTTGGGGTCGGCGCAGCATGTCTTCTTCTTCCATACTTCTCTATTACTCTTCATCTCATCAGACACCTCCTTTCTTGCCATATCATTTCTTTGGTCTTCCTCTAGTCATATACCATCCACATTCACACTCAAAACTTTCCTCACAACATTTTCCTCATTCCTCCGCATCACATGCCCATACCACGACAACCGATTACCACACAACTTTTCAGTCACCGGCGCTACTTTCAGACTTCCTCTTACATACTCATTTCTTATTTTAATTTAAGTTGAACGTCTATTTGACACATCTCTGCTAAACAAACCCAGACAAAGCTGTGTAAAACCACACATTAACTAATCAAGCGACCTTGTAAGCGTACAGAACAAATATTATACAGGAATACTTCTCCAGAAAAAAACCGGTGAGCCAATGAAATATTACCGTTTTGCGGTGCTCACTTAATTAAATAAAACGGCCCAGTCAACTCTAGGGGGACGTTTACGATGTTTACTCGAACCCGGCCGTCAACTGACACGGCAATTAGGGACGTTTTTGAAATTAAAAATATTAAAACTCTCGGCTTAAGAGCCTTTGGGCGTGATAGAGTTATTAGTCGCTTTATTAGGTTGGAAATCTTGGTATTTTCCAAACTTATTTTACTATAATATATATCCTTATTCCATATCCACTTCTTTACATACTCGTACTATAAAACAAAGTCGATCCCGCTGTTTGTACGCTTAGATCTTTTGAACGTCGCAACGGATTAGAATGCAGTTTTCAGCAATAGGTAGAGTGATTCAAGAGGAAGGTTTATATGTATATTGCACCCGTGTGAAGCAGGGGCGGGGCGCTAGTATATTATAAATACGAAAGTAACTGTTTGTTTGTTACCTTTACATGATTAAACGCCTGATTGGGTGGAAACAACACATTTTTTTGCAACTCATTCACTTTTATCAGAATAAAACTTACGGAGCGGGCTTGCGAGCACGGGTGCTTTGTCTACCCACTGTTGGACCGGACGATAGTAATGAGACAGAACAGCGTCACGTTGCTAACAGCTGATAGGTCGCGCGCGAGTTTCGTACGGTGTGTTATTGTGATAAAAGTGAATGAGTATAAAAAAAACAGACTAATCTTTTGGAAAGTTGTTGTTATCATTAGTACAATCACGTGTTTAAGTATCGGTCACTAATTATTACACCACCACCACTTTCTATATACTGGGGAAGGACACAGGTTACATTTTTTTTTGGCTAACACTTACATTACACTAGTGTAAAATTGAGAGTAATATAGAGTCATTTTAAACAACGTCGAACGAAAAATCTACGAATCTGCATAATGAAAGAAAATATCGTAATATATAAAAAAGGATCGTTATGTATCATCCGATTTTTAAACCTTAATTTGTAAGTCCAGTAAAACAATATTATCCTGTACAATTCCATAAAACGAAACAGATTTTAATGAAAAGTAAATTTTTAATGAATGGGATAGTATTTTCAGTAATCAGAGTTTTTTTTTTTAATATTAATCAGTTTTTTCTTAATTATTGCAATGTATTTATTTTTTTTTGTAATTTTTGTAATTCTTTGTTGTAAATACCCTGGACAAAGCGTCATTCTAACAAGGTTTATGCAAAGGAGTTGGACCATATTTTGGACTGGCTCCAGACTTTGATAGATAATTCAGTACATTACCCGTCAAAATCAAATGCCACTTAAAAAAAACCGTGATGGACAGGACGTAGAGGACTGGCCTCTTCCTTCTCTTCGTCATTGCTTTTTTTTATGGTCCAACCGGTTGGCCCTCACTAGGAATCTTTCTATATCATAGGTGCGTTATAAAAAATGAAACATTCTGAAAATATTAAATGTGAAACGAGTATTTCAGATATACACCTACCACTGCTTGTCTCTGCATCACCCAAAGATTGACTGGTAGAAAATGCCTATGGCATTAAGTCCGCCTCTGTACTTTTGTGCTTGAAGTGTTAAATAAATAAATAAATAATTATTTATCTTTTAAAATCATCGTATTTACGTAACGTTAACACCGCGCGCTCGTGTTAGGATCTCTGATTGAGCTCAATTAAGAACTTACGTCGCTTAAAAACCCAGATATTATGATTTAGGTTGACAGTGACAGTAATATAAAAAAAAACCTGTACTTTATTAATCAAAATTAAGTTTTAAAGTACGTATGTAAAACAAATTGAATTCCTCATTTATGTGAAATTCCTTATCCTGAACCGCTTCCAATATTGCAATACCAATTATTCCAATTTCCATATTTTTATCTCAACAGAAATAACAGAAAGCAGATTGAATTAATTTTCTCGAAATTAAAATATTGTTGTTTAAACAAAAAAAAATACAAAACTCAATGAGCAAATTCTTTACAAAGAACAGTAATAAAATGACCTGAAGAGTCCTAATTACAAATGACATTGTATAAAAAATGAGGCCAGTCTGACCTCTGACCTCCCTGCTCTCGCTGCACTCAGGCCAAGCCTAAGGCATTTCTCCCACTGACGACGAGAAAGCGACCTGCTATCCACTATTTCCTCGCTCTAGAAACGAACAATAGACGTAGTTATCGTGTCAGTCAAAGAGAGACATAATCATATAGATTGATCTTCAACGTTAAGCAGCGCTTGCAAAGGTCGGTCCGTGGATGGGTGGTGGTTACTTACCGAGCTTCCTCCGTGTCTCGGAAAGCTCTTTGTAACTCTTTGGTAGTAGTTACACTTGTAACTACTGACTACCTAGTCAGTGGCCTGAAAGTGACAGCCAGTCTTACCAAGCGCTACCGTATTATCCAGCACTATCTTTGCTGTGGAGGTGGGATAGACAGTCGCTCCATGTAAAATACTAGTATTCAGCTGCACCAGGTTTGACAGGAAGCTGGCCCCAACATAGTCGGGAAAAGGCTAGGAAGATTATGAGTTGATCGCTGTCTGTTTACACTGCGGCGAGTGTTCTCTCTGCACACTAACCAGCCCACGTAGCATGACCACCGTAGACAAGGATTTCTTTGATGGAAGAATCGACAAAATGACAGATTGTGTCGACACAATGACAGATTTCTTTGCACTATCTGTCATTTTGTCGATTCTTCCGTCAAAGAAATCCTTGTCTACGGTGGTCATGCTACGGGGGCTGGCGGTTGAAGAATGTCATGCTCACTCAAATGTCTCGGCGCGTGTGTCGGATCATTTAGTTCCCTTCAAAATGATTGAGCTGAATGGTGCTGATCCATGCGTCATGTTCGTGAACGGGCGCCGTTAGTAGAAACTGGTCATTTCAGCTGCCATGGTTTATTTTAGTTTTGAATTGTTGATTATATCTTTTTACTCTGGACACTCTTAACTTGGACGTCTTTATTCATCGTTGTCACAGACGTGTATAATCTCAACATTAATGATGAAACCAAGATTTTGTAACAATATTTTGATTTAAAAGAGTGTCCATGGAGTTTCTTGTCCATTCTTCTCCGCTTCTAAGCTTTGGAATGGGCAACTACAGTACTTTCGGCTTCGCCTTTTTTTTTGTATTTTTGACATTCAAAAGTGCCTGTAATAGTCTAATTAAAATAAATGCTTTGAATTTAACAAACAACTCCTTTCTAGTTGCTAGCTCCGCTCGCTTTTCGCTTATCGTCAGCGGTGAGACCGGGCCCTACCTAGCTAAATTACATGTTTTGCAAACCCATTAATTTTTAACATGAGAGATAAGAGTCCTTTGTCCGAAATCATTAATATAATTAAAAGATTATGAATGACATTTATTTTTTGGTTAAACGCGTTCAATATTTTGAGTGACCAATTAATTTGTGAGTGAAAAGAAACAATACGTGTGTGTGTGGATTAAATATTTCTCATGAAATGGCCATCACTGGACAAAGATAAGTTTTAATGTTGAATGATTAACGTAATCTCTTCAATAATGATTTTATATTTTTATCTTTCTGTTAATGTCGTAGTGACTAATCTTGCTTAACTTGAATTCTTTTAATCAATAGCTTGTGCCTGCGGCTTAGCCCGCGTGTAGTTCGGTAACTGTCTCACGGGATCATACTACCGAAATATCTTATAATGTTAATCCAGGTTATAAACTATCTATGTGCCAAATTTCATACAAATCCGTTCAGTAGTTTTCATGTGAAAGAGTAACAAACATCCATCCATCCTCATAGGCTTTCTCATTTATAATATTGGTAAAATAGTAAGATTGGCAGAAAAAACACAGTCTACACAAAATGTCTAGAAGCATGGGCGTACCCACGGTGGGGCAAGGTGGGGCTCTCGCCCCACCCTGTTCTCTGACCCGAAGCTAAGAATTTATAGGCGAAATTAATATAATGACAAAATTAAATATTAATTTGGGTACTTTAATATTTTGCACATTAAAATAAAAACTTGGTTAAGGTCAACAATGACAGAAAACTGTTTTGTCGGCCTCTGTATCATGAGTGTGCATAGAGATTTCTGGAAGCACAACATACATTTGAAAACGAAATTTTAGCTAGATTTAGCCAGATCCCTCGCAGGTTATTATTGAAATAAGGTGTAGTGCAGTCAATAAAACGTATCAGTCAGTAAATAAAAAGCATTTTTAATTTCCTACTACTTAGTTTATTTACTTCTGCCCCACCCCTTAAAAATGCAGCATATTTCACAACGTGTGCTAAACGTTTTTAAACTGACATGGTCACTAACACTATCATTAACACAAAAAACGGGATATTTACCATGTTAACTATTTTTTAATTTTCCACAACCGAAAAAATGACGAAAACACTTCGCGAGCTGACACAGTCAGTTTCGTGTGTCGGGAACAGAATCGAGTTGTGAGCGACAGTGGTGGCGGTACCGAGCGAGTAAAATGTAGAAGGAAGAGTAGAGACCGATTTGTCTGCTCATAAACATCCACCCGCAATAACTTCAGTTTATCCGTGATCCGGTGCTTGTAAAATTAATAGTAAACATGGTAAATATCCCGATTTTAGGTAACATAACATCACGCCTGTAATCCCCGAAGGGTAGGCAGAGGTGTACCTAATAGTACACCCACATTTCGCCAGTAATTATGTTTAGTTCCACGTAACAGGGGGCGAGCCTATTGCCATCAACCGGACACAAATCTAGTCTCCGTGGCTGCTACTAGGAAATTCCAGATAGAAAAACCCAATAACATTTTGCCCAACCCGGGAATTGAACTCAGGACCTTAATCTCAGCAGTCGGGCATCCAGTGGTTCCAACGACGCAGTCCCGATTTTAGTGTAAATGATATCGCTTTGCTAAATTATAACGAAGGTCACTAAGGAAGGATTTCCAATCATATTTATCCTAGAGCATAACTCATCGAGAACATGTCTCGTGTTAATGAAAAACTGGTATTAGAAGAAATCTTTCTACTAACCAAATTATTTTGATCATAGAAATCCTAATTGATTAAATCCAATTACAAAATCTTGCGGAAAACCAATATTGTGAATTGAATTAGATATCGACATTTTGTAACCAATTAACGGTTTGCTGACGTCAAACATTTGTTTCAAATGTATTTTGAGGTTCAACTAATTGCGGTTTATATGTCACTAGTTACTGTTGTGGGTAACCGAAATTAAATTAATGACAAAGTGAAAGTGTTAGGCTACAGATAATAAATTGTTAGCGGGAAACTGAGGCGGAATACATACGTGTGTACGATCCACCACAGCTGGTAAAGGATGACTTCCACCAAACGGCTCGCATCGCATTGGATCGGAACGGATTTTATAATCTTTAAACAATATTAAATCATGTACACAGTATTTAAAGTCTACATTACCAAGTCGCGCACAGCAGCTTGACTGCAGGCGTCTTCCACGACACGCGAACGTAACCGAAAGTATGCTGCGACGCGCGATCGTGTCTGTTCGCCTGTCGTCGTATCCGATCAAAATTAGAACACGGCAGGAATGAAACTATTTGACTAGGATACGTTCGAATGCAACGGTACGGACCCGATCGTATCCGTTGACATCCTATCGGACGTGATCGGCTGTCGCTGCATTCGTTCGTATATTTTCCGATCCCATGCGTTGCGAGCCGTTTGGTGGAAATCATCCTTAAAATCTGGTGGCGTCTTATTACAACCATAGGGTTATGAAGACATAACATAACATCACTCCTATTTTATTTATTTATTTAAGGAAAAACAAACAGTAGCAAAACAAACAGTAGCAGAGAGCAGCGGTGGCCCAGTGGTGGCGGCCCCGACTTACGAACAGTAAGTCGTGGGTTCGAACCCAGGCAGGCGCATTACTTTGTGTAATTTATTTCATCACCACTGCTCTCAAAAACGGTGAAGGTAAACATCGTGAGGAAACCGGCATGTCCTAGAACCAAAAATTCGAAGACATGTGACATCTACCAACCCGCACTGGGCCCGCGTGGTGGATAATAGCCCATTCCCTCTCATAGAGAGGAGGCCTGTGTCCCAGCAGTGGGAACATTATAGGCTGATTATGGTAAACAGTAGCACAATAAGAATAAGTTATAATATCTTAAATATTACATTTAAAACAATTATGCTACCCACTTCATTCTCCATAGAATACAATTTGAAGTATTTAAAACTAGCTAGTAACAAAATAATCCCCAATCTATACTAATATTATAAAGCTGAAGAGTTTGTTTGTTTGCTTGAACGCGCTAATCTCAGGAATTCTTTTAGTGTTGGATAGCCCATTTATCGAGGAAGGCTATAGGCTACATAACATCACGCTACGACCAATAGGAGCGAAGCATTTATGAAAAAGATTGCAAAAACGGGGAAAATCCAAACGCAGACGAAGTTGCGCGGGTCAGCTAGTAATAAATAATAATAGGCAGAGGTGTACCTAATAGTACACCCACATTTCGCTAGTTAGGTTTAAGTCCCATTGTATAGACTCCGTCGCTGCTACTGAGAAATTCATGACGGAAAACGCAATTACACTTTGGCCGACCCGGGAATCGAACCCAGGACCTCATGCTCATCAGTTGCGTTTGCGACCACTAGACCAACGAAGCTACGCGGGTTATTAAGAACATAAAGTGTAAAGTTCTTCATCCCCCACAGAAAAGTGAGGATCCTCCGGCCAGACGGGTGTTGAGTCTGGTGGGCTACTGCCCGACAGTTGTTGTCGGGCTTTGTAAAGGGTGTAACAAGACCCTTAACGAAGCCAAAAGGCTTGTTCTCCCCGTCATTGCGATATTTTTTTTGTTCTAGACCATACCTGGAAACCTTCTAGTTATGGAGATATTGGGGGTCAAAGTTCCAACTTTTTTGTTTTTTTATATACTTGTTTTTAGTGTGAGACTTTTACTTTAAACACCTCCAAGACCCCCCTACTATTCAATCCATACATCAGCACAATGTTTTGAGTGCGTTACATTGAGTCCTATACCGTAAAAAGTGATTTTTCGCCCCCAAGAAAAAGTCGTTTCCCAGCAATATGTTTTTCGTAAAGTTACTTAGTTTGATGTACATATTGCTTGGTTGACGGCTTCGTGAAGGGTCCTTTTACACCCTGTATGTAGTCTTGAGTCGTGGTGAACTTTGTTGTTAGTTCTCGATTTGCGACATAGGTGGCGCTTTAGTACTTTCTGTACTATGTTGCTGGAGTACTTATTGTAGTGTTGCAACACAAAGTTTGCGGAAAACACCATCGAAAGAAGTAGTTTAAAGCGTGACATCGTCGCGACGAGACATCGTGAGTGAATCAACTGTACAAGCTAACAGTGGGTCAGCCACGACCGGCGATCGCGGTCTGACAAGTCACCGTCGTCACTGACGGGCGGAGAAATGGCAAAACCGCTTGTTGTTTGACGCAAGTCGTATACGACTCGCGGTCTTAACGACAAGGTGCACCAAGAAAACTTTTTAGGTGGTACTGACGAGAGAACTGCCGCACGGGTTGGGCTTCAAGGTTAAGCGGCGCATGTCTAGTTCAGTCCGTGGATGGGAGACTATCCATTACATACTGGAAATTCCTCCGTGCCTCGGATACCACGTAAGTCGTTGGAAAAAGGCAGATGTCTAACGAGGGATGGAAGTTTGTATGTGAATAAAGTCATGAGCAACCACTATTATTATCAGAATATCAGCGCTGTCACATTTTTTTTAAATGTTACACCACCATGCTGAGGGGCCTTTTGGCCTCGTATGTCTCATTTGTTTTTGGTTGTTTTTTTTTAAATTTAATTTGGGTTTATTGTTTTATCCTGTGCCAGTCAAATAAATACTTTTTATTTATTTCTTCCTTTATTACGAACCTGACCAATATACAACTCTGACCCAGAAACAGAGTAGCCATTGTTGCAGTTCATTCGAGTGGATAATAATTATAATCAAACAGTTTGGAATCAACCAAGTGGGTGGGAGACTGCTAGAGGAACACCTTCCAGTACCACATTTCCAGTATAATATGGCCTCGCTTTGTATAGATTTCCCGTACAATGAGAGATCTGCAGAAACTGGTTTTTCGTGTAGCTTGATTGGTCGACGTGCGTACCAGGATTACGGTTCAAGCGAAGCAATTGCTTGAGCAAGTAATAACTTATGCAACCATTTTTATGCATTTGACAAGAATTTGAACGAAGTTAGAACCGTCAAAGAAAGCAAAATTAAGAATTGTAACTTTTGACAGTTCCAACTTCAAGCAATTACTAAACTACAGAATAAAAACCGTATTTTAATCGAATCAAATAATTTATTCGCTTAATATGGGTAGATAGATGGTATATACATGTTACATTACATATTATAACAATAAGGATCCTCATGTTAACCATTTCTGGTATACGAAACTTAAAATAACAATGAAACGAAGTTATTACTTTTACTCAAGTAATCACTTTGACTTGTATATACAGTGTGTTTCACTACCGGTTACGTTAAGGGCAAATTATATACTCATTTCTATCGACAAATACACGTTTATAAATACTCCTAACCCCACACCCCGTGAATGGCAGCCATTTTTTTTTTTTTTTTTTACTTTACTACTTAGTTATGTTTTGTTTAAGCCAGGCAAAAATGTAGACGGTGCTATTGAGAAACCAATAAATCATCATCTGACTAGCCTTTTCCCAATTATATTGGGGTCGGCTTCCAATCTTACAGGTTGCAGCTGCGTACCAGTATTTTACATGGAGCGACTGTTGTGTGGTAATCGGTTATCTTGGTGACTATGAATGTAGATGGCTATAAGAGTAGAGGATGACCAAAGAAACGATGGATGGATTGTGTGAAGGATGATGTGGTTAGAAAGGAGGTGACTGCTGAGAAGACGAGTAGGTAATAGAGAAGTATGGAAGAAGCAGACATGCTGCTCCGACCCCAAATAAATTGGGATAAGGGCAGGAGAATGATGATTCATGATATTCTTCTTAGCGTGTCGATGGCAAAAAGTTTAAATATGTTTAGCCTAAAACTCAGCCACGCGAACCCCGCTCACTGACGCAGTAAATAAATCAACAAGAGCGCAGGTAATAGGGCATGCGGGCCAAGATGGAAGGTGGACCGTTGTCTGTGGGGAGACGCCGCATACGCACTTGAGGTCTGAGCCGTCCATGAACCCCCATCTGCAGAGATTATCTTTGGTCCAGCCGACTTAGGTTCGAAGTCTGTTTAAGGATTTCCAAGTCGGCCACGGCAACGCGTGCTCAGGTGGAAGGTTTTCTGATGGATTGTTGAAGTTGTCAGGGGGTTTAAACCGCTCCCTCTAGAGATTGCACCTTGCTGTGGAGGCGTTGAAATTGGCTGAACTAGTTGGGCCCACACATCCAAGAAAACTTTTACGACTTTGATTAATGATGACTGCATGTCTTACATCCACAACCCAGTTGCTGAGGCTATCGTATTAACGATAGACCTTGGTAAGACTGGTTATTAGACTTCCGAGCTTCTGGTTATTCGTACCGACTGTCAAAGATCTACAAATGACAGCCAGGACCAACAGCTTAACGTGCTTTCCGAGGCACGGAGAAGAAGCAGACGAAGAGCAAAATAATTTGTTTTAGTCCATTCATTATACCGGACTTACAGCATCGGAAATATTAATTATAAGCATCAAGGAGGACAAACCAGCAAAAGATCAATAGTATAATCCGAGAGTACTTCAAAACAGAAGGCCTCATTAACAATCAAGTCCCTTTCAATAATACTTCAAACGTTGACTTAGATATATTTAGAGAGAATTAAACTAAATTATCGTTCAAACTTACAGTTAAATTCAACTTGAGATTTAATCCTTTTGAAGAGGAAGCAAGATTAAGGAGTGCCTCGACGATCTAGTGGTTGTGAGCACGACTGCTGAGAATGAGGTCCCGGCTTCAAATTCCTGGTCGGGCGAAGTTTTATTGGGTTTTTTCATCAGGAATTTCTGAGTAGCAGCCACGGAGTCTGGATTTGTGGCTGGTTGATGGCAACAGGTTCGGCCACTATTACATCATCATCTGCCTAGCCTTTTCCAAACTATGTTGGTTTCGGCTTTCAGTCTTATCAGATGCAACTAATACCAGTATTTTACATGGAGCGACTGCCTAACTGACCTCCATTACCCAGTTAGTACTGGGTAATACGATACCCCTTGATAAGACTGGTTGTCAGACTTTCGGGCCACTGACTAGACGTAACAACTGTCAAAAATCTAAAAATGGCAACGGCTTAGCGTGCTTTCCCAGGCACGGAGGAAACTCGGTATATACTGGGTGGTCATCCATTCATGGACCAACCTAGGCAAGATCGACCCGAGCAGTAGTTATTGTCTAGCCACAAGCTCCTCCAATTAGCTATCCACGCATACTTGGAAAATTCACCCTGTATACAAAGATATTGCCTGAAGCATTTCTGGGAATTATCTACGAATAATACGAGTTTCCTGTATTTCTTTGGAATACTCTCTTATCTGATTCTTGCCTTTTCAGTTACAATTGAATATTAATGTGTTTGTTTAAGAAACGAGATATGTATTACGTTTCGACTAAAGAATGGCTTTTCTTTCGTTGAAGTGTATTTTGCAGTTTTTTTTAATGTTTGACTTACAGATTCTTTCATTCAATACTAGCTTTTGATCGCAGCTTCGCTCTCGTTATGTACGGAAATTAGCCCCAAGAATTTAAAAGTAGCCTATGACACTCGGGGATACTGTAGCTTCCCGTTTGTGAAAGAATTTTTGGAATCAGATCAGTAGTTCCGAAGATTACCCCCTACATACAAACTTACAAACAAATCTCTTTTTATAACATTAGTACTAGAGACTAGTTTTTGTCCGCACCTTCGCCTGTTCGATCCCACTGGAAAGTACCACGGGTATAAAAACTACCCTATAGCTTAACCTGGCTTTGTCGTGAGTTGTTTTATAAACATTATAACAAATGAACTGCCTCATGGGTCTAGTGGTCGCAACCGCGACTACTGAGTAAGAGGTCCTGAATTCGATTCCCATGTCGTGGAAAGTGCTATTGGGTTTTTCTGTTAAAAAAATCTCAGTAGCGGCCACCAAATCCGCATTTGTGCCCTGTTGATGGCAATAGGCTCAATCCGTATTACATGGGACTTAAACATAACTGGCAAAACGTGGGTGTACTATTAGGTACACCTCTGCCTAACGCTTCGGGGATTTCAGGCGTGATGTTATTTCAAATAACAAGCCTAAACAATACAGTCACGTTTCAAATTACATAATATGTAGGCACGGTTTAATATTAACTTCAAACCTTCGAGCATACTGAATTTGACACAACCAATTACTGTCTAAAATGTCTTTTGCAAGCGCGAACTGCAGTAATGTAATTACTTCGAAAATTTGGTAGCAAATCAGTAGCGGCCTCGTAAGGATGTACTTATCACAACTAATTATTTATTTATTTATTTTATTTAATTACAACGGTTTAAAACCAATTACAGTAACTAAAGCACAATAACTACTAAACATAAACAAAAATAGACAAAAATGGAAAACAGATAAATATAAAAAAAATAAAAATAAAAATGAGTCAGGTACTCTGTCATGAATCCCTCTCACAGTACTTCTGACATGCCAATACAATCTTTGTTCATTCATCCGCATACAGGATTATGCTCCAATACGATTCCGACGAATATCGGATCAATTAGAAATGTTTATTTTTACCGATCAGCCGTCAAAGCATTTGTCGCGGAGGAGCTCGTGGCTAAATAACGCCGGTTAGGTTTAGGTTAAGCCGCTTGCCAAGGTCGGACTGTAAATGGGTGACCATCCATGAAATACCGAGTTATATCCGTGATGTCTCCTGATCTCTATCCCGTTGTGTCGGATTGCCGTCCCATCGGACTATAAGAGTGAATGAAGAGGAGTGCACTTGTGTCTGTGCACACATTTGTGCCCACCATTCCCACCGCCGATAGCTGATCTCCGCTGACACTGGATTGGCCGCCGTGACCGAAATGCAGTCAGAAGGATTTTTAATATTTTATTGTTGGAATAGCATAAAGCAGTGACAGCCTAGTGGTGTGACCGTCGGACTGCCAAGTCATAGGTCACAAGTTCGAACCCAAGACACGCACCTCTGTTTTTTCGGATTCATGTGCGTATTTTATTAAAGGAAAACATCGTGAGGAAACCAGCATGCCTAAGAGATATGTCTCGACGTTATGTAAAGCCAAGTCAGAGGCCCATTGGCGGCATAAAAACTCTGGCACCAGGTTAGGCACTAACCACACGATCCAAAAGAAGAATTGTTGGAATTATACCTTGTATATCAAACTATAGAATGAAATAATGATGATGAAAAGATGGATGGATTGTGTGAAAACTGATATGAAAGCCGTGACGTCTGACAGGGGAGAATGGAAGAAGAAAACGTGTTACACCGACCCCAAACAGAATGGGACAAGGGCATGATATAAAACTATAGAATTTCCAATTATAATGGCGAAACAGATCAGAACAGAGTAGAGCAGAGGAGAAACGCCTTTAATCCGTTTTGGTTTACAGTTTAAACTTAAATAACCCTACACTCGCCATGGGAGTCGTAAAAAGGGATTATCCTTCGTGCATGCGTAACATCGAACACCTGTGCCCTAATCACTGCGATTACTTCGCTCGCCACGCGTCTGACCATTCGTTCTAATCGTTTATGTAGAGGTAACATTAACATTTACAGATATTTTCTGGCTGGACCGGTTTTTAAATTCGAGTAATTTATTTTGAAAAATATTGCTGAATGTTGGTAAAAGTTAGCTGTCTGGTTATCGGTATATTTATGTTTACATTATTTTTTTAAGAAACGATGAAAATTTTCTGTGGGGGTGCTCAGTATGATGTACTAAAAACGTGGTAACCGTTTTCTCGTCGGTGTTCCTTCCATTCTGTAAAACAGATTTATTTATTACAAGTAAATTTTATATGAGACGGTTTACAACGGCGAAAATTCATAGGAGACTTGAGAATCAAATGGTCATACCATTTCATTTTCCTATTTAATAAACAAAAAACATCTTGTAGGTACACTCACAGAGAGTGTTGTTTGCCTTTTCGGTTATAAATATCCCCGAGTAAAAGGAATACAACAGAAAAACATGAAATTATTATGTAAACCAAGCAAGAAGCTGAAAATAAAGACGTCTCCTCTACAAAAACATAAATACCCATTATGACACCAAGAAAAAGAGAATATTTGTCAGTAAACAAGGAAGAAATCCTCATAATACCCACACTTATTCAATATAAGGTGGAACGAAGACCAATCTCACAATGGGCCCGTTACAAAGAGAGGAATTTCTCAAAAGGGAAAAATTACTTTTTCAAATTGGTGCGATATAAAAGACGTTTTGTCAATATTAAATTTTTTTGTCAGCACTCGACCCCTCGAATACCCTGGAATCTGGCGGAATTAAAAAGTCGAATGCCTTTTATTTATGTATTTTAATATCAAAGGTGTTTTTTGGAAATTTGAAGAGCGGTGGTGAAGAGATTGCGCGATTCGAGGTTCTAGTCGCTTTGTGCCATCGTTCTTTAGGAATGATTTATTGGAATATTGGTAGCTGTTTAGTATTTCATCGATGATCAAAATACTTGAAAGTAGTACTTAAGTTCTTAAATGTAGGTTCATTTTGTTTTGGTGGTCGCTGGTCAAAAGGCAAAGAAGATGTAAAATGAATGTAATTTTGGCCAAAGATGAAATAAAAGTTCTAAAGTAAAGTTTTTAAATTCTGGGTTAAAGTCGCCGTTGTACATAAGCTTTAATATCATAATTATGTTATGCAATTTGTATGTATTTTTTTTGTGTACAATAAAGATTAAGATTTAAAAAAAAGGACTTACTATGTATTTAGTACTTGAGGTGTTGATAACATTGCCTGAATGTATTTTCTCTTAATGTGAACATTAACCACCAAAAGGTATTTAAATTGAATGAGACCCAGTACAAATTATTATCACCAATAACTCGAAGGCTGCTTCTTCTTTTCGCATCGATGATACTTCCATAATTATTATAACATCTAGACTAAACAATGATATATATATGTATATTCCAATATAGCAAATATTTCGGTGACCTTAACAAAGTGTCTGGCAGGCCGGATTTGGAAAGAGGAGGATAAGGCGTTATCACGCAGCTTAGGAGAAGTTCATGTCCAGCCGTGAACATAAGCCGAGTGTAGTGATTTTTGTCATACAATTATATGTTTTTTACTACTCCTGGGTGAGAGAGAAAGCAGTAGTAGGAGAGACAGTTGATATAGAAACAGGTTTCAAATTAGATGTAATAGTCCTTCTAACCGTATTTCGGTCACGGTCGCCAAACACAGCGGAGATCAGCCATCGGCTTGGGAGATATTATTGTGCGCAAGTGTGTATGTGCAGTCACAAGTGCACTTCCTGTTCCCTTACGGCAATCCAACAAGATCAGAGAGAGATCAGGCGCAAAAGCAACAGCTTAACGTGCTACTGAGAAATTGCTAATAGAAAACGCAATATCACTTTTTGCCCCACCAAGGACCCCAAGCGCAGCAGTCCAACAAATTAGGTGTAATACTTCCTACTAGAAAACAACACAAAACACACTTGTACGAAAACTTGAAACGAACCACGATATGTTTCACTGCTCTGAAGAGGCAATATATATTCATTAGCAGCATCGCACCAAGATTAGTGGCCATACATACATACACATGTACATACATTAGTATTACTATGGTAGTTCTCAATAATGCCTTGTTTAGCATACTCATAAATATATTAGCAGTGCAATCCTGAACGTATATATAAATGGTATGGTTATGTGTGGGAGTATGAATTCGTTATGCTGGTGTTTAGTGTGTTCTAGTTTGCTATTGTTTTAAGCAGCTTATATGGCTGCGTTACTTGCGTGTATGTTACAGGTAGTCAGTGGCCCGAAAGTTTGGCAACCAGTCTTACCAAGCAGTATCGTATTACCCGGTACTAACTGGGTTGTGGAGGTCAGATAGGCAGTCGCTCCAAGTAAAATATTGGGATTCAGCTACATCCGGTTAGACTGGAAACCGATCACAACATAGTTGGGAAAATGTTAGGCAGATGAATGATGGTATGAATATGTGATTACAAATTTTTGGAGACCCTCAGATCCCGGAACCTAGGGAGGCTTATTAGGGGCCGAAGACAACTTGAAGAGACCTGCCTTTCAGACGCTTTTAATGGCATTATGAAGCACCAACCGATGATTTTATGGAGTTAGTGAACACTAGATTGTGAATGCAATACCTGAGAGTCTGATTTTTTTTATTTGTCATTTATTTTTTATTTTGTTTGTTTTTTTTTTCTTTATTCTGTGTGTTTGATGAACTGACGTCAAATAAACTTTATTCTTTCTTTTCTTTTTTTCTTTCTTTATTGTGTATTTAATTTTACTGTCTTTGCTTTACATAATTACGGCGATAGGAAAAACATGAGGAAACGTATAACGTATATAATTATTGATCTGTATCTCTCATTAAGCAAGCGGTGTTCTCATAAATTCTCGTCCTTTCATTAATATATGAGTGGAAGTCATTGCCATTCAGTAATATTTCTCATAAGGCCTGTTTTCATATCTTAATATTTCTCATATTAACTAATTACATTATACTCCTCCCCTTAGACTTAATCAATGCCATTCATACGAAATTTATTACTGAATGTGAGTAAGTAATAGATTGTTACTAGTTTCTTTTTGATTGATCTTCATTTGTTTTTGGTAGTTTTTCTTAGGTCGTTGTCCTTTCTATGCTCGGGTTTTTTCGTCATGGCAAGAAAGATATTGAAATAAAACTCTTTTAGACCCACTTCTTAATTTCCCTCGTGGTTCCGTAGATTTAGTGGCTAGATTATCTAGACGTCGCAATTTTTGCTAGGAAAACTACTAGGCTGAGGTTGGTTTAGAAAACTTATAGCGCAAGGATACCAGCACGTGGAAACCAGCTTGCGGAAACCAATAAATTTAAGACATGAGCTATCTACCAACCCACACTGGGTGCGCAGCGCTTGGTGACTTACAACGCAATTGGACTCCCACAGAGGGTAGATTTATGTGCCAGCAGTGGATACATTATAAGCTGATTATGGGCATTCTTCTTCTTAGCGTGTCGAAGGCAAATTTTTGTTAAATATATTTGGCCCAAAATTCAGTTATGCGAAGTCCGCTCATGCAGCCATAAGATCGTCAAGTGCGCAGGTGTTAGGGCAGGCAGCGCAAGATGGAAGATGGGCCACTGTCTGTGGAGACACGCCGCATACACATTTGAGATCTGAGCCGTCCATGAACCCCCATCTGAAGAGATTATCTTTGCTACGGCCGACTTGGGTTCGGAGTCTATTCAGAGATTTCCTTGTCGGCCACGGCAAAGCATGCCCAGGTGGAAGGCATTCAGAGGGGGGCATTACAATTTTTTTATTAGCACTCGGCTTCTAATGAAATGCTCAGTGGTGGACTTTGTGTTCGGGCAAATTCTACTCAAATACAAATCGTTTATCTCAATTAGGCACGTCTTTCGGATCGCAAAAGAAGTCTGTATTACTATCTATGCACTAGAAAAAGTTTCGCCTTCTACTAAGTGAGACTTACTCGCATGACATAACCAACTATATGTGGGTGTACTAAGTTATACACCTCTGTCGACCCGTTGGGAACTACAGGTGTGACGTTATGTCGAACCCGTCAGACCCTTAAACTCCTTAATGGGCCTCGCTTGCCACTTGCCACGCAGTCTATTCCTAGATTTACATTAGCATTGAATGCTGCAGACCTGTTACCACATTAAAGGCTATTCGATGCAATATTGACGGATGGGGCAGTGAGCAAGGTTAGTGCAGAAGTTTTACACAAAATAGGTAGACAGGTATAATACTTTGATTGACGATTAAACATCACAGGTATTTATCCAGCAGAGGACGACTTTCGGCTGAATAATGAAGACTAAAAATCAGTCAGTTATCATTCTTACCAAGGGGTATCGTATTACCCAGTACTAATTGGGTTGTGGAGGTCAGATAGGAGGTCACTCCATGTAAAATACTGGTATTCAGCTGCATCCGGTTAGACTGGAAGCCGACTCCAATATAGTTGGGAAAAGGCTAGGCAGATGACGATGATGATGATGATGAATGAAGACTGAAAATCATCCATGTGTATGATCGTATCATACAGGGTGAAATTAATATAAGCTGCCCAATTTTCGTCGACGTGATGCGATTCGATATCGAAATAAAATAAAAAAATACATTTGTAATTTTTTGGGTCATGTATCACGTGTGTTGAGTTTCGCTAGTAAATTTAACTTGACCTTGTATATTTTAAATGCATCATTGTTTTGAAATATTGTTTCGTGAAGTACGTACTTTCATCATCTTTTAAACGGTTCTCCTATGTAAGTGCCACTGCAAACTAGGAGATACGTGGGCCACTCACAGTGTCACAGCATGACGTGTAGTGGCCGCAACAAGCTGCCGTCACAATATTTTATTTGCAATGAACTTGTCGCTGACTTGGCAAGCGACACGATGTCCAAGAAACAAGCTAGGATCGATGCTTGCGACGAGAACTTAGACAAAGTGAGATTCTAGTAGGGAAAACGATGGTGGTTTCTCAAAAATTTTTTAGATGGACATGTAAGTTACCAAAAAGTTTGTCAGTCCTGTTAAAAGTCGATGAGGAAATGTGAAAATCTCTGATAGCAATTATTATTTGTCTATGACTAGGCCCTCTGGTTATCTGGACGACATCGCTTGTCTAGTTGGGACACCCGGTTGCTGCCAACCTCAACATTCGAAGCGTTTTTATATAAACTAGTCGTGCAACTCCGGTCTGATTTTTATGGCTTGTCTCCCACTATCGTTTGCAGTAGCGGTCACAGTCTCCTTCGGGTATGATAGTTATAATTAATAAGGTAATAAGAGGAGCTCGTGGCCAAATAATAACAGCCGCTTAGGTGATATTCAGGTAAAGACGCGCTTGCCTCCACACACACACGCACGCACGCACGCACGCACGCACGCGCGCTCGCTTGCTTGAACATGTGATCACCGTTTACATACCGAGTTTGCCCCGTGCCTCGGAAAGCAAGTTAAGCCGTTGGTCCCGGGTGTCATTTGTAGATCTTTGACAGACGTTACAGGTAGTCAGAGACCAGAATGTCAGACAACCAGTCTAACCAAGGGGTACCGTGGTACCGAGTACTAACTGGGTTGTGGGGGTCACTCCATGTAAAATACTGGTATTCAGCTGCATCCGGTTAGACTGGAAGCCGACCCCAACATAGTTGGGAAAAGACTAGGCAGATGAGTTATAATAAATAAGGTCCTAAGTATGGTCAAGAGTTTTATAGACCAACTGAACTTGCAAGGGTAATTCAACACGGAACTTCTGTACCTACATTATTTGTTTGGTGGTTCAGTTTCAGAGCAGTGGTCAGGTATGAAGGCGAGTACTAGAATTTGCAGTGGTTAGATTCAACTTGTGATTGAAATGACAGCTCTTATGTGATTTTAATGGCCCCTAATACTTGTGATGTTATAGTTATACTTATATTTAATTATAGGGATCTTATTGCGCTATTTGTTGCTTTTAATGAAGCAAAAGTTTAAATCATAAAAAAGTCATCAAGCTAGACAAAATTCACACGCTGATCTCAGAAAACACCAAAGATATAAACATGATCTACTTCCATTCGTTCGCGAACACATCACAGTCAGATTTACCGTCCAAGAGAGCATTGAGCGCGGAGAGGGTTTTACAGTTCATCATCATCATCATATCAGCACGGAATCAAACACTGCTGGGTACACGTCTCCCCTTTCTTCTGCTATATTTAAAAAAAAAATCATAACGAGCTCTAGTATTACACCTGCAATACAAATCACAGTCCTCTCGAACATTCCAATCAAAAACACGGTAACTGCTGACCAATTAAAAGCAATAGGCAGAGTAAACACTCCAACACTACCCACCAAGGCTTTCAAATAGACTTACATCGAACGGAGCTCTAAATTGAAGTAGAAACGTCGTACTAATGTCAAACAAAATACCCGGCTCGAAGGACCACGTTACAGTATGTTGAAATGGTCGTAATAATGTCACGTCTCGATGTATATGGAAGCTCACAATTAAAGCATCAATCATCACCCAACGATATTGGGATCGCCTTCCAGTCCAACTCGATGCAGCTGAATACCTGTACTTTACAATGAGCAACTGCCTGTCTGACCACCACAACCTAACACGCTTCTGACTACTCGAAACGACTCAAAGATTTATTTCTCTACTTGGCATGAAATGATGGTCACCTATTCACGGACTGACCGAGCAAGGAGCTCCTCAAAATGAAAAAAATTACAAATAACATAGCCATTGGCCAGTATGACACCTGCGATACAAATCACAGTTCTCTCGAACATTCCAATAAAAAACACGGTAACTGGCGACCAATTAAAAGCAGTAACCAGAGTAACCACTCCGACACTACCCACCAAGGCTTTCATACAGATGTACATCCAACGGAGCGCTAAATTGAAGTACAAACGTCGTACTAATGTCGAACAAAGTATCCGGCTCGAAGGACCACGTCACAGTATGTTGAAATGGTCGTAATAATGTCGGACGAAAGTAACATTGAGAGGTTATTGGTCGCGGCTCGATGTATATGGAAGCTCACAATTAAAGCATCATCATCACCGAACTATATTGGGATCGCCTTCCAGTCCAACTCGATGCAGCTGAATACCAGTACTTTACAATGAGCAACTGCCTGTCTGACCTCCACAACCAAACTGGCAAGTAGTGTTACCCCTTGGTAACACTACTGGCTCTACTGGCTGGTAGACTTTCAGGCTTCTGACTACTCGAAACGACTGTCGAAGATTTTTTTCTCTACTTGGTATCACGCATACACGGACCAATTTCGGCAAGCACTGTCTCTATGTACCCATGAGTTCCACAAAATAAAAAAAAGAACAATAATATCGCCATTGGCCAGTATTACACCTGCAATACAAACCACAGTCCTCTTGAACATTCCAATAAAAAACACGGTAACTGGCGACCAATTAAAAGCAATAACGAGAGTAAACACTCCGACATTTTCAACCAGCGCTTTCATACACTCATACATCGAACGGAGCGCAAAATTGAAGTAGAAAATGTCGCAATAATGTCGAACGAAGGTAACATCGCCATTCACATCTCATCAATTATGGAGGCGCACAATCAAAGCATTCAGCGCTCCGGTTTTGTAGTGGGGAAATTTACGATGTTCGTATTGCTATTTTTGTTGATGGTAGCTAGGTAGTGTCAATTTCAAAAGTGATGCATAGTTTTGGTCGTGTTTTTTAGTAGTTATAATAGAGATTTTTTAGACAACCTGTTCTCTACACCCAACGCCATCTATCGAATCGACGGAACAACTCACCAACCGGTCAATAAAGAATCCTGTCATTTCGACTGACAGTTTAAAACGCATCAACTTCGAGTTTTTAATCTATATTTATTTTTAATCTGTATTATATTTCGTATGTGATGTTGAAATGACCTCTCGTTATTTTTCTTTCAAAAAACCCAATAAGTCGCAATAGAAAGAAAATCTTTGTTCTGCACAACTGCAATCCTTGCACATCTACACTAATATAATGAAACTGAAGAGTTTCTAGACTGCCTCATTGGTTTAGTGGTAGCAACCGCGACTGCTGAGCATGAGGTCCTGGTTTCGATTCCCGGGTCGCGATAAATTGGGAATTTCTCAGTAGCAGCCACAGAGTCTGGATTGTGCCCAGTGGGATAGACTCGCCCCCTATTACGTGGGATTTAAACATAACTGGTGAAATGCGTTTAGTCCACTCTCGACGACCCTAAAAAAAGATTTGTTTATTTGTTTCCTCTCAACCTTAAACATAGTTCACACTAGGCCCCCAGTGAGTGAATTTTAATACAAAGAACAGGCATACCAGGTTCTGTACACTGGCACAGCAGTAAAGATATGAGCAGCGTTCTATTAGGTACACCTCTAACCCTTCGGAGATTACAGGTGCGATGTTATTTATATTGTTCAAGAGTTTTTTTGTTTTAACGCGCTAATCTCTGATACTGCCAGTCGAATTTGAAAACTTGCATTTGACAGACCAATTCCTGTAAAGGTCAGGTTATAGGAAATTTAACATCACGCTTCATACGAGACGAACAAAAACAGAAACGGGGGTGCAACCACACCACATAAAGTAAGAATAAGTAGCCAAAAGCCTAGAACTTTAAAATATGCTCCTTTTTCCGTTTCGTGTTGATACCTCTGATACACACAATGTCGTAAATGATGCAATGGGAACAGCATAAAGAGACATATGAGCTCACTCTTCTCAGTATCGAGACTTTACGTATGGTTTATTCCCAATTGCCCCCTTAGAGCTTACCACCGGGGTGGTGGCTGGCACTAACTAGTAGCGTTTACCACCCCGGTGGTAAATGGCACTTATTTAGTGTTATCTACCCCCTTCATAATTAAAGTAAGGTGGTCGATTTTCATTACGTACTAGACATTAGATTTTTTATTTTGATTTTAAGTAAAACAATGCAAATATATGGAACTTTTATTTAAAATAGTAAATAATTATTCAAAATATTTACGTGGATGGACTTAAAAATGACGGGGAGAAATCTAATGATTTAAATGCTCTCGATACGTGATTATTTTTACTTCAGATCAGAAATTGTCTATGAAGTCAAGAATGAATAGAAAATAAGAATCTCTTCTCTCAATGGTTTTAGAATGATAAATAGATAGAGCAGCAATTTGACTGCAAACAGTGATAATATCGATAGGTGTTAACCATTAATTAATAATTTAAACAAACACCATTAACATTCATTAACTAAAATAACTACTAACACTAAAATTACCACCATCAAAATCACGCACCAACACGAAAATTCATCAAAATTAAATTCTAGCGATATGCAAAACAGAAACAGCGAAATAATTGCATTTCGCCAGCCTGATACAACATGCATGAGACGGATGCAATAACTGAAATTGGTGAAGCCATTCACTGGTGTATGTCACACGCGAAGTATAATATTTTGTTTATTTAATATGCTTGATGGTTGACTGTTGCATAATACACTCCGTGACACGTTTTATGACTGGGGATGTGGTATCGATGATCGTGCTAGCGCGTAACGTGATAGAAGTGACCTATAATAAAAATATATTACGGAGCTTGTGGCTTAATATGAACAGTCGCACGGCTCGATCTTCAAGGTTAAGCCGCGCTTGCCAAGGTCGGTCTATGGACGGGTGACCATCCATTACAAACCGGGTTTCCTTCGTGCCTCGGAAGCGGCTGTCAGTTTTTGTAGATCTTTGATAGTCGTTATAGGATATCAGTGGCCCGAAATTCAAACAACCAGTCTTACCAAGGGATATCGTATTACCCTGTACTAATTGGGTTGTGGAGGTCAGATAGGTAGTCGGTCCATGTAAAATACTGGCCACTCACCGTTGTCATTTTTTTTTTGGAAACCTCACTCTTGCATAATCGCGGGTATGCAGGTCATCAGGGATGTTTGCGGATGCATAGGTGGACGGCTTTAATGCCATATAGCGCAAGCAGTGCGCCGCCAGCCTTGACAGCATTCTAGCGATGTTTAGTGGCAGCCTGGAGAGTCGGTTAAATAAGTTTTTGAGCAACCTACATTTAAGTTTAAATACTATAGACCGAACGCTTTAATGAGTCTTCCGCCTTGCCCCATCAAAGGCACATTAAGCGTCCACAAAGTCTTTTAAAATAACCATAATCCACGTAGGTATTACGATACTAATTGAACGAATACGTGATCAACCTTTAGAATATTCACACAAATCATTATTATATTATTATTTTTATTTTTTGTTTTTATATTCTACTCTAGGAAAATCCCAAGTTTTGGTGGAACGACTTTCTATTTATATCTATACAATAAAATGTAGACTACCTCGTTAGTCTAATGGTCGCACGTCCAACTGCTGAGCATGAGGTCCTCGATTCCCAGGTCAGGCGAAGTGTAATTGGATTTTTCCGTCAGGAATTTCACAGTAGCAATCTCAGAGTTTGAATTTATGCCCGGTGGATGGGAATAGACATGGATAAACCTTCTTAAATTATAATGTGTATTTTAATACTTATACTTTTTGATTTTCTAGAACCTACATTTGAAGTGTATGCAGCTGTGTGAAAAAAAACAGGCAGAAATATTTGAAAGAAAACAGTAACATCATGATATTTTATTTATTTATGTAAAACCAAACCAAAATACTTATTCATGCAGACAGCCACAAAGATTCAAGCCATAAAAATATCTCCGTAGGCACGTACCGTTTCCAAGAATAGTAAAATAGTAGGAAAAGATCATAAATGTAACTTTATTATACGTTTTTACGGCCACATCTTTTCTGAATATGCCGCCGTCATATTTATGTATCAGTCTATCATGAGTCCTTATTCTGGAGATTTTATTCGCATTCTTTGATTTGTTTTGTTGGATTCTGATATTTACCTTTTGTATTTTACTTGTGACACGATTTGTGTGAAGAGATAGGCGTGTGTGGCGTGTATTACGTCTATTTTCAAATCAAAAAAAGTTGTTCCATACGTGGAACAAGTTTAAAAAAAAAAAAAAAAAAAATTAAGAAAATGAAAATATTTATTATGATAAATATTTTCATTTTCTTTTTTCCTAACCTGCTTTGTACCACGCCTGGGCAAAGACCTCCCTACACTCTTTCCATTTCTCGCAAACCGGCGCGTCCTCCTTCCAGTTTTGATGGAACCTGTCCAGTTCGACTCGCCATCTCCTTCGTGGCCTACCGCGACCCCGCCTCATTGTGTCATGGCACCAGTTTTCTGCTATTTTGGCCCACAGTTTGTCCAGCATGCAGCAAATATGTCCAGCCCAGACCCATTTGAGTTGGGTAGACTTTTGAGCCATGTTAGGATGATAGTAATTGTGCTTGTTGCAAACCATTTAACTAAATAATTGTATTTTTGATTCAAAAATTGATGTATTTATGTTTACACCGCGTCTTCAATCAAATGGAGAGCTTGCGGTGGCCCAGTGGTGTTGGCCCCGACTTACGAGCAGTAAGTCGTGGGTTCGAATCCAGGTAAGCGCATTACTTTGTGTAATTTATTTCATAACCACTGTTCTCAAAACGGTGGAGGAAAACATCGTGAGGAAACGGCATGTCCTAGAACCAAAAATTCGATGACATATGACATGTTATTTTATTTTACTACTTCTTACATTGTTTTTTATTAATGACAATGATCTCGGTTTTGATCTCATTTTTATTTGTTGTGGTACTAATAATTTTTATATTTTATGTCTTTGTTTAATTATGTAGTTGTTTAGTTTTGTTGTATTTCATTTATAGAGCCACTCGTTTTAATTTTATATTATTTTTATGTTATCACTTATTTTGTGAATGCTGGTTGAACAGTAATTGTGTAAATCCAAGACTATGATACCTTTTCTTAGAATATGTTGTACACAGAAGCTGTTGGTAAACCTTTATCTATACTAATATTATAAAGCTGAAGAGTTTGTTTGTTTGTTTGTTTGCTTGAACGCGGAATCTCAGGAACTACTGGTTCGATTTGAAAAATTCTTTTAGTGTTGGATAGCCCATTTATCGAGGAAGGTTATAGGCTAAAATTTCACGCGGACGAAGGTCGCGGGCAACAGCTAGTTCATAAATAAATCTAACAACCCGACTTGGCCCGCGTGGTGGATTATAGCCCATTCCCTCTCATGGATAGGAGGCCTGTGACCCAGCAGTGGGAACATTATAGGCTGATTATGCTCATGATTCGCAACAAGTCACGTCACAGTATTTCATGGCATGCTGTAAGCAATTATTTTGACTTGATTTTTCCGCGTTCACTGTCTCAACATGCGTGTCGCTTGAACCTGCGTCTTGTAGCTACGGGGTAATCCCTACTTAGACAGAATTAAAGAAAAACATATACCTACCTATTCAATTATGCTGACCTAAAACAAATTGGATTAGGGCAGGATATTGATGATCGTAGATTTTGTTTCAGAAAATGACGTTGTCTGCTGGCTCGTTGGTCTAGGTGTTCGCTGAGCATGAGGATAGAAAGGAGCATAACTAGTGAAATGTGGGTGTACTATTAGATACATCTCTGCCTCCCTTCGGGATGACAGGCGTGATGTTTTTTTATGTCGTTTTAGGCTTGTTTATTGATCCCAAAAAAGCAATGTACCTCATTGAATTTAACTTGAAAATAAAACACAATTATAATGTTTCTATCTTTATTTGTCAAAGTTTGCCTTATCATTAGTTACATAATCATTTTTATTTATCAGTTTTCTACTATTTGTAAATTGTTTTTGTAAAGTAATCCAATTTTTACCCAACATTCAATTGTCTACCGCACATTATTGCATTATTAATTATAATAAATAAGAAATAATAATTATTTCAAATAATTATAATTATTTTACTATTTACAAATAATTATTTACAATTTATATTACACTTTATATTTTTTATCCTAATTAAACATTCGACTAGAAAAACAACTACAAAATAACAATACTTATATTTCCGTGCTATTTTATTTTCGATCGTGTTCTTAAAAATCTGTTTAAATATAATTATTTACAATAAATTATCTAACAATTAAATATAACATTTATATCTGAAAAAAAAATGTTTTATATTTCTAACAATAGATC
This sequence comes from Noctua fimbriata, assembly GCA_905163415.1. Classification (NCBI taxonomy): domain Eukaryota; kingdom Metazoa; phylum Arthropoda; class Insecta; order Lepidoptera; family Noctuidae; genus Noctua; species Noctua fimbriata. Next base: position 8,776,917 of record LR990945.1, on the reverse strand, counting down.
TAATTGTTAAAAACAAAAAATATAATAAAATTTCCTATAAAATTTACAAGTCTTTTAGGATTTCAATATTAAAATAAATTACATTTACAAAATTATTTTAATCAAACTTGATTTAAATATAAATAAAACAGGAATTATTTATACTACTTCTTTTCCATTCACAATTCTGTGAAATAGAATAGGAATTACTAAATAATACCTAAAACTTAAATTAAATTGCTAAAAAGATATTGCGAAGGGAATTGTATGAAAAGTATAATTGCGGGCTCAAACAGTAAGAGATTGGCAACTAAAAGTAATTCGTTGAAAGGTTTTTAAGAAGCTGAACAAAACCAGAAAATACTTTTGTAAAAATTACTAGTTGGAAGGGGACCATGTCTCCATCACTAGGATTAAAAGAGCTAGACTTTTAAACCTGTCTATATAGTCCATTCACATTTAATTGTCATAAGTGCTATGTCATCGCTCCTAACAAATGATTTTTTTTTTTATAAAATCGGTCTTCTTTTTTTTTTGTGTGGTTAGTGCCTAATCTGGTGTCAGAGTTTTTATGCCTCCCATGGACCTCTGACTGGGCTCCACACGGCGCCGAGAAATAAAATAAAATTGGTAGAAAGTCCATACACAGAGCTTTGCCATGGAGTTTCTTGCCCGTTCTTCTCCAAAGAGATCTACGCTTTGTAAAGGTCAACTACAGTACTTTCACCGTTATTATGCCTTGTGACTAGGATTGGAGCTTAATTTTTTTTTGTTTTCGACAATTCAAAAGTGCCTGTTAGTGATCTACTTGATACGAATGCTTTGATTTTGATTTCGTCATTCATAGTTGTTTTTTTTTTAATATCATGTAAACAAATCGACCAGACCGTTTCCTGCTTAAGAATTGTTTCTCGAAGAAATCATTTCGGTCGAAACAGGGCCATTTTCAGAGATGGTATATATATTCTGTTTAGATCAGAAGGATATAAGTCTTTATGTTACTTAGTTCAAAAGAAAATCATAAAAGTCATTAAAGAACAAAATATTTAGCAATGACAGTTAAAAATTCTACTCTTTTCATTTTGCAATCGCTATTTCTTATAAATTATACCACGCTTTCCTCAATATTATACCTATCTAATATTAAATTATGTTTTATTTACATTTTGCCGAAATTAGAAGGCCATTTTTTTAATAAAATAGTAAATAGTAGGTAAAGCTGGGTCAAAGTGTTCATAGAATTTTTGAGATGGTGCAAACTACTGGTAAATTGTGTTCCAGTTCCAAATAGTGTAATTTTAAGACTGTTTTTAAAAAAAATATATATATTTTAAATAAAATTAAAGAAATAGCTAGCTAGTTTTATTTAAGATAATAAAACTTTCAGAGAAGAGCTTACTAGAATTTAATTTAATATTTGGTTAGTATTTTACTTTCAAAAATAATTGTTACTTACTTCAATAATTATTTTTGACGGGAATAATTAAATTGAAGTTGAAGATGTCAGGGTTAACGATCAGAACTTTCAGAATAATTTTATGTTTCGTAAAGAAATAATTGTGTCTACAATTTAAAAGACAAAAGAAACAAAAAAATATTCAAAAGGGTTTTAAAAAAGAAATTCTTCACACTCTTAGTAATGTCTCTTATAAAGAAACTATACTCACATCAAGATAATTCCGGCAATTCAGTAAAATTAACAATTTACTTTTAATTACAATATATTCGTATCTTAGACTAAATCTTATAAACATGAAGGCTATTCTATGCACAGTTCAATGAAAAAGGTTTTTTTTATAGATAAATATTGCGGACGTGAACTATTTCAATAAAGGTACGTTAAAAACTGAAATTAAACATCAACTACCTTAAAAAGTTTCATGGAAGGAGTTGGGGTGAGGTCTTTGTTCAGCAGTGGGACAGTACAGGCTAGATACAAAAAAAGAGGCTAATAGATTTACAAAAAAAAATCTGAAGTGATTCTGAGTAAAGTGAAATCTTCCCCAACTATTTTGGGGTCGGCTTCCAGTATTGACCGAATGTAGCTGAATACCAGTATTTTACATGACGCGACTGCTTATCTGACCTCCATAATCCAGTTAGTACTAGATCTAGATAATTCGATACACCTTGGCAAAATTGGTTGTCAGACTTTCGGGCCACAGACTACCTGTAACAACTCTCAAAGATCTACAAATGACAGCCGGGACCAAAGGCTTAATGTGCAAGGACCAACTTAGCCAAGCGTGGTTTAACGTAAAGATAGACCCGAGTGTCTGTTTAGCCACTAGCTCTTCATTACATGATATTTCTAGGTCACTTGAAAGACCGCATGTCCCCCCAAAAGTCATCCATATCCTAGACCAAAGAAAAGGTAACTAAAACGTATATTCCAAAACCAAACCTAAAACGTAATTCCATTAAACCACTGAACACGCTCATTGAACTAAAAATCCCATTGACAAGATCGAAATTAACAGTTCTGAATCAAAGAGTAAGGGAAGGGTGTCTTGTTACTTGAATATTTGATCGGCCATTACATTATTCGTCCGTTAAAATGGAAACATTTAAAAGTCATTGGACCGCTCCTGACACATTTAAAACCCATTGGACCGGCCCTGTCAGGTTTGAGTACATACAAGATAAGGAATGAATTTAATCATTTAATGTTAGATGGTTTACAGGACAAGGCATTTGAGCTTGATAATTTATTGAAATTCAAATAGAACCTGTACTCTGTTCAAAATTGTGTACGATTCCTATTATATAGGGTGTAAGGGACAGCCCTCCACAAACTGATGGGGTGGATTCAGTATAACATACTAAGATGACCGGTACAAGAAATTATTTCAGGAATGTGATGGGAATCCAATAAATTTGATTTGTCTTATTTTCTCATACGCAATGTATCGTTACCGTGGCATAATGCACGTAGCGAACGGGAAGCGCGACGACGAGTTCAACAAGCAGGAAGTGAACAGCTGATTTCACGCATCGTTCGTTAGAGTATTTTAACATCCATTGTTGGATTTTTGATTTTAGCCGTATTATTTACATAAATAGAGTGCTGCGTGCAGAAAATGAAATTTTACATTGAAATAAAGGAATAGTAACTGAAAAAAAATGAAAAAATAAAAAAAATTGTGGAGAAAAATTCCGGTGGAATATGATTCAAAATAAGGAGTTAAATGCACCTTGTCAGTTTGTGGAGGGCTGTCCCTTACACCCTGTATTTGTACATACCTAACTTGAAAATGAAACAAAATTATTTAATTAAATTTTAAGTTGGTCAGTAATTGAAATTATAAGGTTTACATTGGGCACAATATAATCGTTTCTAACACTTACTACATAACAATAAATTCTTACATGCCAATATGAAGAGATTGCAACTGCAGAGGACAAGGCTTTTGATATTTCTGAAGATTTATTCGGACTAATCAATAGTAATTAGCATGACATCATTTATTCTCTCTTTCTATTCTAATTCATCTAAAATAAAAAACCCCAATATTTTATGATAATAATAAAATTCTTTATTCCCTCAAAAGTCAGATTTTCTACAATAATATTCTCAAGAGCATAAACATAAATAAAATACATTTATACATATTTGAATAATCAGCCTACTATGTGTAAATTTTTGTAACTTCAGTGCAAGTCATCCTCCGTAGCAACAAAGTTAAAAGCATAATATATCAGCGTTTCATCAACATGGTAAAGCAAATCATCCCTAAAAAATCAACCTCCTAAAAATTCACGTCCGCAACAATTCATCCCTTACCAAAATCTACTTATCACTAGTTTTTACAAAGAGCAACATCACAATGTTGCCGACAGTACCTTGTGTAATTTTCATCTGAACCCGTCTACGGTGCTTGTGTATAGAGTCGCAAGCGTGCAGTATAAAGAAATGAGTAAGTTAACCGACAATGCGCAGGGAGATGCTGTGTTTGCGTTTCCGTGCTGCATCGCTGCTGGATGCTCGCCTGTTGAGGAAAAAGATTTTAGGGTCAGTTAAGGTTTTTTTGGTGATCAATTCTGAAAAGAAAAGTTGATAGGGATTTACGTTTTTAAACTGCCATGGTCACTAACATTATACACGGATGAACCGTGATTATAGTGCTTGCAACAGCGCCGATATATCGGGAACTCAAAACAAACAGTAAACATGGTAAATATCCCGTTTTTAGTGTTAATGATATTGCTAGGGATTATTTTCTTTTTACATTACTATTATTGGCCGAATTTGGTATATTTTGTAACAAACTAAAAATCTGCTGTTCCATACATTTTAACCGTTTAGGTCACTTTTGTATGAAACAGCAATTTTTTTTTTAGTAATCGACGAAAATTTTCTGCAGCTGAATTCATGTTAACAGTTAGTAAGTAAACAGCAGAATTGATGTTCCTTACAATCTGTACTGACACTGGCTGGAATAAAAGTATTTCACCTTCATCGGCGCAAAACGATTCCTTCTTGAAATAAAAACATTTAATTTTCCACATTTTACTAAAACTCGAAGCTTGGTAGAAATGCGAACGTAGCATCAAAACTTCTACTGAAATTCGAATTCAGCTTCATTTGCCTGCACTTACTGTTGTCCATCTCTTATTTCACGTTCAAGTAAGAGACAGCAATACTCAAAGTTGAGTTAAGTTTCCCCACAACTTGTGCTGAACATGTGTGACCCATGCTACTTAGGTGTATATAGGTCACCCCATATCTTAAACAAGGGTGATATAAGTGGGAACTCAGAGATTATATCTGATGGACGGGGTCGAAATTTCACATAGAGTGGGAAGTTGAGTAGACTAAGAGGCTTAATAATTTGATACTTGTAAGTTTTGGCATTTGTCAAATACGCAGTGTAATTTTTTGTACTAGCGGCCCTTCCCGGTTTCGCACGGGTGGACATTTGTTTTTAAATATAGCCTATGTTGCTCAAGGGTAATGTAGCATTCTAATGGTGAAAGAATTTTTGTAATCGGTCTGCTAGTTTTTGAGTTTATTCGTTACAAACATACAAAAATCTTTCCTTTTTTAATAATAGTGTAGATTATAATCAAAGTTGGCTCTAAAACCAATTAGTTCCTGCTTCCCAAAATAATATTGAAATCTTAGATTTAGATGATACAACCTCATTGAATTATTTCCAATATACACTGGGTAGTCCAAATAGTGACGTCATAGTTTTAAACTATCAAGAATGGCTGAACATACATGAGGTATTTTCAGATGCTCCTGGGTGTGAAAAATCTAATTTTTTTTTAATGACGATGAGGAATCAATTTTTTTTTTGGATTAATAATTAGGGTTCCGTGAAAAAAAAAACTAAAACCCTTGAAATTGTTAACAAAATCCGATTCAAAACGCGAACGAAGGTCACGGGCAACAGCTAGTAAATAAATAAATCTATCCTCTAAGTATAATTATCAATGATTCCCAAAATTCCTTACCATTTATAACATGCACGTTAACCGAAGCCGCATCGGCCATGGTCGGCACACAACTATAGTTCCCGCTGTCCCCTGAAAGGAGCTTCTCCACCGTCAGCCGTGACGTCAGCTGCTCCGTCCATTCTGTCTTCAGTCTCACCCGAGGCTCTTCTTGCAGCTCGTTCTCTTCTAGTTCCTTATACTCTATTATGTTTGATCCTGGGGAGGAAGATTTTGATTAGATCATCAGGTGAGTTTACATGTACGATTGTTGCTAATGATTTAGAATTTTAATTAAGAATTCCATTTAAAATATTTCATACATAACATCACATCCATAATCCCGAAGGATAAGGCAGAGGTGTACCCATAAGTGCACCCACATTTCGCTAGTTATGTTTAAGTCCCATGTAATAGGGGGCGAGCCAACCGGGCACAAAGCCAGATTTCATGGCTGCTACTTAGAAATTCCTGATGGAAACACCAAATAACCTTTTGCCCGACCTGGGAATCGAACCCAGAACCTCATGCTCAGTAGTCGTTTGCGACCACTGCACTAACGATGCAGGTAAAATATTTCATTTCACATAAACCTACGACACGACTCAAAAAAAGGTTAAAATAATTATACGACGATAAATATCCAACTTACCCTTATACCAAAATATCGTACCCAGGTCGTGAGGACCCTGACTCAATATGCACGTCAGCGACAGTGAGCTGCCCGTCTTCACGTACAAGTCCACTGGACCCAGGATGTGTGCTTTCGCTTCTGTGGACAAAAATAATGACAAGAATAAGTATGGGGACAAAAGAAGTTTCTATTCTGAAAAATGGGTGAAAAATCAAAACGCGTATTTTGAATACTATTCCTTCACGAACTCGAACTACGATACAGAAATCCTAAATCGTGCTAGCAGAGACAGAGTTGAGTTATCCGCGTTATCAGACTAGGCTGATGATGAGTATTTGTCGTCGTTCCATCAATAGTGTAGTTCACCCTAACATAATCTTCATAATGATGCGAGCGGGATAGAACGATCTAGGCTGAGGAAGCAGGGGCAAAATTTGAATTTTAGCTGTCATCCCGACAACATCCAATTCAACAGCAAAATTACTGTGGGGCAGGAACTCAGTATCAGAACTCAGCCGTCTTAAAAACTAAAAAACCAAATATGTCGGGTTATTAGGATTTTTTCAGTTAGGCTCGTACATCATGTTGGCAGAAGATGGGTTTCGTGCAATGAAAATACAGTGGGTGCGATACACTGTTTCTATTAAACTAACAAATTACTTGAAAATTACAATATAACACAAAGGGCACAATGAATCGGGGACAGTTCCAGGAGGTGTTAACTTCACTGTGATCAGACATTGAATGTCGTCCTCACCACGAGCTTAAAACATCTCGGCTATGTAGATACACGCTATGGTGTGGGTAGACTTGTAAGTAGGTCGCGTGATGTCACCACTGGCGTACTTTCGATTCATTTTATGTCCGTACCAATGACGGGGTTCGACTAATATATCTTCATAAATTCGACACATTAAAATTATTGATTAAAATAATTTTGTATCAAACAAGTTCTAAAGACGCATTGAAGAAGAAACCGTGGAAATTGCAATAAAACTTTCACGATTGAAATAATCTTAATTAGAACATTTCACTGAACTCAACCACATGAGATGTTGCACAAGTTTGTGCACATCCTCGGGGAAATTACTTGCTGAGATTTCTTAACTACCAACAAGCTTAAAGAACTTTATAACTAATTCCCTTAATTCATCAGTATTTATGTAATTAGTTCTAAACCACAGTGTGTTAATCTTATTCTAGATTCTATTGACAGTGTTGTTGCTTTAGAATATTCAGGTCTTTCAGTGCTAGATAATCAAGTCTCTCCCATTTCGAAATGGAATTGTATTAACAATTTAGCTCACAAATCTTATTCACAAGTCTCTAAATATTCATCAAGAAATTACTTAATGAATACATAAAGTTATTCCCCACAGCATATTTTAAAGAAACAAATTTTCAGCTTTGCACACCCTCATACATTTATGAAATCGTCATACATTTTGTAACGACTAATTCCAAGTATTTTTATAAAGTAGAAAATTTCCAGATTTTATATTTAGTCGTTCTGAAATTACCAAAACGCCAAATCTCCTAGCTCAACATTATCAAGGCAGTAACGACATTTAACATTCAAATTATACTCCATAATATGAAAAATGTATTCCTGGATTCCACTCAGCTCACACGACTCAAAGCCTTAATAACACAAGTGTTTTCCATAACAATAATAATTCTATGAATATATAAGTGTGTTGCGTAATAGCTAAGATAAAAAAAAACTCATTTTCTCGTTTACTGTCCCAATTCTGCTAGAGATGTTGTCTGCTAAGATATTAAAGATACAAGAGCCTCTCAAGTACCTTCAAACTGTGATACAGCACGTCCATAGTAGAAAGGAAATGCCTCTTACAGCGATGAAGAAAAAATTAGGCCAAGATTAAATCTTTCGAAGCCCGAAGGTTGCGTTGAAGCCCTCATTTCACATTGTTATCGAGGGATTTGAAAAGTTCAAGAGGGTTCATGCAAGGAGTTTCTGTAGCCATGGCTAATAAGCAAGGATAAAGAAAATCGGGGCTGTTATAAACTTTATACAGATTAACAATGTAAATGAAAAGAAATTGCTGGTAAACAACAAATATTTTGCTGTTGTACACGGTGTTATTTGTAAAGCCGACTTCAGTAACTAAGAAAGTAATAGTCTCAGCAAACAATTTTAAATTTACATACTAACTGTAACTAGACTTTGTAGTTGCTCTGTTAACTGCAGCGACAACTAACAATAACTTTAAAGTGAAACAGTTTCCAAGAAAGTTAAGAGAACCCAATTAAGTTATGAACTCAGTGGAGAATCTCACTGAAATAGTTTTTTTTATTCTGTTTGAGCAGCCATTGCCCAGTGGTAAATGGCCTTTTAAGGTTTTAGGTTGTGGGTGGGAACCCATGCAGACACACGTCACTTTGTGTAATTTATTACATCACCACTGGTCCCAAATCATCATCTGCTGAGCCTTTTCCCAACTATGTAGGGGACGGCTTTCAGTCTTAACCGCATGTGAATACTAGTAGTTTACATGGAGGGACTGCTGATAACCTCCATAACTCAGTAAATACTGGTTAATACCAAATATAAACCCTTGCTAAACCAACACTGGTTGTCCGTCTCTCGGGCCTTGACTGCCTGTAACGACTGTCAAAGGTCTACAAATGACAGCCGGGACCTTAACGTTCTTTCGGAGGAAACTCGGATTTGTCTCAAAATGGTGAAGAAAAACGAAAGAAGGAACCAAAAAATCGAAGACATGTGACATCTACAAACACGCACTGAGCCAGCGTGACCTGTGTACCAGCAGTAGGAACATTATAGGCTGATTATCTATCTGAGCAAGAAGCCTCAGAAATGAATGATAAAAAGAAATACAAACATGAATTAAATTTTATCGTCGACTTTATGCATGGTATCAAACTTAACGATTATATTAGTGTAGCACGCCATAGAATAAATTAAATTACGACGCAATTACCAGCGTTTTACGTGTAAATAGGTTTCGTTGTGATCTCGTGAAATATATTTACGTTATGAACCATGAATAAAGATAATGAAATTCGGCTTTCATATTGTGGAGCCTTAGTTGGGAATACTTTATTAGATTTTGCTTCTAAGAACTTATTGAATCGTTCTTAGATTTTATTTTAGATCTCTTGAGTAAGAATAATTTATTTATTTATTCTATTACATTCAGTTTGTGCAGTAGCATATTTTCTTACTTTAACCTATTTACTGCTATCCAAACTTAATATTATAATATTACTTTAAAAATATTACCATCTGTTACATTTTACTACCAAATCCATCATTTATTTATGCTCTCACCTATTTTTTTTATAAAAAACAATCTCTGATCAAAATATGTACCTAGTTACGAAAAGGCAAATTTTTTCACTTGCTTAGGTAGTGAATCGGGAAAGTTACGCGACGGGATGTAGCCGTATGGTAAAGCATATTATAATTTTCTTACGTGTAGCCTTGTTCAATGTTTTCCTAACGTTATCGATAATGTCAAAAATATTATCATTTGCTAGACTTTCATCACCAAATCCATAATTAATTGTGCCCTCACCAAAATATATTTTTTTTTATTAATAACTTTATTACATTTATATGAATTCAATTGCAAATAGTATTTTTACAAAGAAAATTTGCAATTGGTATCAAAAATGTTATCATCTGCCATATTTACACCACGAAATTCATCATTCAGCTCACTAAAATATTTATTTATTTATTTATTAAAACTTTGTGCACAAGTAAAAAAACTGTAAAAAGGCGGACTTAATGCCATAGGCATTTTCTACCAGTCTACCTTGGCGTTATGCAGAGTTAATATACAGTAGGTGCAATAACAGAAAAAAAAGACTAGAAAATATTTATAACTACATACATATATGAATAAATACTTATATACATACATATATTAAACTTTATAAAGTTAAGAGAGATAAACAAGAAAAACTACAACAATTTAGTTCTGAGACGAATCTGAAAACTTCTTGTGTATAATATGTTCCCGAGCTTTCACTTCGAAAGTGAACTGACTGGTCACCGTCCTGATACTCTGAGGGAGCGCATTCCAAAGGAAAACCGCCTGGACAAAGAAAGAAGATATAGGAGATAGAAGACAATTATAAAAATCAAATATAAAATATCTTTGTATGTAAATAAAAACATTATTATATTTATTATATTACATCTAGTTACTCCAATAGCATATTCTATTACGTCTAACCTATTTAATGCTTTCCAAACTCGATCTGTTACATTTTTACTACCAAATTCATCATTCATAAATTTATATAATTAAATTTGCGCAATAGTGTGATATCTAAGATTTTAAACTATCAGGGTCACTAACATTATCATTAACACTAGAAACGGGATATTTACCATGTTTGCAGATTTCTTTGAGTTCCCGATATTTCAACGCTGAAAAATAACCGAAATCGAATATCGGGAACTCAAAGAAATCAGTAAACATGTGTTAATGATAGCATGACATCTAATTCCAAACTTTTTACTGCTTTCCAAACATGATCTCTAATATAAAAAATGTTATCATCTACCATGTTTTCGCCACCAAATCCATCACTCATTATGCCCTAACCAAAATATCCATATAAATCAAAACTTTCAGTGACAGCCGTAATCCCTAAAAACATCTTAGCGTTTGACCCACTTACTTCGTAAATATTCAAGTTTCGGGAGCGTGTTCCGCCGTGTCATTAGACTGGCTTGAGAGCGGCAAGACAGCGACGCATTAAGTGCTCAGGAAGCTAGGAAAATTGCAATGTCAAGTGTCTTCAGTATTACCCCTTTGTTGTATGTATGTAGTTGGAAAGTTTGCGGTGGAACTTAGACTGCGTTGGTAACGGTCCTATTTCGCTCAGTTTACGCTTCATTCAAGTTATATGACGCTTTGGTTCTGTATTTGAGATTATCTCGTTAGAGTTTTGGAGTTTTGGTTTGGTGACACAGTTTAGTGTTGATAATTGACTCATCGTTTGAGGAAATTAGGCGAGGTACTTTTGTAATATTACCTTATTCTAGGCAAGTGGGCTCCATTCTAGGCCGCATCATCGCTTCATATAGGCGGCCGAACGCAAACCACATCGTCATCTGCCTAGCGTTTTCCCAACTATGTTGGGGTCAGCTTTCAGTATAACCAGATGTAGCTGATTACCAGTATTTATCATACAGCGACTGCCTATTTAACCTCCACAACCCAGTTAGTACTGGGTAATTCGATACCCCTTGGTAAGACTGGTTACTGGTTAACACAAGCCTACTTAGTATAAAAAAAACCTACAAACTGTATTGCGTAACTGAGTAAAGTCTATTTTAAAAGCATGCTTGTCTGTTAACAACCGAATTAATAGGACACTCTTTTGATCCTCACCACCTACTCAGCCGTTTCCCAGCTGTGTTGGGAACGGCTTCCAATCTAATCAGATGTATCTGAATCATCATCATCATCCACAGCCGGAACTCACCCATTGCTGTGTATAGACCTCTCTTTTCTCGTGCCAATCTCCACGGTCCTGTGCCAGCCTCATCCATGTTTTTCCCCCGATGACAACTATGTACCAGTATTTTATATGGAACTGCCTATCTGACCTGACCTTGGAAGTTGACTATGCTGAAGATATTAAAAATTGGAAACCTTAGGTACACCAGTTTTAGATGTATGGTTTTCGATTTATATTGTCTACTTGGTCTAACCAATGTGCTTGATTTATTTGATGGTTTGATCTCATGGACATGACAAAGTGTCTTTATGTTTTCAATTAGGAATTTCTGAGTAGGAGTCCGAAGTTTATTTGACGGAAAATGGTAATAGGTTAGACTATTTCAAAGAGATTAAATTATGGAGCGGACATTCAGAATTTTTTCATACAAAAACTTTGATCCCGAACATTTTCGATTTTGACACACGAATATGACTCTAGACAGAACGATTTGTTACTAAGTAGTAAAAATTATTGGATTACGATTTTCTTCGTGTTCTCTCGTTTATCTCTAGTAAATCAATGGCTTTTTTTTTGTTTTTTTTTTTGTTTTCGGATTGTAAATCATCAATGACCAACTCTGCTCTGGGCGGAGCGTAAGGGAGTGTCAGACTTCTACTGACTAAAACCACCATCCAAGTTCCTTCTTGCCCTTTGTGTTCCAGGGCCGCGGTATCTCTTTCGAACAGTCCCGCAAAATCAATGGCTTTGGTCTACATGGAGTTAATAACTTGACTGGCAATAATTAGGTGTTTTATTATTGAAATAATATTTATTTCCAAGTGTTAATCATTCATGGTTTGTAACCATAAAAAAGCCATGATAAAATAAACGAAAGCGTGACCTACGTAAACTGCGTTGGATTTATTTGATAAAGAATTCAGTACGAAAGTAGTTTCGTGCATCTAATCAATCAAGGAACGCTAGCGTGACGATTTAAATGGCTTTCCGAACGATTGGACTCAGAACGAAACACGAAACACGAAAGTCAAAGCAGAAATATCTGGAGAGAGCTAACCATTTCGTAAACTAAGGAATGGTTCCGGTAACTTTTGTGTTTTGAAATAAAAACTCCTTTCAACGACTCTGCAATGCGGATGATAAAATTAGAATTCTAACGAGAGCGTTGACACCTTTCGGTGGCGGAATAGAAACATTTCCGTGTTTTTAGCACTGTTACCTGTATGAAAATTTCAATGATATTTTCTATAGCGATTAGCGTTTACGACACCAACAATATGTAAGGGCGAATTTCACAAAAAAATCTGAACGCGATGAAGCATTTAAACTGCGTTTCAAGCGTTGCCTGTGTCATCATGATTATCATGTTACCAAGGTTAATAACAAAATACCTACAAGTTTATACGGAATCATCGGTGCGCGAGTCCAACTCGCACTTCGCCGGTTTTTTCCTAGATCCTCAGATTCTCAGAAATAAACCTCTAAAAATAACTACCCAATTTTGTTTCCACCTACCTAGCAAAAGTTTCCTTAACATTAATTGGATCCTAACTACGTTTAACGAAGTCATTTCTTCATTTCTTTCCCAACTTTCGGTCACGTACGAACCTCAGAAAGATTAGAAAATTAAAGTAATTGCTATGATTGGACTCACAGTGCCTCAGAAAACACGTTAAGCCGTTGATTCCGGATGTCATTTGTAGATCTTTGACAGTTGTTACAGGTAGTCAGTGACCCGAAAGTCTGACAACCAGTCTTAACAAGGGGTATTATATTAACCAGTACTAACTGGGTTGTAGAGGTCAGATAGGCAGTCGCTCCACGCCGATTGGTTTTCAGCTGCATCCAGTTAACTGGAAGGCAGCATCATCTGCCTAGCCTTTTTCCAACTATGTTGGAGTCGGTTTCGAGTCTAACCGGATACAGCTGAATACCAGTATTTTATATGGAGCGACTGCCTATCTGACCTCCACAACTCAGTTAGTACTGGGTAATACGATACCCCTTGGAAAGACTGGTTGTCAGACTTTTGGGGCCACTGACTACCTAACTACTGTCAAAGATCTACAAATGACACCAACCCATCCACGGACCAACCTAGACAAGCGCGGCTTAACCTAAAGATCGACCCGAGCGGCTGTTATTATTTAGCCACGAGCTCCTCTCCTCCGGTTAGGCTGGAAGGCGATACCAAAATAATTGGGAGAAGGCTAGGCAGGTGATGTTGTTGATGGACTTACCAACGACGTTGAGCTGAAAGGCGAGGGACATCTTCGGTTCGGTGTTGACTTGACACTCGTAGATACCCGCGTCCCTTTCTTGCGGGAATTTAATTTGTAGCGTCCAGTTTTCTGACTTTTCTGGTCTGATCACCTGTGGGGAAAACGATTTGAGTTTTAAAATAAACATTTGGTTTGGCAGAGGTATATTTAGTTCACCCACATTTCGCCAATTATGAAGCCCATGTAATAACAGGCGACCTTATTGTCATGAACCGGTCACAAATCTGTGGTTGCTACTGAGAAATTCCTGATGGAAAAACCCCAATAAAACTTTGCCCGATCCTTGAACCCGCTTCCGATTACCGAGGCAGTCATTTAAATTATAATCAGTTCAGCAAAACATTAGTTGGCCGAAAAAATTGCCAAATGATGCATGCCAGATATTTCAAGTGCGTTTCTATTTTCATAGTTGACTTGACTGTTTAATACAATTTGTTACTTTAATTTTACATGTTACTTAAACATGTCACGCAAACCTGCACAAAATGATCATAATATAGAACAGAACTTCGATAGTATCACGGAAACATTTAGTTTCAGTTTAGAGTTATATTATGTACAATTCTATCCCAGATTCAATTTGCAGATTGTATCACATTGTATCGAAGTCAAGCGTTATCTGCAATTAATGGCTAAACTTGTATGGGCAAAGGATCCTATGGCGAAAACGCAATCAGAACTATTTTGTATGATAAGTAATGATATCTCTGAGTTAATATATCATCGAGGATAGTGCAAATCCGCGAATCTACCATACGTAAAGTGCGCGTATCTGCACTACGTGTAGGTTTACAGGGGAAGGTTATAAGTTTATATTTTTTTTTATTTCAACAATTTTTGACCTCATTTTTACATGAATAGTAACAATTCATGGTTTCTATGTATTGTTAAAAGTAGAAATCTATTAAATTCATTAATTTAGTCGCTACGAAAATGCGTAATTGAAATTGGCTTCATTTTTCAGATACGCGGAATCATCCAATGCTAGTTCCGCGGATTTGCACTATTCCCGACGATATAAGAAATCTTCAATAATGATGGAGAGGAGAGTCAGATTGTCTCCCAAGTGACAGGTGAAAACCTAGTTCGGGAGCCAGGTGATCTATCTGGGACATAATAATCTGTATGTTGTATTTTAAGATGTCGGTAACAACATTATCACTGTACTGAAATAAAGAATTTATTTACGTACGAATATTTTTTTTTACGCATGCTCAAACATTTAAAAAAATAACTTTGAAGACCAACGAAGCTTCTTAATTAAAGTAAGTTACTAATTTTGAGGTGACGCCGAACAAACAATCAACGAAGATCAATCAAATTGCCAAAATTTCCTTGATTGTTTGTTTGTTTGTTTGGCGTCGATTTGAGAACCGCTTCCATTTTACTTGTGTGGGTTAATTTTACGTTTACAATATTAGCAAGATTTCTGAACATATAATACAGGGTGTTTGGTTAAACGTGGGCAATATTTTAAGGGAGTGAAGTACTCATAAATATGAGCAATTCTTACTATGGGGCTAACTATGAAATATGATTTAAAAAATCTGTTGTTGCCTACATTTTAACGAGTTACGCGACCTATGTGGGGCAGCTGATATTTTAAAGCGATTTCATGGTCGGTCCCATCGTAAAAGTTGTTTATTTTCATGAGTACTACACGCCCCTAAAGTAATGCCCTCGTTTAAAAAAACACCCTGTATACAGCGTTGAAGGGACACCGACGCACAAACGCTTACCACGTATTCAGTATATTATTCTTAACCCCCCCACATATATTTTTTTTTTCGGTAATTTAAAAAAAAAACAGCCTTTCCATACATTCTCACCATGTAGGTATTGCACTTTTGTAGGAAACAGCAGATTTTTTAAAAATTTTCAATGAAAAGTTTCTACGTGGGGGTTTTGGAATGATGTCCTGCCATACCACTGCCATTTTTTTTTTTATATTCATAACATTTTTTACACGATATAAGTTTTTCGATCAAGATGAAGAACGACTCATCATCATCCACAGCCCTAATTCACCCACTGCTGGGTATAGGCCTCTCTTTTCTCGTGCCAATCCCCACGGTCCTGTGCCAGCCTCATCCAGGTTTTTCCCCCGATGGCAACTATGAAGAACGACTAGGATGCTAAAATTCTAAAATAAATTTCGCATAGGATCGTTCATTCCGTTTGCAAAAGTTTCGCCAAGTCACTCAATGTCATGTCTTTCGAAACGAGTTCACGAAACTCTAGTTTCATACAGAAGACGAAGTTTATTTGAAAGTGTGGCAGTTTCAGAAGTTTTCTTAAGGAATTGAATTTCCTGTTTGTCGAATTTTTGCAACAGACGATTTTGATAAAAGTAGGTTTCGGAAGAAATGGATTTATTGTGACTCTTTTGATGAAATCGGGTTCAAGTATTATACTCAAACTCAATCTCAAACTCGAAGCATTTATTTCAATTACACCATTACAGGCACTTTTTAATGTCAGAAAAACAAAGAAAGCGAAACTACAGTCACAGTCACAAGGCATAATAAGTTGTAAAAGTACTGTAGTTGCCCATTCCAAAGCGTAGATCTCTATGGAGAAAAATGGGCAAGAAACTCCATGCACACTCTTTTCAATCAAAATATTGTTACAAAATCTTGGTTAAATCATTATGTGGAGACTATACATTTATTGGTTACTAGCCTTTGCCCGCGGCTTCGCTCGCGTTAATTTACATTTTGACAATCAATTCAGGCTTTACTCTGCTTGTAATAATATAATTCAATCATGATTCGAAAGACACGTGGCGCCATCTATTATCATAAAAACGTTATTGTGGTTTTCCTTGGGGACAGTACTTTTTTTCGGGATGAAAGATACCCTATGTCCGTTTCTGTACACCCGACAACGTATATGCAAAATTTCAGGTTAATCGGTTCAGTGATTTAGGCTTGAAAAGGTAACAAATAAACTTTCTTTCGTTTTTATATTAGTAAGGAATGGACTAAGCATTCTTGGCACTTGAATCTTACTACTATTATAAATGTGAAAGTTTGCGAGGATGGATGTATGTATGGATGTTTGTTCCACTTTCACGCAAAAACTACTCAACGGATTTAGATGAAATTTGGCACACATATAGTTTATAACCTGGATTAACACATAGGATACTTTTCATCCCGGTAGTAAGATCCAAAGGGACAATTACCGAACTCCACGCGGGCGAAGCAGCGGACATACGCTAGTATCATATAATTTAGTGTTATGCGCAATTGCATGTTGCACAGTACGTACGTGCAACTGAATTTCCGACCATTAATTATGATGACGGCTGGACAGATCAGCGGAAATCATAATACTAAGTTTGAATAGGACATAGTAATATTAATTTCTCTTTACTGTTTATGGTTCAAATATCATTAACATATAAATATTATTTTGTTCCGTAAATTTAAACTATTGTATAATTGCTGCTATGTTGATTTATTACAGAAAATAACATCACGCCGGTAATCCCCGAAGGGTTAGGCAGAGGTGTGCCTAATAGTACACCCATTTTCGCTAGTTATGTTTAAGTCCCAAGTAATAGGGGGCGAGCTTAATTGCCCTCAATCGGCCACAAATCCAGACTCCATGATTGCTACTGAGGAATTCTTTACCATTGAGGTAAGAACTTTTAGTTCGTGATTTTTGGTAAAGATAACAATTCCTATTGAACTTATACGATTTATGCTACGTGACCAGTATATTAAAGAAATAAATCATACCTGAAACCGCTGATCCGATGTATAAGTCAGGATCCCGGCCGTTAATATATGAAGATCCCGCTTCCGTATCCACGACACCTGAAACGAAGGGAGACTTCAGTACAGTTGCGAGCATTAATATGTATACAGCGAGTTTGCTAGAAGGACCGATAAAAAGGATTGAATTTAATGGCCGCTAGGCCGGCCATTAAATTCAATCCTTTTTATCCATTCCACCATTTTAATGTTTTTTTAAAGTTGCGGTCACGTGTAAAATATATATTAATCGATAACTGGCAATACAAACAAGTTTTTTATGAGACGAAATGTTCTTAAGTGTCAAGTTTCCGAAATATAAGCTATCTAAGTTGTGCTGAAGATGCCATCAGTGAATGGACTTTAACTTTGTTAGCTCATATCTCGAAAACGTGACACTTTAGAACATTTGCCTCATTCAAAACTTATTAAAAAAGGAACAGAAAAGTTAATAAAAAAATTTAATAAAAAATCTAAAATGATAATTTTAAAATTTAAGCACGTACACATGGCGGCACATCAAGCTATACATAACCAGTATAACTTGACTTGGCTTTGTTTGAGCTTCTCGTACGATGAGAGATCAGCTTAATTTGGTTTTACATAGCTTGATTGGCCGCCGCTCGGTGCGTACATGATTTTCTATAAGAAAAAATGTACATTGCAGATAACACCAATAATTATTGCGTGCTATTATAGACTCAAACAACAAAGTTTTGATGACATTAACACGCGAAATAAAGAAATCTCAATTACCGTGACACCGTGAAAACTTAAAGCCTAAGAAAATTGTATCCGCTTGTCTTAACTGCATAATTATACATAAAGAGGAACTGATGAAGTGATGCTCGATCTTCTGCTGTCATCATCTGCCTAGACTTTTTCCAGCTATGTTGGGGTCGGCTTCCAGTCTAACTGAATGCAACTGAATACTAATATTTTACATGGAGTGACTGCCTATCTAACCTCCACAATCCAGGTAGTACTGGGTAATATAATATCCCTTGGTAAGACTGGTTGTCAGACTTTCGGGTTACTGACTACCTGTAATGATTGTCAAAGATCTACAAATGACAGCCGGGACCACCGGGTTAATGTGCTTTCCGAGGCACGGAGGAAACTCGGTATGTAATGGGTGGTAACCCATGCACGGACCAACCTAAGCGCGGCTTAACCTGAAGATTGATCCGAGCGGCTGTTATTATTTAGCCACGAGCTCCTCTAATGTTCCTCTACAACCAATCCAGTACATGATTTGCAGAATATAGGTTTTTGAATTGCATTCTAATTTTTGCACTTACTGCGTTTGCATATTTTTGCAGGCGGGAGAGCGGTGCTGCTTCCTGCATCCAAACATGGATTTAGTTTAAGCGGAATTGTACCCAAACGTCTTAACTCAAAGTTGCAATCGTAATTCTATAAGAAAATCACCTTTGAATTTTGCCAAGTTATACATGTTTGTGCTCGTGCTAGTACCAACTTTTACCATTTCTCGTTTCCTTGACCTACTTTGGATTCGGACTTTTCGTCAAGGCACTTAATAATTCAACACTCGCTGAATCGTTCATCGTTATCAAATTCAAAGGGAACGTGCTAAAATAATGTTTCCGAGTTTGTTTCTGCAGAAATTCTGTAATTGTTTTTTGTTTTAGAAGCGTTTGTGGTTGACAGTTCGTTATAGTCGGTGAACAAGTTATTAAGTTGAGGAAGTTTAAGGTTTCTTTTTTACATAGAACGATTATTTTTTCCTTAAGGCCAATATACTAAAATTTCTACAGATATTTACGAATTTCTTCTGTCATTTGTAGATCTTTGGGAGACGTTACAGGTAGTCAGTGGCCCAAAAGTCTGACAGCCAGTCTTCTGCCTTACCAAAAGGTATCGTATTACCCAGTACTAACTGGGTTGTGGAGGTCAGATAGGCAGTCGCTCCATGTAAAATATGGATATTCAGCTGCATCCGATTAGACTGAAAGCCGAACGCAACAGAGTTGGGAAAAGGCTGTGCAGATGATGTTTTACGAATTTCGAAATAGGTGCAATCGTGTGCCCGATATTTTTTTCCAAAACAAACAAACATTCATCCCTTATTGAACCACTTTAGGGGATACATTTTAAAAACCCTTTCTTAGTGCTTACTTTTGTTATATAAAAAATTCTTTGATAAAATGTGATGCCTCTAAACTCAGCAGTTTTAGGCTATGTTAAGTATCAGAAAATGAATGAATTTAATATTTTTGATAAATTAGATAAACTCTCTGTGGGTGTAGAGAAAAAATAAATCCTATCAGCGACGAAAATTACGAAAGAGACATAAATGTATTGAACTCACAGAAACTGCCGAAAAGCTTTTAAAATCGTGTTGAAAAGGGCTGTAAAAAGCGCTTACTACTTTTCTTAACTCTCTGGGCAGTCTGCTCTGACTGTTTTTTAACCGACTTCTGAAAAGGTGGAGGTTTTCCATTCGCCTGTATATATTTTCTTTTTTTTATGCTTGTATTTTTCTTTATTTGTTACCTACGTAATTTCTGGTTCGATTTCATTTGGTAGAGGAAGCTTGCGCGGTTTTCAAACATATTTTTTTCACAATACTTGTGTAGTTTATGAGTTATCTATCTTCTATAACATATTTTTTTTTTATTAAGCTATATTTTTTCTTCAAATCTATGTGGATGATCTCCTAATAACTTTTAGTGCCAATGAAAAATGAAAGCTCGAGAAGAATTGGTGTGAGATACCGTTATACCACAACTAACTTTTTAGCAAAAAAAATAACCGACTTTCAAACAACACAAAAAAACTGGCAAAAAAGTCAATGAAACAAACAAAAGTTTTTTTTAAATGACTAGCGAATATTTGTGTCTTTTTTTCTTTTTTTATAGGTCTTGTAAAAGGCATAAATATACCTACAAATATACCTATTCTTGTCCAGATACAAGAGAAAAATCAGTCATACTTGGCACAATTTCCTCAAGTACCCACTTCACTATACAAATAAATACTTAATCAATTCTTAATTAAAAACCAACATTAATTTTCCGTTTCCAAGAATAATTTACGTAGCAAACTTCTCGAGGCAGGTTCCAGTCTTGATAGTGTTGTTAAAATAGCTAATAATCGATACTTAGCTCTTTGTTAGACTACTGGTATTGTATGGAATTGGAACACTCTATATCCAGCAGGCTGTGGCCTGACGGTTTATTTTTGTATTGGAATGTGTGTCAAGCTGAGCTGGCGGTGTTAGTGATAGTAGTTGAAAAGTTTATTTTATTTATTTATAACTAACTTCTTTCTTCTTTATCGTGTGGTTAGTGCCTAACCTGGTGTTAGAGTTTTTATGCCGCTCATGGACCTCTGACTTGGCTTTACATGCCGTTGACAAATATCTCTCAGGCATGCTGGTTTCCTCACGATTTTCCTTCACCGAAGCTAGTGATAATTATACAATACGCACATGAATCCGAAAATCAGAGGTGCGTGTTTTGGGTTCGAACTCGAGTCCTATGACTTGTCAGTCCGACGGTCACACCACTAGACTATCACTGCTTACTAATAACCAACTTATACTTACAGTTTACACCAAACATACAAGTAATTGGTTGAACATACAAATCAAAAACAGACCAAAAAATTGTGATAAAATTAGGAAGTAAACAATATGGTGGACGTGAAGAATAAACAAAACATATTTAGTAGACAAAATTTTATATATTATTATATTATAGCTAGCCCAAATTGTCCCACTGCTGGGCAAAGGTCTCCCTCCACTCCTTCCAAAGCTCGCGCTTCTGTGCTACTTCTTTCCAATTCTCAAGGAAGACATCCAGGTCGTCCCGCCATCTCCTTCGTGGTCTGGCGCGTCCCCGTGTCACTGTTTCAGGGCACCGATCCTGAGCTTTACGGGCCCACAGTTCGTTCGGCATGCGACAGACATGTCCTGCCCAGTCCTATTTAAGTTGGGCAGCCTTTTGAGCCACGTCAACGATTTGCGTTTTGGAGCGCAGCGTAGTGTTTCCTACATGATCTGTTAATTTTACACCTAAGATACTGCGCTCCATAGCACGTTGGCAAACCTTGAGTTTGGACTTTTGGATGTTAGTCAAAATATATTATATTTTATTGTATTTATTGACGTGTCCTGCCACCTGCTTAGTTCTTCGGGAGAATTACTGTATGGAACTTTTTTCCTAATTTATCTGATCGGTAGTGGCTATTGAGATACTGTGTAATCAGTTTTAGAAGCTTCAGGTTAAAAAAACTCTTGATATAACTGTCACTTACGGGATATCTTCCGTGATTGTTCATTATCATATCATTATCATTTATGTCAACCCGCGATCATGGCACTTGCAACAGCGCCGGAATATCATCGGGAGCTCAAAATAATGAACAGTATAAGTTTTGTTGTAAAACGTGAAAGCTTAAAACAGTGTTTGAAAGTTCTTGATTCTCAATATTACGCAACAACACATTGGCTTCTCCTAAGGATTAGGCACAGGTGGTGGGACCTCGTCTCCTATAGGTACTATGTAATAGGGGATGACCTTACAGCGATCAAATGGTAGAAAATCTAAACTGTGGGCTGGTACTAAGCTATCCAAAAACACTTTTCTCAACTTGAGAATCAAACCTAGTATCCCATGGTCAGCAGTGGAGCTTGCGGCCACTAGATCAACGAAGCAGATAGGCGGGTAATAGCTTGGTAAACATTGTCTATCTACCAACTTAGATCAGTGGTCGGAGTAATTTCACAGGCTTGTTAATCAAACAGTATGAAGGCTAAACCTATATTAGACCAGTCTCTAACTGGTTGACTTAAATTTGAATTATAGTCCGTATACTGAAATCAGAGCTGTCATTTCTTGAAAGTTATATGAAATGGGGATGTCCATTTTTCAAAAATTGTGCTAATGACAAAACCATTGCATGAGGTATCTTTTATTAGTCGTAAAAAATAAAATATACTCCCTGTTCATTTATATTTTTGATGAAATGTGGTAAACATTTATTTGACCTTCAATGACGTCATCTCAAGAAAGAATATCGTGAAATACGCTTTTTGCAGTTCCAAACCGCACGATTTGCAATCGCGCGGTTCTCGCATATCTGAACGAGCCCTTAGCTTCATGTGAATGCCATTAAAAAACAAACTAGAAATTAAACTGTCATTAGAGTGTCACTCACGTATTAAAGCGTTGAATGTGCAAAGAAATATTTCCAGTGATGACGCCATCAGCCCTATAACTTTAAAATTAAATAGAAATTAAACTAGCCATTGAATTTCAAAAATATTCTAATTTATTTCTGAAAATAACTAAAAAAAAAGAAATATAATAATTAACTCCACTGTACCGACCCACTTTTAAGCGATCTGTAGTATCATTATAGCGTCCTGATCCTTAGTGTACGGTCGTATTGTTGTAAGATAATCGAACATGTAATACCCAGGAGAGCAACAGCTTCTGTCAACAGTGTTCTGGTCACAAATTAACTGGAACACATACATTATGTTCAGTTGTAAGTCGTGGCTTATGGGAAACTGGTCGAAACGCTCTACGAATCAGTGTTTCAGTTATTCTTTTTGTATAATTCTGCTTCAATGAGTCTAATGGTTGTAAAGTAATACTGCGGAATATGAGCTCCTTGTTTTCGATTCTTAAGTCGACAAAAGTGTTATTGGTACACATCTTTCTAAGCAAAGGTAGAGTGCACATATAAGAACTTGTAGGACACCAACATTTTGCCTTTTTTTTTTGAGATTGGGAGTGAGCCTATTGCCATCAACCAGGCATAAATAAAATCCCTGTCGGAAAACCCTAATATAATACTTCGTCTGATCTGGTTATCGATCCCAGTACCTCACGCTCAGCATTCGCGCTTGCAACGACTAGACTAACGATGGAAACATATTATAATTAGCAAAAGAAACTTGTAATTAGCAAATGTACTTATGCATGATATTTAAGATTGCTATTAGTCTGTAAGCTTTCTTTAAAATTAAATAAATAAACTTTCTTATTGTATTACAGCTATAGACCGACCGCATTAATAAATCCTCCGCCTTGCCTCCTCAAAGTGACATTAAGCGTCTACAAAGTCCTAACAATATCCCACAGGTTATTTGCTTTAAAATAACCATAATGCACGTAGCTATTACGATACTAATTGAACCAATACGTGATCAACCTTCAGAATATTCCATTTAAATAGATACCTTCGCGAGGACTCATTAAAGCAGCCGGTCTATAGTCATCTTTTTACTAACTAGAATTTCCAGGCTAGCGTGTTTTGTAGCGCGTTTAAGCTCGTAGGGATTAACACGCGCGGCTCTTTTAGCACTTCAAATGTTCGCGTTTATGCGCATCCGGCGAGTTTGTGTGAGGCATGCGTGGAGGCGTCTTTCGCTTATACGAGCTTATAAGCGCGTCAACGCTAGTACGAATTGCGCGTGTTTAAAAAGTGCGCGTACGCTCGTTTTCCAAAACGTGCTTACCATCATCTGCCTAGCCTTTTCCCAAGTATGTTAGGGTCGGCTTCCAGTAAAACCGGATGCAACTGAATACCAGTATATCCCAAAACGCGCTTGTACGCTCCAAAAATACGCTAATCTGTTCGATCCTCAACCAGTTTTAACTTTTTGTAACTAGGAATTTTGTTTTATTTTAATGCTTTATGATTTTCAAATCATTTAATTATAATACTTTTAGTTTTAACTAACTATATCTCGACCACATCATTATTAACGCACCTGATTGACACATGATTGCAGTCTCACTACGCTATACCGCAGTATGGGAAAGAGGTCAAGGTCTCTAGCGTTGATGTCCCGTATGCCTTTTATGGGTTAGGTTGCGCCGCAATGGGACATGACGAGCATTTTGTGTGGAATAATATAATAGAAAAATGGAGCTTATTTTGTTGGAAATGTCTCCTGCACACCTTACAAAATTTGTTTGATTTATAGTTGGGTAAAAGGAGGCTCATTTTATACTCCTTCCTAAAATCAAATTTAGTTTTGTGTTGAATTTCTGATCCGCCAATTAAATTCGTTTCTTGAGAGTTAAGGAAGACTGAATATATTATTTTTTTACTATTATCAGACAAGCAGCTATGTAAAAATGTGAATCATTAACTCATATTTGGAAACATGCAACACATAGTCTCTTTAGTCATATTAGCGACTCGTACCCTGTCTCGGTCAGGTCGATCTTTAGGTTAAGCCGTGCTTACCTAGGTCGGTTCGTGGATGGGTGACCGCCTACCCATTACATACCGAGTTTCCTCCGTGCCCCAGAAAGCACGTTAAGCCGTTGTTCCCGGCTGTCAGTTGTGAATCTTTGACAGTCGTTAAAGGTGGCCTGAAAGTCTGATAACCAGGCTTACCAAAGGGTATCTATCGTATTGCCCAGTACTAACTGGGTTGTGGAGGTCAGATAGACAGTCGCTCCATGTAAAGTATTAGTACTCAGCTGCATCCGGTTAGACTAGAAGCCAAGCCCAACATAGTTGTGAAAACGCTTGGCAGATGATGACCCCATCTATCTACTTACCTTCAGCTACCTACAAATAACACAACCATATCCCAAACATACTTGAACCTACTAATATACAGAATCCAAACAAACAATATTACTTACAGCTTTATCCCCAAGTTGTTCAACCCTGCAATGCAGGAACGCGGTCTGTCCGACCACGGTGGTAACGTTCCGTGGCACATTGTACTCGAAGTACGGAAATGACCCCACGCTGTCCTCTCCGTAGTGCGCTGTGCCTGTGAGCAAAGAAAGGGTTGAGTTAGTGGTGGATATTTTTTTTAGATTAGTAAAAGTAAACTGTTGCTGTTGTTATTGTTGTTGCTGTTGTTGTTGTTGTAACTGTTGTTTCTCTTATGTTAGAGAGTATCTGTATTTTGCCGTAGTACTTTTTAGGGTTCCGTAACCGAACGGTAACAACGGGACCCTATTACTAAGCCTCCGCTGTCCATCCTGCTGTCCGTCTGTCTGTCAGTGGGCTGTATCTCATGATCCGTAATAGGTAGACATTTGAAATTTTCACAGAATGTGTATTTCTGTTGCCGTTATAACAACAAATAATAAAAATAAATTAAAAATTAACCTTTCATGCACGAGTCCTTTAAAACAGGCGTCAAAAAGTCTTGTTGACCAGGTTTTTGTTAGTGTTATAAGTAATTAGGTTTCTTTTTTTGAACTATTTTTTTATATTACAAAATGGGCCTGCTCTTGACCTCGATCACGCCTGATGGAAAGCGATAGATGAGGTCTATGTCTGTACTATCGTCCTGGTTTATCATTTGTGACTTCGAGCTATTGCTCCATTATAACGCAACATTGCACGTGAAAGCGGGCACGCCCTTTATGCCTGGAGGCTTTATTAATTATGCTTGAGTATATTTTTTATGGTTCATTTTTATTATTGGTGTGTTCTAGCTGACATGTGACAGTAATTTATTTTAATTAATGGATTCTTTGTTTATATTAACTTACACAAAAATGTGTTGCTGGGGAGTTTTTGCCGCCATTTCTTCCTCCCAGCTAAAACACTAAGAAGTTTCGAACGGAGGGCGTTTTGGGGAACTGCCTCTTGTTACCGACGTTAAAAAATTTGACGTTGAATAAATGATTAAAAAGTGCTGATTATCACCCTCATTTCTAAATTAGAATCTATGACCTTTGAATCTATGACCTTTGAATCTATGACCTTTGAATCTATGACCTTTGAATCCATGACCTTTGAATCTATGACCTTTGAATCTATGACCTTTGAATCTATGACCTTTGAATCTATGACCTTTGAATCTATGGCCTTTGAATCTATGAATTTTTGATTTTGATAGCGGTGTGAGAATAAACGCACGGCTTAGGAAGTATTAAAGGTGTGCCATCATCCTCTCTCCGATTTTAAAACACAGGCAAATAATAATGAACTGTGATCCAGCCCATTATTACAAAAATACATACATAACATATATCAACCTACGCCTTTTTCCCATGGGGGTAGGTAGAAACCACAGAACGTCACCGGCTTCAATCCTTACGTCCCCTTTTGCCTCGTCCACGTCCATACATCTGATCATCCACGCTCGCCGTTTGCGGTGTTTCAAAAATACTTATAGAAAAAGTCGAAAACTGCCAAAACTTAGGATTACAATTATAAAGTCAAATATCAAATTTCACATGTTTTCCAAAGGAATTTCTATGCAAAATTGCAAAGTCAGTCAAAAACAAGACATTTTATTATATACTAGCTGTTGCCCGCGACCTTCGTCCGCGTAAAATTTTATAGCTTATAACCTTCCTCGATAAATGGGCTATCCAACACTAAAAGAATTTTTCAAATCGAACCAGTAATTCCTGAGATTAGCGCGTTCAAACAAACAAACAAACTCTTCAGCTTTATAATATTTGTATAGATTTTTTTTTTTAAAACGCCTTTTGCAAAAAAATCTGTAGGATCTGTTCAGACTAACCACTTTCAGCGAACACACCGGCGAGGTATGACTGTGTGCTAATATTCAGAAATCAAACTGCATTCACTCGTATTGACGTGACGTTGACATTTACTGAGCCAGACTGTGCACACACAGTGCGTGCAATCGCGGACTGAAAATGTATGCCAGGTATCAAATTCGAATGACGCAGCTGCCTTAAGTTACGAGTTGCAGGTCAAGGGTTCTAACCAGGATTCGTAATTATCAAGATAATTATTTTCTTTGATAATTATCGCATAATTATCAACTAGCTGATTCATAACTGATTACTTTAAAACATGATTGACTTGCAAGTGATAGTGTCATTTCCAAAATATAATTTAAAGAAAGACATTAATAATTAAAATGTTATTGTTCGTTAGTTTTAAAAAGGGGAGGCCTTTGCCGAGCAGTGGGATACTCAAAAAGGCTAACAAAAAAAAAACTTTTAATACAAATGCACCAAAAAACCGGCATGACTTAGACCCAAAAATTCGAAGACATTTGACATCCACCGACAGTCTAACACGCCTTCTCTCTCTTGTAATCCTGCAGCATTTCATGATAATTAAGCATGACCATGTTTGTTATCAGCGCCTAGTCTTCTGTTTATTTTGCACAATTGAACGTAGACTGCCTCATGTTTAGCAGCATAAGGTCTCGTCTGGGTTGATTCCCGGTTCGGGCAAAGTGCTATTGGATTTTTTCATCAGGAATTTCTTAGAAACTGTCACAGGCACAAAGTACAGAGGTGGACTTAATGCCATAGACATTTTCTACCAGTCAACCTTTGGGTGATGCAGAGACAAACAGTGGTAGGTGTATATATATCTGCAAAAATTTTATTTTTTACTAAGATAAACTACAAGGATACATAAAATACTATAACGATATATCAAAATACTATAAATATATACACTATATATACTATATATATATTCCTGCCCGGTTAGGAAAGCAATAGGCTCGCCTGGGACTTAAACATAACTATTGAAATGTGGGTGCTACTATAAGGGACACCTCTGGCTAACCTTACGAGAATTACAGGGGAGATGTTATGATGACGATGACCTTAATATGAAACAGAAATTTTAAAGTAATTATAAAACACCGGCTGGATAACATATTTATTCCATGCTTGCACGTCCGTGAATGCTTTGTCGATACGTAACGTACACATATCCGTGCTATGTAGCAGTATGTCAAGCGTCGCAGCATGATTGTATTAAGCTTGGTCTTGGTTCGATACGGGATATGCATGTTTTATTATATTAAGTCACGTTCAAGCGTTCCATTTTCCTGTTCCCGCGTATCCAGCGCTTTCGCGACCCGTTTTAGAATTAGGTAGCGAAGAAAGCGCTTTATGGTACTATGGGGTAAACTTTTAAAGATTTTTTGAAATATAAAACAATACTTTTTTTATTATTTATGGTAGCAAAAAAGCGCTTTATTGTAGTGTATTGTAGTGTGATTCATATCAAGATTTTTATTTATAAAATACACGGTGGTAGGGAACGCTAAAACGGTAACCATGTATTCAGAACATCATTCTGAACCTCGCAACATACAAATTTTTCGTCGAAACTGGCTATTTTGCCCCACAGCTGATTGAGCAATGTCAGTAATTTGTATTTTACAGTGTGGTGTTGCGTACATGGTCGGTTAGTTAAATGCCTAGAATGCTGCGCTTCTGCACGTTGGCAGACCTGAAGTGAGTACTTTTGAATGTTGGT
Source organism: Noctua fimbriata (assembly GCA_905163415.1). NCBI lineage: Eukaryota > Metazoa > Arthropoda > Insecta > Lepidoptera > Noctuidae > Noctua > Noctua fimbriata. The sequence continues at coordinate 8,748,136 of LR990945.1, read as the reverse complement.
CAAAAACAGAGTCTGGGAGCCATACGTCAAAATGGGAAGATTGCACAAATCCATGATTAAAATTAACACTAGAAACTGGATATTTACCATGTTTACTGTTTTTGTTAACACCCACCCGCAATAACTTCAGTTTATCCTTGATCATGGTGCTTGCAACAGCGCCGAAATATCGGGAACTCAAAGAAAATAGTAAACATGGTAAATATCCCGTTTCTAGTGTTAATGATAATGTTAGTGACCATGATAGTTTAAAATCTTAAGTCCATGATTTTTCGTTTTAGTGATAAAGGAAGTGTAGATATTAAACAGATGAGACATATATATATATATATAAGAGATATATGTTCCAAAAGAGAATTCACAGTAATATAATTTGGAATTAACATTGGCCGCATTTGGCAAGCAGTTAAAATTTTAAAGAATTACCTACGGTAGTAGTATTTTTCCTTTAAGATTCATTGTCTATTTCCTCCAAATTAACATAGTATTTGCATTCTATTTTGCATCCTTTTCCTAGATAGAAATTGGTCCAATTTATCTTCTTTTCAAGTCAAAATAGGAAAAGAAATGTTGGTAATCTTGCAGCGAGACGGTAGTAATAATAAATTATTCACAAAGGGTCACTTTGACGTTCAAAATATATGGGTATTTGAATTTGTAGACATTCGTTCTCTACCACATTAGTTTTAGTATATGCGAAACCTGATACACGTGTCTAGTTTTTTTTATGTAAAGAATCTATGTACAAAATTTCAAAACTGTATCATGAAAAATCACAAAGTTATAAGCTTGTTCTGTTACCTAGTTGTCCGCACAAAAACCGCGGTCGCACGCGTCGTCTTGAGCTCATTGATAATAATAATTTGGCAGTAGGTACCTAAATTATTGCGATAGGTACTCAAAGTCGCTCGGTATCCAACTTTTAACTTTTTTAAATATTTTTGGGAAAAAATATAACATGGTTTATAAATTATTGGAATCGATTCAATTACTTATTCTGAACAAACTATATTCAGGTTTCACGTATACTAAAAACAATGTTGTATAAAGATTCTAATTTCACAATTTTGTGTTTTCGATTTATTTATGTCAATATGTACTACTGTGTCAAGAAAGTACCGGGAAACGATCAATAATACACAAAATGTTAGTTATTCATCCAAAGTTATTTTATCGCCTTCAAAGTATGCTCCGTCAGAAACGGTACACTTACGCCAACGAATAATCCAATCATCAAAACATTTTTTAAACGCTTTTTCCGGAATTTAGTTCAGTTCTCGCTGCGAATTCTCCTTTATGTCTTCTACCGAATGAAAACGGGTGCCACGAAGTGGTAATTTGAGTTTAGGAAAAAGAAAAAAGTCGGCTGGAGTCATATCTGGTGAATAAGGTGGTTGCTCGATGGTATTTGTTGAGTTTTTGGACAAATTTCGTTTCGTATACTATGGCCTTGTGCGAAGGCGCATTATCGTGATGAAAAATCCAAGAATTTTCTTTCCACAAATCTGGCCTTTTTCGTCGAATTTGCTCTCTTAAACGCCGCGTAGTGCTCAAATAATTTTCTTTATTTACTGTTTGACCTTCCGACAAGAATTTTTACTGAATGTACGTTTGAGAGGCCTATGTATTTGTAAATATCTAAAGTAAACGATCATTAGAAATATGAGTGACATAATTGAATATTGCTAGTGTGTGTGTTTGACAGGCATAAAGAACATTACATTGACTGGCCTGTTGGTCTAGTGGTCAGTGACTCAGACTGCAATGCCGGAGGTCGTGGGTTCGATTCCCACCCAGGACAAATGTTTGTGTGATGAGCATGATCATTTGTTCTGTGTCTGGGTGTAATTTATCTATATATGTATGTATTTAGAAATATATAAGTATGTTTATCAGTTGTCTAGTACTCATAACACAAGCTCTGCTTAGCTTGAGACTAGACGGCGTTGTGTGATAGTTGTGGAATATTATTATTATTATTATTATTTCCTTTATTTATTTTATAACACACTTATTACATTTTTAAATATTTCTTAACAAAAACTATATAAAAAACATTTAAAAATATAAAAAATAGTGGTCCGCCGGTAGCGGGAGCAGGGTCCAAGCTACCGGTGGTTAGGGCTCCAGAGACAAGAACCTCCTCACAATACGAGCCGTATCGAGGAGTACTGCCTTCTGAATCAGGCCCTTGATCCAACCGCCTAAGGAGAGCTTCGAAAGATGGTCATCGAGGCTCTTGGCTATAAGGCCATTGGCCGTCACGACGATCGGCACAATGATAGCCGAGTTCACATTCCACATGTCGACAACCTCGTGTGCCAAGTCGAGATATTTTATTTGTTTCTCTTTCTCAGCTTTCACGAGGTTCTCGTCATGCGGGATGGTAACATCGACTATCATTACGCGGCGCGCTGATCGGTCTATCACTACTATGTCAGGCTTATTGGCGACAATAGTCCTGTCAGTAATGATAGACTGATCCCAGTACAGCGTGACATGGTTTTTCTCGAGAACTGGGTCGGGCACATACTTGTAGTACGGTACCTCAGATTCCACAAGTTTATATTTCAAGGCAAGTTGCTGGTGAATAATCCTGGCTACTTGGTTGTGCCTGTGCAAGTACTCGCCGTTAGCCAGACGAGAACAACCAGAAATAATATGTCTGATGGACTCACCCGGACGGTGACATGCCCGACACACGTCAACCGTCCCGTCCTTCATAATATATTTCCGATAGTTGTTCGTCAACATAACTTCGTCCATAATCGCACAGACAAAACCTTCAGTTTCTCCAAAGAGGTCGCCGAAGCGTAACCAGGATACGGACGCTAGAAAATCTACATCGGGCCCATGAAGAGCCCGGTAGAAGCGCCCGTGAAGCTCCTTGCCTTGCCATACTTCCTTGCGGTCATCGGTAGTAAGTACTTCAGGTTTGCGCCAGTTCTCTTTAGCCATGGACAGCGGGGTGAGTCCCTTGTCCACTGCGACCACATCTCGGTGCATACCCACCTCGACTTTTAAAAAATATTCTCTGAGACTGCACATCTCGCGGTTGTGAAGGGACTTCGCGTTTAAAAACCCTCGACCCCCGCACTTCCGCGGGATGTACAGCCTCATCACTGATGATCGTGGGTGATGCATCCGGTTTGCGGTAAGCAGTGTACGAACTCTCCTATCCAGGGCATCGAGTTCGGTCTGAGTCCATTTGAGTACGCCGAAAGAGTACATTAAAACCGGCATGACCCAACCGTTGAAAGCGCGCACCTTGTTTCCGCCTGAAAGAAGGCTATGTAATACCTTGTTCAGGCGTCCAAAGAAGCGCTCCTTCAACGATTGCTTCATGTCAGTTACGTTAATGCCTAACGCTTCCGACATACCCAAATACTTATAGCTTTCGGATGAGGAGAGGGATCTCAGGTGTATGAAATCCGAGAGCTGAATTCCCTCGGATTCCATAATCTCCCCTCGCTTTACATACATGACTGCACATTTGTCCACACCAAATTCCATCCTGATGGCGCTACTGAAAGTTTCAGTTACTTTCAGTAGCTCCATCAGTTGCAATTTGTTGGGGGCAAAGAGTTTCAGATCATCCATGTAAAGAAGGTGAGATATGACCTGACCACCTCTCCTCAACCGGTAGCCTAGACCTGAATCCTCCAGCAATGTGTTCAGAGGATTCAGGGCTAGACAGAACCATAGTGGGCTCAGACTGTCGCCCTGGAATATTCCCCGTTTAATCCATACAGGTTCATCGTTCCCCTGGATCTGTCGACATCCTGGATATCGAAGGACCGTCCTCCATTGCCCCATACACGACTCAAGGAAGGCGCGTAGAGTTGCATCTATCTTGTACAACTCCAGCACCCTCATGAGCCATGTATGTGGCACCGAGTCGTAGGCCTTCTTATAATCTATCCAGCATGTAGACAGATCCTTGCGGGATCGACGAACCTGTTGGCTAATGGCCATGTCGATGAGGAGTAGCTCCTTAGTACCGCGGGACCCATTCCTACATCCATTTTGAGAGGCAGACATAATGGAGTTTTTGTCAATGTGTGTATTAATTTTAGCTCTCAAAATGGATGTAAGAAGTTTATAGACCGTAGACAAACACGTGATCGGTCTATAATTTTTGGGTTCCGCGGGACTACCTGACTTATGGAGCAGGTGGGTAACGCCTGTTGTTAAAAACTGCGGTAAGGACCCAGACTCTAAGGATGACTGGAATTGGGATGCCAGGCAAGTGTGTGAACTACTAAGCCATTTGAGCCAGAAGTTGTGCAGTCCGTCCGGTCCCGGTGACTTCCAGTTCGGTAACGGACGAACTGCTCTGGCTATATCTAAAGGTGTAATCAAAATTGGCTCCATTTCTGGGATAGGTTCACACACTCGTTCGACATCACGCATCCAGTCAGCCTCAGTATGACAGACGGGCACCGACCAGATGCTGCGCCAGAAAGAACTCGTAGCAGCATCATCCGGGCGGCACACGTCTGTCATATTTAGCTCGGGTCGCTCCCAAGCTCTGTATACCCACCTCTCATCGCTCTGGAACATGCGATTCTGTGAGTACCGATCAACCCGCCGCTTATACCTCCGAATACGGTTCGCCCATGCATAAACTTTCTGCTTCAGGAAGTCGATGCGCTCTGTGACACGGGACATGTATTCTTGAGGACTGATTCCAGTCCCCGAGAATGCCCGCCTCACAAAGCGCATCACACGTGGTCGTGTATTGCCCTCCCTGAAGCAGTGTAGTTTGCCGATGAGTACCCTGGCCCCGTCGATGCGGCGCTCGATCCTGCGCTGCCAGGCTGGTACAGCTGGTTTTGGTCGAGTAGCTACGTCACAATTTGAGAACTTGACGTTAGCTAAACGACATGCCGCAACAGCCCCACAGTACAGGATCGAGTGTGTATCAACGAGGTTCTCGCTACTCTCGAATATATTCTCGAGTTGCGAGTCCAAGGCACACACCAGCGCCCTATTTTTATTATGCATGGGTAACCGTGGTAATCGGGGCCTAAGTTCGGTAGGAGTGGATCGATATTCACGAAGCGCATCTTCCAGAGCGCTCCTCAATCGGTCGTTGCACTGGCTACTTACCACAGCAACCCTATCATCTTCCTCTACAACAGCTGGGTTGAACCGCGGCGGGGTTGCGTCAATAACTGACGCTTGCACCGCGGTTTGTGCCGGAGTTAAAACGATACGGTTGCTCAGTACCTCTGAGCGCAGCCTATCAAGTACGGCGTCGTCCAACATGTGATTGCGTTGGATGACCCGCACCTGATCCGACAGTCGTTGGGCCGAAACGTTGACGGTTGGTTCAAGTACCTGGAACAGAGACAGCATCCCAACACGGTACGCAGTGAGGTTAGTTCCCCCCTCTGTAGACCCGTAGTATGCGCGCATGACGTTCTCGTTAATGGAATGAGTCCATCTCATGCGCTGCACACAACCACCGGCAGCGGGGACCCGGCTCGGGGCCGGATGGCCCCTAAGTCCCAAGCTTCTCGGTGGCCGGCCTCTCCCCTGCCGACGTACAGGTGTTGGCGACGTCGGCGGAGAGAAATACTCGTCGCTCGAGCTCGACGCAACTGCCACTGCCGGTGTCACAGCACTCACGATGGGGCTGGATTCCGGCGGCGGCGAGGCGGAGCTGAGCGACGGGTCCGGAGGTGGTAGGCGTGCGCGTCGGTAGGCTGCTCTCGTAATCATTTTTCGGTTATCATCTTGTATCTTATATGTAATTTTCAGTGCTTGACATTTTTGACGACGCCGTTGACAGGCGTCATTTTTTCATCAACTGTATTTAAATTTCTTTTTGGTTTCCAAATTTTCTGTTTTATATTCTGATATTTCCTTTGGTATCTTTAGGTAACTAATATAAATACTTTTGTATTAAAACGAATATTAATATTAAAATAAAATAAAATAAAATTTTAAATAAATTTAAATTTTTTTTTGTTAAATATTAAGGAAACAGTAAACTTGCGTGTTTTTTAAATGTTATTGTAGGTAAGTTAACAAATAAAAATAATACAACAAATAACTCGCATTTCAAAATTCTTCGACAAAACTAAAATATATTTTGCTCTGGTACTGATGTCAAAAGCTGTATGTGAGTTTGACAGTGCATGTGGGATTATTAAAATTATATTTTTGGCCGTGGAAACATTCGCTATAGCAGATAAATTAAATACATTTAGTTGGTAACACACTTGTGTTGACCTTAGGGTAACAGGACTCTAACGTCAGATGCAGCTAACACTGGTATTTTACATAGAGCTACTGTCTGTCGTCCACATCCCAGAAACTGGGTAGTATGATACCCCATGGTAATCCTGGTCGTCAGACTGTCAGAGATCTACACATGACAGATTAACAGTTTAACGCGGTTGCCAGGGCATGAAGGGATCTCGGTATATAATGGATGGTCACGCATCAACGGACCAACCTCGGCAAGATTAGCTTAGCCTGAAGATCGACCCGAGTGTCTGTTATTATTTAGCTACAAGTTCTCTCTTTTTTTATAAACATCATGTACATTAAATATTAAAACAAACGCAACGACGAACGCAGCTCATATCATACCTAGAGATTCTGTTTGCAGCAAAAAGAATACAAAATGACACAATTATCTTAAACAAAAGGTCGTGCTGATTAAGAAATTATTCAGAACGGCATAACATCATCATACTCCTGCTCTTAGCCTAATTTATTTGCAGTACGCGCATCATGTCTTTTTCTTCCATAGGTACTTCTCTATTACTCGTCATCTCAGCAGTCACCTCCTTTCTAGCCATACCATTCTTCACGCAGTCTATCCAGGACTGAACGACATCTGAACTATAATGTTTTTATTCAGGTAGACCCTTAATTTTTGGGGTCTTTTGAACCCCTTCTTGTGGATGAGGTATTTCTTTATGGGCAATATGCACGTACCTCGGTATGCCCATTGGGCATGGTAATATAGGGTTGGTATTGTAGCGGCAATACAAAAAGTACTAGAGAAACATAGAACAAAAAGTACTACAGCGCTATCTATGACTCAGATGATGAACTAAACATCGAAATCCTAAATCGCGCAAGTAAAATTATCCGCGTCTTATAGACTATACAACATTAGTTTCAGTATATGCGAAACCTGATACACGTGTCTAGTATTTTTATGTAAAGAAACTATGTACAAAATTTCAAAACTGTATCATGAAAAATCTCTAAGTTATAAGCTTGTTCTGTTACCTAGTTGTCCGCACAAAAACGTTGTCACCACGCAGTACGCGCCTCTAGCGTCGTCTTGAGCTCATTGATAATAATAATTTGGCAGTAGCTACCTAAATTATTGCGATAGGTACTCAAAGTCGCTCGGTGTCCAACTTTTAACTTTTTTAAATATTTTTGCGAAAAAATATAACATGGTTTAAAAATTATTGGAATCGATTCAGTTACTTATTTGAACAAACTATATTCAGGTTTCGCATATACTAAAAATAATGTTGTATAGAAGAACCCGAAAACAACTATCGGGCAGTGGCCCACCAGACATAACACTCGTCTGGTCGGTGGATCCTCCCTTTTCTATGGGGGATGAAGAACTTTACACCCTGTTATCCATACCCCCAAAGTATTATTACTATGTAAAATGATGTAACAATCATTTTGTGTAACTTGAAGACCAAGGTTTCGTAGCAAACTTAGTGTAAGTTAATAACGAGTTCCAAAACTAAACATTTCCCATTTTCTCCAAGTATTTTGTGCCTAAAATTAATTTCACAAATTACTATTTTTAATCAAAAAAGTAGTTGGAGAATCACAGTGTGCTACTTCAGGGCAAAGTTGGCCTTACATAGACTTATTCCATGATTGTATCCTTCTGTGGTTAATCTATTAGAAAAGAGCAGAATTTTAAAAAAAACTCTATCAAATTTGAGATTTTGTAATCAGAAAGCGCTATGCTTCCACATTTATTGTGCAAACCGCCAGCCAGTCTGTGGAATTCACTGTCGGCTTCTCTGTTTCCTGATCGTTATAATCTAGATCTTTTCAAAGTTCAAGTGAATCGGTTTCTTCTAAGCAAGCGTGTTCCACCCTAGGCCGGGTCATCGCTTCACATCAGGCGAGTTGCGGCCAAACGCAAGCCTAATTAGTATAAAAAAAATAATAATATGTTTTTTCCTCGATACAAACACCAATTGCGCAACTATAGCTTGCATAATACAGTCTATTCTTCCCACCTATGTCCATTCCCCTTCCTAGTTTACTAGATACGCTAAACATAGATATTTTACACGGAGCGCCGGCTTTCCGCAATCCAATTACCGAAGGAAAACCGATATCCTAAGGTTAGACTGGTGGTCAGACTTTCAGGTTTCAGACAAACCGTAACAATTTGCAACTCAGGTAAGTTAAGGTGAAACTATATAGTTTGTTAGTGCTTAGGTTACAGTATACACACTTGCTTGATGTGGGTAACACAAGAATTCATAATTATGGCAACTATTCATAATTATGGCAACTATTCATAATTATGGCAACTATTCATAATTGTGGCAACTATTACTTTTCATCTCCGGTCTTCATGCTTAAAATATTGTATTCGATATAGTGTAACCTGTGTAATTCTCAGATTTTTTGTTTTTATTGTGTGTTTAGTGTGTGTTAGAGTTTTTATGTGGCAGAAAATCAGACTGAAAATCACTATTAAAACAAGGTGATAATTATTATGTATTTGTAGATGAAGTGAGCAGTGGGTAATTTTGTTTCGCTGTACCTTATACCCATTATTTTTCTATGTGTTTAATTAATAAGATATAATCATTGTAATTCCACAGTTTCCTCAATTTAAGAGGACTTCAGATTCAGATTCATTTTATTTGCTTGAAATATAGTATTTTACAGATTTTATAAAACACAGGTACACACTTATAAACACACACAAACACTTAACACTTTTAAACATAAAGGATTTTTGAGGTGCCTGCTGAAAGTATCATCATGTAAACTATCTAAATCAAGCCTTTCATTTATTTCTTCGAAAGAAAATACTTTCACCAGCTGTCACAAAGACAACAAAATTATGCAATAATCAAAACATACTCAACAAAAATTTCTTTGTTTGATTTATTTACACATTAAACTTGTAAAATTGTGTATTTTGCGGGTTATATTGAAGGAAGCACCTACTATGGTATTTGGCAAGTTCTCAACTCGGCTGCGGGACTATTCGAAAGAGATACCGCGGCCCTGGAACACAAAGGGCAAAGAAGGAACATGGATGTGTTTTAGTCAGTACGAGTCTGACACTCCCTTCCATTCCGCCCAGAGCGTGACCTCATTTGATGATTTCTCTACTGAAAAAAAAAATGCTCAACTCCAAATTCAAATCAAAAACAAATCTGAAAGAAGGTGCCAGCTACTCTTCCAGTGTCTGTAAAACTGAAAGGACTAAAAACATTTTGATTCAGACCATACAATTTTACAACTAAAACTAGCGCTAAATTGAGTTAACGCAAGCATCACATCCTTTCGACGCTAAACAAAGTTAGTAGTACATTTACGTCAAATATCATTTTAAGCAGAACATTTTAGTACTAACTGCAACTTCACCCGCTTAACTCGTTAGCAACGCATAAAGGAAGTCAAATATTTATGCAATCGTTTGTATAACTTTCAACTAAATTTAACTAACCATGTATTTGCGTCAGTATTTAAACAATTTTCTCGCTGAATTTGTTAGTTTTAACTTAACATCACGTTTGTAATCCCCGACGGATTTGTTATGTTTTAGTCCCATGTAGGGGGCGAGCCAATTGCCATCAGCTGGGCATAAATCCTGAACATGGGCTCAAAATCAAAATATTTTGTTTCACATAGGCCGCATGGGCACTTATAAATATCGATAAAAGGGGCATGGTTCGGATTGGTTGTTTCCTATGGAGAAGGACCGGCAAGAAACTCCATGGTTACATGGTCTTTTAAAATATCTTGGTTTTACAAAACCAACGCTGCTGATAAAACCCAATACCACTTTTCCGGTCTTGAGAATCGTGCCCAGGAAAATGTGATGTTCAGCAATAGCGCTTGCGACCACTAGAAAATCGAGGCAGACCATTTTTATGTTATATTTTTTAATCATGGTTTTTTAGAGGAGCAGTCAAGTGGTGGACCAGTGGTATCCCCAACTTTCAACACGCAGGTCTTGAGTTCCAACCCAGGCTAGAACTTCGCTTTGTGTAATTTACTTCATTACCAATGCTCTCAACACGATATGTCAGAACCAAAATTTTTGAACACATGTGACATTGACTCGCGTGGTGAATTATGTGTTGTATTTTTTTATTTGTGTAATTATCTGGGTAACAATCTAATGTTGGAACAAACTACCAATTACTTGTAGAATGAGTTCTGTAGATGTTTTGAGACCCAGTATATTGTTGAATGGGCGTTCCAAATCTTAGTAGCAGCTGTTATTACGGACCGTTGTGGAAGAAATTAAACTCGTTACAGAAACTCGTGTGCGTTTAGAAACGGACTCTAGCGTCATGAGATTTTTGCCCTATTTGGTTTCATCGCAACAATTCAATTTGGCAATACGGTTTCTGAATAATATTATTTGTATACCTATGAGAGTCTATTTTAGGCTGTTTTTTGTGAGAAGGATGGAGGAGCTTGCAGGTCGATCTTAAGGTTAAGCCGCGCTTGCCGAGGTTGATCCGTGGATGGGTAACCGCCCATTACATACCGAGTTTCTTCCTTGCCTCGGAAAACACGTTAAGCCGTTGGGCCCGGCTGTCATTTGTACATCTTTTACAGTCGTTGCAGGTAGTCAGTGGCCCGAAAGTCTGACAACCAGTCTTACCAAGGGGGTATCGTATTACCCAGTACTAACTGGGTTGTGGAGGTCAGTTAGGCAGTCGCTCCATGTAAAATACTGGTATTTAGCTGCATCCGGTTAAACTGGAAGCCGACCCCAATATAGTTGGGAAAAGGATAGCCAGATAATAATTTGTGAGAAGGATGGACTGACGATCTTAAAAGGTCACACAGAAGGTGGAAGTTGGAGAATCTGATATTGTACTTGTCTGTCAAAGCTCACGTGACCAAAGCTTAGTCTTCATCAAACCAATGAGATCAAGCAGATTTTCAACTAATGTCGATGCTTGAAACGAGCTGTGCTTTGTTTCATCATTCTTCTGCCCTTATCCTAATTTATTTGGGGTCGGCGCAGCATGTCTTCTTCTTCCATATTTCTTTATTTCTCGTCATTTCAGTAGTCCTACTTTCTTGCCATTTTATATCTCACACATTGTATCTATCGTTTCTTTGGTCTTCCTCTACTCTTTTACCCATCCAATTTTTTTTTTTTAATTTTGCAGCTCCGTGCTGAGTATTTTGTTTTATCTTTTTCTTATGTTTACTTTTTTATAAGTTAGTTAGTTAATATAGGTTATTTTAATTTATTAATGTATATAATATTTACTTCTACAAATAAATAATTAATCTATTTTATTATATAATTTTTGTATTATTGTGAATTCAACCACTTTTTTGTGTTGTCCTGTGCGAGTCTAATAAATACTTTTTCTTTCTTTCTTTCTTTCACATTCATACTCAAAACTTTCCTCACGAAATTTCTCTCATTCCTCTGCATCATATGATACCCACACTCCACAACTTTTCAGTCACCGGCGCCACTTTTGTCAAAATCAAAAATCAAAATCAAAGCATTTATTTCAAATAGACCAGTTACAGGCACTTTAGAATTGTCAAAACAAAGACAACAATGAAAAGTAGTTACAGTCCCAGTCTCAAGGCATAAAAACTGTGAAAGTACTGTAGTTGCCCATTCCCTAACGTAGATCTCTATGGAGAAGAACGGGCACTCTTCTGAAGAAACTCCATGTACACTCTACAATAACTTGGTTACATCATTTATGTTGAGATGGTACATTATGTGAGAACAATGTAGCAAGATGTGTACGTTAAAAGTATCCATAGTAAAAAATAATTCAAGAATAAAATAATTAATTCAAATAAGCCAAGCCAAGAGATGACCAGTCACAACTGACAGCGCCCGTTCACGAACATGACCCATGTATCGGCACCATTCAACTCAACCATTTTGAAGGGAACTAAATGATCAGCGAGACATTTAAGTGAGCATGACACACTCTTAACCGCCAGGGCACATTCAAGTCAAGAAAATACGTAGGTTTCCAGCGAATGACAGCTTTCTAGTACAGAGTACTCACACAATATAGGCTATGCGCTTTCAGACTTCCTCTTATGTACTCATTTATTATTTTCATGGTTGCCTTTCCTACTAGAGTGAATTTAAGTAAACTGAACGCGAGCAGTACATTATTCCAAATCGCTGTTATGAGCTCTCTATGTTAATATCCCACAGCAATGATGACAAGTGTTGGAAGCTGTTTCGATGCGCAATTTGCGTTCAATACAATTTGTGAAATTCGCAATTCAATTGTTTGTCTTACCAAGAGGTATCGTATTACCCAGTATTAAGGGCGTTACATTGCTCGATGATCTTGATGATTTGATCCCTGTACTGGTTTTTGTTGACTTGCCCCGCACATTTCGCAAAATTTCGGTTTTTATTTATTATTTAAAAATATTAAAAGAAATAACAGAAAAAAAACAATACAGATTGTTAAGTATATCATTACGTATTTGTTGTTATAAAATTCATGCCGATTTATTCAGCCGTTACAGAGATAATTTACAATTAAGGTTGAAAAAGGACCTATTTTCTACGATTAACCAAAAAAAATTGAGAAGGCTTATTAAAATTTTAAACAATACAATTTATTTGTGATGAATTTAACTATAACATACTTTTTTTACACGGAAAACGCACGAAGGGATTCATCAACAAATTTCTTTGAACATACGCTGTTTTTGGGATTTGAGCCATGTAATGCCCTTGGAGATCAGATAGGCAGTCGCTCTATGTAAAATACTGGTATTCAGCTGGGTCCAGTTAGACTGGAAGCCGATAAGAAAAAGCTAGGCAGATGATGATCATCATCTAGCCTTTTCTAGAATATGAGGACTAGGTCAATGATTCTTGGTTAATCCTACTTCCTACTAATATTATAAATGCGAAAGTTTGTGAGGATGGCTGGTATGTTTGTTACTATTTGACGCAAAAACTGCTGACCGGATTTGGATGAAATGGGCACACACATAGTTTATAACCTGGATTAACTCAGGATACTTTTTATTATTCTGGTATTACGATCACGTGGGACATTACCGAACTCCACACGTGCGAAGCCGCGGGCATAAAATAATTGATTTATAAAAAAAAGGAAATTAAAATATTATCTACAACTAAAGGTGAAATTCAAATAAAAGCCTTCCTACGCGGTGATGAGCGATAAACATCAAAATTCAGTAGAATCCCGGATATTTTTCGTTTTTAACTGTCAATATAATTTTATTGAATTCGCTCTGAATGAAATTATGCGAAACTTTGATGTTCATGCTGACAAACAACCAAATTAATTAAAAAGGAATTCGATTTATTTTATTGGTGTATTTCATTCGTCGAAAATTACATAATATTCGACAAATTCGGTATACCACTAATAAAATAAATAAAAATCCGTTTTGTTCGGAATTTTCTATCAGAGCAATATTTATTTGAAACCTCTATTATAGTGGCGGCCACTTTGCCAACTTGCCGGACTCAAAACACTCAGTTTACCTGCTTCTCAAAAGAAACGTTTGAAAAACTCAAATCATCAATGTGTTACCAGGATGATATGATATTGTTATGTTAGGAACGAGTATTTCAACTCCGATCCGTTCACGACGCGACTTAAGAGGAAACAGGTCCTGCGAGGTAGGTATTTGATGAAACGATTGCCGTCGCGCTGCTTCAAGCCTGCCGCCGTAGAGAGCGTTAGCAACAGCTACAGCTCAGACCGATTATATCAACAAAATTTTGACGAGATCGACGTTTAGTATCCCCCTTTTTTCTCCTCGAAAACTGACCCGATTCAATTATTTTTGTCATTAACATTTTAAAAAGAGTATGTCTAGGTTCCTATGAATTTGTTATATGTTAAAAACTTTTCGAATTTGTCAGGTAGTCCTCTAACCAGAGCCGCAAAAATGGGGCATTTTTTTCATTTTTGGAGGGTCATATTTTCTTTACATATTACATATTAGTTGTTGTAAAAAAGTAAATGACAGGGACGTGTCTACAGTAGATCTTGATTTTATGAAAAAAAAAAAGATTGCTCTGGAGGCATTATTCAGGAAGAAAACAGGGGAATACATTTGTATTTAGAATTGCAGCCCCTGTTCCCTCTTAAGGCTTCATTAAACCTGAACAAATTGCAGACGTGGCTCGGAACACCGGACTCAGAAAGATAATGCACTGAAGTGTCTTTTGTCCACAGCCGGTCCAAAATCTGTCCGTACCGGTATGTTCGAACCATTACACTTTATAATTAGTTTGTGATTAGTTTCGTCGTGTATGTTGCCATTGAAATATTATGTCTCGTGCTGTTACACTCTGGTAATTATTGGAGTTTAGAAATGGTTGCTTTAAACATTTCATGATGTGTTTTTAAAACGAATTTTAACGGAAATGATGTCATATCACAGAACGGTGTGGGTTTATTTTTGTTTGTTAATGTTTTTGGGCGAAATAATAAAGAGAGATAATGTTTGGTTATTGTCAATGTGGTCTGTTATTTAATAGAGTAATAATGTTATAATAAAGTTTTAGGATGTTATTATTACTTTGAAGTGGACATTCAGAGATATGGAAAGGTTGAACAAATAATATTAAATGTAACTCCAGAAAGGACGCGATGACCTGACGAATTTTGAGATTGTCAGCCACAGGGATCGGAAAATACGGAGTCAAATATGAGTTAGATGGGTCCATTGTGTTCTTGAAATTATTTTTAAAATGACAGAAAAAATAGACAGAAGTTACTCTAGTTGACAAAACTTGTGACACCGCGCCGATGAATAATCCTTGAAAAACTTTTATTTGAGTATTTAAATAAAGAAAATCAATAGAAGTAAGATAACACTATGCCGACCAAGAAGTAATGAAAAGACATCTTTTTGAAACAGTTATGATTTCGATACGTTTACAAATGCTAATAATAATGTTACGTCGCGAATCTTGTACATACGGCGGCACATCAAGCTCTACATAACCAGTATAACCTGACTTCGCTTTGTATGAGCTTTCCGTACGATGAGAGATCAGATTTATTTGGTTTTGCATAGCGTGATTGGTCGCCGTGCGTACTATTATAAATGCGAAAGTTTGTGAGGAAAAAATCTTCATTCAGATCCTGACTGCCCCCTTGCTGTCCTCCCCTAGCGACACCCTAAGCAAAGGCTCGTACCCCTCAGGGGGTGCCCTCAGCATGTAGTCGATTAGTTTGTAAGTTTTTTACTCTGACTAGAGGCCACTCAAGGCACCCACATGACAGTCCGGTTAAGCAGATGACCACCTTCTAGATTGACCTGTGAGATGCCATTTACAATAAAAAGGAAAGAAACCTTCTCAATGGAATTCGATGAAATTTGGCACACAGATAATTTATAACTTTTTTTTTTTTTGGAATGGGAATTCATCAAATGACCCCCCCGCTCTGGGCGGAGCGGAAGGGAGTGTCAGACTTGTACTGACTAAAACCCATCCATGTTCCTTCTTTGCCCTTTGTGTTCCAGGGCTGCGGTATCTCTTTCGAACAGTACCGCAGCCCTGGCAGGCATCGGCCCGTGCGGACCCCTACGTGCTGACATCTCTTTGAGGCGCGCGTGGAACAGATAATTTATAACCTGGATTAACACACAGGATACTTTTCATCCCGGCAGTACTATTCCGTGGGACAATTACCGAACTACACGCGGGCGAAGCCGCAGGCATAAGCTACTCCTAACTAATATTATAAATGCAAAAGTAAGTTTGTTTGTTACCTTTTCACGCCAAAACCACTGAACCAATAATCCTGAAATTTTACATATACGTTGTCAAGTGTACAAAAACGGACATAAGATACCTTTCATCCCGAAAAAAAGTACTATACCCGAGGAAAACAACAATAACTTTCTTGTAATAAATGGCGCCACGGGTCTTTCGAATCATGATTGAATTATATTATTACAAGCAACGTACAACCCGAATTTATTGTCCAATTCTAAATTAAAGCAAGCAACGCCACGGATCAAAGCTAGTTGTTAATATTTGAAATAAATAAAGCAAAGACGAGAAACATCCACCTCATTCCAACTAATTAATTCAATACAACAATAGGTGCCTACCCACTGCTTCTATAACAGAAAGTAGATAGCATTACAACGGTTTTAATGTGATTATACAAAGGTAAGCACCGTAAGCCTATTAATAGTTTCTGCGTCTGTTGCTATCGAATGTTAACAGTCGGATCTACAACTGTATAATATTGTTGTGTTTGCTTGACTGGGTTTTATTAATTTACGCGTTATTATACAGCAGTTCCTGAGCGACCGAGCTTTGCTGTGGTAAAAATAGAGAATACGAATTTTCCTAGATATGAGACCGAGCTAGATCGATTTTTATTTTATTTATTTAGTAAAACAAAGACAATCTCTGCAGATGGGGTTTCATGGATGGCTCAGACCTCAAGTGCGTATGTGGCGTCTCCCTACAAACAATGGCCCACCTTCCATCTTGCGCCGCATGCCCCTATCAACTGCGCTCTTGATAATTCATTTAATGCATCAGTGAGCGAGGTTCGTGTGGCTGAGTTTTGGGCTTAACATATTTAAATGTTTTGCCATCGATACACTAAGAAGAAGATTAAAACTTTATGAACAAGTAAAAAACTGTACAAAGGTGGACTTATTGCCAATGTAGTCTGCTATTTAATAAAGTAAAAATATTATAATAAAGTTTTAGGATGTTATTATTAGATTTGAGTGGTCATTTAGAGATATGGAAAGGTTGAGCTAATAATATTAAATGTACCTAAATGCAGAAACAAGGACAAGATGACCTGACGAATTTTGAGACTACAAGGCACGGAGAACGGACAATATGGAGTAAAATAAGAGTGACATGATTACACTGTTCCTGAAGTTATTTTTAAAACGACAGGAAGCAGTAGTTCTATAATCCATGAAAAAGTTTTATTTAAGTATTAAAATAAAGAAAATTAATAGAAGTACTCAAGATAAATGCATTTAAAATTATAACTATGAAAAAGAAGCACTTAAAACACATATTTTTTAAACAGTTCTGCTTTCGGTACTTATACATTTTTGTGAGGAAAGAATTTTGATTCGGATCCTGACTGCCTCCTTGCTGTCCTCTCCCAGCGACGCCCTAAGCCGAGCCGACTTAGTTTTTCGTCCATAAACCTTTGTGTTGCAACTTACATCGAAATCGTGAGAGCCGTTTTTGAGAATGTGATTACAAATAATTTAGATATATGTATACAAATATTTCTTATTTTAAGGGTTCCGTACCCGAAGGGTAACCAACGGGACCCTATTACAAAGCCTCCGTCCGTCCGTCTATCTGTCAGCGGGCTACAGCCCGCTCATGACTGATCATGAGATAGATCTCATGATCTGTAATAGGTAGACAGTTGAAATTTTCACAGAACGTGCATTTCTCTTACCGCTACAACAATTAATGAAAATTAAAAGGGTTAATGGACGGCTTAGATATCAAATTTGTATACGGCGTGTCTCCACAGATAATAGCCTATCTTCCATCTTGCGCTGCATGCCCTAACACCTGCACACTTGACAATCTTATGACTGCATCAGCGCGCGGAGTTCGCACAGCTGAATTTTGGACCAAATATATTAATTAAAAATTTGCCATCGACACGCTAAGAAGAATTAAAGGGGGAGCCCCCTTTAATTCTTCTTAGCGTGTACCATACTATAATGATACAAAACCCTTAATGCGCGAGTCCGACCTGCTCTTGTCGGGTTATATAATATAAGGTGTATATATACAACATTATTTTTAGTATATGCGAAACCTGAATTTAGTTGTTCAGAATAAGTAACTGAATCGATTCCAATAATTTTAAAACCATGTTATATTTTTTCCCAAAAATATTTAAAAAAGTTAAAAGTTGGACACCGAGCGACTTTGAGTACCTATCGCAATAATTTAGGTACCTACTGCCAAATTATTATTATCAATGAGCTCAAGACGACGCTGGAGGCGCGCGCTGCGTGGAGACCACGTTTTTGAGCGGACAACTAGGTAACAGAACAAGCTTATAACTTTGTGATTTTTCATGATACAGTTTTGAAATTTTGTACATAGATTCTTTACATGAAAATAGACACGTGTATAAGGTTTCGCATACACTAAAACTGCTGTTGTAGAATTACGTGGTTGTATTCCAGGGTTTGGTTATTTATCGATAAAACTGAACAAATTTCTCCAAAAATCACCTGTTCCTTACATTTGGCTACTTACTACAAGAAAATACCTATAAGCCATTCAAATAAAAAATCCTCCTTTCAAAGAAAGACCATAAACCCCACTAACGAGAATATCCTCCACAACCTTTTTACAGAAATCGCCGTCAAAGGAAAAAAAGAAAAAACCTCACATATAAAATTCTCAAGGAAAAACCTTTTTGCATTCGCATCCTCAACGTAATGCGTTTAGATAGCTAGATATTAGTACTTCCTTTAAAGCCTAGGCTTACTATAAAGCTATTAGGTCAAGTGGTGAACGTGTGTGGCTTCAGGCTAAGCCTGTTACATTAATAAGAATCCTGAGTCTACTGCAGACTTAAATGTGGAGATTTGGTGTAATGATTTAAAAGATGAAGTTGATTTGGTAGAGATGGATGAAATTCTTGGGGTTTTAGACCATTTTATTTTGATTGGACTGACCGTGTCTCGGAAAGTACGTTAAGACTTTGATAGCAGCTGCCATTTGTAGATGTTTGACAGTCGTTACAGGTAGTGACCCGAAAGTCTGACAACCGGTCTTACCAAGGGGTATCGTAATACCCAGTACCAACTGGGTTGTGGAGGTCAGATACTCAGTCGCTCCATATAGAATACTGGTACTCAACTGCATCCGGTTAGACTGGAAACCGACCCCAACATGGTAAAAGGCTAGGAAGATGATGATGAGCTCGTGGTTTTGCTAAAAAAGCTGAACTACGAATTGTGGATGATGGAGAGCAGTGACGTGATATTTGACAGGAGAGAATAGAAGAAAAAAGAAGTGTTGGACCAACTTTGAGTAACTTACGACAAGGACAGGAAGTTGATGGTGATGAAAAGATATAGCATAACTGTTATATCCGATCAGGTATGAAAAGGTGTATCTACAGCACCATCACATATTTTCATCAGTAATCTTTAAGTCCTATGTCTAGCCGATAAAAATTTTTCTGTTTGATTGAATAATTTTATCTTTTCTTGACATTAATACTAAATTTATATAAATATGCAATTTTGACATTATCACATCAGAATATATTTTTTTTAATTTATAAGGTTTCTAAATTATGAACTTTGCATGTGCATAATCTAGGTAGTTTTCAGATTATTTCTTATTGTTAATTTTTTCAATGTTATCGAAATATTTGTACGCCGATACTTACTGCTAAACATGTCTGGACTCAAACGATATAATATCTTGCGTGCTCTTGTATGTATACAATGTTTAAACAAATAAAGAAATCGTATCTTATCTAGAGGGAGAAAAGTCAACTGCCATCCACCAGATAAAATAAAATTGTAATCAAATCAAATGAAATCTTATTAAATATCGTGAAAGAGTTAATAATAGAGATGAAAACAATAAAAGATATAATCAAATAAAAATAACAATAGATCGAAAAGAAGATTTCATTGTTAAAACAGAACAAATTGGCATTCAGTTACGGACGTGATATCGCAAAACGAAATGAACTTTTTTTATCACAAAAAACTTATATTTTATCGCATTTTATGAGCATACTCGTACGTATAGACAAAGTTAATAAAGTAACAAATTCAGTATTAATATCCCACGTTCTCATATTACGTTCAATGTTTGCCAAATCTTTTTAGCCCAATACAGCTTTGATAACCGTTTTTATTCTGATTGTAAAGTAAGTAAAAACATTGGAAATAAAGACAGGTTTTGTCCCAAAATTTTCTTTTATACTTATTGTTTGTTTCTTCATAGTATTAAAATTGTTTACATTAGATTGGACTGAGGAGCTCGTGTCTAAATAATAACAGCCGGTCGGGTCGATATTTAGGTTAAGCCGTGCTTGCCTAGATTGGTCTGTGGATGTTACACACCGAGTTACCTCCGTGCCTCGGAAAGCACGTGAAGCCGTTGGTCTCGGGTGTCTGACAGTCGTTAGGTAGTCAGTGGCCCAAAAAGTCTGACAACCAGTCTTACTAAGGAGTATCGTTTTACTCAGTACTAACTAGGTTGTAGAGGTCAGATAGGCAGTCGCTCCATGTAAAATACTGGTATTCAGCTGCATCCGGCTAGACTGGAAGCCGACCCCAACATAGTTGGGAAAAGGCTAGGCAGATGATGATGTTTGTTTCGTAATAGTATTAAAATTGATTGCATTAGTTTGAACTGGTTTCCGCCCGCGGATACGGCCGCGTTTTTGTTTACACGGATCTTATACTTAGCATATTTGTTATTTTGATGTATAAGCTATACTGAAGGGACCTCACAATTTATAATATCCTTTATTCATTTTTCTTAAAAAAAAAATAAAAAAATGGCGGTCCGCCGGTGTCGGGCGCAGGGTCCAAGCTACCGGTGGTTAGGGCTCCAGAGACAGGAACCTCCTCAAAATGCGAGCCGTATCGTATTTTTTATTGTACTAGCTGTTGTCCGCGACTTCGTTTGCGTGAAAATTTTGATGTGTATACTTGCCTTAAGATCCAATCTGCCGTTGAGTCGTGAAAAGGTTTCCAACAAACAAATAAACAAACACAGTTACTTTTGCTGGTGGTAGCCACTGTGGATTCTGGCTTTCAGGAGTTGCAGTGGGTTGAGAATAGTGAGGAAGGATTGCCCAAAAAAAAAAAAAAAATCTATCTGGCGAAATGTGTGTCGTACTATTAGATACACTTCTGCCTTACTCTTCAGTATTATAGGCGTGACATTATATTATGTTTTTAGATTGAATCTAATTTTATTGCAAAAAGGTTTTGCTATTTACAAAACTTTTGACATAAAAGTGTTTGACAAACACTGAAAGTTTTCGCTCCTTGAGTGATGATTCAATTATAATGGAAGAAGGGATTTCTGTAGAAGGTACTTATCTAAGTGAAGAAGGTACTTTGAATTAATATTATTAAGGATTCTGACAGTAATTTCGTACTATTCAATTCTACTTTAAACAACATTTTTATCAAGCTCTTGAGAAGGCGTCACTCAAAACGTTGTATGCCTTGATAGAATCTAAATTAGTCTGTCAGAAACAATTCAAATTCTTAATTGGAACCTAAAAAAAAAGAAACAATAAAAACTCAAAAACGAATGAGGTCATTCTTAGGGTTCTGTTGCCAACGTGCAAAAGCAGGATCCTTCATAAATTCGACCTGTCCGTCTATCTGTCCGTCCCTATGTCACAATTATTTTGGAGAGCAGATGTCTTCTATGAACCGCCACACAAGAGTGATGTGAAATCACGAATAAAAGAAAAGTAGGGGTGGCCCTACGTACACACAACACACACACATACATACACACACCATGACACATGTAACTGAAATATGAAAAAGAATATCTACGTATATAACTGTGTCGTTTATGATAATTGACATTGCTGGCGTTGCTGTAGAAACAATATTAATTTATTTTACAACCTGAAAGCTACATGAAGATGTACAAATAAATATAGCAAAAAATAAGTTCCTAACCTTTCCAGTATAATAAATAATTGGAACAAACCTGAAACACTATTTCCAACCAAAGCAACTCCTAAAAGTGAAAATCAACGGCGATGACCACCGAAGAAATAATTCGACTGACGTCTTAGAAAAGAACAGCGGAGCTATAAGAAAAAAAATCCTGCGAAAAAAGATCTTTTGATCGCGTTGACTTACAAGTTTGAAAAAACTGAGTAAAATTAAAAGACCTGAGTATTCGATATTCATTTCAGCTTGATACCTCAACGCGTTACTGAGAAAAAGGGTCTTGACAGACGGACAACACAATGATCCTGTAAGGGCTCTGTTTTTGCCGATGAGATACGGAACCTTAAAACATTTTTTTTTTAAATATTAAATAGGCCTACTTTTGACCGCAATCTAGTCCAGAGGACAGAGATGTGGTCGACGATGGAACGAGCTAACCCAAAACAAGCCTATTAGCTCGTGACTTAAATAGATTTGGGGTCATATGAACTTAAGAATACCGTCAAATTTTATCAAATTTCATCACCAAATCAAGCAAAAGATAGAATTGAGCTAGACCAACAGGCACAACGTTTACAACTGGGATACTCTCCGTTGCTTATTACCCTAAAACTTAAGCATTCTTATAACATATGCTTAATATTGTGAGAAACATTTGATCCTAAAAACCTTTCCCATATAAGTCATAAGAAACCTGAACAACACTTGTACAAAACACCTGCCTCTTTGAAACTTCAAAACTCGAAGCCAAGAGCCATCAACCGAAGTGGTAACGTTTCTGGCTGTTCAAGTGAAAGGTTGCCACAAAACGCACTTTGAATACAGATGACCATTTTTCTCAAGAGGTAACCCCGAAGTTTTCTGGCCAGTGGCAAGGTCAGAAAAGTAGCGAAGAACGGACCAATCAATAGTTGGAGAAAGCAACTGTTAATTGTTTACTTGAAGTGTTTGTTAAGTACACAACTCACGTTTGGAGCTCCCTAAAGAGTTGGACAAAATGTTCTTTGTATAGTGGCTGTACAATTTACTGGTGAAGTTTTTTTTCGGTTTTGAGATGTCTTTATTTCCCATAAGAAATTTCACTTACATGAGAAATATTTAAAAAAACATTAATGATTGAACGTACAGTTGTGGCAAAAAAAAAAAATACAAAAATATTCTAGAAGTGTAGGTTAACCGGTAACAATTTAACTCAGTCAAAATGTAAACATACAAGAAACGCTCGATACTAGATGTGGTATGTAATCTACTAAGTGTAGCTTTTTTTATTTTGTTAAGGGCATTACATTGCTCGATGACCTTGATAATTTGATCCCTGTACTGGTTTTTGTTGACTTGCCCCGCACATTTCGCAAAATTTCGGTTTTTATTTATTATTTAAAAATATTAAAGGAAATAACAGAAAAAAAAACAATACAGATTGTTAAGTATATCATTACGTATTTGTTGTTACAAAATTCATGCCGATCTATTCAGCCGTTACAGAGTTAATTTACAATTAAGGTTGAAAAAGGACCTATTTCCAACGATTAACCAAAAAAAATTGAGAAGGTTTATTAAAATTTTAAACAATACAATTTATTTGTGATAAACTTAACTATAACATAATTTTTTTACACGGAAATCGCACGAAGGGATTCATCAACAAATTTCTTTGAACATACGCTGTTTTTGGGATTTGAGCCATGTAATGCCCTTAACATACAAACAAGCCTGTAATCTACGAGGGTGAGGTGAGGTACCTAATTGTACACACACATTTTGCAGATAAATTCCAAGTCCCAGATAATAGAGGGGGGAAAGGGCCCCAAAGGTTATCTTTGTCATGGCATCATTGAAATGTCTCAGACCGTTTTTAATTTGATTAGCATGAATTTTTGTCTTCTAACAGCCGCATTTACAATATCTTGATAAGTTTTGGCTAACTTTTTTTGCAAAGCATTTAACACAATTTCTTTTTTATCTGGTTCATCATCGTCTCTGTCTCTACAGCCTTTTCCAACTGCGTTTAGGGCGGCTTCCAGTCTCACCGGCTGCAGCTGAATATCTGCCCACCACGTTGCAGGGAAAGACAGTCTAGTTGTGAGCCTTGGCTTCTGACTACCTGTTACGATTGTCTATGTGAATCAATGTAGCTATTCAGTATCAAGACTACCTGTTACGATTGTCTATGTGAATCAATGTAGCTATTCAGTATCAAGATTACCTGTTACGATTGTTTATGTGAATCAATGTAGCTGTTCAGTATCAAGACTGCCTGTTACGATTGTCTGTGTGAATCCTATTACGCATCAAGACTACATGTTACGATTGTCTATGTGAATCAATGTAGTTATTAAGTATCAAGACTACCTGTTACGATTGTCTCTGTGAATCAATGTAGCTATTAAGTCTCAAGACTACTTGTTACGATTGTCTTTGTGAATCAGTGTAGCTGTTTAGTATCAACCCGATTGATCCCTAAATTATTGTGAAAGACCTACAGTATTCCACTCTCCTCACACTTTTAGATTCTACAATTTATAGTGCGAAGAGTATTTTGTTTCGAAAAAGTCAGGTGTCATCGTATATATTGACACACACACACACACACACATACATTTTCATCCACGCCACATAGGTAAACGTGAACTAGCTACCAAAAAAACCTGGTCAAAGCGAGAATTTCTTTTGTAAAAACATTCATACCACGTTTGATATGCACGATGCAAAAGGTTTAGTCAAACGTTTTCGTGAAATAGCTAGCAGTTTTTTTGTAACAATGGCCTGACACTAGATGCTAAGCCATTTTTGGAGAGAATTGATACTTACAGGTTAGTTTTTAAAACGACTTTCTAATGAACTTACACTGTCACTTACGGGATATCTTCCGTGATTGTTCATTATTTTGAGCTCCCGATATTACGACGCTGTTGTTAGCTGCATGATCGCGGGTTGACTGGAGAATGCGGGTGGAACGAAAATGAAATAAATAATAAGTAGTGACAGTATAAGTTTAGTTGTAAACCGTGTAGAAGCTTAAAACAGGACTTTTTAATGACTAATCGCTGTATTGCTTTTACAGGCAAAGTAAAGAAAACCTAATCACGCCAGAGCTTAAATCATACCTTATGCTATGCTTTTAGACTTACGCAAGGAGTACTGATGCATTTTCGGAACTGGCAGACACAACGATAAAATAACGGAGATGGTAAAGGTTCGACGATCGGGATGAGACTGGTGGACCGCGAGAGCGGGAGGCATTGCTGCCTTTAAAATGATGACAAGACAATTTAGAGGAAATCTTAGTAATCGATTATTATTGATCATTAGGGTTTTCCCTAGCATTGGGAAACCGTAACAGATCGATCGATGGTAGAATAAATTAGTCGAATGAGAGAAACTATCGACCGACGACGTCGAGTAATGCATTGCATACCATGGATTGATCGATTGGTGTGGTAACACCCTTAGGCTGCATAAAATTGTGTAGGTATATAACGACAAAATGTCATAGCTTTAATAGCAAATATGCATTTTAATTGTAACCGAAAAAATTCAAGGCTTAGTTTTGGAAATAAAATAAAGGATGAATGGCGTGAGGCCTCAGAATAAATGTAAGATTGCTATACAGAATATCCTGCATTCAAAGCCTCAATAAAAATGTATTATTCGCGAAGCAAACCAATAGTCAATACCAAATCTATTCTGGTATTTGCGTGCCATACATTTGAATGCAATATTGCTTGTCAAACGAATATTTCTGATGGAGAAATTATGCATTCGTATACCTAAAAGGAAGACAAAACAATGATTTATTAAACAGAAGTTTAGGTCAGGGACGAATCAAGAATGAGAATGCGTCTATCGAAATTGTTATTTGTTGAGTGACGGAATGTTTGACCCACTTACGATAAATGAAAAAAGTGAAAACAATGACTAAGACGACGTTCAATGAAATTGAGTTCCTTGAAACAAATGAAACGGAAAGAACAAGCAATATTTGTAAGTGGTAAAAAAACTTTGAATTGAAATTATTTCTTTAAGTGAAACAGTTTACGAAGCAAAAGTAAGATTCCTGAACATTAACGACGTTATTTCAGAAAAAAACATAATATCACCCCTGATTTTTCCGAAGGGCAGAGGCAGAAGGGCATCAGTAGTAATCCACATTTGAGCAATTATGTTTAATTAATTAGGTAATAATTAGACTTGATTACAAAGCCTATCGTCATCAACTAAGCACGGATCCTGTTCGCTTTTCAGAAATTCGTGCTACATAACATAAAATCACGCCTGTATACCCCGAAGGGTTAGGCAGAGATGTACCTAATACACCCACATTTCACTAGTTACGTTTTAAGTCCCATGTAATAGGGGCGACTATTGCCATCAATAGTCATCATCAGTCTTCTTGGCTGTTACTGAGAAATTCCTGGTGAAGAAACCCACTAACACTTTGGCCAACCCGGGAATCGAACCCAGGACCTTGTGCTCAGCAGTCACGCTTGCGATCACTTGATCAACGTGCCAGTTTTTAATTTTTTTAATTTTTCAAACCCAATAACGCTTTTCAACAGTATGTAGCAAGCTTGCTCAGCAATAGCGCTTTTAAATAATGGATGTAAAGCGCTTAGGTATTTTTTTAGAAAATGTGCGTAATTTTTCATTTAATACACATTGTATTTGCCGACGGGTGAGGTAACTTATAGTAGACACAACCATAAAAGGCAAACAACAATCTGGCACAATTCAGACATCAAGCTATTCATTTAAATAGGAACAAAAATTTTTGAAAATTCATTCCATCCTCAAAATTACAAAAAAAAGCTCTATGGCGCACATTAAGAGTTCAAAGTGCTATTTAAAGCAGTAGAACATGGCACAGCCAAAGTGCTGCACGTAAAGGGACACTTATTCAATTACCGACCTGTCCATACCAACGCTCTCGTTTATAGAAAGGTCTAGAATTTCTTCTTTTCCTGCAAAAATCCATTAGCCAGCGATCTGAGTACAGCCAAAGAATCTTTTTGATAAAAGACTCCTTTTAGCAAGACCTTTCTGATGAGCATTCGCTGAGAATAATTTAGGAGGTATTGGAGCAAGGAGTATCTAATTAAGTAAATGAAAAAGGCAGGAAATGTTTGAAGATTTATAGGGAAATATGTATAATTTGAGTTCCAGATTGTTCGATCGAATTTGAATGCTTCGGCTAAAATCTGATCGATTAGGATTTTTTGGGGAGTCTTAGGTACATTTTAAACTGAAGAGCTCGTGGCTAAATAATAACAGACGCTCGGGTCGATCGTTAGGTTAAGCAGCGGTTGCCTAGGTTGGTCCGTGGATGGGTGACCACCCATTACATACCGATTTTCCTTTGACCGTCGTTTCAGGTAATCAGTGACCCGAAAGTCTGACAACCAGTCTTACCAAGGGGTTTTCTATTACCCAGTACTTACTGGGTTGTGAAGGTCAGATAGGCAGTCGCTCCATGTAAAATACTGGAACCCGACCCCAATATAATTGGGAAAAGAAAAAAAAATGTTTGCCACATTTAAAACTACTCAGAAATAATGTCTCGCTCAAAGTTTTAAATCTTTAGGCCATGTTTGTCTTTCGTTGGTATTTGAACAGTATTAAACGGGATATTTACCATGTTTATTGTCTTACTCACTAATACTAAAAAAAATTATCTACTCATGCGGGATGTGTGACTCTTCCTCTATTAATCAACTAATTTAAAGCGTTTTAAATCTTTGAACCAAAGGTTATTTGCAAAGGTGACGGCATGGTTGGCGTAGTGGGCGAACGATAGACTGCTGCGTTGGGTGTCGCGGGTTCGATCCCTGCAGGGAACAAATATGTGTATGGCCTACAGATTGTTGTTCCTGGTCCAGCTGTTTGTGTATGACAGTTTCACGGTTTGTAAATGCACCCACGATACAAGACAAATTCCTAGTGTGTGGCGAGAAATAAATGAAGAAGACCTTGAGTTTGGTCTTTACGCCATAATAATATTCAAATTATGATCATCTTATTTCAGTTTAATGTGAGACTAACCAACATTACTACCTCCATCAACACCATTAACCATACTAATTTCAAGGGTAACATACACCTTCATAATTTCCCACGAAAATGTATGCCCATAAATAAAATTTCCATTAAAACCCCCGTAACAACATAACCTAGTCCTTACCAAGCTCATAAAGCTGTATATTATACACCCATATGTAATACAGTGTTTGTTGAACGAGCACAACTTTTATAATAAAGCGTATGGAGGACGGCCTATGGAAGCGTAAGTGGCCAGGCTCCCAGTAGAGAACTTCAAATGTACTTGGGTACTTTGTGGTAGGTATATGTTAATGGACGCACCTGCTTGTAGGGTAATGTAAGAGGTAATTTTGAGGAAGTAAGTGAAGGTTTTTGAGGATGTGTGGAGAATGATGTTGAAGGCCAGGTTTGTAGCGGGACTACAAAAAGTACTACAGCGCCATCTATGACACAAATGAACAACTAACATAAACATTCTAAATCGCGCTGTTAATGTTAGTCCATTATAGGCAAGAGTAGCGGTGACCCAGTGGTGGTGACCCCGACTTACGAGCCGTAAGTCGTAGGTTCAGTTCGAACCCAGGCAGGCGCATTACTTTGTGTAATTTATTTCATCACCACTGCTCTCAAAAACGGTGAAAGAAAACATCGTGAGGAAACCGGCATGTCCTAGAACCAAAAATTCAAAGACATGTGACATCTACCAACCCGCACTGGGCCCGCGTGGTGAATTATAGCCCATTCCCTCTCAAAGAGAGGTGGCCGTGTGTCTCAGCAGTGGGAACATTATAGGCTGATTATGCATTATAGGAAAGCCCGACAACAACTGTCGGGCAGTAGCCCACCAGACACAACACCCGTCTGGTCGAAGGATCCTCCCTTTTCTATGGGAGATGAAGAACTTTACACCCTGTTCTTGATATATTCTTATAGGTTGATGGTGATAGTAATAAAAAAAAATGAAGCAATGGTGTAGACTGATGATGAAAGCGCTACTTTTAGTGCTGGAGTTAGTTAGCATTACATTGCCGAGTTATACATAACGTGACAGTGGGAATAAAAATCATCCATTTATGTTGCTACTAATCATTTGTTAAACCTTATTGGTTGTTGCAATATTTTTTTTGAGTGGACGACTGTCGAGTTTCGTTGTGGGCAAAAATTATGTTATAAGTTTTTATTCATTCCTTAGGTAATAAAAATTAAAAAAAAAACTGCCTCGTTGGTCTAGTGGTCGCAAGCGCGACTGCTGAGCATGAGTTCCTGGGTTCGATTTCCGGGTCGGACAAAATGTTATTGGGTTTTTCCATCAAGAATTATGGTCAGTGAATACGAAACGGGGCACTATGAAAAAGTCGACGTAGCCCCGCTATGCGGGGCTCCTACTTCTGTCTGCAGGGTTTAACCTAACCTAACGTCGGGTTGCCCCAAGTCCCGAGCTCACTTCGCTCGCTCTTGCATCTAACACTTTTATGGCTAAAAATTCCTGACAGAAATCTGAAAACCTCAATTTCCCGTTACGTACACTCCAACCAAAAAGTTTTTTAAGTCCTCGCTCCATAGCGCCCCTAAGGCTACACTCTAACAGAATTGTTTTGATTTGTTCCTGGTTGATGGCAATAGGATCACCCTCTATTACATGGGAATTAATCATAACTGGCGAAAGGCGGGTGTACTATTAAGCACCCTGCTTAACCTTTTGGGGATTACAGGCGTGATGTTGTTTATGTAAAAAAACTAGGATAGGCATTTATCATTTTACGACAGGTAGTCCAAGTAATGAACTTAGTAGTAAAACAGGAGGGTACGGAATATTATCTCATTAAATCAATTTATTGTTGAGATTTGACAACAAAAACTCTTTCATGTGCGTGATACTTTTCTTTTACAAAACAAGCTTTTCTTTATCTTATTGTTGTCTCAAGCAATTGTTCGTTAAAAAACAAACCCTAATAAGTAAATACATTTACAGTTTTTCTTAAATCTATGTCAAGTTCACCCATGATTTGTGCCTGAACTAGGTAATCCTGTGTTTCAGGCGATGGGAGGTAACATTCATTGGTTAAACAATCACATATCTTATTAATCTTGAGGAGCTCGTTGCTAAATAATAACAGCCGCTCGGACCGATCTTTAAGTTAAGCCGTGCTTGCCTAGGTTGGTCTGTGGATGGGTGACCGCCCATTAAATACCGAATTTCCTCCGTGCCTCGGCAAGCACGTTAAGCCGTTGGTCCCGGCTGTCATTTGTAGATCCTTGACAGTAGTTAGGTAGTCAGAGGCCCAAAAAGTCTGACAACCAGTCTTACCAAGGGGTATCGTATTACCCAGTACTAACTGGGTTGTGAAGGTCAGATAGGCAGTCGCTCCATGTAAAATACTGGTATTCAGCTGCATCCGGTTAAACTGGAAGCCGTCCCCAATATAGTTGGGAAAAGGCTAGGCAGATGATATCCTATTAATCTTATTGGTACCTATGTAAAAAAGGTATATAAAATTATATTATCTTAACTTAGTTAACTAATTAAAAAATAACAATAATTCAAACAATATTTACTTTATTATTTAGAATAGAAACGGGATATTTACCATGTTTACTGTTTTTTTCGAGTTCCCGATATTTCGGCGCTGTTGCAAGCACCATGATCACGGATAAACTGAAGTTATTGCGGGTGGGTGTTTATGAGCAGACAAATCGGTCTACCCTCTTTCTTTTTCGTTTTTTTGCACTCAGTACCGCTACCACTGTCACTCACAACTCGATTCTGTTCCCGACACACGAAACTCACTGTGTCCGCTTGCGAACTTTTAATATTTACTTTAGTAATAACTTCTCTGTATCTTCATAGGACATAGTTTGAAGCTTGCTTAAGCAATTGACACTATCGAAAAATTACCAGCATAATCTTCTCTTACAAAAGAAACTAGTAACATCGCAAAGCCCAGCCTGTTGAGCTCACCGATTATGGCAATTACTCTCCAATTAAAGAGAAGCTTGCTGCATCGGACAGCTCCCGACTACGAGACGTACTGGAAGAGACGCGGTAATTAATTCCCCTTAAATAATTGAGTGACGCCACAATCTGTAATTATCGAGATGTTTGAGGGTAGTGTTGTTACTTAGGTTTTGTGGAAATACTTAGGAATAAAGTTTTTAAACTGTCATGCTCACTAACATTCCTTTATTTATTTTCCTACTCACTAATTACATTTTTAAATATTTCTTATCAAAAACCATACAAAAAACAATTTAAAATACTAAAAATAGTGGTCCGCCGGTATCGGGAGCAGGGTCCAAGCTACCGGTGGTTGGGGCTCCAGAAACAGGAATCTCCTCACAATGCGAGCCGTATCGAGGAGTACTGCTTTCTGAATCAGGCCCTTGATCCAACCGCCTAAGGAGAGCCTCGAAAGATGTTCGTCGAGGCTCTTGGCTATAAGGCCATTGGCCGTCACGACGATCGGCACAATGATAGCCGAGTTAACATTATCATTAACACTGAAAACGGCATATCTACCATGTTTACTGTTTGTTTTGTTTTCGTGATATTTCGGCGCTGTTGCAAACACCTTGTGTAACTGGTTAGCGTGTGTGAGGTGTTTGCTGAGACTCATGGCCTGGCATACAATGTCAAGAAGAGTGAGCTGCTGCTGTTTCGGGCTGGGCGGAGGAGTCCCTCTCACGTTCCGCCCGTGATACTAGGGGGAGCCACTTAACAGAGTTACGCAATTTGTGTACCTAGGTCATGTTGTGAATGAGGACCTGACCGATGAAACAGATATAGAGAGGGAACGTAGGGCGCTGACGATTCGTTGTAATATGCTGGCACGCAGATTTTCTCGATCTTCTTATGCGGTAAAGAAGACATTGTTTAGGGCATACTGCCAGTCTTTTTATACGTGTAGTTTGTGGACTAGCTACACGCAGCGAACCGTTGGTGCCCTGCGGGTCCAATATAACAATGCTTTCAGGTTGCTGATGGGATTGCCTCGCTACTGCAGTGCGTCAGCGATGTTTGCTGAAGCTCAAGTGGATGGCTTTCACGCCATAATACGTAAAAGAGCAGCATCGCTGATGCGGAGGGTGAGGAACAGTCCCAACAGCTACCTGAGTGTAATTGCAGACTATATCCATAGTCCTGTTTGGAGGCATTGGATTGGGCTGCATATATTGTAGGCTGACTAGGCGTTCTCTTATGTGTTGTATTGTGACTTACTAACATAGCTTTAAGTTATCTTGAAGTACTACTAACACTCTATGGTCCGAAAAGTCTGAAATAAACGTTTTGAATTGAATTGAATTGATAATACTTAGGAATTAATATTTATTCATAATACATTATTCACAATAGACGATCTCGACTCATTCTTAACGGATTGGTCGGAGAGGGCGAATTGTAAACAGGATTAGAAAGCCATGGGGGTCGCCTTTTCCCAGCAGTGGGAAAGAGCATCCTGACATAAAAAAAAAGATTATTAAAAATTTAAGAGAAAGCTTTCTGTTTTGGTTATGGCGAGCCAGTCTAAAACTAGTGATTCAAACTAAGAACATTTCAAGTACTCTACATCTGTGTAAAGGAAAGATTACGGACTAGCTGCGGACATCGTACGCTGACTGATACTTCAGTCTAATATTATCTGAGAGTTCGGTGACCTGAAACGCGTCCGCAAATTGTCCAAACTGGTTTGACCGAAACTTAATAACTTAAAATCACGCCTGTAATTAGTTGAGGCAGAGCTGTACACATTGTACACATATTTATTACACCTACATTTCGTCACTTATTTTTAAGTCCCTTGTAATAGGGGGCGAGCCTATTGTCATCAACCGAGGACAAACCCAAACTACATGGGTGCTACTGAGAAATTCCTGATAGAAAAACCCAATAACATTTTGGCCGACCTGGGAATCGAACCCAGGACCTGCCAGCAAACTGAACTTTCAAGTTTTTGGACTCGCACGAAGTGCAAAACAATATAGTACAATGCTATGAGCAAGGCCCAATTGCACCACGAAGCATTAAATACGTTTAGCCTTCAACAAATTAAAAACAACGTTCTATTTTTGAAGCTGGCAAGGACAGAATAATATAGCATAGCATAGTCAGCCTATTAATGTTCCCACTGCTGGGACGCAGGCCTCCTCTCTATGAGAGGGAATGGGCTTTAATCCACCACGCGGGCCCAGTGCGGGTTGGTAGATGTCACATGTCTTCGAATTTTTGGTTCTAGGACATGCCGGTTTCCTCACGATGTTTTCCTTCACCGTTTTTAGAGCAGCGGTGATGAAATAAATTACACAAAGTAATGCGCCTGGCTGGGTTCGAACCCACGACTTACTGCTCGTAAGTCGTAGCCTCCACCACTGGGCCACCGCTGCTCTGGACAGAATAATGTTTTTACATAATTATGTGTATCGCTCCATCATCATCATCATTTCAGCCGAATGATGTCCACTGCTGGACACAGGCCTCCCCCAAGTGTCGCACATTGACCGGTCCCGTGCGACTCGCATCCAGCGGATCCCTGCAACCTTCACCAGGTCATCGGTCCATCTAGTGGGAGGCCTTCGTCAACGGCCAACGTCTTCCGGTTCGCGGTCGCCACTCCAGAACTTTTCGGCCCCATCGGCCATCCGTTCTGCGAGCAATGTGCCCTGCCCACTGCCACTTAAGTTTGGCTATTCTTAGGGCTACGACGGTTACGTTGGTTCTTTTGCGGATGTCCTCATTTCTGATTTGATCACGCAAGGAAACTCCGAGCATAGCCCTCTCCATTGCCCTTTGGGTGACTTTAAACCTTCTGATTGTGAGCGACCACGTTTCGGTCTCGTATGTAATCATGTGTATCGCTTAAACATACTTTATTTAGTGAGTTGTGATCAGTTCAACCGTTTGATCGTCCCCCAGCTATTGCTAACAATAAAATAGTGTAGTAATTAGATGGAATAAAGACGAAACAATTTCAAGTAAATGAAACCCAAAAAAAATCCGAGAAAGGAATCCCTACTACCTCAACGTTCCAAGTACATTCATACAAGAACACCATACTAAGATAAGGTGGAATGATACATACACATTTCAGCGCACTCAAAATATACAGCCACATAAGACCCAAATATCTCACACACAGATAACCTTTATATGGATTCCCAGCACACCTTGGGGACCGACCTCGTAACATCGAGCGGGCACTGACGTATAAATGGGTGAATTTCTATGATTATGACTATTTTTACAGCCTCGCTCCCTACCGTGGAGTTTCGGCGAGAAGTTGAAACGCACCGTTTAGTTTTCGTCGTTGTTTGACATATTATCGTGATCCTTTGACGTTTAAATGACATTGACAGAGACGTGTTTTGCCAAATCGCTCGTTTGCGACAAGGAGGACATAACTCAACATTTTTGATGATGATGTTGTTTGTAGTTGAATTTAACATTATCGAAGTAACTAAATACATAAATTATAGCTTTAAATTTCAATTAATTTAAGTAACTAAATACGTAAAATAAAGGTTTATATGCAAAAAAAATGGGAATAAAATGAAAATATTTTTAGTCTAACTTAAAATTAAGAAAGACGCTGTCCTGTATTTCTTATTTTTCGAGATATGTCATTATTGTCGCAAACAAAAAAAATATGTTGTGAAATATATTGATAAAAGAAGACGGCAACGTCATGATGGCGTGCCAAATGATGTTTTGTACAATGCTGCATGTATCTCCTGGCGCTCGATTGACGTTGACAGAAAGGCGGTGATGTAAATATTTGTGAAATTGTTTTGTGGAAAAAAAAAATAATGGAGACGTTAGTTTTGATTTTGAGATTTAAACAGATCCTCGTGTATTTGAGTTGTGAATGGATAAGTGAATTTGGAGCAGTTTGATTTTATTGTTTTCTGGCGCAACGGCAACTTTGATGCTGAATGGAACGGTGGACTTGGATGCTGAATGGACATAGTTTTGTATATAGTTCGGTATAGTTATCTCCCAAGTAAATTCCAGACCGGTCAATATGGCGACTCTTGGGGGAGGCCTATGTCCATCAGTGGACATCTTTTGGCTGTAATGATGATGATGTCCTCTACTTATACAGAGTAGAGTGTGAATAGAAATATTGATAGTTTCACATATCTTACTACGATAAAGAAAGCAATGATAGACACGCCATCAAACACCGAAACATAAAGAAACTATAATATATATAACAATTATTGTAACATCTTGCACACTTCTGTAACCTATGTATACAAATAACGACTCTTGATTTTTTACGGTTTCTATCTATTTGATTAAATTAATTAGAATAAACTAACCAAATACATTATTAATTAAAAACTATTAAAAAACCTAAAATAAATAAACTAACAACAAACTATAAAAGGGCATCAAAAAACTCCTCCTCAGCTGGTAATGTGCCCAAAAGACTGGCGGCCACATTGTATGGCAACACTTAGCCTCTGGCCAAAGTAAAAGCCAGCCCTTGGGTCACGGGAAGCGTCAACTAAGCGTTTAATTCAAGACTCTTGATTGACCGTCACTTTAGTACCCGGCGACTCGGTAATGATTTCAAAATCTCATGTCCACACGTTTGAAATCCCTAGCGAAAAACTGTTATTCAAATATATGTGTGTGTATCTTGAGCTAGTGTATCTTAGATTAACAATGATTAGGCATTATTTTTATTCCCTCTCAATTGGGTCCTGTGTGATTTACAGCTTAAAGATATTTCAGAAAACTTGAATGTATTTTTTTACATTAATTGCCTTTCTTAATTTTTTTCAATACAGTAATTGATCTGAATAACACGTCAACAAATACCGGGTTACAAATTGCAGTTCTGAATGTTTACTTTACATTCATTGTTTTATTTAACCTTTAGATACTACGAATGCAATACTATCCGCTTGCAATGGAAGACTTAATACGATTTCCAATTTAAATGCTGATCGAGAGAATTGAGAGATAAAGGTGAAGTTACGGAAACTCCAGAACATTCCCGAGAAGATTAGAACAATTTTCGTACAATGCCACGAATCGTTGAGATAGCTCCGAAGTTATTTTAAGGGTTTTTGAACCTATAGACTTTGGCATAGCAGTAATTTTTGAAGAATTTGTGGTTTGTAATCATCATCATTTCAGCCGAAAGACGTCCACTGCTGGTCATAGGCCTACCCCAAGTGTCGCCACATTGACCGGTCCCGTGCGACTCGCATCCAGCGGATCCCTGCAACCTTCACCAGGTCATCGGTTCACCTAGTGGGAGGCCTTCCAACGCAGCGTCTTCCGGTTCACGGTCGCCAATCCAGAACTTTTCAGCCCCATCGGCCATCCGTTCTGCGAGCAATGTGTCCTGCCCACTGCCACTTCAGTTTGGCTATTCTTCGGGCTACGTCGGTTACCTTGGTTCTCTTGCGGATGTCCTCATTTCTGATTCGATCACGCAAGGAGGTTTGTAATAAGGTTGAAAATTGAAGATGTCTTTTTAATGCAGCATACACCATAGCAGTTCTAGTAGTAAGAGGAATGAGGTAAATTTCGTGAGGAGTGGTTTGTAGATGGCTATAAAAGTAGAAGAAGGCCTAATGAAACAATGAATGAACAGTACGAACGATGACAATATCATATCGGATGGAAAGGGAGGTGACTATTGAGTTAACAACTAATAGAAAAGTATGACACGACTAAAATAGATGTCGTAGCACGAACGCGTGACGTAAGCGTTCACTCCGTATGTGCGTGCTGTGCCCACAGAATGCCACCTACAGCGACCCTTACATACTCCTTTGGCTTCGTCCGCGTTCATACATCTGGTCATACAAGCACGCCGGCTTTCGGATACTATACGTACAATATGCCAGAACTAATCCTTAGCAGAACTAGTCTACCTCATTCTGGATAAACTGTGTGTCAAAATAGAAGGAATCTGGTGCCCTGACGCCACCTTCTCTCTCCTCTCTGGAGATGGCAGGATGAACTAGACAGGTTCCCTCAGAACTGGAAGGAGGTTGAGCCGGTTCGCGAGAAATGGAAGGAGTGGAGATGAAACAAAATGAGACGTTCCATTCTTCGTCGTTCTTTGTCGTGTGGCTGTTTGTCTATGTGAGTTTAAATGTTTGTAAACGCACCCACGATACAGGTGAGATTCCTAGTGTGGGGCAACGATTTTTTTTTTTAAATAGTTATGAAACCTCGACGTTCCATTAAGGTGTAAAACTAAGTGTAGGATATGGGCATGAAGAAAAACTGCAGCGATTTGAATTTAAATACGTTGACTTGTTTATCATCATCATCATCATCATTTCAGCCGAAAGACGTCCACTGCTGGACATAGGCCTCCCCAAGGGGGGTTTTGCCATAATCGCCACGCTTGGCAGGCGGGTTGGCGATCGCAGTAAGTTTGTTATAAAAATCACAGAGAACGCTGCTGCCCATTCTCTGGTAAGTCCCTTAGTCGCCTCTTACGACACCCACGGGAAGATATGGGATGGTGCTATTCTTTACGTCCGGACACCATACAGAATACTTGTTTATAATTCAAATTAAAAAAAAAAACACAGGGAAGGTTATAATATCTGCTTCCTAGCACAGTGTAGATAGAAGTAAGAGAGTGACTAAAGGCAACCGTTGCTTTTATAACATTCACTTAGTGACAGTGTTGCCAGTATTATAAAATTAACGATTAATTTTTGCATAATAAAATCGACTAAACTAATACTGTCACTTACGGGTAAGCTCCGTGAAAAAAAAAAAAGAACAATCACGGAAGATATCCCGTAAGTGATAGTATTAGTTTAGTTTATAACCGTGAAAGCTTAAAACAGTGTTTATAAATTCGACTAAATATCAACATTAAGGAGTAACGATTCTTACAAATGAGACCTCTACTAAGAAGGAAGTAAATTAGCTGACTTTCAGTGCGGATTACGAGAACAACGAAGGATGTCTGATGCTGTAAAACTAGGTAACAGTCAGTCATCAGTATTCAAGAGATACTGCAGAATAACATCAGTTTTAACACCATTGGGTCCTTTTATATCCACCCTAAACCTCTTAATCACTATGACCTCGTGTTTACACCAAGGCATAAAACATGTTGTGTCTACTGTCTTCGTTGATCGTTAACACATAAAACAAGTTGTAGGGACAAGTTGTAGTTAAGTCACTTGTGAAAAGGTTGCCAAAAAGATTGCCAAAATAGTAAAGCTTTTTTTTTCATTATCATGTGTAATATTTGAATTAAAACAGCTGATACTCAACCGTATTTGAATAAATGACAGCTGATTTTCAGTTAACAATAAATGTTTGAAACAACGTCAAAACAAGTATGATACATGTTTGACAAGAATCAAAACTTGTTTATGGACATAAAAGCGAGATTATGCTGAATTTTCAGTGACATAAGTCAGTTTTTATTTAAGTATAAATCCATAATCTGCCTTCAGGTGTTCTGTACTTTTATTCTTTGCTACGGAAACGTCTTTAATAATTTATAGTTCTCTGATCCCTTACCGAGATGAAAAAGTATCGTCATTTATTCATTCTGACTCGATAGGTAGGTTAGGGTTGGCAGGTCAAAAATCAGGAAATGCGGAAAATTCACTTGAGCAACATTTTAAACGTGTTTGAAATATTTTTGTTTTTTATTTTATTTTATGTTGTGTACACAATAAAGTGTTTAGTAGAAGTAAAATGTTCAGTTCAGCGTGTTTTTAAATCAAGGAGAAGATAAATTTAACAGATTTTCAAACCATAATTGATCACTAAAAACAACAAGCCTATATTCCACGAACGGGTTCCCAAACCAACAAGCTAATTCAAAAATCGTTTTAAAGATAAATTGCTAATAATGGAGTCTACACTTTGTGACTTCATTTTCAGGATACTTAGGATTAATTAATTTAGGATACGTTATTTAGCGTGTACTTTGGCTAATGCTTCTTCTGTCTGAATTACAAGTAAAAGATAAAGATTAAAATATTCCGAAAAAACAACTTTTATGGACTTTAAACATAGCACCACGCCTGTAGTTCCCAAAGGGTTGGACAGAGGTATACCCACTCATTTTGCCAGTTATGTTTTAAGTTATAAGGGGCGAGCCTTTTGCTATCAACCGGGCACAAATCTTGACTCCATGGCTGTTACTGAGAAATTCTTGATGGAATAACTCAATAACACTTTGCCTGACCCGGGAAACGAACCCAGAACCTCATGTTCAGCAGTCAAGCTTACGACCACTAGACCAACTAGAATTTGCGAAGAATAATGGAGAATTTTTCTGTAAAATCTGTGAGTTGGCAACCCTGATTGCGGTATAGGTAACTCAACTCCGCCATATTCTTTTAGTGTTGTCAAAGGAAATATTTCTTGTGACGTAAATACTGTTTTTCTAGTACCCATAATGTTTTTTCTTTCAAGGAGTTTTGTATATTGGTATAACCCAGTTTGTTGAGCAAACAAATAAATGTTATTTCAAATGTTTTGTTCTGGGCAAAATTGCTGCTTTTATACATTTTTTTTTACTTTCTTCAAACGAGTTCTTTTTGTTTTATATTGAGTCTACTCTTTGTCGTCAAATCCTAATTATATTAGGTGTAAAATGTAATATTAAATGTCACTTTTGTTTTTGGCAGGTTTCCGCTTAGTGTTACCACTTAAACTTTGCCTCGATCTTTCGTCTTTATTAAACCATTTATTTTAAACAGCAATCTCATTAGTAGCATCTTATATATTGTGCTCTGTTACAAATGATCAAAACTTAAATTACATTATCATAATATCTCCAACGACTATTTTCTATTACCTAAGAAACGTGCCTAAGATGTTACAAAAGCCAAGTAGCGTATCTTCTTCAAAAGTATTTTGGTGTTCATTCTTAAAGGGCGTTTACACCTATAATATACAAAAAGAGAAATTTGTTTTCAACAAGTATAGGAAAATACGCCATAAGATTTCGGTTATAAAATATATAAGGTCTAACTATTCATACACGAAATATTTTAAGAGTAATTTCTATAAGTCGTAAAGTCGCCATAGCAACGAAAAAAAAAAATATCTGAGTGATTTTTTCACCAAATTATATAATTCTAAAAATTTTTGACACTTTTTGCGTTAAATCTTTACTCCCATATTCTAACAATGACATTAGGTAAATACGACGTAGAAAACTAGCGTAATGGATGTTCAAAAATAAGGAGCTGGTATTTATTTTGTGGGTCAAGTAATTTTTAAATTATTTATTTTTTATAAAAATATACTCTGATTAAAAAAATATATCTCTTGAAATGGCTTCGTTATAGCCGTTAGATGATTTCCTGAAAATATTTCGTGTATGAATAGTTAGACCTTATATTTCATAAACGTTGTTTTAGATTTAAAAACTATTTGTCCCTATTTTGTTGGCACTTTTAACATTCTCTGATAACTTTTTTATACAACCAAGCAGTCATCATACATCTCGTCATCTGCCTAGCCTTTTCCCAACTATGTTAAGGTCGGCTTTCAGTCTAACCGGATGCAGCTGAATACCAGTATTTTACAGGGAGCGACTGCCTATCTGACCTCCATAACCCAGTTAGTACTGGGTAATACGATACCCCTTGGTAAGAATGGTTGTCACTTTTTGGGCCACTGACTACCTAACGACTGTCAGAGATCTACAAATGACACCCGGGGCCAACAGCTTAACCTGCTTTCCGAGGCACGGAGGAGACTCGGTATGTAATGGGTGGTCACCCATCTACAGACCAACCTAGGCAAGCACGGTTTAACTTAAAGATCGATCCCAGCTGCTGTTATTGTTTAGCCACGAGCTCCTCCTTGTTATAGATACATCTATAACAAACAATCAACGAAAGCAACAGACAGACAACATGTTTACACATGTTTCCAAACTAAGTAACACTAAACTATGCAAATGTACTAAAAGAACTAAATTCTAAACCAAGTACAGATGTACTAAAAGAACTAAATTCTAAACCAAGTACAGAATACAGTTTATTTTCTCCTCCTTTTTGCGAAGACACAAAGTGTCCAAAAGGCATTTAGTGCTTAAATATCCACAATCTAATCTAAAAGACTAGACATTAAAGTGTTAGCCAATTTGTAGTAATACCTTCAGTGAAAAGATGGCTAGATTGGAGACCATTAGGGCTTTTAAAAGACGTTTAAAGTTGCTCTGAAAAGTAATTGTCGGAGGTGAAGATCTTAGACCTTAGTTCACTTGTTATTAAAGTTAGGTGTCTTTTGGAACAACGAATAGGAATATCCTTGACGAAGTCACAAGCCACTTGTTCTCCCCATTATTGCGATATTTTTTTTGTTCTGGATTATACCTGGTTCCAACTTTTTCACAAGTTTTTTTTTCAATACAAGTTTTAATGTTATAACTTTACTTTAAATAACTCCATGACCCCTGCACTATTCAATGTATCCATCAGCATAATGTTTTGATTGCGTTACATTGACTTCTACCGTAAGAAGTGATTTTTAACCCCAAAAAAAAAGTCGTTTCCTTTGCAATAATTTTTGCGTAGAGTTACTTAGTTTTATGTTCAAAATGCTTGATTAACGGCTTCATGAAGGGTCCGTTTACGCCTTGTAGATACGGTTCTAAGACAATACTCAATAAATTCCACCATCACTATCCGTTTTGCTCCATCACTGCTCAGCTTACGAAGCGTCACTTTCAATTAACGGCACATGCATCCCAGACACATGAGTTTCAAGTTGACAAAACCCTCCAACATCCACGATAACGAATTTGACATTGACACCTCTATTTCGAAGCAGTAAGGGTGGTTTTTGGTTGGAGTGGCTACTGACGTGCGGTCGGGCATAAGAACTTGTTCGTGATCGACACAATCACCCTTTTTGCTTGTATGGGGTTGTAAGCAGCTTATTGGAGTACTCTAGTATATGTATGTAGTTTGTTTATGTCACAGTGATGTGCTTTTGTTGTCCTTGGTGCTGTGATGGGGAAGTGTTGTCGACTTGCGAGAGGTTCGAATCCAGGCAGGCGTAATAATTTGTGTTATTTATTTCTTCATCGCTACTCTCAAATTTATAACATCACAGCACGCCTTTAATCCCCGAAGGACTAGGCAGAGGTGTACCTAATAGTAAACTCACATTTCGCCAGTTATGTTTAAGCTCCATGTTATGGGAGGCTAGCCTATTGCCATCAACTGGGCACAAATCCAGACACCGAGGCTGCTACTGATAAATTCCTGATTGAAAAACCAAATTACACTATGCCCGACCCGGGAATTAAACCCAGGACCTCATTCACCAACCAACCAGACCAACAAAGCAGTCACTACACACTCAAAACGGAAAAAAAACGTCAAGTTAATGTGCCGTAAATAAATCGAAACATCTAGTAACCTACAAGGCCTACAAAGTTCATTCAGATGTTTAAAATTGCCAGCCTTTATGATTTTCTAGTTTTAATATTATCATCATCAAAATTTGCTTAGTGTACTGAAAAGGCAACATCTCAGTTACAGCCTCAAACTATATCTTTGATCCCGATAAATTTAGATAGGCTAACCTTTGAACTATCACGATTTAACTGTCAGTTTGATAAGCAACACAAAGGAACGCCTACGCCCTGAGGAGTAGGTACCTGTTGTTAATTTGGCCTATATTACAAATTTATACTAATATTATGAATTCGAAAGTAACTCTGTCTGAGTGTCTGCATCTGTCTATAGATAAACATCATCATCATTTCAGCCGAAAGACGTCCACTGCTGGACATAGGCCTCCCCCAAGTGTCGCCACATTGACCGGTCCCGTGCGACTCGCATCCAGCGGATCCCTGCAGCCTTCACCAGGTCATCGGTTCACCTAGTGGGAGGCCTTCCAACGCAGCGTCTTCCAGTTCGCGGTCGCCACTCCAGAACTTTTCGGCCCCATCGGCCA
The DNA here is from genome assembly GCA_905163415.1 of Noctua fimbriata. Lineage (NCBI taxonomy): Eukaryota > Metazoa > Arthropoda > Insecta > Lepidoptera > Noctuidae > Noctua > Noctua fimbriata. The sequence continues at coordinate 8,705,265 of LR990945.1, read as the reverse complement.
TCCGTTCTGCGAGCAATGTGCCCTGCCAACTGCCACTTCAGTTTGGCTATTCTTCGGGCTACGTCGGTTACCTTGGTTCTCTTGCGGATGTCCTCATTTCTGATTTTATCACGCAAAGAAACTCCGAGCATAGCCCTCTCCATTGCCCTTTGGGTGACTTTAAGCCTTCTGATAAGTCCCATTGGGAGTGACCATGTTTCGGTCTCGTATGTTGTCATAGTCCCGTATGTTAGATAAACATACATAAGAAGGATTTGGCAGAGGTGTACCTAACGGTACACCCTACATTTCGCCAGTTATGTTTAAGTCCCATGTAATAGGGGACGAGCTTATAGACATCAAACAGATATAAATTCGGACTCCGCGGCTGCTACTGTAAAATTCCTGATGGAAAATTTCAATAACACCTGACCTGGTAATCGAATCCAAGAGCTCATGACCAGCAGTACCGCTTGCAATCGCTAGACCAACGAGGCTCTTTGTGTTTCACATCGTACGGGTAAAAGATATTGAAAAAAGAAATAAGACACACAAGTAGACCATGACTGGTGTCAGGTCTTAGGATATATTTTACCTCGGTATTACGATCCTTTGGGATAATTCCTGTGGAAAGAAACTGGCAGTAATTACTAATACGAAAATTAATCTGTTTGTCTGTTACCATTCCACCCTAATATCAATCAACCGATTGACTGCCAAAAATTTACTTACTTGGTGTTAACTTCGACGACGTTTACATCTTAGATTTATATTAAAAAAATAATCGCAGACAAAGTCGCAGACCACATCTAGTTATATAGTCAAGTAATAAAGTCTCTTTTAATTATAACTTGCTTGCCCACCATTAAAATAATTGTGCTATTTCTAAAACAATTTGTCGTTAAAGCATTTGAAATTCGAAACATTTATCAAAATATTGCAAGTCAACACAAAATTCTTGAACGAATCAAACTCTTGCTTGAAAATCCCGTAATTAGTTGAATTTCTTCGACTTTATAAGCCGTCTTTCCATTTCATAAATATTGCTTATACAAGGATTTAAAGTGGGGATGGAAATGACACGGCTGAAAATAATCTTATAATAAAAATTTAAAAGTTTCTTGATTTATTTAGCACACGAGTTTGTCGACATGTGGGACATGGACTTTGCAATCATTGTACCAATAGTCGTTACGGTTAATGGACTTATAGCAAAGTACCTCGACCAACACCTTAGGAGTCTCTCATTGCGCGGCTGGGTCAAGGGCTTGATTCAGAAAGTAGTGTTCCTAAACACGGCACGCTTAATGAGCAGGTTCCTTTCTCTGAAGCCCTGACCACCGGTAGCCTGGACCTTGTTCCTGATGCCGATGAGCCATCTATTTTGCATACTTTTTAATGTTTCATGTACTTTTGTTTAAAAAAAAAATTATATGAAATAAAATGAATTAAGGAAAAAGTTTATAGTATTAACATAATTAATCTATTAAGCTCTCACAGCTGGGACACAGGTCGCTCCCCTATAAGAGGCAGTGGGAGTAATCGTGGGCCTAGAGAATCCGTCAAATATTATTACTGTTGAAAAAACAATTAGCGGTCCCCTACTTTTGTGTCGATTAGGTATTGAAATTTAGTATGTAACGGCTGATTATTTTTCCGCGATTACGATGTTGGTGCCATAGAGAAAGTTGTTCAGATTGATGGTCTGTATCATACCCTTAAATATGACAACACCTTTTTTTATACATCGTACACGGACGTCTGCCTCATTGGTCTAGTGGTCGCAAGCGCGTCTGCTGAGCATGATGTACTCAATTCTCAAGTCGGGCGAAGTGTTATGGGCTTTTTACATCAGGAATTTTTCAGAAGCAGCCACGGAGTCTGAATCTGTGCCCGGTTGATGGCAATAGGGCTTTTTTTTCGGATGGAAAATCATCAAATGACCGCTCTCGCTCTAGGTGGAGTGGAAGGGAGTATCAGACTTTTACTGACTAAAACTCATTCATGGTCCTTCATTGCCTTTTGTGTTCCAGGCCCGCGGTATCTCTTTCGAACAGTCCCGCAGCCCCGGCAAGCATCGGCCCTTACCCCTTCTTGGTTGCTGACATCTCTTTGAGGCGCATGTGGAACATGAACGCGGCGTCATGGCAATGGACTAGACCCCTATTACATGGGACTGGAACTGGCGAAATGTGACGTCTGGTGAAAAGGGTGTGTACTATTAGTAACACCTCTGCCCGACCCTGCAGAGATTACAGGCTTGATATAATGCTTTTTGATACATTCTGTATAGTGTGATCAGAACGAAATGAGCATGCGAAGTTCCATTTAGATAAAAATAAGACCTTCTTAATAAGTATACAAGAATCCTTCATAATCTGTTAAACTTTTAACAAAGTAAATATTTTTTTTACTCTTTCGTATTCTATATAATTATATATATTATATTATATTATAAGCCTATGTTGTCCCACTGCAGGGCAAAGGCCTCCCTTCTATATTCTTCTCTATTCTATATAATTAGAGAACTGATTTCCATTCATTTTTTATTTAGCCTTTGTAACGGATTTCTCTTTAAAAATTCAATGAAATCTGTTTACTTTTAATTGAACCTTGGTTTATTTGAAAGTTCTTAATAATTCATTTCATGATTGCTTTGTGAGTGATTCTTAAACATTTTTTGCTCTGTCAGCTAGTAATTATTTTTACAATTTACCTTTATTATTTTTGTTTATTTTTCTTGAGTAATTTAGATTTTTAGATGATATGGCATAAAGGAAGCTGTCTGATGAGATGACGAGTAATAGAGAAGTATGGAAGAAGAGGACATGCTTCGTCGACCCTAAATAAATCGAGATAAGGGCAAGAGAATGATGATGATGAATTTAGTTTTTTTTTTTTCTTTCGATGTTGAAATACTTTATTTTTTAAAACTGAGGAAGAAATTTATGTGACACAATGGGCGTTATTTCGAGAGTTATTTTTTTGTCAAATGAAATGAAACAGGGTTTTATAGCACATGTCTAATAACAAACCTTGTTCAATATAATGATTGTAGTACTTCATTTTTCGAAAATCACCTAAAACGGAATTTTTACTCAAATGTTTTTTTTTTTAAATTTTATAGTCATGATTTTTTTTTCTTATGTTAACACTTATTTTTGTGAATGCTGGTTTAACAGTAATTTATGACTGTGTTAGCCTCTGCCTAACCCTTCAGGGATTACAGGCGTGATGTTATGTTAATGATGTTATGTGATATGATTCTGTAATAAATGGAAATGCAATTCGACAACAAAGAAAAAAAAACCTACCATCGCAAATTCAAATAACTGCACGTAATCATGATTAAAAAACTAACCTCAAATTCTAACCAGGTTCTCTCTACCGCTTCCATTTTCCACTATCCGTGCCCACTCACTAATGAAACACATTAATAACATCTGGCTCACTAAAATGTCTTTTGTTTCTTGCGATTTCGGAAATTGTACCCCTCTTTTGTTTTGCTACATTCGGTTAATAACTTGGTACGTAGGCGAAATATTGTATAGGACCGGTACAGAGGCTTATGCTCCTTAATACGGGGTCGTATTGTTTACAAATGTGGGTGAAATGGCCAAATATGTGTCAGTTTCTATTTAGGTGTTTCGATGTCGACTGTCGAAGTAGAATTTACGTTTATTTTATATGGAACTTACATAAACATCACGCTTGTGATCCCCGGAGGGTTAGGCAGAGGTTTACTTAATACTACACCCACATTTAGCCAGTTATGTTTAAGTCCCATGTAATAGGGGGCGAGCATAATGCTCAGCAGTCGCGATTGCGACCACTAGATCAATGAGACAGTCCATCAGTCATTTTATATGGAACTATAATAAAATTTATTCAAAAACATAAGGTAAAACGTTAAACACAGTTTTTCTTAAATCTATGTCAAGTTTATCAATGATTATTGCCAAAACTAGGTAATCCTGTGTTTCAGGCAGGTCAAACTAAATCCTCAGGTAAAGTAGATAAAATTAGAGCAGAACATGTTTATATTAACTAGTTTAGCCTGGTAAAAGCTATCCTATTTAATATGTGCGTTAGATTTGTCAGATTTAAAGATTTCGCAAAACTGAATTGTGGAGACCGACTAGAGGACATAGGCAAAGTAACATCTTTTCAACATTTATGATCTATGCAAATCTCAGAAATGTACCAATTGGATTGACAAAAGCTTCTATAAAATTGTTGGAATCTGTTGAAGGCCGCTTTGAAGGCGATTTCCACTTAACCCTCACGTAATCAATGAATAACAGAAAATGGTATTCCAAACCAAACGATAAAAACAAATGAAGACATCAAAACTGTATCAAAATCAATGAGATAATATTAGATAAGAAAACAAACCACAAAAGGCCCAAAAACATAATAAATCATCACGTTTATAATCATCGAAGGGTCTTCAGATGTGTCCTCTATAATAGCACAACCATAATTTGCAATCGGGCACATGTCTGGACTCTGGGCATTCTAAGAAGCTCCTAGTGAAAAACCCAAAAACACTTTGCTCAACCTGGTAATCGAATCCAGGATCTCATGCCACTACTAGACCCATGACCAATGAGCCTAAAAAAGATACTACAGCAACAATTCTCAGATATAATGAAGTAACTGAACACAAGGTACTAATTGACACAATATTCCTTTTAGTGCCTACAAAACAACGTTATATGCTATTAGGAAAGCTCGTTTAATTCCAAAAGGTCCCTAATTAAGGGTCATTTAGAAAGATCCCAATTATTAGAAGAAAAATTGATATCGTAAACGCGTCTGGCCTTCTTGATTATTTTATTGTTGTAATTATCCGTTTCGGCTCCGCCTTCGTTTGATCATTTCGCTTGTCTCTTTGCTTCTTTATTTATGGATGCGATTTTGTGTTCATTTTTGTATCTCTTTGGTTTATTATAAAGGTGGATTTCGTTTGAATTATTTGAGTAATAATGATTGTATTATCTACTTCGATAAGATTGCTAGTTTCTGTTTTCAGTATTTCTTGAATGAATACTTTATCAATCATTGCATAAGCCCTAGATACAGGAGTTGCTTTGAAAGTTGCTATGAATTTATCGTTTTTAACATCACGCCTGTATTTTCCCGAAGGGGTAGGACGAGGAGTACCTAGAGTTATTGCCAACATCACCATTCTCCTGCCCTTATCCCAATTTATTTGGGGTCGGAACAGCGTGACTTCTTCTTCCATACTTCTCTATTACTCGTGATCTCAGCAGTTCTCCTTTTTAGCCATATCATCCTTCAGACAGTCCATCCATCTTTTATTTGGCCTATTACCTATTGCGAACAATAAAATTATATTTGTCACAATAAAATCAATGTCCCGAAAGTATTTAAAAACAGTCAACAAAATGAACAATGAAAAAATTCACATCACGAAGTCAAAACGATACACAAATAAAATCGTTCATAAAATAACTTTTAATTGAAATACAATTCCACTAAACTTGTTTGTGGCCACACCGGTCAAACAATAGAAATCCGAGTTGAAACCAACAAACAAATGTGGCAAACAATATACAAATGGCGGCAGTAAAATATTTGGAACAAGCCCCTCCATATATTGCAGTACGAGTGAATCTATTTGAACAAAATAATCACATTAGTGGTACAAACATAGCAGTGGTGCACAAATATTGTGGCACTCTATACGATATTTGTTGATAAATACGATTTGATATCTGTGTTGTTTTTTTGGTTTTATAGAGTTCCGTACCTCAAAAGGAAAAAACGGAACTCTTCTAAGATCACTCGCGTGTATGTCTGTCACAGCCAATTTACTCAGAAACTACTAGACCGATTGAGTTGTTTGGTACACATATGTGACCCAAAGAGGGACGTGTAATGTACATTAATGAATTTTAAACATGGGGGTGAACTAGAAAATGTTTGAGGTTTTTAAGAAAATATGCGAAAATTTACCCCCCCCCCCCCCCCCTTAACTTCGAAACTACATGGACGAAAATTTTGAAAAAATACTAAAAATTGTTCTTTGCCTATAGATTACAGGAAAACCAATAAGAAAGCTATAACAACAAAAAATAAAAAGAAATTCAAAATTAAAGGGGGCTCGCCTACAACGATAGTACCCTTCATGCGCGAATCCGACTCACACTTGGCCGGTTTTTTGCTAGAATTTTCCATATAATTTTTTGCGAAAGCTATCCGATTCTATGAGTTCTTTCTGTATTGCTGGTTCGTTTTATACATAAAACGTGCAAGAACAAACATCACGTTTCTATCTAATAACTTCATAGTGTTAGTTTGTAAAAGAGTGTGCATGGAGTTTCTTGCCCATTCTTCTCCATAAAGATCTACGCTTTGGTATGTGCAACTACAGTACTTTCTCAAATTATTATGCCTTGCGACTGTGACTGTAGCTTCGCTTCTTTTTGTTTTTTTTTTGACATTCAAAAGTGCCTGTGATGGTCTAATTGAAATAAATGCTTTGAGTTTGAGTTTGTGTCGGCGTCCATTATAACCATATGCAGCTGAATACCAGTATTTTACATGAACTGTATGCCTTTTTAAAATGCACAGACCCCAAAATCACTCTTGTAAATCATCATCTGCCTAGAGAATATCTTTGCGAGGTTAGGGTCCTATGTTAGGGTCGGCTTCCAGTCTAACCGGATGCAGCTGAATACCAGTATTTTACATGGAGCGACTGCCTATCTGACCTACACAAGGTAAGGCTGGTTGTCAGACTTTTTGGACGACTGGACACCTGCCCACCAGCGCTAATAGAGAATATCTGGTAAGGCTGGTTGTCAGACTTTTTGGACGACTGGACACCTGCCCACCAGCGCTAATAGAGAATATCTTTGCGAGCTACTTACACTTGTCTTAGTTTGTGAATATGAAATAACTGCGGATCTGCTGCCAAATTTCAAGATAGCTGATGTGATTGGATGACTTAAATAAAAGAAGACAATCAAACGCGATGCCTTAAAGTATGGCAATAAATAAAAGTTATTAGCCAATTAGCCAATTAGGCATACAGACACAATCAGAGAAATGGTCATCATCTGGCTAGCCTTTTCCCAACTATGTTGGGGTCGGCTTCCAGTCTAACCGGATGCAGCTGAATACCAGTATTCTACATGGAGCGACTGCCAATCTGACCTCCACAACTCAGTTAGTACTGGGTAATACGATACCCCTTAGTAAGACTGGTTGTCAGACTTTTTGGGCCACTGACTACCTAACGACTGCCAAGATTTCCAAATGACAGCCGGGACCAACAGCTTAACGTGCTTTCCGAAGCACAGAGGAAACTCGGTGTGTAATGGGTGGTCACCCATCCAAAGACCAAAATCACTCTTGTACATTAAACAAAAACTTTTGTCAGGACACAAAAAGTAGTACCTATATATAAAAATAATTGTGAAAAGGCTAACATAATGATAACATCACGCCTTGTACATTTCGCCACTTGTTTCTGCTCGCACTACTATACTAGATCGTGTTTTTGTCATGTGCCCTAGCTGTTAACTGCGAGCAACTTAGATGAAGCTCTCGCCGGTACCAAGTTTTTCGAGAAGAAAAAGATTGACTCAATATAATAGCTACATCAGTTTTAAGTCGATCGATTAATTACAATACAATTATTAAACGGACCCTTCACGTAGTCATCAACCAAGCATTACGTACATCAAACTAAGTCTACACAAAAATTATTGCTGGGAAACGACTTTTTTTTTGGGGTGAAAACCTTGTTCTACGGTAGGACTAGATACTCAAAACATTGTGCTGATGGATGCATTGAATAGTACGGGGTTTATTTAGGTATTTAAAATAAAGTACCTACACAAAATACTTGCTTTAAAAAATAATGGTGAAAAAGTTGGAACTTTGATCCCCAATATCTCCGTTACTAGAAGGTTCCCAGGTATGGTCTAGAACGCGAGAAAACCAAGTGCTTTTCGGCTTCGTTAGGGATACTTTTACACCCATCATATGTATATACACACTGTTGACAGGATCGATTTATTTTCCTGCTCTCTGCATTAATTCACAAAAACAATATTGTATGTGTTACGTTATTATATAAGATAGTTTAATTTAGGAACACACTAACGCATTAGGAATTCCCTGTAATGTTAGTAGTGTTTATGATAAATACATAAATAAATATTTCTCATCACCAACACATACCAAAGCAATCAATCACTCAGCCACAACACTAACCGTACCATCAAATGAAATTGGCCTAAGATTCAATACACCAGATCCTTTTATCACTTCATACCCTCCACATTCCACTATTGATGTGTCATAATCATCACGTTTGGTAGGATTAGTGATCGTAGGAGAGATTAATCTAAGGGCATGTCGGTCTGTCTGTCCTTCTGATATAGGTGTTAGATAATCCTTTTGAAGCCCTCCTACCTCCCTAAATCATATTTGATGTATATCATACGCTTTTGGACGGGTTTTGCTTCAGTTGTTGCTACTTCTATAATAGGTACAGTATAAATTCATTATTCTTTAAGATACAAACATGAAGTCTTTGTTTTATTTTACAAAGGATATTTTTTTTTAAATCGAACAAGGTTTTGTAACGAATCTTTGTGGTTTAAGCAATCGAGCACGAGATCATTATGAAAGGATATTTTGTTTTTTTTTTTTGTTGTCTACAAAACATTTTGTAAAGAGTAAGTAGTAAATTAGTCTTAATTAATTAAAACAAGGAACACAAAATACTAACAATTTAATTGAGTTATCAAGGAGAGCATTGAGCACTGAAACTTAAGGAGAACCTACTCCTTAAGTTTCAGTGCTCAGTGTTCTTTTTGTTTAAACCCAGTGCTTCAATAAGATGTATTTTTGAGGTGCTACCCAAGCCGTTATTTCTGAATGCCTTATCAACTTCTTGCCTCTGTCTAAGGTATTTGGGTATCGGTAGGTTATGCCGTGCTTGCCTAGGTTGGTCTGTGGATGGGTGACCGTCCATTGCATACCAAGTTTCCTCCGTGTCTCGGAAAGTACGTTAAGTCCTTGGTCCCGGGTGTCCACTGTGTCTATTGCCATACTTTAAGGCATCGCGTTTGATTGTCTTATTTTATTTAAGTCATCCAATCACATCAGCTATCATGAAATTTGGCAGCAGATCCACACTTATTTCAAATTCACAAACTAAGACAAGTGTAAGTACTACGCAAAGATCTTCTCTATTAAACCAAGATAAGCGACTGTTGTATGATTAAACAGCAAGTTTCCAACGTGAGGTGCCAAATTAGTTGGTCGCTTCCACAAACTTAGCCTGGACAATGCCAAGTTTACCTAGAGCTTCCAATTATTCTCAACTATTGTGCTAAGTTCAGCGATATCTTAGTTTATAGTAAAACAGAGCGTTTGTGTATTTTGGGACTAAGCGTGGAATGCTTATTGATGATCGGTATGAATTCAGTGGTCTAGTTCGCCTTTCATCGGTTTGTTAATGGGTTTAATTTTTGCATTGGTGTTTGTTTTTTAAGTTCTTCTAGTTCTTCGTCTTTTTCATGATGTTTGTTTTAGTAAAGTATGGCGATGACGAAATTGGGTTATTTAGAAGTTTATACTATTAGACGGTCATTGCAAGAGAAAGCTTCTCCAGTGAATTGCAATTTTTTTTTTCATTTTATTATGTCAGGTTACTGCACTAAGAAGTTATTTTTTTTTGTGTGTACGTGTAAGTGTTTACTTAGACCTTCCAACTATTCTCATAAAGGGTGTAAATAGACCCTTAACATAACCAAGGGCACATGTTCTCCCCGTCTTTGCGATCATTTTTTTGTTCTAGACCATACCTGGGAACCTTCTAGTTTCGGAGATATTGGGGGTCAAAGTACCAACTTTTTCACAAGTTTTTTTTTTTTAATATATGTTTTAATGTAAGATTTTATTGTATTGTACTATTCTTTCCATCATGTTTTAAGTGCTTTCCATCGAGTCCTACCATAAAACGTGATTTTTCACCCCATAAAAAAAGTCAATTCCCAGCAATAATTTTTGCGTAAAGTTACTTTGTTTGATATAAGATTTTAAACTATCATGGTCACTAACATTATTACTACAGGAAACGGGATATTTACCATGTTTACTATTTTTGTTGAGTTCCCGATATTTCGGCGCTGTTGCAAGCACCATGATCACGGATAAACTGAAGTTATTGCGGGTGGGTGTTTATGAGCAGACAAATCGGTCTACCCTCTTTCTTGTTCGTTTTTTGCACTCAGTACCGCTACCACTGTCACTCGCAACTCGATTCTGTTCCCGACATACGAAACTCACTGTGTCCGCTCGCGAACTTTTTTCCGCACTTTTTCGCTTTTTACATAGCTGGACCACTGGATTCCAAGCTCTCGACAGTTGAAACCCATCTTCCCGGTTGAAGTTCCTATATTTGGTAATCTCAATGGCTTCTCTAACCAGTCTAGGAATATAGTGGCGTTCTGTCGAGATGACCTGAGGGTTATGTAACTCAATCCAGTGGTTCGATCCTGATTCCAGGAGATGTTGAGCAATGGCCGATTTTTGGGTGTCGTTGTTCTTCACCGCCCTGATATGTTCTGATATTCGACAAGCTACCGTACGTTTCGTCTGACCGATATAAGACTTGCCGCAACTGCAGTCTACTTTATAAACACCGGGCTTTTCCAGCGGAAATTTGTCTTTCGGCGAACGCAGCATCTGAGACACTTTTTTGAAAGGAGTGAAGATAGTCTTTACGGCGTATTTCCTAAGAATGTTGGCAACCTTATCTGTCACTCCCCTCACGTACGGCAAAAATGCTGGCTGCCTCTCAACCTCGCACTTCCGGTGCTTACAACCAGGTTCTGGTTTAGGCTGCGCGGGTTTCACTGTATATCCGTTTCTCTGTAGGACTCTCTGCACATGTGTTAGCTCAGCACGTAAATGTTCCTCGTCGCATAGATCATATGCGCGGTTGGTGAGTGAAGTCACTACAGAGTTCAGCTGTCTGGGATGGTGGTGAGAATCAGCGTGTAGATATCGATCCGTGTGAGTCAATTTCCTATAGACTGAGTGGCTTAGAGAACCGTCAGTACGGACCCCTATTTTCACGTCCAAGAATGGAATTGTCCTCTCGTTTTCCATCTCGTAGGTAAATTTTATTTTACCATGTATGCTGTTAAGATGTGCCAAGCATAGTTCTACCTCTTGTTGGTCTCCTTCAATGATCCCAAAGACGTCATCAACATACCTTTTCCACAGTTTTATAGGTGTGCATGCAGTGGAAACCGCCAACTCTTCAAAATGTTCCATCCAAATGTTGGCTACCACTGGAGCCACTGGACTACCCATGGCTACACCATCAATCTGCAAGTAGTATTGACCTTGGTATATGAAGTAACTGGTAGATAAGCAGTGATATAGTAATGTCACGTATTCCACAGGGATGTTATTTTCTTGCAATTTTACCTTAACTACTTCCATGCAGTCCGCCACTGGTACATTGGTAAAAAGGGACTCAACATCGAAGCTGACCATTACGTCATTTGTTTGGAGATTAATGGATTGCAAGATGTCTATGAAATGTCGAGAGTCTTTCACATAAGATGTTGAATGTCCAACTAATGGTTGAAGAACAGAAGCTACGTGTTTCGCTAGGTAGTAGGTGGGCGAGTCAATCTGACTGACTATGGGCCGTAACGGAACATTTTGCTTGTGCACTTTTGGTAAGCCATATAGTTTGGGGGGCTGTATATTTCTAGGACGGAGCAAGTACTTAGCTGTATCATCTGTGATAATATGTTGATACTCCTTTATTATTTTGCGTGTACTGCGGTTCGTTCGTGCCGTCGGGTTGTAGTTTACTTGCTTGTAGGTGTTCACGTCACTCAATAAGTTACGGATCTTATTATCATATTCAGTAACGTTCATGACTACAGTAGCATTACCTTTGTCAGCTTTAAGTACAAGTACGTTCTCATCCTTGCGGAGGT